>CM053625.1:38258990-38289701 GCA_028646595.1 Phalanger gymnotis
CACCAGGTGGGCCTGGGGCCAGAAGCAACTGGAGCTGTAGTTCTGTAGCTGCCCCACCTCTGCTGCCCCTGGGGCAATGGCCAAACCGCAAACTCCCTGTCCCTAGCAGCTTTTCCCACTAACCTACTCTGCTGTCTTTGGTGTTTGTGGGTTGAGAAGTCTGGTAACTGCTGCAGCTCACTGATTCAGGGCACTAGGGCACACTCCACCTGGCTCCTGGTCTCATTGGTCCGCACCACCCACGCTGGGCTCTGCTCCTCTAGGCTCTGCTCCCCTCAGCTCCCAGCTCTGTGTGGGATAGACCTTACCCAGAGATTATTCAGGCTGTCCTGGGGTAGAGCCCTGCTTCCCTCTGCTACCCTGTGGATTCTGCAGTTCTGGAATTGGTTCAAAGCCATTTTTTATAGGTTTTTGGAGGGACTTGGCGGGGAGCTCACGCTAGTCCCTGCTTTCCAGCTGCCATCTTGGCTCTGCCCCCCCCCAAAAGTAAAACCATCTCAACGAGTCAAGAAGTGACCAAGCAACAACTTTGAAATTAATGTATCTAGGCAGTGATCTTGTGAGCATTGCTACATCTAGAGAGACTGTAGGGTGGCAACTGAGTAACCTGAGGAAGCAGAATATCTATGTAGGCCTACAATGCATTCATTCTATAAAAATACCACTAACAGAATGATTTGTTCATCTCCAATACCACACTCCATAGTGAACTTCATAAGGACTTCACAAAGGGAGAAAAAGAACCCAAGGTGTTTTGGGCAATTGTCATTTTGACAAATAGCCCCTTTGACTCACTACAATTATACTTTAAGTTGCTCTGAGGGACCTTGTATATGCAAGGGAAGAGTATGTTCCAAACTTCTTAGATTGGGGATGCTTTGTATTAATTAGTTTTATTATATCATCTTAATACCTTTTCTAAAAGCTAATGTTAATGGTTAGCTGATGTTAATGGGAAGACACCAATGGGGGCTTATGAGCAATAGTACTAGAATCCTAGCTCCTCAGGGGTACCTGTAGAACTCAGGGTTGAAGTAATTAATGGACTCTCTGGGCTTCAAACTTCAGCACAAGGGTGAGTATGGAAGTGAAGATACACAGTTCTTGACCTCAAAGACCTTTTGTTCTACCAATTCCTGTCATTTCAGCTTCTACACCAAGTATTTCCTGATTGGTCAGTGTCAGATCCAGAATAAGTTCCCTTTGTCACTTATTATCTAAAAGATAAAATTGTCAGCAGGACAGGTCAGGAATTTTTTTTAGCTGCTGTGCTGTGAGGAGAAAAGGAGCAAGAGAAAGAAACAGGGGAAAGTGGAGGAGGTAGAGAAAAAAGGAGAGAGCATAAATACTTCTGTAGATTATTCATATTCAATATCTCTCTTCCTAAGGTCCTACATGCACATCACTCTTTCACTGAGTGTCAATTTCAGGTTGAGACAAGGAATTGCAAGCCATGTTTCCAGCCGGTAAAGAGTTCCCCTTCCCACCCCCATTCCCCAGGCTGTTGTCTTAGTATCTCTCAAGTTGCCTCAGGGCTTCTCATGTGCTCAATCCACATACCCACTTGGACAACTTCTATTTCTATTTTTGTGTCTTGGAAAGGTGAAAAAAAATTCACTCTCAGAAGTTCAATTCAAACTTTAGACCCACCCAATCTGTCACAACATGCAGTAAATTCAGTACTCACTGACTATATTTTTTCTCCTCAGCATGCCCTAGCATGAATGAATGAATGAATGAATGAATGAATTAATCATAAGATTAATGGCCCTTCAAAGCTTAGCAATCACAGGGGAGCAGAGAATTCAGAATTCTCACCATCGAGTACCTTTGTAAAAGTCCTTTGGAACTGGTGAATGATGAGTACTATCCAGATAGTACCTGGGATTTAGGCCCCTTGAAACAATAGAGTTAACATCCCCACCTTCGGTTTGAGAGGTAAATCAGCTGACAATTCATCTATTCCTGGCTTCTCCCAGGTATTTTGCCCCATAGGAAAATAGACAGTAGCTATGTCTCTGCACTGTAACACCACCTCTAAGCCTTCTTTCTATGACTTTTAGTGTCAGGAAGTTAAATTTACTTTGCTGTGGGTTCAGTTTCCAAGGTTAGTTGCTAAAATACAGAATCAAAGAATCTCAATTGTAAGGAGTCTCTGGGGCCAATTCATACCCAAATGCAAATTCCCTCTACAACCTATTAGACAAGTAGTCATCCAACTTTTCCTTGAAGATCTGTGGTTAAACAGAACCTAATCTGCAAGTATTCGAGTACTAACTTGAGCAGGCAGCATGAGAGGGGTGGTATATTTCGTTTTCCTGCGACTTCTACCCATTATTCCTAATTCTATTCTCGGCGTGTCCATTAAATCAGAATTATAGCCATGTAATGGGGCATTTCCTTTAACATGAAACTTATCATGACTGCCAAGAGTACCTTTAATTTCCTAATCTTCTGGTGAGGATTTCTGTACTGCAGACCAAAGGCTATACATCTCAAACATGGCAGAAGAATCCCTTGACTTTAGAATCTAGCAAGGTTCTACTCTCTATAAAAAGGCAAAGAAGGTATAATTACAGCACAGGGGCCCTAACACAACATCTGATGGAGTGGGGAAGAAGTCCTCAAATGAGGACTTGATGAGGAGAGGATGCAAATAATTTAATCTGATAATCACACTTGGGGGCAGTTCTATATCAGAATATAGAACTAGGGATTCCTCAACTCCAAATGCAAATGTAAGGGGACGATGGGTCATTGGCTCTCCCTTGGCTTCTTCTCACTAGGGGTAGAAGGGAAATGACAATTAACCTCATTTCTTTGGGGTAGTGGTTTGGGGGAGTAGGCACATGGAAGATAAGAGAGAAAAGAAACACTCTGGTGAATGTATCTCTGAATGGGCTGCAAATCATTACTACCACCACCACCACACACACACACAAAAACCCACTATGCTCTGGGGACTTTAAACGATTAGAGAGAGTTGTTATTTGGCTGATTTTCACACTTCATTAGCATATGCATAATTTAACAAGTGAACCTGCTGGGGGCTGACATGAATGAGGGTTGCTCTCCTTATACACTGACAGAAAATTGGGGCAGTAATCACTGGGGAAGCTTAAACTCGCCAGCAAACCTAACGTAAGTATAACCTTCTGCCCAATACAGAAGAAACACAAATGTTCATAACGGATTTTTATCGAGTCATTATAGTATGACAGATAGAATATTAGGCTTGGAGTTATGCAGACAGGGGTTCAGATCCTACCACTCACATTTACTAGCTATATAGTAAGGGTAAACCACAAGCTCTCTGAGCCTTAACTTTCCCAGCTCTAAAATGGGTTTTATAATATCTACTTTACAAAATTTTTTCTGAAGGACAAATGACATAATATACATAAAATGCTTTGCAAACTGACGAGTGATATATAAATGCCTGTTATGATTATTCTATACCTTTATAAGATGCAATGACAAAAAAAATTAAAATTTAAAAAAAAAAAGATGTATTGACACCTATAGAGAGGCACCAAAGCTAGTTAACTTCTGAAAAGGGGCTACTGGAAATGATTTGAAACATTGCTCAAGGAACTGATGTTGCTTCTCCTTCTTTCAGTTTCTCTCTCCTTCCACATACCCACTATAACACTTCTGTACTGCCTCTTGCAGATAATTCAATTTGGCTTCTAAACATAGTATTATTTTATGGCTCTAATATGTTCCACTCAATACTTCACAGAACCATAGAGTTGGAAAGGGGCCTTGGAGGCCATCAAGTCCAGCCCTCTAATTTTACAAGTGAGGAGACTGAGGCCCAGAGTGGTTAAATGACTTCACCCAGAGTCACACAGTTAGTATCTGAGGCAGTACTTGAACCCAATCTGCTTGACTCCAAGTTCAATGCCCTCTCTACACTATCAGGCTGCAATGCTACTTAAAGTGAAAGAAAGGAGAAATTTTGGCCTCCTCCTAAAAAAAACACAACTCATATTTATACAATAGTATGAGATTTGAAAAGCACTTTACTTCCAAAGGGAGCCCAGTGTAGGAGGAAAAGCGTCTTGGAGAGAAAAGTGGCTGAGACCCAATTGCAACACTTCCTCTCTGAGGCAGCTAGGTGCCACACTGGAGAGAGCAAACAGAGAGTCAGAAGACCTGGGGTTAGACCCTGCACATAGCTATCATTTCTCTCAGTTTCCTCATCTACAAAATGGGCATAATAACTGTACCTTCTTGACAGGGCTGTTGTTTATAAACCTTGAGGTGCTATGTAGATGCTAGCTATTATATGTAATCTTGGGCAAGCTATTTTAATCTGTGCCTCGGTTTCTTCATTTGTACAATGTAGATAATACTTGTACAACCAGCCTCAAAGGGTGGTGAGGAAAATGCTTTGTAAATCAAGGGCCATATACATACAGATTATCCACACTGCTATTGGACAACCGGTAGGTGGCGCAGTGGACAAAGCGCTAATCCTGGAATCAGGAAGACCGAGTTCAGATCTGGCCTCAAACACCTACTAGCTATGTGACCTTGGGCACATCCCTTAACCTCTCAGTTTTCTCATCTGTAAAATGGGGATTATGATAGCACCTACATCCCAGGGTTGTTGTAAAGATCAAATGAGACAATAATTGTAAAGCACTTAGCCCAGTGCTTGGCACATAGTAGGTACTACATAAATACTAGTACAACAATAATTTTTATTATTAATTCTACTGCATTCCAATTCAAGCATTGGTCAAAAACAGGCAGTGTGCACTTTAATCATGCAATAAATATTTTTTAGAAATACCACTTTGAGATAGAACTATGAGTTTATAATATGTTCCTTGATTATTGCATACATTCTACTGTCACAGTGCTTGAGGTGTACTAATATTCAATTTGACTAATCAGGGGATTTTACTCACGTATTCCCTCTGACTCACACAACTGATTGGCTAGGTACTACCATCGAGAATTCGCTCAGCTCACTGCTTGGTCAGATGCCCTAATCAGGATATTCTATAAGCATGTGACTGTCAACAAATAGGTAAATCACAATACTGGAAAGTCTCAATTGGTTGTTGCCGTGTAGAGAGAGAACTGAAAGAAATTGGGTCCACTATAGCTGGGTAAAGCTCTTCAGTCTTTGGCTTACGTGATGACCTTGAATCCTTGCTAATGACATATCTGGGGACAAGCAGTTAGAATCTGGTATAGCTAAGTAGCAATTCTCAGCTGAGAGACATCACCCAGCCACAAGAACACCCTCTAATTACATGAGCAGCAGAAGTATTCTTCCAGTACCTCATGGACACATTCTTGTTCTAATGGATCCCATCCTTGTAGTACAATAATAAAGTGAATGATGTATGTAAATGAGGAGAATGGTCCAGGGGATGGATGGCATGCTGACTTTAGAGAACTATATGTCCTACAAGCCTATGTATGAAAACAGCTTTCTGCATACTAAGCTTAAAAGGATAACACAAATCTCACGAGAAAGAGGGAAGATTTGGGAGGATGACTACCTCCAAAAAAGATTTGGTACATTGAGGATCATTAATGGCAGAGAAGAGAAACTGATATGGTGGTGTGGCTAGAAATCAGGTGAGAAAAAGAAGCTGACTTGGCCCTGATTCAGTAGCTAGGGAAACTGTACTTGCAGCCTGCTACTCTCAGACTGGGAGGGAAGAAATTGAACAAAGAATGTCTGCAAAAATAACTCTGTCTCAACCCAACACCCAGTCACGAGTTTTGATGGTCTGTGTCCTTCTCCCAAGGGGCTGGGACATTTGCAGATTGCGTGGGACTGTGATTCTCTAATTGCTTTGAGGAGTGCAGGGAGGTGGCAGCCCTCTGGGTACAGGTCCCAGTTATCTGATTAATTTCCTTTGTTATTACTTGCCTCCTGTTTTGATTAAATGGTTTTTTCTTGTATGTATGTGCATCAATATGTCTGGCTGCCAGTGTTCATCAGGTGGGGGCTCATGAGGTATGGAACTGAATAGTTGATTACCCCAAATGGCACCTCAGACTTGGAAGTCTGAGCTAGATCCCAGGCCTGCCTGGTGGGCTTTCTTCCTGATACAGATCAATTATGTTTTTTCACTTAAAGTTTAGATTGAAGGAATTGAGCTTCTGGGATTGTTTGACAAAAACTGCTGGGAAAACTGGAAAATAGTATGGCAGCAACTAGGCATAGACCAACATCTTACATCACATATCAAAATAAAATCAAAATGGGTACACAATTTACCTATAAAGGCTGATACTATAACCAAACAGGGAGAGCAAGGAATAGTTTACCTTTCAGATTTATGGAGAATGGAAGAATTTATGACCAAACGAGACATAGAGAACATTATGAAATGCAAAATGGATAATTCTGATTACATTAAACTGAAGTTTTTGAACAAACAAAGCCAGTACAACCGAGATTAGGAGGGAAGCAGGAAAATGGGAAAGAATTTTTATAACCAGTATCTCTGATAAAGGCCTCATTTCTTTTCTTTTTTTTAAAGGCCTCGTTTCTAAAATATATAGAGAACTGAGTCAAATTTATAAGAATGCAAGCCTCCCTTAATTGATAAATGGTCAAAGGATATGAATAGGCAGTTTTCAGATGAAGAAATTAAAGCCATTTATAATCATATGAAAAAATGCTCTAAATCACTATTGTTAGAGAAATGCAAATCAAAACAACTCTTAGGCACCACATCACACCTATCAGATTAGCTAACATGACAAAACAGGAAAATTACAAATGCTGGATAAGATATGGGAAAATTGGAACCCTAATGCATTGTTGGTGGAGTTGTGAACTGATCCAACCATTGTGGAGAGCAATTTGGAACTATGCCCAAAGGGCTATAAAAATATGCACACCCTTTGACTCAGCAATACTACTTCTAGGGCTGTATATCAAAGAGATCATACAAATGCGAAAAGGACCCACATGAACAAAAATATTTATAGCAGCTCTTTTTGTGGTGGCAAAAAATTGGAAATGAGGGGATGCCCATCAGTTGGGGAATGACTAGACAAGTTGTGGAATATAAATGTAATGGAATACTGTTGTGCTATAAGAAATGATGAGCAGGCAGACTTCAGAAAAACCTGGAAAGACTTGAATGAACTGATGCTGAGCGAAGTGAGCAGAACCAGGAGAACACTGTACACAGTAGCAGCCACAATGTTCGATGACTAACTTTGATAGACTTATCCCTTCTTAGCAATGCAAGGATCCAAGACAACTCCAAAGGACTCATGATGGAAAATGTTCATATCCAGAAAAAGAACTATGGAGTCTGAAGGCAGATGGAAGCATATTATTTTATCTCTCTCTATTTTTTTCTTTCTTTGTTTCTTCTTTCTCGTGGTTTCTCCCATTGGTTCTAATTCTTCTTTACAACATGACTAATGAACTAAAGGTTCAATATGAATATATACGTAGAGCCTATATCAGATTACATACTGTCTTGGAGTGGGGGGAGGGGAGAGATGGGGAGAAAATTTGGATCTCAAAATCTTATGGAAGTGAATGTTGAAAACTATAAATAAATAAATACATACATAAATGGATGGATGGATGGGTGGATGGATGAATAAATAAATAAATAAGGTTGAAGGTGTTGAATGGTTAAGCAGCTCACCCAGGATCACACAGTCAGTTTTGTATCAGAGAGGGGATTTAGTGAGTGACCTGATTCTCTACTATTCTATGCTTGTGTGTGTGTATGTATGTTTGCTCACATGCTTGCGTGCTTGGGTATATTTCAATATATGCTTTGGGGATCCAAAGGGTCAGTCAGCTTATTACTTTCCATATCAGAACCCTAATAAGAGAGTTAATGAATTGAGATAATATATGGGTCATATACCTTTTTTGGTCCAGTATGAACTTTTAAGCCTATTTTTGTCATAAAATTCGGTGTTCCCCAATTTGTATTTAAGTTCAAACAACTCTTCCTGTTAATCCAATTTATAGTCCAATCTAAACTACTTCATTTTCATTAAGCCCATTAATCAATAAGTATTGATTAAACACCTATTACTCTAAGACCGGGAGCTGTGGGGGAGGGTCCCTGTAATAAGCTTACATCGAGTCTATCCTTTTTTATTAGCATATTGACAAGAAAGTAAATAAAGAAGGTGAATGGATAAAAAAAAGGAGGAACACCAAGCATATATGTTGATACAAATCTTGCCATTTTGCCAAGTTACTAGCTCTGCTAGAAGGTTTAGTTAGAGAAACGAAAATAAATGGCGCAAAATGAGATTTGGAGATTATTAGTATTTGCCCATTATTTCTCCTTCAGTCATCAGACTGAGTAATTGGGAATTGACTATGGTTCATTTTTCCTCCCTAAGACCACACTCTTTCACTTCTGATTACTAAATTTCATTTTGCTCATAATTTGTCAATTCTTCAATTATTTTACTTAGCTTCATTTTTTATTCTATCCTTGTGTTGGCCATCTTTCTTGATTCAATGTTACCATGAGCTTAATAAGCATGACCTCTTAAAATATAACATAGTGGATGAGAGTATTAAATGATCCTGGACTAGAGGTAAAAGGATTTCAACTTGTCATTGAAGGTGGCTCCTTATCTAGTAAGCCACTGGGCCTCTGGTATAGCATAAATGCATATCAACAACTATCAGGCATTTATTAAATACCTGCTATGTGGTAGAAGCCATAAGATGCTGGGGGTGCAAAGATCCCCCACCGCCCTCCAAAAAGCAATTGTTCTTGTCCTTAAAGAGCTTACGCTCTATCGGGGGAGACTATACATACTTAATATATTTGTATTATATGTACAAAGAATCAGACTGAAATGACTCAACAACAACAAATAGATACAAAATAGAGTGGGAGTGGGTTGTTTTTTGTTTGTTTGGTGGAAAAGGGAAGGGAAGGCATTAATAGCTACAAGAATCCAGAAATTCTTCATGTAGAAGATACCATACAAGCTGAGTTTAAGAAAAAAAGCAACCCAGGCATTGAGATCACCACTACAAAGGTTCAGAGATAGAAAATGGAATGCCATGCATGAGGAACACCAAGCACATATGTTGATACATAATACATACCTGTGAGACCCCAACACATGCTTTTGTATGTCACATCCCAGTTCTATAGTTTGTATGAAGCTACATCCACATAGACCCAAGGAGTCCGCCTTTGACATTTACTACCTTGGGCAACTCACATCACTTCCCTGGGCCTAAGATTCCTCACCAGTAAAACAAAGGTTGAACTAGACAGTCCTTCCAGCTGTAAACTTATGACCTTGTGAGGAATTAGTTTGGTATTTGACCAACACAGACAATAAATCCAGTATAAATGATCTAGTAATCCTATGCCCAGAAACAAATCTGAGAAGCAACAGCTCCCACTCAAGACATTAAAGATGCAGATGGAAATCAGCTGGTCAAAAAATAGCTATTCAGTACATACTACAGAGAAGGCCCTACCTTAGGTATATTATTCTTGTCCCCAGGAGCTTTTCATCTCACTGGGAAAACAAGGATACACTCGTGCAAAGAACTAACTTATACAATACAAGCCAGTAAGTGCTAGGTAAAAACGTGAGTCTTTGTATAGAAAATAAGTTCTATTAGAACTCAGAGAATTAGCTCAGGGAAAGCTTCATGAAGGAAGTGATATTTGACATGGCTCTTGAAGAAAGAATAGAATTTGAAGAGGTAGAAATAGGTAAGAGGGCATTCTAGGCAGAGTAATGGCCAGAACAAAGGAATGATGGTAAGAAAGCATAGATAGTGGGTGCCATAACTAAGTTAATTTGCCGGCAACAGAGGCTCCATATTGGGGTACAATGGATGACAAGACTGAAAAAACAGATTGAGGATCAGACTTCAAGAGTGCCTGAAATGCCAGGCCAAGAAATTTGGACTTTATCCTATAGACAAAAGGTAACTATTCTAGGCTTTGTCACATAATGATGGTACTAATGAGACTGAGTTTGATAAATGTTCTTCCCTGCTGTGGATATCAGCTTCCACTACGTAGGCTCTGTGTGTGGGGTGTGAGGGGGAGGGGGGGAGGGGACAGCATATGTGAGTGTGTGTGAGTGCGGGTGGGTACATGCATGCGCATTTATATATTGCTTGGTTGAACTGACAGAAAAAACACATTTCAAAGCATCATGAATTACAATGGCACAAATTCAGCACTTAAGTAATACTAGAAAAACATGGAAGTAGAAGCTAATATTTATTCCCAGTTTAGTTATCTAAGGATAATTGCAAGAATGATTGTGCCATTATAAAATGACTGGTTGATTGTACATCCGATTGCTTTCTGTTTTTACTTAGGGTTTTGAAGATGATCTCTCCAAATTGCTTCCCTTTCAACAAACTGTCTAAATACTTTATTAATGCTCTGTAGTTCTATCCTCATTCTACGAGCCTTCCAGAATTACAGTATTCTGGAAAAGAAAAAAACACCTGAAGCATTCTTGTGTTCTTATGGTATAGTAAACTGGCACCAAATGCATTTCATGGGCAAGAATATTAAGACAAGAAGTAGTTCAAGTCAATGTTGCCCAATTTCCTTCGGCCTGTGAAAACACCGTGAACTTTCCCGGACGCAGTGAAAATGGCAAATAAAATTGCTCACTCTCATCTAGCCCAATAGAATGTAATCTTCTTGTGGACAGGGATTTTTTTCTGTCTCTATATCCTTAGTGCTTAGCACAGTGCCTGGCACAGACATAGTGAAAAACTTAATAAATGCTTGTTGCCTCTTGTACTGTTTTCATATGTCCCACAGTTATCCTTCCCCCTCCATACTAGGGGCTCTCTATAGTTCTCATTTCTTCTGTCTGCTCAATAACACCAAACATATTCAAGCAGCCCTATGAGGTAAGTGAACCTAAGGAGCATTATCAGGAAGGTGAAGGGCTTTAAGTTCATGTTAGTAATAATAATAGTTAACATTTAAATAGTACTTTAAGGTTTGCAAAACTCTTTACAATTATCTCATGTTATCTTCTCATCAACTCTAGGAGGTAGGAGCTATTATCTCCATTTTACAGATGAGAAAGGTGGGGTAGACAAAACTTAAGTAACTTACCCAGGATCACTAAGCTAGTATCTGTCTCAGGTCAGATTTTCTCCACTCCAAGCCTAGTGAACTTAAACATTTTGCCACCTAGCTGCTATATAGGATTGGTTGAAGGAACTGAGAATGTTTAGCCTGGATACGACCACTATTTTCAAGTATTTAAAAGGTTATTGTTTAGAAGAGCTTTGTTCTGGTTAGTCCAAGAGGGCAGAAGTAGGAACTTTGGGTAATAGCTGGGCTTAGGTTGGGAGACTAGCTGGCTTTTGAGGTCTCTCCAAGTCTATGATACTTACATTGTATGAGTTTACTTTATGACAATTTCCTTTTTGACAGTTTCCAGGAAGAACAGGGGCAGCTAGGTGGCTCAGTAGATAGAACACTGGGCTTGGAATCAGAAAGACTCATGTTCATGAGTTCAAATCTGGCCTCAGACACTTTCTAGCTGTTGGACACTGGGCAAGTCACTTAACCCAGTTGTCTTAGTTTCCTCATCTGTAAAAATAGACTGGAGAAGGAAATGGCAAACCACTCCAGTATCTTTGCCAAGAATACCCCAAAAGGGATTTGGAGTTGGCCACAACTAAACAACAAGAGGAACACATTATAAAAGTTAGAGCTAAAACTACAGTACATATGCTAGAACTGGCCATTCTCTCTCCCTTTCACCATGGTTGCTAAATCTTTCACTGTATTTAAAAAAGAAGGAAAGAAAGAAATTCTTAGAATCCATTATAGAAGAGGAGGTCACCTGGTGCCACTCATTACCTGCTGATGCATGAATCCCCTTCTCGTGGCAGACTGATGAGTAAACTAGGACATCACAACATGACAAAGGACAGCTCTGGGACAAGCCAGTGTCTTGAGGCATTGATGGGAAACGATGTGTCATCCCAATACCGCAAATGGCTATTTAACCCTGCATGTTAGTCCTGCAGCTGGGGAAAGAACCCCAGGGAAGACCATATCATTCTAATTGGTAAAGTGTGCAGAGACTGAAGCTGCCAGTCAGTCTGTCCTCACTGTTTACAATGAAGAGACTGCTGCTTTCTGATCAGTCCAGGAGGAAACTATCCCAGAGGGTAATCGTGCATCTGCTTGGGGTGAGATGAGGAGAGATAATAATTCAAGAACAATGGACATTCAAAGCTTTTTACATACACAATCCCATTTGATCCTCACGATAACCCCATAAGGTAGGTACAAAAGCCATTATTAGTTTCCCCATTTTAGATGTGACGAAATTGAGGATATATCACCTAGCTAGTGTCAGGGGTAGGATTTGAACCCAGGTTTTCTTGATTAAGGTTCAGCACATTCTTTACTAATATCATATTGTTTAGGTATTTATTTAGGTAAAGTGGTGCAATCTGTGCTTTCCAGGAGGAAGGAAGGACAGAGAAAAGTAACAGCAGCAACATCCAGCTATTGCACAGAGCCTGGGCTAGGGCCTGGCACCATGGGGGTGACAGTGATAGTAGAAGTCCAGGTCACCCCATTCCAGCTAAGTGAGCTGGTAGAGCCGAAAATGCAGCCACGAGAGGCACTGGCCTTCATCTCTCCTTGGAGAACTCATGTATTGGAGGCAGCATATGTGGCAGGCTTCTGATTAAAAACAGGATGATTGAACTAGAAGGGACCTTAGAGACCAACCTCCTCATATATAAAATGAGATGACTTGAGGCCCAGTCCTTAGATGACTTGCCCAAGGTCACATAGCCCATGAGCATCAGAGATGAGATTTGAACCCAGGTCCCAGGACTTCAGGGTCAGTGTTAGGGATTTCACTGGCATCCAAATTGATGCATATCCCAGCCCTCCACGCATTTAGTAAATACTCTTCATGAGTTGTTACAGATGAAAAAAAAATTCTTCACCTGCTGGCCACCATTCTGGGGATAAGCCTTTGTGCATTTGGCTAGCCTAGTCCTTAGCCTGTGGCAGCCTTGAGGCCACATGAGGTCTTCTAGGTCCTTGAGTGTGACCTTTTGACTGAGTCCAAGTTTTACAGAACAAATCCTTTTATTAAGGAGATTTGGTCTGTGAAGTTTGGATTCAGTCAAAGGGCTGTACTTGAGGACCTAGATGGCCACATGTGCTTGAGGCTGTGGGTTCCCCATCTCTGTCTTAGGACTGCCTTAAAAGCTTTCCAAGCTTCCTGACACTTACCAGATTTCTGCTTAACTTGCACAGTCTTTGCAAACTCTTGGTCTCCTCTACCCTTACATGAAAAATTAATTGAAAAAGGATTTGCTGGAGACCCAATGAGATCTCCCCTAATGCACCCACTGGACTTAAGATCATGTCCCCAGGAACCCTAGGTGATGAGCTATCCTGTCTGGTGAGTTCATGCAGACTCATCAACCCACTGTACCCAGCTGGTCTCAGACCATGATTTTTATCTCATCCAGCCATCCATCTGTCTTGCTGCTTTGTATCATACCCCTTCTTCAACATCCCCTAATTTCCAACTCTTTCTTTTGGGACAATAATCAAATCATTGCATTTGATTGAATTCTGAACATTGAATTCCACTCATCTTTCCTGTGGCTTTCTAAACCAAAATTCCTTTCTCTGACTACAACCCCTATATATGTTTTCCCTCCCATGAAAATGTGGGCAGGACTCTAATACTTAGAACAGTAGCTGAGACATAAAAGATACTTAATAAATGCTTTTTCATTCATTGATTCTTTTATTTATTCATTTCCCCCCTCATTTAGGTCTCATTTTAAAGTTTTTTCTTTAAAAGATCTATTTCAAAGAGTTTGGGTCTGGGAAGCCACTGGAAAGGTACATGGAATTGAACATCACTCTCTTTCTAGAAGCAAAAGAAACACTGATTTGATTGTTGTCCTCAAAACAACACAATCCCTAACACCTTGAAATGGATGAGTTGATCAGATTTGAGCACCCAAATTTGGGGTCAAAGAAGCTCCTTCAAACCCAGCTCTGCTACTTAGCAGGTACTAAGTAACCTTAAGCAAGTCACAATCTCTCTAGGCATTAGTTTGCTTATCTGTTAAAATGAGCAGGTTGGACCTAATGTGGTCTGAGCTCTCTTCCAGCTTGAAATCTATGATATTATCATTTTTTTTCAAACAGGATGTGGGGGCTACAAGAGAGCACCCAGTGCCTCTTGTTGAACGGATGGGAACTATGCAGTACGCCAAAAGGAGAGGAGACAGGAAGTGGGGTACAGGGAGGGAGAAGATCAGAAGATGCAAAATTAGCAACAGAACTTCACCTAAAGTTGGTCTATATGTGCACAAACACCTAATGATAACGCTGAATTAATGATACTATTATTCTAATATCTGTTGAATTAAATAACAGTGAAAAAATGCATTTCCATAATAGGGATCACGAGGCACTTTCACAAACACAATCTCATTTGATCCTCACAGCTGTGTGATTATGGGAAAATCACTGGACCTTTCTCAGTCTTAGTTTCCTCACTGGTAAAATGGGAATCAAAATGCTAACACTAAGCACCCTACGGGCTTGTGAGGAAAATCACCTATTTTCCTATCTAAGATATTAAACCAAAACATGGGCTGCAGCTCTTGGGTAGCATCAGTATTGCTAGTCCTGTTTTACAGATAAAGAAATCAAGACTAAGGTAAACAATATGGAGCTGGGACTTGAGACCAGGTATCTCTCCATTTGTGTTCTCCTTTACCAGTTCATCAGTAAACATTTATTAATCATCTAATATGTGCCAAGCACTGTGTTAAGTACCACCACCCTTGCAAAGAGGCAGGATAGTATAGTGGACAGAATTCTGTATTTGGAATCAATTCACTGAGAACTTAACTTAGAGCCCAAAAGACCTGAATCCAAATCTTGCCTGTGTTGAACTAAGGGCATCACTTACTCTGAGCCTCAGTTTCCTCATCAGGAAAATGGTGGTAATAATGGTGGCTCTCTCCCAGAGTTTTGGTAAGGTTCAAATGATATAAAATATACAAGGCATTCTGCAAATCGTAAGGCACCACAGAAATGTGAGTTATTTAGAATAAGGGATGTTCAGTTAGCTCACTGGCAACACGAAATGCAAAGAGAGCCTCTTTTATAACTGAGTGGGAAGTGGGCCAAGATAGGGATCCATCAGATGCTGAGGGGGCAGAGTGAATGTCCCCTTTTAGAAAGGTGCAAATTTTCCTCTTAAATTTTGCCAGCACAAAGCTTGAGATGACGAGTTCACTCCAAAGCCAACAGTGTAGACCACAAATGGGGGAGAAAAAAAATTATATATATATATATATATGTATATATATATATATATGTATGTATATATGTATATATGTGAGGAGTCATGATTACCTTGCTGGCTGCTATCTCTTCCACCAGGCAGCTTTTGTTTCTAAAACTCCCATGCCTGGCCCTAGGCAGCTGGACTAACTAACTTAGGCACTGCATTGATTGCTAGCGATTACTATCACAGTATGATTGCTGCTATTAATTAATGTGTGCTCCTTGGCCTTTTGGTCATAGAGATAGTGCTTTCTAGAGAATCACTAGCAGAGGGAAAAATCAGCTTGACACACCAATCCCCCACACCAGAAGTCACTTTACAAGTGGCAATTGGGAAATTAGCTAAGCTCTTAAAGTGAAGCTTGCCAGTTAACCCCTTCTGCCTCTACCACCCCTACACTACTCTTCCAGTGGAGAAGCTTTCTCATGCAATCAATACAAGGAGATGCAGTTTTCATTGCAATCAATAGGATGAGAGTCCCCATTGCCCATAATGCTTTTCAGGTACCTAACATATGTATGCCATGTGACCATGCTTATTTTTTTCAAGATTCCCAAGGACTTTAGGAAGCATAAGTGGGTCCTGAATATGAAATGATTCTAAATGAAATTCAAATATTCATATCTATGCTGTTGCTAATTTTTAAAAAGAAACCTCCATATTCTATTAATAACCCTTGTAGACTTTATTTAATTACATGGTATGTTAGACTAAGCATCAGTAAACCTAGGAATCAACAATAGCTAAACCCATGGAATTCTGGAATCCTAGAATTGTTAAGCTCACTTAGTCTAATTCTCACAATTGACAGATGTTAAAAGAAAGGCTCAGAGAGAAGTGACAGGCCCAAAGTCATCCAGCTAGCCAGGACATGAAACTGGGTTGCCTGATTTTCAATCTAGTTCCTTCCATCCCTGCATGTTGCTTCTCAGCTCTCTTTCCCCCCTCCCTCCCTTGGTTTAATTTTTCCTGGCACCGCCATGAGGCTAATCTTGCCTCTCTTACCTGGCTTTGGATGGATTTTGCTCAGGATGGGATTTAAAAGCTAAAAGATGTTGCATTAGTGTTTAGCACAATATAATAAGATACAGTTGTACCTCCTTAAAATGCACTCATCTCCTGAGCATATCTACCTATTAGCCATTAGATCTGGTACAGTAGTCAAATGGTATTTATTGAACATGCAGTAACTGTCTTGTGAGCTGCAAATTAATGGGATACCCGAGAACCTAATTTTAAAACATTATCCTCCTCTTTGTTATCTGTATTTGTTTGTTCCATGGCCTGACACTTTAATTGCTACTGAGGACTCCAACGCACAACTACAATTTTCCTTTTAAATGCTTAGAAAGCCGCTGCCTGGAAAGGCTGAGCTCCCAGAGCCTTCCTGATAGTGAGTGAGGTAGGCAGCCACAAGTGCCAGGGCTGCCCATGAATATGGATGGACAAGTAGGGGCTCGGCTCAGGTGCAAGCTGGGAAAAGGACAGATGAGCCATTCATCTTTCCTCACTTGGGCAAGATTCTTCAACCCCAGACCGGCATCACTGCAATTTTTCGTCCCCTTATTAGGAGCTCCCTGCTTTATTACCCAGTTTCTTCAGAGCCTTAGTTTGTGTGCTAATTGGCTTTTACCCTCTGATCCTTTATGTCTCCCCCAGCAGGCAAATTGGCCCTTTCACCACCTAATTTGTCCTAACTTTTTACACTCCACTGCCTCATTGTCCTTCTGTTTTGGCCTTCCAATCTAACAAATCCCCATATCCCTTTATTCTAATACATGCACCAAGAGAAATTGAATTATTGACCTAGAGCTGTTAAGAGACCTCAGAAGGTAGAACTCCTTCATTTTACAGATGAGGAAATTGAGTCCCAGGGAGATTCAATGACTTGCCTGAGGTCACACAGAAGTATCAGAAGTGAGATTTGAACTCGGGTCCATGTCTAAAGAGCCAGTGCCACTTCTATTGTACGTTAAGCCTTTAACAATGCATGCTTCCTATTCCTTATTTCCACAGGTTAGTTTAGATTTTAAAAGAATTAATTTTAGCCCCATTTCCTGTAATAATAGCAGCTGACATTTACATATTCCTTTAAAGTTTGCAAGACACTTTTACCAAGATGATCTCACTTGATCCTAACAACAACCCTGTGAGGTGGCTACCAGTATTTTCTCCATTTATATAGAAGGACATTTGGGCTCAGAGATGTTATGTGACTTCCATTGTGCACAAAACTAGTCAATGTCAGAAACAGCATCTGAATCCTGAAGGTCCTGATTCCAAGGCCAACACCCATTCTACGCCAGCTCCAGGTTTCCCACGGGAGCACCCGCTCCTGAAGAGCCAGACACTGGGGAAAACGACCCTCAAGCCTCTCACATTGTCTGGTTGGTTTAGAGCAGTGAGTCTCACTCTTTTTTATGTTCAGGGCACAGTATTATTGTTTGCCTAGAGAAATCTTGGCACACTACCAGAGAATCATAGGGCTGCAAGTTTTCTCTGATTTCCGAGACAGTAAGTCAGGCTCAGGCAAGTGGAAGTTCCATCCAATTGGGGCACACCTAGCCTTGCCCAAGAGAGGCACATCCTTGGAGAAACACAGACTTAGTGAGCTCTGGCAGTGAATTTATCCAGGGTGCTTGTTCAGGACCTGATAAATCATTCACCTGGGGACAGAAGATGAACACACCCATGACTCTTAGGTGACCCGTCTGATCTCTTCTGGGTGCTGGGTCCTATTGCGGTATCAGGAGAAGTAGACAGCAGACAAGGGAAGTTTAGGCATAGCAAGTTTACCCCAACATAAAAGAAAGAAGAAATCTTTCACAAAATCCCATCAAATTTTGTTTCCTCAGTACTAACATCCATCTTTTATGATTTTGGATGTCAACTGTACCTAAGTTTTGTTCAAATAGACACAATGTCCAACTTTCAGCTGGAGTGGTGTGGCTTTATGCATTTTGGACTAAGTGCCAGTATGTTAAGAGTCCAAGGTCAACGAGGCTAGTATAGGTTCATCTGCTGCCTGCGGCTGCTATGTAAGACTTGGTTGCAGCACTCGATGTTTTCAGTCCTCTGGGGAGCTAGGCTGAGCCTACCCTCTCTGCCAGTGTGTAGAATGGCAAGAAGCCAGCTCAGCTCCACCCAGGCTGAGGCATACATGTCGACTTTTTTAGGCTAGAGTAAAAATGCCACCGCCTTGAAGAAGAGAGAACAAAAGGGCTTTGGAAGGAGTGCAAATGAAGCATGAATCACAGATAGAGGAGATTACCACCAAAACCTCAAAAAAAAAAATCTGCCATGGCTATATGTCTCAGCTAATGACTTGTGATCATAATTTCTGCATATTTTAACAGATGTTCTGTTTATGAAACTGCAAAAGGATTTAGGAGTTATGGATAAAGCCAGCAGGCCTCAGAGATGTTTCTTTGTATGATTAACTGACCACAGGCCATTTGTTTTACAACAAAGATGCTCAATGATCCATACTCCCTGATTTATATTAACCCATGTATAGTAATGGTTGATGTCTCCATGGTACTGTTCATTAGCAACCCAAGAACGATTGGAGGAATGCAGATTATGAGAATAGCTCCCCATTGCTCCACATGATAGTTCATTAGTGGATGTGGAATCGATCGGAAGGAAAACTAAGATAATGATAAGCTGAAATTTGAGTTATTAAAACAATTAAGGAAACCAAAAGAAGTAATATGGCTTTTCACAATGCTGGCTGTATGACATTCACATTTCTCTAGCTGGGCCAAATGTGTGGGGAAGTTTTCCTTCCTCAGGATAAAGCACAGATTTCCCCACAACTTCCAATCACCAAAAATATGTAAGGATTATTTAAGAAATACCATCCAGTAATATTCCTACGTTATTTTTCTAGTGCTATCTTCTGTCCCTAGGATTTTTCTTTTCTTTTCCCCCCCTACCTAAAGTTACAGAGCTCCCTCTTTATCTACCTTAGTCAAGAGAATATTTCTAAATCCTTCACCTCATGTGGATAGTAAAAAAAAAAAAAGGATCAAGTCTAAAGAAAAGATACAGAATTCAGCTCCTGGGAGATTAGAGCAGAACTAAGCTTATTAGCGTATGTGGGAGATAAGGAGAATGGATGGAGGGCAGAAGAATTGGAAAGGAGAAGGGGATAACCCTTGTGTAAACCCCAGAGAATAGATTTTTACCCAGTGTATCCCCATTTGCCAACAAACATTGAGATCAGATAGGGCATTTCTCTTCCAAGATTTAGAAGACAGGAAAAGAGATGCTCTCTTTTACATAAATCAACTGGGTAACTTCTGCACTTATATAAAGAAGACAAAGAGAACTCTTTGGTTAGGACCTGAATTGTATATTCTATATGACTTTAGGTACAATTTTGTTCTTAGAGAATCCTGAAGAATTCTCATTAGCATCTATGTGTTAAATAAGGTCTTTGGTATCACAGCAGAGGCATCTGTCTTTGACTCAATTTGACTCAAATCTCAAAATTTGACCTTAGTTCTCTCCAATGTGTCACCCCTCAGTCCCAAGCCTCCAGTCTCTACTTCTTTCTTCTCTTTGCAATGCCTCTGCTCTCTCCAATTCCAAGTGTCATGTTGGTACCCAACATCTGGCACACTTATCCCCAACATTCATCTGATAATTAAATTATCCCCAGAACTCAACAGGGGGGCATGGTAACTGAATACCTGCAGGCTCTGTCTGTCTCTGAAAGTTTCATTTGAGTGTACATTATCACGACTTGCATTTATTTGTGAGCATAAAAAAATGAATAAATGCCCCTGAACCATCCTCTCATTCCATCTGTTGCTGAAGTTCACAGTATGCTCCAAATCCAAGAGAGGATACTAAGTTATGCAAAAATAAATTTGTGCTCTGAATCCCTACATCCACTCATAATGCATATAGGCATGTCTGAACCTACTTGGAAAATTACAAGCTCTGGGATCTGACCATATGGCTTGAGTTAGTTATCCAGATAGGGCATGGGATTTCCCACAAGTAGGATTGGATCAGCAGGTTGGTTTTCAATTCTCTCCACTGTTTGGACATTCCAAGTGGAGAGGGAATTCTTTGCCCAGGCCTCCCCTACAAAGGGCATTCATGACAAAGAGAGATCAAACCTGGGAGCTCTGCCTCCAGGCTTTGAATCTACAACCAGTTATGCAAGAGCTTGGAGCCCCAAAGGGCTTGTGGGAAATTGGAAGATGTCCAACTTGGCCACTAGAATTAAGCATTAGCTACATTTCACTCCTGTCCTCACTGTGAACATTAATAAGACGTTCAAGGAGCTGAAACCAAAGCCATGATTGGCACTAGCTATGAGGCTAAGAGAAAGCACAGAGGGAAGAAAGTGGGAATAGGGTTTAAAGATTATTCCTTTCCAAGGATGTCATTGCTACTTGCTAACAGAAGCATGTTTATTCTATATAACCCATGCCTACTCCTGGAAATTTTTCTTGATTTCTCACAGCTCTTATTATTCAGCCTGAGCTTATATGGATTGTAAGGCATTTGGGGACCAAATCTGCATGCAAATCAGGATGCGAAATTTTTGTATTTTATTATATATTAGCTAGGGAACAAAGAGCCCTGATGAACTAGAACACTGGACCCAGCAAATGCCAAGCAAATGCCTGGTGTGGGAGACCATCCTAAGACTACTTCAAATAATATTATGCTCATTAGTCAGCCTCAGTAAAAATGAGGGATTTTTTTTTAAAGATAAAGGTCATTCATATTTAAACACATCATTAAATTGAAATTTAGTCCTGAGAACTAATAGGTAGAAATACAACCTGTTTTAATTAAGCACTTACTAAAAAAAAATGTTCTGTATGCAAAGAAAGATTCTCTGGATAAGGTCCAGTGCTAGGATTCCTGTTGTTGAGAATGTTATGATTATGTGGCTCCTTCTTGGCCAGCATCAGCAAGCCTAGCAATCTGAATTTAGGTTCATAGATTTAGTGTTGGAAAGGACCTTACTCATCCTCCAGTCTGATGCCTTTATTTTATAGCTGAGGAAAAATTAAGCGACTTACCCGCAATGGCACAGTTGGAAGTATTAGAGCCCAGCTTTCAATCCCGGGTCCTCCAATTCCAAATCCAGCCCTCTTTCCATGATACCACCTGACTATTATCCCTCAAATTCCATGAACTAGACATTTCCTAAGCAAGATGGTAGGAGTCTTGCTTAGTACAACGTCCTCTACTGATTAGTATGTAAGGCAGGGGATTTCAGAGGGCAAAAAAAAATTGTTTCATGGGTCAGCATCAACTTCCCATTCTTTTCCAAGCAGTGGAATGGGTAGGTGTAACATGGGAGCTCTGCCACAGCTGTCCTCATACCTCTAATCTGCCTGACCATTGACCACTTATCAGGAACTGGTAAATACCTCATATATTGATAATATCAATACTAATAAACAACTTGTCCCTAGATCATTTCTATCTGAGCCATGTTGAAAAAGATGAGGAGGAGCTAATAACAAAAATGAGAGGCATTGTTGCAGAGTGGATAAAGAACTAGGCTCATAAACATGAAAACCCCACCTCCGCCGCATCCTAGCTGTGTGGCCCTAAGCAAAGTCAACTTCTCAGTGTGCTAGGCAGCTCTCTAAGACTATTAGTGGCTGAGAAGGCACACCCTCAAAGTTGTTTTTGATTCACACTGTTAAGGCAGTTTCTTTATCCAGAATTCTGCATTCCAATGAAATCATAGGTCCAATCTGTAACCATATCCTTCTAAATGATGATGATGAAGGTGTAAATGATAACTATCTCAAAGCCTAACCCATCATGCATGTTGGGTAGGGGGCAATGGCAAAATAAAAGGATGCCATGTAGAGCGATATACCACAGGGATTTCTTGTGTCCTAAGACACACCTGAGTAGCTGTGAAGTCCTAGCAGCAATAGTGAAATATCAGAGCTGTGGCAAGAGCCTCGTGGAGGGCTAGCACCCAGCCGGTATGATACAGCTATTTCTAGAAATCTAAAATATAGACAGAGTGGCACAGGGTTGTAGATTGGTAGTCCCTTTACATCTAGTTCAATTTCCTTTTCTGATATTGGATTTTTAAAATACTTATTTTTGTACTTCTGTTAATTTGGGGGGCTTTTTGTAGACAATTCCCCATTTCTTTGGAATTCTCAATTTTGTTGGCATATAACTCTGTATAGTAGGTTATGATTATTCCTTTTATTTCGTGGTTTGTTGTGACTTTACCTTGTCCATTGATTTTTCATTTTGTTAATTTAATTTTCCTCTTTTTTCATCAGGTTGGCTGAAGGTTTGCAATTTTGTTGGGTCCTTTTGTTTACCAGTCCTACATTCTTTTTGGCTTCTAATTAATGTATTTGTCTAATTTTCAAGAGCTTCTCTTTTGTGTTTATTTATTCGTTAATTTTAAACTTGCATATCCAGTTCACTAATTTCCTTTCCTATTTTGTTCAAGTATGTTTTTAGGGTTATCATTTTTCCTCTGAGGACTGCTAAGTTCCATCTCAGAAATTCTGACATATCATCTCATCATTATCATTGTATCGCACATAGTCTCTACCATTTCTTTTGCCATTTAGAAATTCATTAGTTTTTATTTAGATCAGTCTTTTGCTTGTGCTTCCTGAATTGATTATTTTTATTGTCTTAGGATCCATAAAAGGTTATGTTTAGTATAGCTTAGTTGTTAAGTTTAGCTCTTTTACATTTATTTGCAATATCTCTATACTCTAATATATTGTTTGGTCTTTTTTTTTGAGGGGGGATATGCCATTTGGTCTTGAGAAATATGAATACTATGCATCCTACAATTCAGTACTAAATTCTTCAGAAGTTGGTTCCATTCAGTGCTTTCCCTTTTGTTTAACTTTCTGCAAGGTCTGTCCAGCTCTGAGGAAGGTACAGTAAAACCTGCTACAATTATTATTTCACCATCTTTTTTTTGTAATCCAGTTGATTTTTCTTATGTTAATTTAGATGTCACCCTATTTGGTGCATATATACATATATATGTATAAACGTACATATATAATGTATATAATGATACTGTCTGTGTTTCTTCTAAGCACATTTTCTTTTTAATTTTTTGAATTATTCAATCATTGAATTTGAATTATTGAATCATTTTGAATTTTTCATTTTGCTTTGCTTACTCTCATGATTATAAGTCTTGCTTTTTTGGTTTCAACCTAATGTATAGCAAATTTTATCCTAGCCTCTTCTTTTGATTTTATATAGATATATACATATATATTAAATATGTACATGTGCGTAAATATCTTTGCCCTTTAGATATACTTTTTAATAAGAAAAAGATGTTATCTTATTGGATTGTTTACCACTCACATTTAAAGTTATGAGTTAAGTTTACATTTTTCTCCATTTGGAATCATGGATCTAGAGCACGTGATGAGCAGGTTAAAAATGTGCGGAAGTACTGTTGAAACAAACATAGTTTCTTTCACAAAGCAATGGTAAAAGCTGACAATAAATACACACCACTGGATTTACTGAATTCAACTGAAGGTTATTTTCAGGCAGATGCTATGAAGCAGCTCAGATCCAAGAACAGAACCAAAAGGCAATATGTGGGTGACATCTACATGAACAAAACCAAAAACAGGTCAAAAAAGAAGCATCAAAGAACTGATTGAGTCAAGTAGAGTTTTTACAAAAATGAAAGGAATATCATGATATAGTGATTCAGGATCAGGTCACTGCTACCATAAACTGCAGAACAATTATTTTTAAGGTATCTAAACCAATGAATTAATGATTATACACTATAGTGGTGGTATCAGCAACACTTATCCCTGCAGGTTGAAAAAAATTTGCCTCTAACAATACCTAGAAAGATACAGTCAGGTAATTAGGATCATATACCACTAACAAACAACCAAATTTCATACCACTAATGCAAACACCCAAATATCCTTGAGAACTCCACAAATAAATGGTACTGGAACTAAACCATCTTTACGGGCAGAATTGTTGCACTCAACCACCCGGATATGACACTGATCCATAAAGATTTAAGAATATTATTTTTAATAGATAATGCTTTATCAAATATCCCTAATCCCCAAACTACATAGAATGAAATATTTTCAAAAAAATAGGAATCTAGCAGAAGAAATCAAAATCATGTGGGAACAAGACAAGTCACATGTCATCCCTGTCATACAAAGACCACTCCGGCCAGTTGACAGAAGATGAGTTTACATCATCTTTGCTATTATTCACTTACAAAAATATAGTCATTTTGTCTATTTCCATAGTAACCCAAAGAACATCAAACAGAAAGGAATAATAATGGTATAACAACTTGCTTCTCATCTTTTCCTATGGGGCACTCATTCAAAAATGAGTACAAGATCATAAAATACAATAGTGACGATGATGATAAAAAACCCACATTTATATAGATCTTCAAAGTTTACCAAGCTCTTTCCTTACAACAGCCCTGTTACAGAGGTAGCACCAGATGGTGCAGCGGATGGTGCAGAGTACTAGGACCGGAGCCAGTTAGGTCTGAGTTCAAATCTGGCCTCGGACACTTACTAGATGTGCAACCCTGGGCAAGTCATTTAACCTTTCCCTCAGTCTCCTCATCTGTAAAATGGGGATAATAGTACCTACTTTCCAGAGTTGTTGTAAAGATGAAATAAAATATTTGTAAAGTGTTTGACACAGTGCCTGGACTATAGAAGGCTCTATATAAATGCTAGTTATTGCTGCTGCTGCTGCTACCACTACTTATTTATTATTACCTCTACCACCTCTATTCGCTGAACTCCTTCAAAGTTTACCATTGGCCTAGTCACATGCCTTCCCTGACTCCCTCAGGTGAAGCTAGTCTCCTCACATTCTTTCCTAGTACTTCTGCCACACCAGTGGGATTCTCTGGTCTCTGGCCCAGAAAACTGGGAGATATCAGAAACTGGTGAATTTAAGTAAGATGACAAATTTTTCTGTAGGCATATGGGGAGAGAGGGGTCTTTAGTTAAGAATCATAAACTGAAGTCAGGGCCTCAGCCATGGGGTTACTTACTGAAATGAATTATTTATACATTGGGTGCTAATCATCTCAAGTTGGAGCAAAAACTGGCCAACGGAATAATTGCAAATCAAGTGCTAATGGTGTGGGGCCTGAATGAGAGCCTTTGCCCCAGGGAAAGCAAGGCATTGTGGAGTTTGCACTGTTTAATGTGCAAAAATTCTGCCTAGGAGAGAGGCTGACCAAGCAGGGGATTTCTCCCCAATTCTACAAGGGGAATGAAAACTCTCTCTGGCCAATAGAAAGGTCCGCCTCTTCAGGCTTCCTAAGCTGGCTTCGGCCCCCAGAAATCAGTTGGGTCACAGTG
Organism: Phalanger gymnotis; assembly: GCA_028646595.1. NCBI lineage: Eukaryota > Metazoa > Chordata > Mammalia > Diprotodontia > Phalangeridae > Phalanger > Phalanger gymnotis. The sequence continues at coordinate 38,284,703 of CM053625.1, forward strand.
CTTGCTCATGCTGAGGGGTCAGATTTTATGAGAGTTGAAGAGATTAACTGTTATTTCAAGTAGAGGGATTTAATTCTAGCAAGTGATCAGACAATTACTTGGGGCTATATTGGATGGGGGAGGAGGGAAGCAACAAACTGTGCTCAGAAATATCTTTCTTTTACTGCTGAGAGAGAAAAAGAAAAGGCCAAGGGGATCACTGGGACTCCAGTGTCATTTTTGAAGCCAAATTCTCCTAAGAAGACCTCCCCTAATTGCACAGACTCGAATTTCTCTGTCAGTGATCATAACATGCTGACTTAAGGAACATTTGCCCCCCAGGCTCAGAAAAAAAAAAAGGGAAGCCAATAAAACAGTTGGGGTCCCCAGACATTGCTCCCAGATACCATAAAGGAGAAGATTCTAGGTCTGCAGTGCCTTATTTTTCTAATTGCAACAAAATCAATGGCTCCTGAAAACTGAAAACAGATAGATCACCCTTGTTTATCTAAGATCATTGGACAGAAGATGGATGAACAAAGACATCCAATAGCCCTAGTTTTTGTGCTGGCCCAAGCATTTTCCAATAGTAGAGTATTGGTGACAACCATCTGAGGGATTCTATCTTGAAGAACAATACCCATTTAGCCAAAGATGTTCAGGGCACAAACTGCTCCCCAGGAGAAAAACATCATTTTAATTCAGTAATTCACTCAATGCTACTCTAATGGCTTTAAGAAGTTATTATCATAGATAGAATCATAATGTTTTAGAATGAAAAAAGGGACCTTAGAGGTCACTCAGTCCAATAAATCCCCCATCCAATCTAGGAAGCTCCTTTCCAGTAACCCTGTCACCTTCTGACTTGACTAAAGCTTCCAAATGCACCTAAGCTATGCACTTGGAGAAGCCGGCCTGCTACATGCTTTGGCTGTCCCCAAAGACTGGCTCCTAACGCCATGGAAAATAACTGGCATTGTAGAATGTTTTAAGGTTTATAAAGCACTCATTTTATTCTCACAGCTACCCTGGGAGGTAGGTGCTATTATTAGCCACATTTTGCAGATGAGGAAATTGAGGCATCAGAGGTGAAGGATATTTCCCAGGGACATACAACTAGTGTGAGGCAGAATTTGAATCAAGTTCTTTTGACTACAAATCCACTATACCAAAATGCCTCTGGAATTCATAGGAGAAAATATAGGAAACTTAGATAAAATCATCTAATCCCAGCAGTGCTTCCGGGGGTAGGAACAGTAATAATGGGTAACAGATCTCCTGTTTTCAAAGATCTCTGGGGGGCTCAAATACTTCTTGTTCATGAACATTTGCAATATCCTGATGAGGTTAGATACTGATGTGGTAAAGGCCTCCTAGGAAGGTCAAGGGATTTGTGGAAGGCAAGCCAGAGTCTGTGGTGGAGCGGAAGTGTAATTTTCCAACTCTGCCTCTTTGTCTTGCCCTCTCTCCTATACACATCCTCTTTCTTCTCTCCCCCTTCTCCCATTTTCCCCTATTCTGTGTGTCTTTGTCTCTTTCTCTTCTACTCTCCCTCTCACCCATGCTCTCTCCTTCTTTACTGAATTTTCTTTTTTTTTCTGACTCCACTCCACTCCACCTCAGATTTGGCTAAGAGATGGCCTATTCAAATCTATTGAGAATACATGCACTGTATTGACTGGTACCTACTCAACTTCTCCCACCATATTTGGAGATGTCATCAAATTGCAGGTGCCCCAGAGGAGTCACACCATGACTCCAGAAAATGTCTTGCAAATAGAGTTTAAGGAGAACATCAGTTCTCTTTTAATAATTATTCTAGACCAGGAGTTTCACTTTTTTGTGTGTCATGGATCCCCTTTTTACAATCTAATGAAACCTATAGACCCCTTCTCATAATAAAGCTTTTAAATAATTGAAGGAAACATTATATTTCAGAAACTAGAAGAAATAAGGATCTATTTTTTCCCATTCAAGTTCATGGATCCCTCCAAAATCTATGAACCCCTTGATGTTAAGAACCCCTGCTCTGGAATCTTTAGCATGTGATGTGGAAAGAATTAGAAGAAGGCATGTCTCTTTTATGAAACAGTCCTCCTCTGCCCTTCCCCACCCCTGCCAAATACGAAATGGTAATTCTCTTAATCCATACAAGGACCAGGCTTCATCCTTAAGCTAGCCAGACCCATTATCAGTTAGCCACATTTCAATTCTCTTCATCCATACACAAACCAGGCTTTATCCTTAAGCTAGCCAGACCCATTATCAGTTAGCCACATTTCAACACAGTAAGGGGAGAGGGATTATGGGAATAAAATAATGCAGCAGGAAAAACACCAGACCAAGAGAAGAGACGTGGCTCCTAGTTCTACATTCACTTCTCACTAATTGAGAGACTGACCACGGGATATCCCTAGAGGGTGAAAGAGGTTCTTAGGTCTATGTTGCCAAATCCACCACTTATATATCACACTGACGAATTTTCATGTTGCTCAGTGAGAGAAGAAAACCACAAATGTCCATTCAGCTAGTGAAATGTATTCCACTCGCCCATCACTACCACCTCTGAATAAAATAAAATAGAACTGACTGGTCACAGTGTCTAGTGGAATATCCATAACTGCTATTTAAAATCTCCAGAAATACTTGAAATCAATTGTGTTTCCATAATAGAGCTTACAGTGATCATTTATGTGCATTGGACAGAACATCTACAGGTTCCTAATATTTAGTTTATTATTACCTTGCAAATATATAAGAAAGCATGAAGCAGAAGAGGAAGCTGCTCTGTTTTTTCTCATAACACAGAAGTGTCTGCACTGTCCATGTTTGCAGTGATAAATAGCCCACATCCCCTAATTCCAAGCAAAAAACATGTCAAGGATTTACATAGAAATTGTCTATTGTAGCGGTCCAATGTCAAGGACCTTCCATGAAATCTATTTCAATGAATCTATTGATACAGAATGACCTCTATCTTATCAATCAAGCTTATGTCCTTCTACTGGCCTCTAAATCACTTAGCTTGGGGAACTGATGAATTAGAAAAGGAAAAAAAAGAAACCAATGAGAACTCATCATCAGGAAAACTATAGTAATCTTCCTCTAAGGTTTTGCTAATGTTCAAACTCCAGGATTTTCAGCAATAAAAGTGGAACATGTCCAGGGCCACAAACATTAAATGCCTTCTTTTTCTGAGGCTCTAGACTCCTATTTCCAGAGCGCTCTCAGTTTTTCAAAGCATTTTCCTCACAACAACTCTGTAAAATAGATAGTACGAGTATTATCATACACATTTTACAGAAGAGCAAACTAAGACTGAGAAGGTATGATTGGCCCATGATCATAGAGCTATTAAAACTCTGTGATAGGTCTTGATAAAGATGGACTCCTCTGGGTACAGAATGAAACATAATTTTTGGACCTGACCAATATGGGAATTTGTTTTGCATGACTATGCATATTTGCAACAAGGTTTTTGTTTCCAGGGAGGGGAGGGAGAGAAAATTGAGTTTTATTCATTGAAACAAATAAAATTAATTCAAAAGCACCAGTGATAGCAACTGATCCCCAGATCTCTTGACTTCATATGGTGCCCTATGAAGTATACCATACCGATTTACTTTCAGATGGCTAAAAAAAAAAGGACTAAGTTGGTTTTTTTGCAAATTCAATTATTAATATTCCGGTCTTCCAATAGCTACACACACTCTTCAATCCAGCGCCACTGGCCTCCTGGCTGTTCGACACACAAGTCTCAATCTCTCAGCTCTGGGCATCTTCTCTGGCTGCTCCCACATGCCTGACATACTCTCTCTCCTCCTTTCTCACTACTGACTTCCCTGGCTTTCTTTAAGTCCCAACTAGAATCCCACCTTCTACAAGAAGCCTTCTCCAACCCCTCGATTCCAGTGCATTCCCTCTTTTATTTTCTATTTAGCCTGTATATAGTATAATTTGTATATGTTTGTTTGCATATCATCTTACATTAGATTGTAAGCTCCTTGAGGGCAGACACTTACTTTTCCCTCTTCTGGTATCCTTGACACTTATCTCAGTGCCTGGTATATAACACCTATACAGAGTATTCCTAAAGTCTGGACACATAGGCAAAAATGAATATTTTCAAGAAATGAAATTTTCAACATTTTATTTAATTGTAATGTTAACAAATACCATCTTCAATATGATTGCCATCATTGGTGATGCAAAGGTTAATGCGCTTTGCAAGATTCATGTAAACTAGATGCAATAACTCCACATTGCTGTCAATTTTAACACATTCACTCCTTATGCATTCAATCAAACGTGTTGCATCTGTGATTTTCATTTTTCATTTCCATTCACCTTCTCCTTTAGAGAGAAAGAAGTCACTAAACAACACAGAGTCTTCGGTGAAACAGTTAATAAGATGTTAATGAGATTTCCTAAGTGTCCAGACTTTAGGGACACCGTGTGTGTGTGTGTGTGTGTAGATAGATAGCTATATGTGTATAAATAGATAGCTATATGTGTATATGTACATATATACATAGTATATATGTACATATATGCATACTATATATGTACATATATACACACTTAATAAATAATAAATAATAAAAGTACTTTATAAATATCTATTAATTGATGGATAAATTCGTAATCACGGATCTCAAAGTACCTAACTGCTATTAAAACTCTCAGGAATCTTCTTGAAGTTATCTTTTCTTCACTCCCCCTTATAAAAAGAGAACTAGATTGCCCTTGTAAAAGTTAAGCAAATATTAAGAAAAATGCTCTTCCTAGCTGAAGCGGAGGGGAAGGAAGAGAAGAACAGTTATCTAGTAAGCATCTACTATGTATCTGTTACTGCGCAAAGTACTTTACCGATATTATCTCATTTGATCCTTATAACAACCCTGAGAGGTAGATACTACTAGAATCTTCATTTTACAGATGAGCAAACTGAGGCAGATAGAAGTTAAGTGACATAGCTAATTTGTGTCTGAGAATGAATTTGAACTCCTAACTTCCTAAC
>CM053625.1:38289801-38310813 GCA_028646595.1 Phalanger gymnotis
TTAAGCAAAATTGTCTCATTAGCATGGCTTTTGTTTCTTTTGAGTGGAAGTACTTTCAGCTGTTAAGTGCTAAGCCCCAGGCCCAGGGCCCTGTCAGGTGTGAAACCTGTGTGGGTGTGGATTGGTGACTTAGGAGGGGCCAGCTCGGGAACCAATGGTCTCTGGTCATTGAGGCGGGGCTTGAGAACGCAGGAAGCTCTGCTGCGAGGAGCGGTAAGCCGGGAGACAACTTCGGCGGCGGCGGCGGCAGTGGCGGTGGCAGCGGAAGGTGTGGAAGCCAGAAGCTGCGGAGGCAGGAAGCTGCGGAAGCAGGGCTTACCCGAGTGCAAGCAGGAACGTGAGGCCAGTGAACATGATTTGGCTAAATACTATCTTGTTTTTCTGTGGCCTCCTGGTTGCCCTTGTGAAATGGGCTTTCTGGGCCTGGAGTCTTTTTGTCAAGATGTTGGAATGGGGAGGCTGGTTCGAGTTTTTTGCTGCGGTGGGGCCTAAATAAATTTCTTGTTGTTTTCTCCTTAGAGAATCTCTCATACCTTGCGATTTCGGACCATTCAAACATATACATGATTATATTTGAGATCATAAATTCCTACTACACTGGGCGCAGCACTCTATTCACTATGCCTCTTAGCTAGCTGCCTGGATGGACTATGGATATGAAATAATGCATACACTATTAAACTTGGGTAATATTCTTTCTATTTCTCAAAAAATTTATTTGTATAATGGATGACTTTCTGGGTTACTGCAGAGGGGTATATTTGGGGATGAAAACTGATGTTAAAATGAAAGATACCAAGGAAGAGCTTTAATTAAAAATAAATAGAAAGAGATATCAAAGAATGCCAGTGATAGCAATTTGAAGTAGACTTCCCCCTCTGCTTTGTGAAATCTTAATGATAGGATATGTAGCTCAAAATTATATGACATCTTAAGGGATACAAAGTACTTTCCTCACAGCAACCTATGAAGTAGGTAGTCCAAGTGTTATTGTGCCCATTTCAGAGATAAGGGAACTAAGGGTCAGAAAGGTACAATTATTTGCTCAGGATCGCAGAGCTAGTTTGAGCCAGAACTTGAACCCAGGTCTCCCGATGCCAAGAGCAGTGCTCTTTGCTGCTTCTCTTGTGCAAGCTCACTTTAATATGAGCCTATTAAAATGCAAAATATTCACAAAACTCAAAGCAAATGTAAATGATGTTTGGATTTTCCAACATTTAGCAATCTGCCTACTAGCTCTTGAGAAGTGTTTGCCCTATGAATGAATGAAATGAAACGATATATGTGAAAACACTTTGAAAAGTCTAACATAGTACACAAACCCCTATTCTTATCCTTCCCAAAGTATCTTTTCCTTGCCTTTTCTTTCCCCTTTGTTCCTACCCCCTTGTAAAAACAGAATTTGATTTTCATTGTAAAAGTTAAGAAAATGCATCTTTCTCTCCTTTTAGCCAAAGTGGAGGGGAGGGAGGGGAATTTGTTAAGCACCTACTATGTGTCAGCTTTTGTGAAAATTTTTTTACAAATAGTATTTCGTTTTATCCTTACAACAACCCTGAGAGGTAGGTGCTACTAGTAGCACCAATGTTCCAGATGAGAAAACTGAGGCAGACATACATTAAGTGACCTACCCAGGTCACACACCTTTCTGGGGGGGGGGGAGCGGGGAAAGGGAGGGGGGAGAGAGACAGAGACACACAGAGAGAGACAGAGAGAGACAGAGAGAGAGAGAGAGAGAGAGAGAGAGAGAGAGAGATCTCACTCAAGTTCTGTACTTGTTTCTCAAGAGTTAAACTAATTGTTAGAAACAGAGAAAAACTGCTACCAAGGATGAGTTATTGTTGTTTGATGTATACCTAACCTTGGGACCAACTTACTCAAAAATGTCTTTTCCTTTAGATAATCTCCAAACAACAGGTAATGCCGCGCGCGCACGCACACACACACACACACACACACACACACAAATACACACCCTTCAAAAAGAATGTCAAAGGAAGTAGTTTTTTCTTCCAGTATATGGGGGGCAACATCAGCATTTTCCCACTGATCAAGCACTCAGACTGCATGCAATCTCTGTATGCTAACACATAGCATATGGGAAGCCAGCACTGGCTCTCCCTCTCCTCCCCCCACCATCACACACACTTTTTTTTTTTAGCACCGACAAAGCACTTCCATTTTTAAACTCCATCTCCCAATTCAAAATTAAATTCTATTTTCCACTGCTTCGCTCTGCTGAAGCTCCCGCTATTAGCAAATCTGCTGCGTGGCTGTGCTTGGCTTCTGAAGAGATGAACAGTCAGAAGCTGGGGGCACTTGCTTAAAGAAGAAGGTAAAATATGGGGATGAAGGGACTTCAGAAGGCAAGAGGAAGGGAAGGAAAGTGTCAGGAATAGAGAAAGGAGGGCTTCCCAATGCTGATGGAAGAAGGGTCATCGAAAGAGATGAGTCCTAACAAGATGAGAAGACAGAGAGATTCCAAGGTAGCTGGGAGAGGGTAGAGAATTAGAATGGGGTACTAAGGCATGAGGCACCAGGACAAAATACTAACATTGATATAGATGAAAGGTAGATAGTGGATGAGAGAAACAGAGCAAGAAGAATGGGAAACTAGCTCACAAAGAGAAGAAGAAACAAATGAAATGATCTTTTTCAGATACTGACCTTTCCTACTTCTGTGGTTTGACTCTGTCTTTCTGTTGGCTAGCTGCTTCAAAAAGTATTTTTATTCCTTCTACATTATGTAGAGATTTTTTATCTTAATATTTAATTTTTGAGCTATTATTTGAAACACCTATTTTACTATTCCTTTGTAGCTCTGTGCTGAGGATTGTTTTTTCCTTTCCCTTCTTTTTGGCAGACCTATGATTTTATAGGCATTGGGAACTCCCGTTAAGGAAGCTCCCTCCATCAGCACATTATGCGTATCTGTTCAGCAGCTTCTAGTCTTAGTTGCCAGGGCCAAGATAAATGTCTTCCAAAGGATCATAAGACTAGTTTGTGTCAGAGATAAAGATGATCTCAATTCTTTCTGACTTTGAGCACTGCTGTCTACCCCCTATTCCATGCTGACTCTCAAGGAAAGCTTATAATATTATTATCATGTTGTTGCTGTTGCTCAGTCATTTCAGTTATGTCCAATTTGTGACCCCATTTGGGGTTTTCTTGGCAAAGATACTGGGGTGGTTTGCCCTTTCCTTCTCCAGTTCATTTTATAGATGAAGAAATTGAGGCAAACAGGGTTAAGTGACTTGCTCAGGGTCACACAGCTAGTATCTGAGGTAGGATTTGAACCTAGGTCTTCCTGAATCTGGGCCTGGTGCTCTATCCACTGAGCCACCTTGCTACCCAATAATATTATAAGGTATGATAATAAGAACAAAAATAAGATAGTGACTTGTTCTAGGATTTTGTTTCTCCAAACTTCATTGAAAAGTGGGAAAAAATGAAATAATAATGGTAATGCCTATTCTCATTTCTACAGCACTTTAAGATTTAAAAAGTGCTTTCCTCACAACAATCCAACAAGTTAAGCAGTACTACCATGTCTCAGGCTTCCTGTTTCCTGAATGAGGAAATGGAAGCCCAGAGAGTTTAAGTGACTTGGCTCCTGTCACCCAGCTAGGACATATCCAGGCAGGGACTCCCTTCCAGTTCTTGTGTTTCAGTCCCATGTTCTTCCCCCTCAGCCCTGCTACTTCCTGTGGTGTAGTCTCTTTGTATGTGAAGAGCAGTGCTCATTATTTTCATAACACTTCCCAGGCGATCACACCTTCATTCATCTCTTCTGCCAGTTCCCTTTGTCACCTATAGCTCAAACTCCCAATTCTATTAGCAGGGTGAATCCTGTTCACAGGCCACTGACAGCTCGAGGAGTTATTTGCCCCAAAGTCATTACCTCAGTGTGTTGGCAATATTCAACTGGCCCCCAATATGCATATGTATACACACACAAACACACACACACACACACACACACACACACACACACACACACACACAGAATTGTCCTCTTCTTATTGCTGGAATTAACATAACCTCTGAATATACCTCAGTAAAGTGCTGTGAAAAAGTCACTTTATAAGACACCCTAGGCTCCCCAAAACAGAAAGGTGGGAGAAATATCTACACACATCATTTGCATTTAAATTAGATCTACAGATTTATTTCTTTACCTTCTTCTTGTACAACTTAAATAAGCTGACTTGAGAAGCAATGTGCCCAAAGGCAGGGGAAGATATTTGTTGTCATTCAGTCATGTCTGACTCTTTGTGACCCTATTTGGCGTTTCCTTGGCAAAGATACTAGAGTGATTTACCGTTTTCTTCTCCAGTTCATTTTACAGATGAGAAATTGAGGCAAGTGAGGATTTCTGCTTATGGATGACACAAACCACCTAAGATATCATTTTTGAAGTTGTCGCCAGGGGTCAGCTGTTGGGTGGAGGTGCTAAGGTTGACTTCCAGGAAGGATGTGGGACTATTTACTATTGATCCCACAAATGATTTTAGGGGAAAAAAACTCACAAAGAAGCAAGTTTCTCTGCCACAGCAAAGAATATTCACAGGCTATTGGTAGTGGAGGGTGATGGGAATTTCTACCCTACTTCTAAGCCAACTGCTATACCTCATTCTTATGGGAACTGTCTTGAGCTAACGTCTTTTCGCTCTGATCTCATATAAGTTATACCCCTGGTCTTTTTAGATCTCTAATGCCTGTTTAGCAATGAGCAAGAAGAATGTCCATAATTAGCTGCAAATGACTCAAATAAATGGCATGTTTCTTCTAATAGGACCACAGGATGTCAGAATTGAAGAGATTCCAGGTGTCATCTATTCCAACCTGTATCGAAGCAGCAGTTCTTTTTGAACATCTCCAATATCTTCAGTCTTGCTCAAAGACATCCAACAATGGAGTTCATTCAACTTTTGGAGAGCTCTACTTGTTAAGATGTTTCACCTTGTAATTGAGACAAAATCGCTTCCATAGACTGCACTCACTGCTGCTAATTTTGCCCCCTCGGGCCAAGCAGAACAAGTCTAATTGCTCTTCACAGGATTGTGCTGCAAATGCTTCAACACAGTCATCATGTCTTTCCCAAGTCTCTTCTCCAGGCTAAACGTCCCCATTTCCTTCCTATGATCTTAATGAGGAATGCTCTCCAGACTCCTTATCCAATTCTGGATGCCCTCCAGTATATATTAATGTCCTTCCTAGAATGTGGTGCTTAGAATTGAACATATTGCTTTAGAAGTGGTCTGATTGGGGCAGCTAATAAATAACAATAATAAATAAGCTAGCATTTATATAACACTTTAAGATTTGCAAAGGGCTTCACGAATATCTCATTTGCTTCTCTCAACAACCCTAGGAGGTAGATGCTATTATTTACCTCATTTTATAGATGAAGGCAAGTTAAGTGACTTGCACAAGGTCACATACCTAGTAAGTACCTGAAGATGGATTTGAATTCAAGTCTTCCCGACCCCCAGTCCAGTGCTCTAACCACTTTGTCACCTAGTTGCAAGATGACAATGGGCCTAAAGCCTCATTCTGGACACTGAGCTTTGATTAAAGTAGCCTAACATTTTTGGCTGCCTCATCACATAGTGAGCCTGAGTCATTAAAGCCTGTCCTTTTCACACAAATTATTGCCAAACCATGCCTCCCTCTCCCGTTTATATTTGGACAATTGGATTTTAAAACCAAGTATGATTTCCTATTGACACCACAACGTCAACATGCCCCAAACTCAACTCATCTTCTTGCCAAGCATGCCCTAACAACATGCACATACTCTCTTTTTCTAAACTTTTCTCTCTGGTGAGGGTACCACCATCTTCCTCTCCTGGTCACCGAGGTTCATCACTTCGGAAACATGTTAACTATTACTATTATCTTCATCACTGACTCTTCCTCATCATCTGTATCCAATCACTTGCCAATTCCTATGATTCTGCATCTGTAACATCTTTTGAACCTGCACCCTTCTTCCTACCCACATGGCTGCCACCTTCATTGAAGCTTTCATCACCTATGGTGTTACTCATTTTAATAGCTTCCTAACTGGTCTTGGTGCCAACAGTCTTCCTCCTCTCCAATTCATCTTTCATAAAACTAGCACAATAATCTTTTATGGCACAAGTCTCATGTAACTTGGCTCCTCAAAACCTTCAGTGGCTCCCTATAAAAACCTTCAGTGGCTCCCTATTGATTCTAGGGAAAAATAGTAACTTCTTCCCCTGGCAGTTAAAGTCCTCCACAGTCTGTCTCAAACCTACATTTCCTGACTTATTTCACATTCCTCCCTTCATACAATCTTTGTTCTAGTGAAATTGGACTGTTTGCTATTACTGGAATTTAACATTTATCTCCTGCTTCTGGGCATTTCAGAAGCCTTCCCCCATTCCAGCAATGCATTAATTTCCTTATCTCTGCCTTTCAAAACTATTTATTCTTTTATTCATTTCAGGTGCTACCTCCTCTATGAAGCTTTCATTGATTGCCCAACTATTAGCATTCACTACCCCCTCAAATGTTCCTAAAACATTGTGATCTCTCCCTATATTATACTTTCTATTAAAGATTATTATACCTTATATTCAACTAATGATATGTTCATGTCAAGTATCTTTAATTGAATGGGAGCTTCTTGAGGGCAAGGATTATTTAGTTATTGTATTTATATTCACAGGGCTTTGGATATGACTGTTTATGGAATCGAATTAGCTGAATTCTTATTAAACTTCATTATATTAGATTCAGCTCATCATTCTAGCAGGTCAAGATCTCTTTGGATTCTGACTCTCATTCTTGTTAACCAGCTTCATGTCATCCACAACTTTAATAAGCATGATTTCACCCCTGACAAACAGAGTCAAGAATTGAACTCTTCGGCACTTCACCAAAGACCTATTCTAGATTGGCAATGACCCATTGATCAACAACCTTTGGATTCAGTGGTCATCTGCTTCCAAGTCTCCCTAATTATACTATCGCCCAGTTGACAACTTTCCATGGTATTAATGAGAATCTCAGGAGGGATGCTTTATCAAATATCTTGCCAAAATCCAAGAACACAATGTCTATGATAGTCCCCTGATCTTAAGTGATCTAAATAGTACTCACTCTGATCTATGGAAAGAGTTCTGGCCTATTAAGAGATCTGGGTTTGAGTCCCAAGTCTTCTCATTGATGAATTCACCTCTCTTTTCCTGACCATAGAACAACCATAAAATAGGGTTGTTGTAATAGGGTAATTGTAAGGATTAGAAATGGTGATATATGTCAAAGCTTTTCCAAATAGTTAAATAAATACAAGAGATTTTGGTCAACATTCTTTTTCTTGTAGTGAGGCTGAGAGACACCTTAGCATAACAAATCAAAGGCTGGTCCAAGAGTCAAGAAAACCTAGGTCTAGGTTCTACTTCTGACACCTCCCAGGTACATGATTATGGGGAAGACACTTAACCTCTCTATGGCTGAAGTGGAGCAGTTGAGTGTATCAGTGAAAGGAGTTTTCACTCTGGGTATACACAAATGGAATGGCATATGCAAACTTCCCTCCCCTCAAAAAAAAAATCAACATCTTTAATGTAAAAAATTCATTCCCAAAGCAGCTAGATGACACAGTGGATAGAGCACCATCCTTGGAGTCAAGAAGACCTGAGTTCAAATCCAACCTCAGACACTTACTAGCTGTATGACCCTGAGCAAATCACTTAATCCCAATTGCCTCCAAAAGTTAACATTCCCAAAAGACCAGCACATCCTCCTTCACCTTCTACCAATCCAAGTACTGAGTAGGGATGAAATTTTAATTTTTAAGCTAATCCCTTTTTCCTCCTTGGTTTAGTTTTGTCCACAAATTGGCCCTGAATTTCATTTACTGTATCCAGTAGAAAATCAGCCTTAATTCTCCTGGGCCAGGGCCTGCCCTGCATATCACATTTTGAAAACAAATTGTTTTGGCACCAAATAATCTCTAAATCCAGGCTAGCTTTTCCATTTACTGATTTTCTCTATTGCCAAGAGGAAAGCCATTCCATTTCTTACAATTGGTCAAAAGAATAAAATTGGGAACTGAAAGGGACCTCTGATCCAGTCCAAACATCATTTTGCAGATAGAGAAACTGAAACACAGAGAGGTAAAATGACGGTCCAAGATCACATGCAAAGGATTATGATGTTAATGTGATTAAAGATCTTCCTCATCCATTCGATAGGGCCTTAACTTACACCCTTTTGCTATTTAGGTCAGGAGAGGTGTGACATCCTCAGGGCCCTAAGGAGAGGTGCTAAGACCAGAGCCAATCAGATGCTGGCTAGGTGTGTGTGTGTGTGTAAGGAGAGCCCAGAACTGAGAGTAGCACAATTGAGAAGGAGAATTGAGAAGCAAACATCAAGAAGATATTGAGGCAATCAGCATCAAAAGAGACTGCAGAGTGGACAGTGCAGACAAGAGAGTTGTGGAAATCAAAGAGCTGAAAATCTACAGCATTGAGAGATGGGAAAACTGAAAATCCAGAGAATCTAAGAGGCCAAGAGGATTCCAAGAACTGCAAAGGCTTCCAGAACTGTGAGAGAGGTGGCAGTCAAGCTGACAGTGATTGTTTACAGGAAGGCCCTGGGGGGGGGGGGGAAGGTTACAGATGACTTGTTTCCTTTCTATAATACTGTGTTGTAATTTCTTTGTTGCTACATTGAGGTGGGCTTACTGGTTTTGGAATCTAATTACTGCTATATCAAATTGGGGTTATTGGTCTTGGGATTGGATACTCTGGTATCTAAATAAATGTTATACTTCCTCTGCCTTCTACTTAGAAAGTTTTTCATACTTTGCAATTCCAAACCATGCAAGCATGTTCATGGTCATACCTGAGGTCATGAATCTTGCCTTACTGATACAAGGATATAGCAGAGTAGAAATTCAAACTAGGCTCTCTAACTCCAAACCCCATGCTTTTCCTGGAATATCAGGACATGGAATGTTATCCCTTTTCATGATATATCTTTTGGGAGAAGGGATTAGAACCATCCAATGAAATTCAGCAAACATTTATTAAGCACCTATTATGTGCCAGGCACTGTGCTAAGTACTGGGGATACAAAAAGAAGCAAAGGACAGATCCTGCCCTCAAGAAGCTTACAATTTAATGAAACATAAAGATGTGTAAAGAGTTTCAAGAACTATGTTAGGAATAGAAAACCCTGTCCACACCCCGGTGAGAACTTGGCATGGGGAGCATGCCTTTGTGCCGTTATTTTGGAACATGTCTCTGGAAGTATAGTCCCTGGAGTGGGACATGTGCACCCTATGGAATGCAGAAGATGCTATATTGAGGTGGGGAAAATATTAGAATTTATAATTAATCCAAAAAACAAAAAATTGAGCTTTACTAATATTTAATAAGGGTTGATTCTGATGTTCTCAGTTCACATGTTAGACCATCCTATTTCACATTTGGTATATGAGATATCTTGAAGAAAAGAGTGGGAATTCTACAGTATGACAGGGTTGACAGTGGTACCCCACTCACTCATTCACTTTCAGTATATTGTGGTATATTGCAGGGGGTTTGTTTGTTTGTTTGCCTTGTGCTAGGCTAAGTGGATTTACAGCTTATACTATCTACTCATAACTAAACTATCTCTCACAAAATGGACAAATGGACAAAAAAGAATCTTACAAAGAAACAGCAGAGTGGGGATTATACTGAACATATGAATACAGTGAACAATAAGAAAATGGCAGAGCAGATATCTTCTACTCCTAGTTGGATCTTTTTACAAGATTGAAAAAAAAATGGCAAAGTGACAAGAAGCCATTTATTCTGCTCCCAAAATTTGAAATTATCAAGATTACCTGAAATATACATTTATATTCATTGTTAACAATGAAACTCAACCTAAATGTTTGTTGTGCCTTGAGATATTTGATAATGATTGTAACAAAGGTGCAATTAGCAAGATATTTAAAACCTAAGCTTTTGTTGACAGTCACCTCTTTCTTAAAAAAAAAACACAAAAAAAACCCAAATTATATTTGTACATTTAAATTTGGTAACAAAATTTTCTAACCTATTTTTAAAAATCATTCAAAGAGTTTTAGTGAATTTTGAATCCATCTGTTAAAAATATAAAAATTCAATACCTTCCAATTTGTTTGTGAGAACAACTGATTGATATATCAAGGAAGATGGAAATTTACTAGCCAAATTTTAACAAAAAGCTTTGCATAATTGATGAGTTCCATTTAGTAAATGCAGCCAATAATGCACTTCTTCCATTTAGATCTAAGTATCTTTGTGAGATCTCTTCTACAGCTATGACAGCCAGTAAAATGAAGTTTGGAAATAGATGCCATTTAGAAACAGACCTTGAAATTGCTACATCACAAAGTGCTGAACCAAAATTTTCAAAAATAATGAAGCAAATCCAATCACACTGTTCTCACTAAAAATGTTATTGCTAGTAATATTTTAACATGAGCAAAAAGTCTTTATACCATTCAGTTCAATTTTATTTTAAAATTGCATTTATTTCCCTTTCATCATATTCTTTTGTGTTTATGTATGCTTACAATGTGCATAATCTGTTAATAGAGTAATACAGGCATATAATTCATAAATAAGTATACTTATATTTTGCATGTGCTCAAAAATCTTTTCACTAAGATGGTGGAGTGGTCAAAAAAGTTTATAGACCATGTGCTTAGAGTATAAAAAATTCGGCCATTTCTCTATTATTTTCACTAGGAGAGGAATAGAGTGGCAGAGATCATTCCAAACAATGGGAATTAGAATATATTATACTTTTTGTTCTCCATCAGATTTAACATGTAGATTAAATTTTATTCTAATTTAAACACATTTGTACAGATTGCATTCCTCAATCACACATGCCACCTAACAACAATGGAGTGGTGGGGCAATCAACAAGCATGCCAAGTAGGAGGGAGATATAGGATTCAAAATTTGATGTATATAAGTATGAATAATTGACAATAACTATGTAGCTTTAAAAAAAAATCCCTCCAAACTGTTTCTCTCAAGGGCATGTCTTTTAAAAGCATTGCAATTGACAAATACATTACAATAAGTTTTAAAATGTTGTCTAGGAAGACAATGTATATAATTACATGAATTTCACTATAATTTTATGTTAGAATATCTTTTTGCTGTCATTCCTCTCACACAGGAGAAAACAAGTCTGACTTCAAATGGACTGGCCAGTTTATCACATGTGGCACGCTCTGTGTTGTTTTTAATCCATTTATTTTCAATGAAATAGGTCAGTGAAATTTCAGAAGAAGGAACGGCACTCCTAATTAATGCATATTTTTGCAAAAGAGAACATAGAACTCTCTTTATTGCCAGGGAAATACAAGGTAGACTGTACAGAAAACTGACTGTGCCTTCAGGGCAAAGCCTGCTTTTGCCATACATGCTGTTCAGAATACTGCAGAATCTCCCTTTCCACCACCCCCAAAAGAAAAGAGCTCCCAAAGTAAAGTGCCATCATTTTAAGATGTTCCAGAGCAAAGCACTGAAGATTAGCAAGTAAATACAAGCTGAATGAACTTACTCCAAAAATGGGCATTCATAACGGTTCTTTTGATGCTAAGATTTGAATAGTCACATAGAGTTCCCCTAAGGATGTAAAGCTGAACTTGTTTCATTTTTATGACTGAGAGTGTACAAGGCAGGTTGCAGGGTATACATAAAGCACATGGAGAAGAGGGAATCTTTGAAGACAGAAAATTTCTAGGGATTCACTTTAAAATTATCTGGAAATTTTAGTTATAAAGCTCCCATCGTAGTTGTATAAATGTCAATACTGTATTAATAATGATGAGAACCTCACCTTTCTCTAAGGTTTACAAAACACTGCCCCACCAAATAGTACAGTATCATTACCCCCCATCTTATAGGTGAGGAAACAGGCTCAGGGAGAAGAACAAAGTGGCTTCTCAAAGCCACATAGTTATAGTTAGTCTCAGAGAGAGGACTTGAGCTCTGATCAATCAGTGACTCCAAGTCTAGGGCCCTGTGGTTTCACTGGTGTGAGTTCTCCCTCTACCAACTCAGATGGCAATCTCGCTGTGCCTTAGTGGATACTTTCATGAGCTACTGTAGCCAAAACCAATCATTCCTTGATGGTCAACATTCTAGAGATAAATTTAGAGGTGGCATGACGTAGTAGATGGGGCACTGGAACTGAAATCAGGAAGACCAGTGTTCAAATTCCACTTCAGAGACTTGCTAGCTATGTAAGCCAGTGCAAGTCTCAGTTTCTTCATCTGTCAAATAAGTTCCTCTGTTGACAAATCCAACCTGCTTCCCAGCGCAAGAGGCATGTACTGTTTGCCTCTACTCAGAAACTCCCCTTCTGACCTCTATCCATATTCCCTTTGTCTCATATATGCGAGATGTCTGAAGGTTCCCTATCGCCATTCAGTGGGGGGCAAAATGACCTATTTTCCTCCTCCACATATATAAACTTATATACACATAGCTTAAAACTGTGATGATCACACCAGGTGCCTATGGTTCCCTTTTATGGTGGAAGAGAAGATATGAAAATGAAATAAGGTATATTTCTTTAATCTATGCCAACAAAGAAGGGCATTTCTCAGTCCTTCCTTTCCATATCTATCATTGAAAATCAAAAGATCTTGGGGCAGCTAGGTGGCACCCTGAATAGAGCATCAGCCCTAGAGTCAGGAGGACCTGAGTTCAAATCCAGCCTCAGACACTTGACACATTTGTTAGCTGTATGACCTTGGGCAAGTCACTTAACCCCAATGGCCCTGCCAAAAAACAAAAACAAAAAATCCAAAAATCTGATAGCCTGAGAAGTCAGCAGCGACTGAAAAGCTGATGACTCAGGTCTTGTTGGGAATAGGCCAGAGATAGCTTTTCCTAAGAAAAGCACTCAGAGAATTTTTTCCTGTCTCTTGCTTCTGGATATGGCTTGCCTATGCATATCACTATCCATGAAGACAACCAGCCCGTTTAAATATTTCTAGGACCAGTTAGATCTGCAACCATTCTCTTCATCTTATGGTTTTCAGTACAAAATCAAATAGGGTTACATCTCTCATGAGGAAGAAAATTTACTGTTAGACATGAATCTAGTCTTTTAGGAGCATTCATTTTTTCATTTTGTACAAGGTACCATTTTATTTCCTTTATTTTTCATGAAACCAAGCACTATTATAAGATCACAAGATGATAGATTTAGTACTAAAATGGACATTAGTCATAATCAAGTCCAACTCTCTTATTTTATAGATATGGAAACTAATAGATATCAAATCAAATGAGACAATAACATACCTCAGAGTTAAAAGCAAATAACAGCAGGCACTGATTTTAACCAGATAGAATCAAATATTACTTCCAAAAACATACCCAGTTCCCATCTGCCTACCAGAATCTCCACCTTTAGCTCTCAGGCAACTCCAACTCCTGTTGCATTAATTATCTGAACTATTGAGTTTAGCATTTTAATATGTCTTTGTGTGTGTGTGTGTGTGTGTGTGTGTGTGTGTGTGTGTCCATGTGAGTTTTGCACTCCCAGTTAGAATGTTAGCTCTTTGAAGTCAGGGACCATGTCTCGTGCTTGGCATATATTAGGCCCTCATTAAATAAATACATGCTGATATTTTTATTTTATCTATTACTAAGAATAATAGTGATGGATGGCCTGACACCTCATAAAACCAACCAGTATATTTGTTATTTAGCTAACTAATGAGCTGATGGATTAAATGTATGAGATGCAATCAAGTATGGCACTCTTCAACAACATTTTAGGATAGAACAGAAGTCAAAGCAATGGGTTCATGCTGTGTCATCCCAAACTAAGGCTCTTAGTTCTCACTGATAGGCACTGTGTTTGCCTATCCAGAGTTTGAATCCTGCTTCTGATATTCACTAGCTATGCGACCATGGGCAAATAGCTGCACTGAGCCTCAGTTTCCTCATTTTAAAATGGGACTTAAAACACATGTATTACCTACCTCACAACATTGCTGTGAAGATCAACTGTGATAGTATCATCAACATATAAATCAACAAAACATTTATTAAATGCCTACTGTGTCCCAGGCACTGCACTAAGCACTGGGTATACAAAAAAAGGCAAAAGGGAGGGAGGAAACAAGCATTTGGTAAGCTCCTGCTATGTGTCAGGTATTATGCTAAGTACTTTACAATTATCGAATTTGATCCTCACAAAACCCTGCTATTATTATTCTTCTCATTTTACAGTTGAGGAAACTGAGGCAGACAGAAATTAAATAATGACATACTCAGGGTCACATGGCTTGTAAGTGTCTGAGGATAGATTTGAACTCAGATTTTCCTGATTCCAGGCCCAGCACTCTATCCACTGTGCTACATGCCTGCCTCGAGAGACAGTCGCTGCTCTCAAAGAGCTCACAGTCTAATGGGAGGAGTTCACAGTCCAATGGCCAATGTAAAATGCCTTGTAAAGCTTAAAGTGCTGTATAAATTTTTCTTGTTACTTGCCTTGGCTACTAGGGAGTAAGACCTATTTGAAAGGACCAGAGCTAAAAGTCCCCCTTCCACCTGGCCACTGAAGATATCTAAACCCACAGAATGGCCAAAACAACTTCCCCCTTCTTCATCCTTACTTTGCAAACAGATGAACCACAAATCCCTTTTATCAGCTGCCACATGAAGGCACACAAAGGGGGCTTTGGATCTGATATATGTAAGCACTCCAACTCCCACACAAGCTTTCTTTAGCTGAAAGGCAGAATGCTTATGGTATGCAGGTCTAATTTTATTTCAAATGCTATGAACATGAAACATTCAAAAAATGTTATTTAAAAGGGGGACTCTTAAAAATGAATGAAGGTTTCCAGCATACAAAACAACAGGGGAGAGTTCTCAACCAACGCAGTACTGTATTCATTTTGCTTCAGTCCATTTTGTTCATGCCAATCTGCCCCATGTCCCTAGGCCAGTGAAGGGTAAGAAATGCAATAGAAGCAGCATGCTAGTACTCTCAACTTTATAAGTGATTCATGCTGCTCTCTAGGGAGGCCTCTTCACTGACTGCAGGATTAACATCTAAGGACCTCTATTCAGCCCTTGCCTCCACAGGGAGGGGTAACCCTTAGTTAGCACAACTAGTTGAGCTAGGGGAATTATAAAAGAGGAAAATAAAATTGAGTAGGAAAGAATAGGTTTGTAAGAGCAGATTCATGAAAATCATAGATTTTAACTGATTAGTTCACAGAAATGAGCCTTAACAATGATTTTTAAAAGCCACTATAAATTTCGCTTCAGGATAGTTAAACCTACCATAGTTTTGAATTAAGAAAAATGCCAGAATCGATAGTTTCAAATGTGTCATACTTATTGACACTAATGAAACATCCAGAATAAGCATTTAATGCAATTTCGCTGCTATTTTAAATTTATGTTCCTTACTGAGTGAACATACAAGGTCAGGTCAGATCCCTTAAGCCTTGAAGAATAGGCCAAGATTTGGTTAGACCCACAAGGGTGTTGTATGTCAAAGGCTTATAGGCTTATATAGCTTAATCCTAGGACAGATTCTATGAGGTTTCTCTCATAGACTTCCTCAAGACCATTAGAGCCATTCAGAAACCAATCTACATTTTGGAGATAGAGCAACAAAGTAAAATTTCCTGCACTATTGTGCCATGAAATCTTCCTCATGTAGCATTCACAAATATCAGATATTGAAGGGAGGGGAAGGACATGGAGACACATTGAATTTTTAAAAACCTTAAATTTTATAGAGCAACCAGTAATGTTTCGAGTGGGATTTCACTGTGCCACTGTGGCTTCTCAGAGCTGATGCTATCAAAGACAACCAGCTCACGTACTCCAGGCAGTGATCCCACAACAGAATGACACTGAGCTGTCCATGGTGCTGGAAAAAGGGAACCGTGTATTCATTCGAAAGCTGTTGCTACACAGACAAATGATAAAAAGCAGCTAAACTGAATATGTCCTACAACTTCTATCTAACTTTGGCCTCAGTCCTGTAAGTCTAGACCTTGAATGACAAATGGAGTTCTCTCTTGAAAACTCTTTTTACTGCAGGAAGTGTTTGTCAGTTAGACCACTATAAATATAACTATCATTCCTTTAATCGACATACCTCTTTAGCATTTACCTAATAATGTTTCATTAAACTCACTTTTAATCATAGAATTAAAAGCTAAGATCAGTAATTCTTAATTTTTTATGTTATGAACCCTTTGGTTTTTTTTTTAAATAATGTTTTTAAATACAGAAAGTAATATACACAGGATTACAAAGGAAACCAATTAAAAAGACATAAAGATTTAATTGTCCCATTGAAGTCTATACACCCCCTGAAATCTATCCATGGACCTCTCCCAAAGTGTCCATGAACCCCTAGACATCTAACTTTTGTGTTAGAGGTTGAAGTGACTACTAAAACCAACTTAGCCAAACCCTTCATTTTAGAGGAAAGAAAACTGAGGTTCAGAGAGGAGAAGAGATTTTTCCAAGATCACACTGAGAGCTAGTACTTGTTTGTATCTTAGTTCATAAGTGAGCTCAAATAATTTTTCTTGCACGTGTGTTCTGACATCCCAAGTGGTTTGACAACTTTAATTATATTACACTTGGGAGAAGATACTGAAGAATGAAAAATACAAAGTTCCTGCATAGTACTCTGGATGTGAAGAATATTCACTATAGATCATTATTGCTTCAGTTCAGAATGCCTCTAAATTAGGGTGGCATGACCATCAATTGCTCCTATCCAGGAAACCTTAGAAGTCTAGGGAAATTTGATGTTTCTTTGGAAGAGAAGAGCTGAGACTGGATACTAAAATAAACTAGGTCCCCCAGCCCATCAAAGAGATGTCCCTACCTCATCATCCTTATATTCTAATGGACCCTTTGCCAAAAAAAATATAACTTAATCCTAGGACAGATTCTATGAGGTTTCTCTCATAGACTCCCTCAAGACCATTAGAGCCATTCAGAACCAATCCACATTTTGGAGAGAGAGCAACGAAAGTAAAATTTCCTACACTATTGTGCCATGAAATCTTCCGCATGTAGGATTCACAAATATCAGATATTGAAGGGAGGGGAAGGACATGGAGACACATTGAATTTTTAAAAACCTTAAATTTTAAAGAGCAACCAGTAATGTTTCGAGTGAGTGTAATCTCAGCACAAATATCATTTCAAAGAAACAATGGGATTTCGCTGTGCCATAAGAGGTTGTGTGCTGCTTGGGTTTTCATTCTCACCTTATAAAATATAAATCATTTGCAGTTTCAGTGGATACTTTTCTTTGGGGAAAAAAAAACTAATGCCTTTGACATACAACACCCTTGTGGGTCTAACCAAATCTTGGCCTATTCTTCAAGGCTCAAGCTCTTATTTCTCCACAAACCCCAGCCAATAGAGATCTCACTTTCTTCTCTATTGTTTTACCACTCATTCAGCAATTAATCATGTGCCGCCTCATGACATCTCTTATCTTGCTGTTTTGTATTACTATTTAACTCTTTAAGTGTTAGCCATTCTTGGGGTTATTTTGTCTCATCCCTCTGACTAGACTAAGTTTCTTGAAGACAAGGACAGTGTAATATTTCTTTGTATCTCCCCATGGTACCTAATACTGAGTCTTTCCCATAGTGGATGCTCAGCAAATATTTTTTGGTTTGATTTTTTTTTTTGAAGAAAAAAAAAGTGAGTCATTTGAAGTGTGCTAAATTAGAATCATATCGAAAATTCTTGATTCCAGCTCAAGAATAACGTAACATGGATGTGAATAAACACTTAGACTGAAGGAAGCTAAAACTGAGAAAATGAGAGTGACCTTCCAAAGAAAAAGAATCCACTACACTAATCCTCGTAATTAGTGAGCTTAACAAAGGTGAATAAAATTTTATGATTCGGAGCATGGGCTCATCAACATAGGGCCACCAAGGAATTCTCACCTCCCTTTGTCAATAGCTCACATTCTGTTTAGGAATATCTACAAAGACTAAGAGAATGCAAAGGGTTTTTACTCATATATTCCACAAATATTAAAGCACCTAACCTACTGTGCTGTCATATCCTCTGGATATTTTAAATGTTAGATATTATTGGGCTCTAAAACAGATGAATTGATAGTCTAGTCTGATCTAATAAATCCTCAGGATAACTTCCGGAAAAGCAAAATCATGGAAACTAGGTGGTACAAAGATGGAGCCTCACCTCTCCAACTTGTCCATCTCCCTCGTATACAACACTCTAAAATGTATTCCCATATGAGTTACTGCATGGGCTTTTAGTCAAAAACACATATATACACATTAACAGAAAAGAAAAGCTGACAAATAAAGGGACATACTGATGGGAACTACACAGAGGCAGGGATCAAGGACTGTATATTGCTTTAAGAACAAATCACATTTATAGCCAGCTTAATTGCATTTAGTGCCAAACAGTGTACTGCTTTATTTATAATGAGTTTTTATGGTCTTAGGCTTCAGAAGCTCAGAGTCCCATCTGTGACAGCAGACTGTTGCAGGATTCAGCTATTAATAGCTGATGGTACACACTTACTTTGAGCTTAGGGGCACAGAACTGCTGCAGACATCCAGATGGAGATAATACAGGAGGGCAAGTTACAGCCAAAAATGATGATCCCTTTTTTAAAAACCACAAAATAGATAGCACTAAAAATATGACAGTTTTGTTTCATTACATGCCAAACATTCAAGGACATTTTTTCTTTGTGTTTTGGAATTCTCAGGTCTGGTTCAAATGCTTCTGATAGGATTCATCAATGTTGATAGTATTCCAATTACCCCTTCATTGAGTTACAAAGAGAAATACAAGTACATGGCCTAAGACCTCTGGTTTAGGATAAAGCAGCAATATCTCTAAAGAGAGGTGTAAGATAAACAATTTGAAAATTATCCACTTACTTTGGGCTAGGTCATTCTTCTGTATAGTAAGAATTTTTAAGAATATAAAGATGCAATATAGTCTAATGAATGTACTCCACACTAGAAAGAGTACTGAAATAGGAACAAAGAGATCTGGGTTCAAGTCCTGATTCTGCAACTAACAGTGTGACCTCGAAGAAGTCACTTTTCTTTGGAATTCAATTTTTTGTGTCAATGAAAGAGTTCAGTTGAACTTTTGTGAATGTACTGCTCCCTCAGCCTTAGTGTACCCTGATGGTCTGTCCTAGGCCATCTTGTTTCCTGTTTCTACTCTCTTTCCCCCAGTAACCAAGTGGCTCCCATGAGTTCAATTATCTCTATTTGGACAACTCCCCTATCTGTACATCCAGCCTTCATGTCTTTCCTAAGTTTCAGTCCTGAATCACCAACTGCCTTTTGGATATCTCCATCTTAGGTATCCCACAAGCATCTCAAGCAATACATCCAACAAGGCACAAGGTCCGTGAGGGCAGAGATTGTTTGTGTTTCTTTGCATACCCCGCGCTTACCACAATGCCTGACCCTAGTAAACCCTTAATAAACGAGTGTTGGTTAATTGGTCAATATTATGGAATTCACTATTTTCTCCCAGCCTATCCCCCATTATCAACTTCTATATCTTTTAAAGGCAATATGTGGTACAATGGAAGCATGCTAGATTTGGATTCAAAAGCTGAGTTCAAATTCCGGCTCTGTCACTTACTGCCTGCATAATCTCTGGCAAGCCACTTGACTTGTCTGGGCCTCATTATGTTCATCTATAAATAAAGGGAGAAGGCTTGGATGACCTCAAAGGTCCTTTGTACCTCTAAATCTATGATCCTTTGCATCACCCAAGTGACCTTGGAGTCACTTGGAGTCATGATTGACTCTTTACTCTATCTCACTTCACATACTCCATCATTTGCTCTGAACCCTTGTTGATTTACCCCACAATATCTCTCATAGTTGTTTCATTCTCTCCACTCACATGGCAAGTACCATAGCTCATCTCTCACTGGGACTATTGAAATAGTTTCTTATCTAACTGAAGTCTTGCTTCTATTCTCTAGAATCCCTCCACATAGATGTCCAAATGATTTTATAAAGCACAGATGTGACCATGTCTTTCTCCTTTTCAGGAAGCTTCATTGTCTCCCCATCAATAAGATACAGCCTGCTTTGTTTGGCATTTAAAGTCTTTCATAATTTCAATGCAGCCTGCATTTCCAGACTTTCACCTCTGCTTTTCTCTCTCCTTTCAAAGTCTCATCCCAGGTGCCTCCTAACATGAAATTTTCCATTTCCACCAGTCCTTAGTGCCTTTACCTCTCTAAAATCACTTTATATGTAGACTGAATTTTCTTATCTGTGTTCCTATTGAATCCCTCCAGAAAAATGCAAGCACTATAAGTTCTTAGCCCCAACACCTCTCAAGGTGTTTTTCACATAAAAGTCACTTAAATTCTTCTTGAATGGGGGGCAGAGGAAAGATGGCGGCTGGAAAGCAGTGACTGGCGTGAGCTCCCCACCAAGTCCCTACAAAAACCTATAAAAAAAATGGCTCTGAACCAATTCTAGAGCTGCAGGACCCACAAAGTGGCAAAGGGACGCAGGGCTCCAGCCCAGGACAGCCTGGATGGTCTCTGGGTAAGGTCTGTCCTGCACGGAGCTCCCAGCTCCCAGCTGAGGGGAGCAGAGCTGACCCAAGCAGAGCCCAGTGCACAGCGGGCCCAGCCAAGACCACGAGCTGAGCGGAGAGTGCCTTAGCATCCTGAATTACTGAGCTGTGGCATTTACCAGACCTCAAAACCCACAAACAGCAAAAACAACAGAGAAGGTTAGTGGGGAAAGCTGCGGGACTGAGCTTGCGGTTCGGCTACCGAACTTGGGGCAGCGGAGGTGGGGCAGCTTTAAAACTACGGCTGCAGTTGCTTCTGGCCCCAGGCCCACCTCATGGGAGGAATTAAGTGGCAGATCAGAGCAGGAGTGAAGAGCCTGCTGAAGATTTAAGCCCAGTCTGGGTAGGGGGTTCT
>CM053625.1:38311313-38332812 GCA_028646595.1 Phalanger gymnotis
AGAACATTTGTCCTTAATAAAATCGAAATTTTGTGAAACTTTTTAAATGCATCAATACAAACTGAAATGCATACACAGCACTGAAAGCAAATGGATTAAAAATGTAGATAGATGAATAATCTAATTACATCCTTGTTTGGTCAGCAACATCAACATAATAACATAGGCTCAAGAGTATTGTGGTATGGGATAAGTAAACAACAAAACTGAAGTTAAAATACATAGGTTTGAATCTCTGATCTGTTCCTTAATATCCATGTGAATAGTATGGATTAGATCTACAATCTGTGGGTGTGCTCAGTTTCTTCATCTGTAAAAGGGAGTTGTTGAAATATATAATTTCTAAGATCCCTTTCAACTCTAAATGACACAATCTTGTCATTTAAGAGCCACTCAATCAAATGAAGCCAAAATTCTTTGTTCCAGACGATGAATGTTGGCTTGTCACAAGATCATGGCATTTGGCCAGGAACTAGAAAGGACTTGTATTTATATACCACTAAGAAGCTCCAGGCAAATTGGATGGACCAAATGCTAAGGAGCCATGCCTACCTGACTTATGTCACAGATCCAAGCTAAGACACTGACCAGAATGGCAAACCTATTCAAGGAAAACAAGGTTATAACATGGGAAAAGTAAATAATTCAAGTATATATTCAAGAAACCTATTGCATTGAAAATTAACTGATGAAAACACATACATAAAAACCAATCCAGCTTTTAACTAGCTCTCCCTATATTTAGGTGTGTGTGTATATAAAACTGGCATGGCACATATACTCAAATAAATCAATGCAACATTCCTTATTACAGACTAACTATGGTGTTTTTGGTCCACATATACATATATAGACACATATGCAAAGATATGTAGACAGATATACATACATGTGTGTACATATATCTGTTATTGATGTGCTTTAAAAAAAAAACATTGTTGTCCCTTCCCATTGATGTCTCTTGACCAGTAGAACTCTCCCTGGCATTAAAAACTATGATAACAAATCAACACAATGACTTCTGACAACATAAGCCTTATTCCTCTAAAGTTGATTATCTTTCAGCTGAGAGGAAGAAGGCAAACTCTGCCATAAGTTTTCTGATTGCTCACCACATTGAGTGGAGTTCTGGTGCCTTTTAATGTTTTCCTGTAGTTTAATGTTTTGCTATAGTTACTGTATAAACCAGAGGTGTCAAAACATACAGCCTGTAGGACCCAATGTAGTCAATACTCTGAGTATTAAAATGTAATTGGAAAATATTAAAATGTAATTGGGAAATATTTAACAAAATAAATAAAAATACAATAGAACACAGAAAATGTTACTTTTTGGTTTTCTATATTAGTATGGTATAGTTTGTGGACAGGGAATAGTATGCAGAACCTACTGTGCTCTACATAAATGTGTTTGTGTGTACATATATATGTAGATAGAATACAATGATAGCACATTACATTATACTTTAGGTTATATTATATAGCTAATAGCACTCTAAAATTTGTGAAGTATTTTATACATGATCTCATTTAATCCTCACAACAACCCAGTGAGGTTCCTACATACTTTCCCACGTGTGTCTGAATTATTTATATTTGTCATTTCTTATGGAACAGTATTCTACTACATTAGTATATCATGGCTTATTCAGTCATTCCCTAATCAATGGGCACCCACTTTGTTTCCATTTTTTTGCTACTAGAGAAAGGGCTACTGTACTTATTTCTGTGTGTATGGGACTCTCCCTCTTCCTAATGACTTTCTACTACAGTTTCCTATTCCAAAAACACAAACTTGCCTAAAATGTTATAATCGAGAATGGTGTAGCACAGTATGACGCAGTGGGAAATATACTGTTTGGGGATAGATTAGAAGTCTCCAAGTTTGAATGTTGGCTCTATTTACTACCTGTGTGATAAGAAATTTATTCTCTCTGTGCCTTAGTTCTTTATAAAATGAAGTGTTGGACTAGTTCCAGGGATCTCAACCTGTGTTCCATAGAGAGATTTCATGGGGTCTGTGAACTGGAATGGGAAAATTTTAACATTTCCTTTGTGATTTTTTTTGAAAATTCAGACTTCTTCCAAGAGGGGGATCCATTGGCTTCACCAGACTGCCAAAAAGTACAAGACATAAAAATGATTGGGAATCACTGGACTGATGTCCAAGGTCTTTTCCAATTTTAAATCTATGAGGGCCTATGGTCTCTCTCATTCACTTTCATGTGGAATATGTATTTTTAAGGAAAGTTAAATAGAAATTAGTCAGTTTCAGATATCCAACAAATGAACAGTTTGATCTGCTTCAATGTTTAAAATAGCCCTTTAGCAGGCTTCACTTTCCCATTCCAGATAATACAAGCATCTGAAATTCCTGCATTAGCCCACCATTTTGCATTATCTTCAAAGGCAGTGTCTACTGAGTTCACTGAGTTACAGAATCCACTGAGTTACATGTGGAAAATTACAAACATGTTAAAGGGAAATAGTAGAACAGGGTGATATTTAAAGTTCCTCTCATCAAACAGTACTTATTAAGCACCCACACGTGCAGGGTGCTGGGCTTGTTATAACACAGAGCAAATTTAAAAAGACGTGATCCTCGTACTCATCTAGCTAAGAGTAAATTTATTCTCTGTGTTGCTCTTTATCAAAGTACCTAAGGAGGAAGGAGCTGTTTCTTTGTTCCTCTCCCCTGCAAGCCATGTTTACTAACTAGCTTCAAATTTTATTGTTATCTGCAGACTTTTCACCAATAACGCAGAGAGAGAACTTACAAGGATCTAAGCAAAGATATTAATCAAGCTAGTAGGGAACAAAATGTTTCTATATGCTCAGACCAAATTCCTACAGTCTGTTTGAAAACTAGTAATGGAAACACTGCATTTTCCACGTAGACTTTGCCTTGGATGTGACAAGTCAGTGTCTAACTTCAGGGCATTCAGCAGTTATGAAATCTTGACATCTCACCTACTGTGGGGATGACATGTTGAAACAGCTTCTCCATTCTCCAAGGCATTTTCATACTAAGCTCCAGTGAATGAGAAGTAATGAGATGAGCTCCAGAGTGCTCTGTCATCTGGGCAGTTCTCTGCATCTCTTCACCACTCTCCCCTCCCCCTTACCCCTCCCCCTTTTTGGTCTATAGTAGCACAGCTGTCAAATAACTTCAAACATTTATTAATATTGATCCCCTGTTTCTTGCCAATCAATATTCAATGGACAAAGAACTATGTCATATTCAATGTACAGAACTATATTTATTTTCACATAATCCTGCAGAGAAATTAGAAATGACCCATTATACAATCCAGTCTATTCTTCTCTGGCTAAGAAAGGATTTTCCCCTATAATAGACATCCCAGGGCTTTATTCAATCTTGCTTTAAATGTCCCTAGAGGTAATGCTTCTACCTTTTTTCTTATAGCATCAACCTACTGTCTAGTGATTCCTTTGGTAAGAAATATTTTTATGCCATCCAGAATAAAGCTTTAAATTTTATTATGGGAAGTTCTTTTTTTGTGGCATATACAAGGTAAGCCACTAGTCTTTTTATCATAGCGAAGTGTTTATAATCTTAGGGTATTTTTGGACAGCATCAAATTTCTCAAGCTGTTTTTGCTCAAATTGCAATTAACCTAAACTCCCCTTCCCTCTCCTCCCTACCATGCAGGTTCCTCTCATCAAAGACTGACATTTTACTTCTGTTCCTGTGTAATAATGACTGTGCATTACATGAGAAAAATTATAAACATGTTAAAGTCAGAGGTGAAATTTAACAGGGTGATATTTAAAGTTCCTCCCAGTTCTAACATTCCAGGAATATGTTTTGGCCCGTGATTTTTCCCTTCAAAATTGGATTTAGACTGAATAATTCACTTACTTTCATTTTATCTTTAGCAACAACAACATTTATTGTTATCCCTTTGATAGCATGAGAAGCATAGTGGTATAGTGAATAGAGGAAGACCTGGGTTCAGATCCTGTCTCTGAAACACACTGGTTGTGTGACCCTGGTGAAGTCATTTTACTTCTCAGTGCTCTAGGCAGCTAAGACTGAACATTGTAAAGAATGTATCATCATGCATCAGTAGAGGGAGTTTCCTTATCTGAGAATTCCCTATACCCACGAAATCACAATTACAAGCAGTACTCCAAATAACAATCATATTTTGATAACAAATAGTAGTGTAATTGAGAGGTAGCATGATACAATGGAAAGAACACAGAACAAATTTGGAAACAGAAGAACTGGGTTCAAATCCTAGCCCTGCTGCTTATTACATGTAAGGCCTTAGGCAAGTCATTTTTCTCTATGTCTTGGTTTTCCCATCTGCAAAGTAAAGTTGAACTAGATGATCTCTAAAATCTCTTCCAATTCTACATTACGTGACTGCTATTTATCCCTTGCCCCATCACAATACATAGCCACTAAATTGAAATTAATGTTCTACAGATCTGTAGAGGTTGGTTGAAGACACTGCTTTCAAAAACCCTCATTAATTAAACCAACATTTATTGTATGCCTGCTGTCAACTGTAGACTTTACTCAAGGCAGTCACCACTCGCTATAACCTCTATCTGTATGCCAAATTTCATCAATGTCTATTAAAAACTATAGAAGACAAGCCCACTAGAAAATTTTTATTGGCTACCATTTTGTTTCAATAATAAAATTTAAAGTATGTCTAAGAAATCCTTTGGTTGGTGAACTAGATTTAAGTAATTCATTCTAAAGTTATCATGGCATAGAAAGGGGACAAATGTGAAATTCTAAGCAGACAAGTTAGTAGAGACCTAATAGATCTATCATTTTGCCATCCATATAAGCTGACACTGAACCAAACTATGCTATTTAACCTGTGGCTGGACTGACTCCCTCCAATGACTTACTTAACCCATAGCTACATGGGATATTCATCATCTGTTAACAATTACTTTGTTGTGAGATAGTCCCTATGTATCAATCTGTTTTCCTAGGGTTTCATAGAATGTTAGAATTGTATCTGGTCTTAAAAGATAATAGTAGTGCTATAAACGTAGTGCTCTAAGATTTGCAAAGTACATTATATATGCTATGTTATTTGATCCTCATAAGAGCTCCATGAAGTATTTTTATTCCCACTTTTCAAGTGAGGAGACTGAGGCTGAGAGAGATAAAATAACTTTCTCACAGTCACAAATCACTAAGCTTCTGAGGCAAAATTTGATTCCTGATTCCAAATCCAGAGTTCTAAATACTATGCCAACTAGCTGTTTACTCCCATATTTTACAGAGCTACATAGATGGGAATGGACTCATTTAAGATCATAGTGGCATAGTTAGAGTTAGAATTTATTTCACCTCATCCCATCATAATAGAGAAGAAAGAACTGGATTTGAAGTAAGAGGACCTGCATTTCAATCCCTGCTTTCAATCTTCTACTGATTACCTGTGAGACCTTGGGCAAGTCACTTGAACTCTCTAGACCGTGGGTCACTTACCTTACTTACATTTAGTCACTTATGCTCTCTAGATCCACACCTGTCAAATGAGAAGGCTTAACTAGACAATCTCTAAGGTCTCTTCTATATCTATAATCTTATGACTCCTAATCTAGCCCTCTTTTCACTTTACCTTGCTGCCTCCTCTGTGTAGCGTATACATTCTGGGGGCTCCCAAAGAAAGTAATGTGAGACCTTGAATAATTCCTAAAAGAACATTGGGAAGGGGCTTCCCATAATGTTAAAGGTAGTTATATAATAAGACAAGATTTGATCCATCCACTATGACAGAGCAGCATCATTCTGGGTTCTCTTCAAAAAGAGTGGGACACCATTGTTCCCAGAAAAGGGCTGATTCCCTCAAAGGTTCACCAACAATTTCACACCATGGTATTGTTTATGACAGGTTGCATTGGTAACTAAGGTGGGGCTCCAGGTGGGGCCAATGAAGGGAGGTCTGATTTTGTCTTCACTCCCCAGCAGGCCCTAAATCCCTAATCTGCTAGGTGCTAAGCCGATATGGTTGTAAAGCCCCCAGAGTCCTAAGGGGAGTTGTTAAGACTAGAGCCAATAGTAAGAGCTTAAGTTCTGGTTGCTCAGATGACGTTTGATGATGGCTAAAGCGTGCATAAAAAGAGAAGACAGAGCTATTTGCTTAGGGCTCTCACTCTTGGTGGTGTGCTGATGTGGAGACTCTGGGAGGCTGTAGTTAAGAGCCCTCCAGCTTGTAAACCTGGATGTTGGGACTTTATTAAACTCTGGTAACTATGCATTAAGATTTGAATCGGACAAGGTCTATCTGTTGATTTAATTTGTTTGTATTTGTTTGTATTTGCTCTGAAGTTCAGGGTGCTGGCTTTTTCCTCTGAACTAAGTGAATGATATTTGTATGCTGGATTAAAGTAAGCTTGTTAACCCCTTAACGTTGCTTTCCTTAGTAAAGCAGATCAAAAGAACTTGGGCTTGCAGCGTTCTTGTTGTTGGGCTTGTGTTGGTTTTTCACCCCCACAGCAGCTGCTAGCCGAATTGTTGCAACACAGGTCTCCTGTTTTGTTTTGTTTTTTAAAATTGATGAGCAATTTTGAACATGATATCAGGTCAGAAGTCAACCTTCCATGAAACCAGTTCTAACATATATTGGTTGTGGCCAACCCCAAATCATCTCACAACATAGTACGTTATGATTTATGTTTGTGGCTGATGTGGTTAGAAAGCTACATCCATAACCACACATGTTGGCATTACATTAGTGAAGGTTTTAAGAGAATCACCATTTGTCAAGATTACAGTAATCAGGATCAATACCAAGGCATACATTCGATTGCTGACTTCCTTTGTTCAGACTGCTACTTGAGAAAGGAATAGGGCCCTTCTCTAAACTCGCTGGGACTAGATTCTACCTTCACTTGACTGATCACAGTTCCCTAGTAGGAAAAGAAAATTGTTTGGTTGCCTTACTGAGAGGTACCTGCTTCACCTTCCTGAATTCTAACCATTCTGATGGCAGGTGTCTTAGGGGCCCTGCAGCCTCAGTGAATAACTGGCGGTCAGTTCTTAT
Organism: Phalanger gymnotis; assembly: GCA_028646595.1. Classification (NCBI taxonomy): domain Eukaryota; kingdom Metazoa; phylum Chordata; class Mammalia; order Diprotodontia; family Phalangeridae; genus Phalanger; species Phalanger gymnotis. The sequence continues at coordinate 38,318,356 of CM053625.1, forward strand.
GATTGTGAAAGATTTTCAAAATAAGAAGCAAGGGAACGTAGGCATTGGTTAACTTTTCTTGGTAAAGAACAAACTATCAACACTGAACCCATTGAGCAGAGAGGCAGCATATCCGCTGGGCCCTGAGTTTTGACCATAATTACTTAATGATTACGATTCTACCTCAGTGAAGTATTTTGCATACTTTGAACAAAGAGGTTCATCCATTTAGCTGCCTTTGGGCATCCTTGAGTTCTGGCTGTAATGCTATTTCAAAGGTCATAAAAATGTCAGAGGAAATCCAATGCAGATGAGATTCAAAAAGAGTCAAAGCATGTGATCTCTTCTAGGCCTCCATTTTCCAACTATTTTCTTTCAGCCAATGAGAGATGACCTAATGATGAGATCTAACTTAGAGATGCAGGACAGCTAGGTGGCACTGTGAGTAGAGCACCAGCCCCAGAGTCAGGAGTACCTGAGTTCAAATCCGGCCTCAGACATTTGACACATTTACTGGCTGTGTGACCTCAGGGAAGTCACTTAACCCCAATTGCCCTGCCTTCTCCCCCGCAAAAAACAAACAAAAAAATAACTTAGAGATGCACAATGCACAACTGGTTATTAGAGACCAAGGATACCTCTTAATCAGAAATAGTTTAATTCTTTTGAGGGGTATTGATGGGCACTTTCATTGGTTTGGGAAACTTCTTCTGAAAGATTCCCATTAGATTTCTAGCCTTTGCCAATGCAGATCAGCAGGTAGTCTACAAGGTAAAGATTTAGATGGTTGCCTGAATCACAGAGAATCCAGTTAGTTACCTAGGGTCACAATGACAAGTATGTGTCAGAGGCAAGACTAAAACTCTTAGGTCTTCCTGACTCCCAAGTTGGCTCTCTACTAACTACAACATGCTCCCTCTTAGTTTGATCACAGCAGAAACAAATATCCTTAAAATAAGAATCATGGCATGATTGAGTAAGGGTGTACAAGCATTCTATATGCCACATTCAAACTAGGAACACACAGATTTAAATTTCACTTTGGTCTGTGGGTGCCCTCCCTGAAAAGTAGTCAATGGACCACTGTCAACTGGTATGTGGGAAAAGGGTAGGAGGGTGGGGACAATTTAAATGAAGTTTCCTACAGACAAGGCCTTGGTCAAACATTTCTAAGTTTTGCTAAAGACATAGGAGCCAGAGTAGAAAAGACACTCATTAAATTTGCTGATAATGTCAAATTGGGTGACATCATCAAAAGACATTCAAAAGACAAGGTCTAAATTTTAAATGAGTCCAAAAGGTGGGAAAAGTCAGAAACAATGAGCAGGAAACTCAGTAAATTTTTGATCACCAGTGATTACCCACCTCTGGGGTGGGAAACACAAAGTAAGCATTTATACAGACAGTGTCACTGACTCTTGAGCTTTATTATATTTCTCTTTTTTGTTTCTTTGGTTTTTTTGGCAGGGCAATTGGGGTTAAGTGACTTGCCCAAGGTCACACAGTTAGTACATGTGTCAAGTGTCTGAGGCCGGATTTGAACTCAGGTCCTCCTGACTGCAGGGCCAATGCTCTACTCACTGCACCACCTAGCTGCCCCTATTTCTCTTTTTTGTAAGGGTAAGAGGGGAAGCAATCCAAAAGCATGACTTCTATCCTTTGCCTCCTTGAAAGGAGTTTCATTTAAATCCTTCCCCTGGTTACCTATAAGTCAGGTTTACCTTTAACATTATTTCCAGATAAATCCTATAAAGAAGGAAGGATAATTTGGCCTAAATGTTTGAATACATTCATTTTGGGTAGAGCCAGACAAAAGGACCCCGGATTATATTATTAAGGAAAGGTCTCTACTTTGTACAAATAAAGGGCTTGATGTTGATTCTATTTCTATTTTAAAAGGATTTTTTTCTTTCAGAATAACTGAAGAAAATCTTGTTGAATTTTCTTCTTGTTATGCAGTCATTTTTTCCAGTTATGTCTGACTCACAGTAACCCCATTCGAGTTTTTTATTTTTGTTTTATTTTGTTTTTAGCAAAGATACTGGAGTTTTGCCACTTTCTTCTCCTGTTCATTTAACAGATAAGGAACCGGGGTAAACAAGGTTAAGTAACTTGCTCAAGGTCATACAACTACTGAGTCTCTGAGATCAGATTCGAACTCAGGTTTTCCTGACTCCAGGCCTGGAGCTCTATCCACTGCACCACCTAGCTGCCCCTGAGGTTGCTTGGGCTCAAAGTGGTCATTTCTACTGCGCTAGTTACATGTAAAAGGCAGCTGAGATGGTTTCATCAGTCTAGGTCAGGGATTCTTAAACTGAGGTTCATGAATTTTTAAAAAAAATATTTTTGCAACTGTATTTCAATACAGTTGGCTTCCTTTGTAATCCTGTGTATTTTCTTATAAGCCTTTTCCTCCTGAAAAGGACACAGATCTCACCAGACTACAGAAAGAGTCCGTGACACACACAAAAAGGTTAGGAACCCTTGCCCTAGGCCCTTGCAGATCAAACCTTTTACCAGATGGAATCAAAACTCCATATTCATTGCTCCATCTATGTAGACTACCTCAGGTCCTGCAAAATTCAAAAGCTTGAATTTAACCATTCCAGTCATCTCTGTGTGGCCCTGACTTTAGAGACCACAAATTAATAGCTTTACTTTCAAATGACTGAAAAGTACCATCTAAACAGCACTGTATCCTCACCACCTTCTTGGGAGCTATGAGTGATAGAGAAGGAAAAGACAAAGCCTCTGTCCTCAAGTGCCTTACAATATATTAGACATCAATATTAATCCACGTAAAACAATTGTGGATAATAAAAGACATGAGTGCTTAACTCCATGGTAGAGATTTTAAGCAGTCAGGGGAAAACGAAACCAAATCAATTCAACAAGTAAGACACTGTACTAAATGTTAAGGATGGAAAGACAAGACCAAAACAACCTGCTCTCAAGAAGCTTACTTTTGCTGAAGGATTCTATGTGGACACAAGTAAGTAAAAATACACAAAGTGATTGAGAGAGAGGGAAGTAAGAAGAGACAAGAAAGAAGAATAGTAGTAGGAGGTAAAAAAGAAGATGAAGAGGGGGAAGAGGAAGAAGAGGGGGGCAGAAAGAGAGAAGGAAAGGGAAGGAGAGAGGGAGAATGAGGGAAAGAGGGAAAAAAAGAGAGAGGGAGAGGGAGGAGGAGAAAGAGAGAGAGAGGGAGACAGAGACAAAGACACACACACACACACACACACACACACACACACAGAAGAAAGGAAGGACAGAGAGGGGGAGAGGGAGCAGGAGAGAAAGAGAGAGCACTCTAAGAAGTCAGAGTATGTAGAAAGGCCTTACTGAGGAGGTGGCACCTGAGCTGTGCTTTAATAAAACAAGGGATTCTTCCAGGAGATAAGAGGAAAAAATGCCTGTTAGTGATGTGATTGGATACCACTTGCTGGAATAGTGATAGAAAGCTCCATGAAAGAGGTAGGATTTGAACTGGGTCTTAAAGTCCAGGCAGGCTTTTCTACATCCTCTCTTCCCTATATGGATTAATAATCGTTAATGTACTAAAAATTGATGTAGACACCAGCTGTAGCAACACTTGCTGCCTCTTTCAGAAAGCAAGCAGTCCTCTTTGAAGTTCTTCATTATTCATAAGCACAAACTCTACCTGGGCAGCATCTCATCCAAAGGCAGCAAAAACTACTTCTGGGCAAAAGATAATTGGTCTGAGTTTCAAAAAAAAAATTTCAAAAAGCTGTGGAGCTTTAGCAGGGGCTGTTCAATCCAACCTGCTCCTCTGCCAAAAAAGAAAAAAAAAATACAACAACAACCAAACAGCCCAAGATAAATGCACTATTTACATTCTCTGGCTGTGAGAATTTCCCCTGAACTGCTCTTTGGGCATGAGGTAATTGCAACTGGACATCTGGCACCACTCCTATGAGCCAGAAACAGAAAGGATGAGGATGGTTTTGAAGCAGTCCTGTTTTCCCACATCACTCAAAAGGTCTGTCAGCCTTTTAAATTATAAATAATCTTTTGATTGAGTGAGTTGAAGGGATGGATACACTCAGAAATGACTAGCCCCATGTGCCCCTTTTCTCCTGTCTCTATAGAACATCCACTCTGAGGTCCAGGGTAAGACCCTCTCCTCTCAAACTAACTGGGTAGATACTGGATTCTCTATCAGACACAGCAAGTGAATGTTACTCAGAAATGTTGAAATCTGCCTTTATCCACATCACATGTACTTTTTACTTCTAAGTTTAATGACAACAAAACACTACTACCAGTTTGAGGTTTTTTTGTTGTTGGGTTTGGTTGTGGGGTTGGTTTTTTCTTTTTTTTTGAGCCTGGGTCTCCCTCTGTTCACAGAGGCTCACTATATTGGTGCAAGACTTATTAATTGCATCCTATCAGCTTAGCCCTACAGAAGCTTAGAACTCCTAAATGCAAGTGATCCACCAGCCTCTGCCTCCACCGGAACAGCATGTGAACACCAACATACCCAACTCATCAATATTTTCAAAGAAAATCACCCCAAGTACAGACCAAGCCAGAAGGAAATATACAATTTAAAATGATTATTCCCTCTTTCCATTAGCTAGCAGCTACCAAACACAAAAAGTTAGAAGGATTCAGGTTCTAAACTCTCAACTAGTGAATCCAACAGAAGAATCTGGGATAAGTCCTCTTCTATTTCAACTGCTTACAAAATAGTTCATGCATGATCAGAGGCAAATTTTCTTTTTGCACCCTACCTAGCATTAACCACTTTTAAGATAGAAATACTCATAAATATCACAATCGATATCAAGAAAGATTGGCCTATGATTCCATAGACTAAGCACTATACACAGAGAACCACATAGAGCCAATCACTATCCTCTGGGAATTTATAGCCTAAATTGTGTCATCTTCAATTCAACAAGCATTTGTTGTTAAGCTCCAGTGTTCCAGGCACTACACTTGGGATACAAAGACAAAAAAAAGATGCCCTCAAGGAGATTATATTCTACTGGAGTTTATGTATTTCTCACCAGAGTTGTGAAACTCTCCCCAACAAAAGAGCAGCTAAGTAGGAGTTTGCACCATCATGTGTTAAATATAACTTCCTGAGTGCTTAGAATATCTGCCATATGATTAAGTCAATCAAGAAACATGTATTAAGTACTTACTATGTGCTACATGCTAGCAGTATCAGGAAAGGTAAAAGACTATCCTTGCTCTCAAGGAATTCACAGTCTAATGAAGGAGAATACATTCTGTCTTTTATTGCTCACCACTATTTTATATGGGCTCATATCCATCCTAATAGATTGTAAGATCCTTGAGGGTAGAGACCATGTTTTACACTTCTATATTATCCACAGGTCTTAAGGAGGTTTGGTGTGCACAGATACAGAGTTCTGAAGCTCTCATTTCTTTGATCCAAGAGATTCACCCAAGAAAACTCTCTTCACTGTTGCAGAACCACAATTCATCTCTAACTTAGAGTGTTGCCTGACTGACACACTGAAAGGATAGATTCCCATGGTCATACAGCTATTGCATATTAGAGGCAGACTATTAAAAGTCTGGGGCAATCAGGTGGCACAGTGGACTAAAGCACAGGCCCTGGAGTCAGAAGGATCTGAGTTCAAATGCGACATCAGACACTTGACATGTACACTAGTGTGTGACCCAGGGCAAGTCACTTAACCCAGATTGCTTCACCAAAAAAAATGTTTTAAAGTCTTCATGTCTCCAAGGCCAGTCCTCTGATACGCCATGCTAGGTTTCCTTTTCTGAACTCATCTGAGCTTGGACGCTAAGCGAGCTTTGATTTGTATGCCACTGTGAGTTTTCCTAAGCTCCCCGAGAAGGATCATGGCCAAAGTTAAGCTGAGGGACAGAAACAACACTACCTTGGAATTCTCTAGGTGATGGGTGGTGCATTCCCACCAATATAATCAAAAAAGCAATGAATTATTATTAGAGAAACTTGGGTCTTGTATCTCCTCTGTCACTGACCTACCATGTGATCTCAGCAAAGTAGCTTCACCCTCCATGCATCCTAGTTTCTATGTCTGTGAAACGAGGATAATAATCCCTGCTGTACCTACACAACAGGGCTTTGTGAGGATCAAATGAGGCAGCAAAGGGAAAAGTTCTGTGAAAAGTCCCAATCCTCCTTCTCCTCTTCTTCCTCTCTGTCTTCCTAGATCCCCTGTTTTTCCTACACACACCAAACCAACACATAGCAGCTCCTTCAGCTAGATAAAACTGTACTCCTAGAAGTATAGCTTTGGGAAGGGTCAGTCTGAACTCTGGAGAACCAGAAAACAGGCATGGGGGCAAAAAGCTGCCACAGTGTGTGTGTGTGTGTGTGTGTGTGGTTTTTTTTTAATTCTAACACTATGCTATGAACATGTGAATAATATTAACAGGATCTGAGTGTTTGGGTACATGCACACAGCAAAATGAAAATATACTTCCTGGCTGACACTTATCTTATACTGACCAGGCATTAGCAATAATGGCAATAATTCTACCCTTTTCAGATAGAAAGGGGTGAATTATATTCGACATCTAACACACAACTCAAGATGGTATTTGAAAAATGCATCAGAAGCCTGAAACATTTATTACTTGTACCACTGTTACCATCCCCAAAAAGGGTGGGTGGGGGAGGAAGAAAGAATTCACAGAGCCAGCTGTGTTTTACATTTTTTGAATAATGTTTTATTTTATTTTTTCCCTATTTGTGTTTTACATTTCGAACAGTTGTCTAGCATAGCTGGGATCCTGAAACGTGGTGCCTCTGCTTGGCTGTGAATGATCCCAAGGCAAATCACTGCACTTATCTGGGCCTTGGTTTTCTCACCTGCAAAATGACACAGGTCGTAGAAGCTGGTATCGAAGGTCCACTCTAGCTCTAAGTTCATGATCCTAGGATAGAAAATCTACTACCTGAGAGTTATTAAGAATAATAATTGTGATGTTTATATGCTTCAAGGTTTGCAAAGTGCTGCACCTATATTTTCTCACACCAGCCTAACTACCCTTTGATGTAGGTCTTACAAGGAAAATTTTTTTCCCATATATGGATGACAAAACAAAGGGCCAGAGAAATGAAATGCCTTACTCATTGTCACAGAGCTAGTAAATGTCAGAGGTATGATCTGAATCCTTCATCTTCCTGATTTCAGATCTTGAACTCCATCTGTGATTCCTCACCCCACCCAGCCATTATTGCTAATGCTTGGTCAATATAAGGTAAGCGTCAGCTGAGAAGTATATTTTCATTTTGTTGTGTGCACATGCCCAAACACTCAAATCCTGCTAATATTCTTCACATGTTCATAGCATAGCATTAGAATGAAAAAAACACAACCTTATGTTCCCATCTGAAAAAGATCTGGGCACAACAGTTATTAGAAAAGTACCCTGATAGAGAGAGATGGGCCTGGAATTTTGATGGGGGTTTGGGCATTAGTTGAAATTACATCATGAACAGTTAGTTTCTTTGGCAGAGTGGGACCTAAAACTTCAATAGGGAGGAAGAGGGGAATCTAGCTTAGTGGGTAAAAGGAGGAAAAACTGTTCATTACTATGGGGTCAAATACTGAAGCTGAAGTTTAAATACTTTGTCCACATAATGAAAAGACAGGACTTATCGGAAAAGACCCTGATGTTGGAAAATATTGAAGGCAAAAGGAAAAGGGGCTATCAGAGGATGAGATGGATAGACAGTATCATGGAAACAACAAACATGAGCCTGGATAGATGTCAAGAGATAGGAGAGGATAGAAGGGCCTGGCAAGCTGTGATCCATGGAGTTGCAAAGAGTCAGACGTGACTGAACCACTGAACAATAGCAACAGCTATGGGGTCAACTTTGGCAAAGATTGGCTCCTGGTAAAAAGAGGGCCAAGTTGGGTTGAGGGAAGCTGATATGGGATTTAGCACATTATACAGTTTGTGAGTTTGTTGTTTTGCATCAATCAGCATTGTTGACATTGCACTAGAGGATGCCGCTATGGGAATACCTTAATAGGACATTTTAGAAGAAGGGTTTTCAGTCCACTTGACACTCTCCCTCCACAAAGAACCAGTGACCAATAGTATGTTGCTGCTTAACTGGCTTTTAGGTCCATGGCAACTGCTCTGCTGTATAATACTTTGGTTCAAGGTAAAAAGTAATTCTGTCTTATATTGGCGATCAAGATGGGCTCTTAGCACTTATTCAACCAAGTGCCCTTGAAGAGTTTGGCCTTTGTTTCCTTGATTAAATTAGGAGTCCTTGACAACCTCCTTGCCTCAAGGGAAAGCTTAGTTTACATGGGTTTGAGTGACATGTTTATGACATCAGAGGCTTTCAGACCACACGGGTTTAAGTAGCACTTTTGTGACAATTTTAGGTCACGTGCGTGAGTCACATGTGTGACTCACCTTTGACCCTGAACAAGATATATAAAACCAGAGGTTGGCTTTCTTTTTTTGGAACTCTGAGCCATAGCAGGAGTGGTGCGTGACTCTAGGCAAGCCGTTGTTATGAGCTCCCCGGCTTTGAAGAAAACCCCAACGTTCAGACTTTGTTAAACTCTGGTAACTATTCATTGAGATTTGAATCAGACAAGATCTGTCTGATGTTTGTAATCTGTTTGTGTTTGCTCTGAAGTTTAGAGTGCTGGCTTTTTCCCCTGAACTAAGTGAATGATATTTGTATGCTGGATTAAAGTAAGCTTGTTAACTCCTTAACATTGCTTTCCTTAGTAAAGCAGATCAAAAGAACCTAGGCTTGCAGCATTCTTGTTGGGCTCATGTTGGTTTTTCACCCCCACAGCAGCCGCTAGTCAAATTGTTGAAACATGTCTACAACATACCCTCTGATTTCATACTCCCAACTAAGTTCAGCTATTCCCTGACCACCAATTAAAGAATGTGGTTTCCTGACTGTATCTTTGCTCACACTATTCCTTATACCTTGAATCTCCTACCACTGCCCCCTGCCCTTTTGAATATCTGCCTATCTTTTAAAGTCCAGCTCAAATGCCAGCATGAGGCCTTCCTGGATATACCCAGGCAATAAGGCTAAGTGGGGACACTTAGACCTAAAATCCCAATTTCTTTACAATTCCCTAATAAACTTAGCATATAGTATTATATTTTATAGTAATCTGTGTGGTCTAGACCCTGTGAGGGTTTGAATCATGATTTCTCTAAGCTTTATATCATCTCTCCCCTTAACTAGTTCTACTTTGCACACAAAAGGAAGTTATTACATTTTTAAATGAATGAATAAATGAATATTTTGAGCAATATAGCGAATGAAGTGGTATGCTTGTACAGAAGCCAAGATGTGACAAAACCTCAATTAACCCAAATCCAACTACCTGGAAGCTTCCACTGACCAGAATATTTTAGGTACTCAGGTTTAATGAGGAAATAAATCATAAGAATATGTGTTAATATTTGGGATTTTTTTTTAAACAACTGGCTTCCAGATGGACACTTCATAGTGAATATGCCCATTCAGCCCAATCTCCTATATCTTCAACATCTTCATCTACTGTTCTCTGTGATAATCAGAGATCTTTAGAATAACTCCTAGCCTCTGCCATAATAAAAATCATCGGAAAGATTCATTCCCATGTCTTCATTAGATACTCTTTTTTGGATGCTTTACTTAGGCAGGACTGCATACCCAAGTATTTTAGAGAAAAAGAGATAATATGGGTAAAGGGTTTTGTGACCTTTAAAGTGCTATAAAAATGCTAGATGTTATTTTTTGACCATGGTAGAAATCAGGGGTGTCAAAGAGATCACACAAGTGGGAAATGGACCAGTATGTACAAAAATATTTATAGCAGCTCTTTTTGTGCTGGCAAAGAATTGGAAATCACAGGGATGACCATCAATTGGGCAATGGCTGAACAAGTTGTAGTATATAAATGTAATGGAATACTATTGTGCTATAAGAAATGAGGAGCAGATGGGCTTCATTATAACCTGGAAAGACTTATATGAACTGATGCTGAGTGAGGCGAACAGAAGCAGGAGAACATTATACGTGATTACAGACACATGGTATCTGTAAGGACTAACTTGACTCCTCTCATCAATGCAAGGTTCAAAGACAGCTCGAAAAGACTCATGATGGAAAAAGCTATGAATATCCAGAGAAAGAATTACTGAGTCTGAATGCAGATTGAGGCAAACTGGTTGCTCTCTTTTTTCCCCCTTCTATCCTGGTTTCATTTCTTCTTTCTCATGATTCATTCCATTGGTTATAATTCCTCTTTACAACTGGATTATTATGTAAATAAGTTCAATATGAAGGTATATGTAGAACCTACATTGGATTACATGCTCTCTTGGGGGAAAGGGGAGAGGAGAGGGAAGGAGGGAAAATTTGGAAATCAAAAACTTGTGGAACTGAGTGGCCTAAACTAAAAATAAGAAATAAATGAAAAAATAAATCAGGGGTATTCTTAATCAGAGGTCTGTGAACATTTTTTTCCTATTTTGATAACTTTATTTCAGTATAATTGGTTTCTTTTGTAACCCTATGCATTTTATTTTACACATCTAAAAACAATATTTTGGGAAGGGGCCATGGGCTTTCCCAGGTGAAGAACCTCTCCTTAATGAGCAAAACTCATGGAATTGAAAAGTTGGCAAAGACCTGAACAGCCAGCCAGTCCAAACCTATACACACCAGGCATCCCTATCACACTATAAGTTATCTGGCAAAAGCTTATCCAGCCTCTGCTTCCAGACCTCTTACCAGAGGGGATCTTCACCTCTGGAATCAGCCAATTCACCTTTCATTAGGAAGTTTCTCCTAATATCGAGCCTAAATTTGCCTTTTTGCAAACTCCATCCATGCTCCTTGTTCAATTCAAAATTCAATTAACTAGAAGGTCCTCAAGAATCTTGATTATTTGAAAATTTTCCTTAGTATATTTTTTTTTTGAGGATAAATGCAGGGCAGGATGACTGTGGAAATCTTCTGTCATGAAGACTACCTCTGATCCCTCATCCTCTCCTCCCACTTTGTGGAGATGGTGTAGAATTTACCAAAAGGCAAATACTGTAAGTGGGCTTAACTCTAGTGAAGAAAAAACCTAAATAAAGCCTAGGGATCATCATTTGTACTATTATTAGTACGGATAAAGCTTTTCTTCTACTAAAGCCCTACTCCAATGCTGTACAAAGGTGACCCTGATCCTGGGTTCATGAAGTGATGCTAGTAGGATGCTAGCAGCTCCTGCTGTTTCTACCAAACTAGGAAGGCTTCAAGCACCAACCTGGCAACCGACTCATCTGAAGACTGACAGCCAAATTTAGGGAGACATTGCCTAAAAGTTGGTCAAGAGGATGAATTATTTTAACAGCCACTTTAAAAGCAGACTGTTCAAGTAGTGAGATTGGTCAGTCTGCTAGCATTTATTAAGCACCTACTATGTGCCAGGCACTGTGCAAAGCACTGAGGCTACAAAGAAAAGCAAGACAGACCTTGCTCTCAAGAAGCTCATGAGATAATGTATGGCAGAGTGCTTTGCCAGTCTTAAAACCCCATATAAATTTTAGCTCTCTGTGTCAGGTAAGGGAGCATCCATGCCACTAAAACCACAGCTCCTCTGAAATATCATACACTTAACTCTATCTCTATCTCTAGCTATCCTAGGCAATTTAGTGTTCTGGGGGAGTCAATGTAAAATTAAAAGCAATGCTGAATATGGATTTAAAAGCATACAACCACAACAACTTATTAGGGCAATAGAGCAAGGGGGTGCACTAACAAAGATGCCAATTTAGGTGTTTATATTCTATCCAGCAAGGAGAAAATGACAGTAATAGAGCTGAGCCCTGCACAGGGGATTCCAGCTTCACTGAAAAAATAAATTCAAGTGGCATAAAAATGGTTTGTTTCTCCACAGCAATTTACATTTATTAAAACAGATAATAGACACGATCATCATCAAAATGGAGCTTCCGCCCCGTGTAATGTCTTAATGCATGCCGTAAGTTCCTGAAAAACAGACACAAAGCCTTGGAAGATTACACTTTAAGTGGGGGGATCGATCTCAGAGCCCATCAGAAAAGCCAATCTCACAACCTTGCTAGAGAAAACAAGACACAAGTGGAAAGCTTTGGAAGAGGCAGGAAGGGTGAGGTAAAAAGGGAAAGGCGTGAAAATGATGCAGTCATGAAGGGAGTTGGGCTTATAAACTGACACTATCTATTAATTATGCTAATTAATGCCTCTACGAGAGAGGTAGAGAGATGCATTTGTGTTCACACTCAGCACACGTAATACTCTAATACTTCAATGGAGATAGGATCTTGGGGACTATGGGGACTCTCTTCAAAGACAGTAGATCCCATACAACCTACTTATGTCAGCCCATACCATGTGATACTTGCCACATCCTTTTATAAGTAAGGGAAGGAGGGGAATGAGAAAGGGGGAAAGGGAGCTTGAGGAACCCCCACATTCTAGGGAACCGGGATCTTCCTAGAGTTCTCTTGTACTAGGGAATATACCAATGAATTTTTGTAGTACCTGCACTCCTCTCTTCCATTAACTTGTTCAGTCATTTTCAGTCGTGACTGACTCCTCAGAATCCCATTTGGGGTTTTCTTTGCAGTAGAGTGGTTTGCCATTTCTTTCTCCAGTTCATTTTACAGATGAGAAACTGAGGCAAACAGGATTAAATGACTTGTCCAGGGTCACATAGATAATACATGTTTGAGACCACATTTGAACTCAAGTCTTCCCTGACTCCAGGCCTGGCACTCTATCCACTTGTGCCTCCTAGTTGCTCCATTACATAGAAAAAATATGATAAATTTTTAATTGAATTATTTTTGTTTGATACCAAAAGATTTTGATGGACGTTGGTGATGTGATGTGATGTGAGGAGCTCTGGAAATGGCCATAAAAACAACAGGGTAAAGTGAGTGGGAGGTGATGATATCCCGACTAAAATGGTCAGTTGAGGTATAGGGCAGTAAGACTATTAATGCAATTTAGGGAGTGAGAAGTTAGCAACTGAGACAAGCTTCAAGAGAACTTTAAGGACTTAGACTATTGTCTTCAGACTTCAGTAAGAGCTAGGAAGTTCAGAGAAGCCTTGGAAGAGAGACGAACCACTCCACTGCAAAGAAAACCCCAAATGGGATTCCAAGGAGTCAGATATGACTGAAAATGACTGAACAACAAGATGGGAGTGCGGGTACTACAAAAATTCATTGGTATATTCCCTAGTATAAGAGAATTCTAGGAAGTCCCTGGTTCCCCAGAATGTGGGGAGGAAGCTCCCTCCTCCCTTTCTCACTCCACTCCTTCCTGTATATGGGTACATATCATAACTGAAGATAAATGCCCTATATTAATGTCTCTAGCAGTACAGAACAATTAACAAATCATTGAGTCAGTCCCTGTTTATGCTTTGAACAAACAAGCTAATTGTTTTTCTCCTAACAAATTGTAGTTTGACTACAAGCCATTAGTGACCACTAATAAGTGTATTTGTTTGCATTTCACAGTATATTTGAATTTCATTCACTTCCATTTCTCCTTGGTGACAAGCTCAGCCAAGCTTTCATAAGGAAATCTCTCTTCTCAATGCCTAAAGCCTCACAAACTCACAATTAGCCTTTGGAATGGAAATATCAACAGAAGGAGAATTTATTATTTTGCTAATTGTCCTCTGCTGCAGAACCTGGCAGGCCCTCTTTAACTGTAGCATGTACCATATGCCAGGAGAATATTTGACTGAAATTTTTAAATAGCTCCCCATTAATGTTAACAGGTGGACCACCAAACGTCACTTGCAATAAGTGATGTATGTGGTAACATTCCCCAAATTCAGACATCTAAGTAACAAACTGACAGCCTAGAGAAACAAAGGGGACAAGAGAATATCAAAGACACATAAATAAAAGGAACATTGGTCTATACAGCAAAGTGTAAATGGAAGAAAGGGAAGAAATGCAACTAGATAATTCAGATTAAAAAAAAATCCAGTCTGGAACTGAAGTTTAGAAGTCTACTTATGATGGAAAGAAAGTGGACAATTGCTGAACCACTAGGTGGTTGGAAAGGAGCTTAATGATTAGAAGAGTATGGGGTAACAGAACAAAGGGATTGACTAAGTATGTCAAGGATATGGTCCATCCCCCATCAACTCTGTTGCCAACAGTGCCCAAAGGCTGACTTGTGAAGGTATGTTTGTCTAACCCAACATTCACTTAATAGCTTCTCTTGGTAGCCAAACCAGCGAGCATCAGAAGAAAAGCTCATGACTGCATATAGAAGTAACCTCTTCAGACCAACCAGAAACCATTTTTGACGTGCACACAGATATTAGAATCTAAGTTACCAATGCTATGTCTTCTATCTCTTTACACTCGATCATCTGTCATATTCCTAAGTCACCAACAAGCATGCACTACACACCTAGCATGTACCAGGCATTGTGCTAAGAACTA
>CM053625.1:38338748-38363192 GCA_028646595.1 Phalanger gymnotis
TGTGCATATGTCATTGCTTTTCTTTGTAACTCCATATATTTTATGCATTTAAAAAAATTCCTCTGAGAAGTCACCTATAAGCTTCACCAGACTGGCAGTGGGATACATGATATTTCAAAAAATGTCATAAACCTCTGATATAGGAGAATGATTGAAGAGGTTGGACAGATAAGACAACTTTATGTTTATAAGCACAGCAAAGAAACAAGCACATTCACAAACTACACGACTGCAGTGGCTAGACTGATCTTTTTAGAGGTTCTCTCAATATCAGAGGGAAAAAACCATTTATTTGCTTTTTACAGAACACTCTAGAGTCCAGATCAAAGCCATCAGCCCTGGATGTAACATAACACAAGTGACTCAAAGGCTGCCTTGCTTGCCAGGCAACTAGAGAAAAAAAAATCTGGCCCTTAAGCAATGGGCTCCAATCCAAGACTCAGGCTTGCAGGAAAAATTCTGATCAGAAAATTTCCATCTCAAATTGTGCTGAGGAGGCTTAAGGATGGGATGAGCATCTTGGCAGACAGAAACCTTGGAACCATCACCAAGCAGTTTCAGGCTATTTTTGCCCCTCTAATTTTTACAGCGTCTTGAGGTCCTGTCACAGGAACAGCATGGTCTCTAATATAGGCTTTTTGAACTGATAACCTTTAAGGGCACAAAGTTTGCATAAGAAACATACCTTCCTCAGAAGCAGGACACTCGCTAAAAAAAATATGTTCCTTATCTTGTTCAGAACCTAACGGGTTCTTGGCCCTAAGGAGTAGATGTGCCCTGCTGCACATTAATTACTCCTTGGAAATGTGGCATTTTTAGTCATTGCTTTAACTCTTTCAGTGACTATTTTCAAGAAAATAGGCAAACACACACACATATATACATATGTGTATACATATATATATAACATATATATGCATATGTATTGGGGAAGGTAGTTGTATATGCACACACATCTTTGTGGTTTTCATTAGCATAAAGAATTTCCAGCCTAGAAACCCTCTTTGCCAATGTAAACGGGCATCTACCCTGCAACTTAAGTCTTAGAGAGTTGCCTAGGGCAAGGGAGGGGGTAGGTGACTTACTCAGGATCATACAGCCAGCATATAGCAAAGAAGAGACTGGAAGCTAGGTCTTTCTGACTCTGAAGCCAGCTCTCTCTATACTATGGCTAAACTGCCTCTCTGAACTGAGCCTTTGAGTTGATTTCAATATAATTTCCTAAGTCATGTAACACAAATGGTCTCTAAGACTTTGAGTTAGTATGGGAAAGGTGTTTGAAAGTATGTGTGGACTCTGTGGCAAGATTGAAATATTTGCCAGTTTCGTCAACTCATATTAATAGCTGGATTTTTTTGGGGGGGGCGGTTAGTAATAACAGAAGATTTTTAGGTCAATGGAAGGTTGACTGATTCACCCAAATTTTACTGGGTCAGAATCACTCTCAAATACATATAGTAAATATCTATAATTTACTAGAAAGTAAAATTCTACTGGCTTTGAAAGAGTTAATGCTACTTTCCCAAATAACCAATTTATAACCCAAGACAATCTGCCTCAATTAATTACAATAATGCATCTAAAACTATAAGAGGATGAGCTAAGTCAACTACTCTGAGGAAGTTGACTGCTCACCCACTTGAGGTAAATTAACATTTCTGGGCCACCAGCTTCCATGTATTTATTTACAAATGGTGTCTTGGGACCATTGGAGAATCAATTCATTTAACATGGGCAAGCAATTTGAATCCCAAGAACAAATTACTCATCCATGTACTTATTGGGAGATGCCAACTCAAAAGTGGTTTGGATTTTCCCCTAATTTTGTTTTGAAGGGCATAGGAACATGGGGGACAAAGGCATCAAAATAGAAAGTAGTGGTTTTTTTCCATATCTCTTTATAATGTCTTTAACCCATGCAATTCTCCTGAGCTAAATCTACCCATCCTTAAATTTATTGGAGAAATTAAGCATATTAATGAAATCTGACAATTTCTGTGCAAGATAAAGGAGAAAAAGAACCTCAATTCAGCATTGCTCACTTATGGGCAATCATTATCTAATGAATTGAATCCAGCAAGCATTTATCAAGCTCTTACTATATGCTCAGCACTGAGTTAGGCCTTTGTCATTGTGGTTCATCCTCTGTTCTCAAAGAGAACAAATGACGTCATGAAAGAGATGTCTTGACTTGCTCCAGAATTGGATTTAAGGTGAGGCAGAGCTGCCCCAGGCATTATGAATACAAACGAAGAATAAAAATAAAAATAAAAGCCCCTGCTCTCAAGGAGTTTATATTCTCCACAACTAAGTGAAGCGTAAGATAATTTTTGAGGAGATAGATATCTCTACCAACCACTGTTATCAGAAATGACTTCCAATAGGTGATGACAATGCAGTCTCCACTCTACAGGAAGCTAAGGATTTTGATAAGTGAAGGACAGAAGGGGGTACATTCTAAGCATGTCCAATAGTCTGAACTACTGATAGAACTATGAGAAATATTCTCTCACAAGAAAAATTTGTGCTAGAAAGTCATAAGAATACATGGAAAGCCATCTGCCAGTCACATAAAAATAATTAAAATGATAAGATTAACCTTACTCTTGGTTATTTGTTTGGACCTCTCTTATTTGCTACTTTAATTTATGTTATAGTTAGTTGCACAAGATAAGCAAATGTCCTATCTCCCCTACCATACTACATAGCATATGTATTAGAGAGATCAGCCATGTTATTTGACACAATTTTTAAAATTATTTCACTGTAACTTCTATCTGTGCAAATGTACTTTAACTATAAATATTTGCAAGGAGATATTATAATTTTACTTTGGAATAAAAATTTTCATTCTATTATCTCTTTTCTTTGCCTTATGGATTAAAAAAAAAAGTACTATGTCACTTTACACAGCTTAGTCCCTCAAGTTATTCTTAAATTCTAATCCAAGGGTAGAGTTGCAGTCTTATTTCACTTAGGCCTAGTAGAGGGCCTCAGAAATTAGAAGACACTTAGAAATGTTTGTTGAATTAAATATCACAAAATCACCTTTCTGGATATCATCGCATGTAAGGAAATCCTGCAAAATCCCAATGGAAGTTTCAAAACCTCTGACACCAAACTAGAGTGCCATCAAATAGGCACCCCACATTTCAGCGTGGTTTAAAATAAAGCTATAACTCTCCTGAATTCAGAGCTGGGAATATGTTCATAATTTCTGACAGGCAATGAAACTCACAGCTACCTCAATTAGTTTGAGTAATGTTTATCTCATGTTGCCAGCCATTTCAAGAAGTATAAAATACCTTCTTGTCTCCAGTCCAATGGACTTTGTACACAGAAGTTCACCTCTTCCTCAAATGCTCCCCTCTCCCATCTCCATTTAGCTCCCACCCTTCTCTCAAGAGCAAGACCAAGTCCCATCTCCTCTATGATGCAACTATCACTAGCCCAAGTCCATTGTGATCTCTCCTTGGAGAGGCACCACAATGAAAGCAAGATTTGGAGTCAAGGAAACCAGGCTTCCAATACCAGGTTTACATTTATTTAACTGGGTGGCCATGAGCAAATCAAACTCTCTGACATTCAGTTAATCATCTGTAAAACAGCAAGAAGAAAAATATGTAGTGATATTTTGCAAAGTGATCCTGAGATATAAAACAATGTATATAAAGCATATGACAAACCTTAACATCTCTATATATTGTCAGCCATTATTATTTCCTCTGAATTCCTGCTGGAATCGTTTACTTAACACTCATCACAGAACTTTAATTTTCAGGAGGGGAAGGGGGCCCACACTTGTGGTTTCACTAGCGTAGGGAATTCCAAGTGAGGAACCTCAAAATGCAGGATGACAACTCTGCCGCTTCTAGTTTTAGAACATGTATTGTAACCTTTTTGTGTGTCACCTGGTGAAGATACGGACCCCTTTCTCAGAATGGCTTTTAAATAATTGAAAGAAATACTAGATTTCAGTAAGAGGTTAGGGAAAATAAGATTTTATGCATCCAAACTCAGACTGCCGACAGTTTATCCCAGACCCCTGGGGGCAGGGTGGACCATCGGTCCCATGTTAAAAAGACTGTTTTAGAGAGTCATCTAGTGCAGTGGTGTCAAACTCAAAGAGAAACTAGAACCCCAAAACTATACATAAGGATCCACACATTAACATTATTTCTATTCTGTTGTATTTTCATTTATTTTGTGAAACTATTTCCCAATTGTATCTTAATTTGGTTCAGGCCATACATGAGAGTGTTGTCCTACCATAACACCTCTGATCTAGGGTAATGAAAAGTTAAGTGACTCATCCAGGGTCATATGGCCCAAATGTGTCAATAGCAAGATGACCTAGGTCATCTTGACTTGGAAGCTGGATCTCTATTCACTACATCATTGTGTCTTACTTATCACATCCTACCTGGAATTATTATCTTTTTTATGGACATATGTTCTGTCTCCCTAAATTGACTGTAAGTTTGTTGAAGCCAGGGACTCTAGTAGGGGGTCCTCCTTGAATCCACTAAAGGACCTAACACAATGTTTTCCACCTAGTAATCACTTAATAAATTAATTTATTGATTAGTCCTTTCTGGGATTATAATGGATGAACAATTGGTCCTGAGTGACTGCTGCGTGTATTGGGTTTGGGGGAGGGGGTTATGTTAAGCCCTCAGTGATAATTAGTAAAGCAGAATTTATTGTCACAGGGGAGAAATTCGAAGGTATCAATTCAGAGCCAGCAATTGAGAGCTGAGCCTCTGTGGTAGGTAGCTAGTATTCCTTCTTCAGCCCAGCAGCACAAACAAAACACTAGCTGCTCACCAGATGGCTATTTGTCCCACCTTTGCCTGCATCTCTATTCTCTCCAACTCAGGAGATTCCCTTTAGTGCCTGCAGCAAGGCAGCTCCTGCCAACAACTTCACCAATGTCTCTTCTCAGTGTCCTGGGCTGCCCCAGACGGTCTGGTTGCAGAGCTAAGCCAAGACCAGATGCAGAAAGCTTTGGCAACCTATCCCTTCTTCTTCTCAGTCTTTTCTTCAACAAATATTTATGAGGTTCTATTATGAGCAACACACCCAGCTAGCTGATGGGAATACAAAGATGAAAAATGATATAGCCCCTACCCTCAAAAAGTTTGCATTCTAAAAGAAGGAAATGGAATATATACAGATAAATATAAGGAAAGAAGTAGGCAAAGGTGAATCAAGACAAAATGTCATCGGAAAACGTGGACGGAGAGGGAAAGGGAGAGACAGAGAAAGTGACCAAAGAGTTCTGAGGGCATTAGAGAAAGCTTGAGCTGAGCTTAGAGGAAAGTGAAGGATTTTGAGAGGTTGGGATAAAGAGAGAACACATTCCAGGGGAAAAATAAATGAATTAGG
The DNA here is from genome assembly GCA_028646595.1 of Phalanger gymnotis. Lineage (NCBI taxonomy): Eukaryota > Metazoa > Chordata > Mammalia > Diprotodontia > Phalangeridae > Phalanger > Phalanger gymnotis. The sequence goes on from CM053625.1 coordinate 38,344,137, forward strand.
CTAGAAATCCCAACCAATGTCTGAGCCCCTGTCACTACCCCTTTAGATTCAGTCAGAACCCCACAAAAACATTAATTTTTTAAAAGAAAATCTTTAGATTTTTAGCCAAATGCTCACCAGGTTTAATTCTTAAAATAAGCAACGTAATGGCTAGAGTGCTGGACTTGGATTCAGGAGGACAGATTTGAATCCCACCTCAGTTTTCCTATCTGTAAAAAGTAATATAGCACCTACTTCACAGGGTTATGAAACTCACAAGAAGTGGTGAACGTAAAAGGCCAGCAAAGCACTTTGAAATACAATATAAATGTGAGCTACATTATAATTGAGATGAATTTCTTCTCATTCCCCTTGGAGAAGGGTAGGGTCTTTAGGGCTTCTTCAACTTCAGATCCTTGGAACAAAAGGTATCTATGTATATCACAGTGGAATCAAACAAGATTCCTTTAACTAATGAATATTCCCATCTTAGTAATAAGATTATAAAAGCTGATATCCACAAACTGCTGTCACACATATTATCTTATTTAACTCTTACAATAACCCTTGGAAAATAGGAGTTTTTTTAGGTGTTAGTATCCCAATTTTATAGTTTGTTACCACTTGCCCATATCCCTACAGCTTGTAAGTATCAAAAGGTAGGAATTAAACTCAGGTCTTCAACTACCTCCTATCACCAAACCTCACCACCCTTCTTTATATCACGATCCTTGTTGGGGAATCTCAAAAGCTTTTACTCAACATCAACAGGTAAACACTCAGAATTTTTAAGAGGAAGAAAGCAAGGCTAGAAATCCAGAGAGGCTAACAGTAACTCTTTGAGCATAGTCAAAGCTAACAAAGTCTTTTGCCTTCATAGCCTTAAAGAATAAAGTGAAGGGTTCTTATAGAATGCTATTCTCTTCAAAGTTCCACCAAAGTAATACTAGATGCCTTAAAGAGGATAATTCAGTCCTTCAATCCATCAAAGACCATTTCTAGTCTAAATAAAATCATCCCACCCTGCCTTTTTTCCCCTTATATTCCCATTTTCTTTCATTCATCAGTTCACCCAGAAGCCATTTATAAAGTGCCTAATTTGCAAAGCACCATCCTAGATGCCAGAAGAAATACAAGACTGAATAGTTAAGGTATGGTCCCTGCCCTCATTGGCCAAAGAGCCTAGAACTGAACCTTCAACTATCCTGATGGAAAGAAGGCCAGACCACTCCAGGTTTATACATACTAATTAAGATTCACTGCAACATAATTGGTGATGCTTTTTTTATTGGGAATCCAGCCAACTCCCTGGTATAGACCTCAATCCAGGATATAATAAAGGCCTCACAGACATCATACCTGCACACAAAACCTGACCTTGTACCTCAATTGTCTGAGTTCAAATACAACCTCAAACACTTACTAGCTGTGTGACCCTGGACAGTCACTTCACCCTGTTTGCCTCAGTTTACTTATCTGTAAAATGCACTAGAGAAGCAAATGGCAAACTGGGCCAGTATCTTTGCCAAGGAAACCCCAAATGGGTGACCAAGGACTGAAACTACTGAAAAACAACAAAAGCCCTAGGCAATTCCCTAAGAGTGTAAATTGTTGTCCTGATCTGCTTTGGTGGAAAGAGTATCCCCACCAAAGAGATCAAAGAAATCATAGGTCCAGTCCAAATAAAATAAGAAAGAAGAAGAAAAAAAAGGCTATAAATTGTTCTCTGTCCTGGAATACGGGTTTGTGAAGCAAGCGAAAGTACTTAGGGAATACTTGGGGAAGGGAAGAAAGGGATTCATTCCATATATACCAATGCTCAAACAAAGCTAAAGAAAAGACATAAAGATAGGAAATGCCTTTAATAAGTATACACATTAGGAGTTCATTTTACCAACCTAAAAAAAAAAAAAACACTCAAACAACCAAAAAGGAAAAAAAAAACCCACACCTTAGGTAAAACTGGCTTGTAGCATTTTCCCAGCTCTCCACAGAAGGAACTTGCCTGCAGCTACCACTTAGGATGCAAATTGGGCTTAGAGTCCTTCACACTAACTACCCAGCAAAAGCCTTTTGGCTTTAAATAGAATACTGCAGTGTGATCAGAGCTGAGGGAAGAGCTTCATAGACTCTAAGAGCAAGCAGGGACCTCAGAGATCACCCAGGCCAGAGGTAACAGTAAATGAGGATTTCTAAAAATTGTCAGAGATCTGAGCAGTTGGGAACGGAAGGAAACAGTGAAGGCAACCCAAAGGGGAGCACAAAGAGATGGAGGGCCTCAGAATTAGAGCTAACAGATCTGCCCGTTTAGTACCACAGAGGGGAAGAAATGGATTTAACAGAGAGAAAGGGTGATGGGATTTTTGAGTGACCTGAATGTGTCCAGCCACTAATCTAAAAGGGAAGTGACTATTCCTCCTCCCACTAGCTGTTAACTAAAAAATCAACTATCATGGGCAAATGGAAAAATGATATAGATTATTCTGTCCTAAGGTCATTATGGGTTTTTTTCTAATATCTGAATTCCATTTTATCCTTCATCCCCTTTTCTCTTATGTCTCACCCCAAGTGGGATGAGCTATGAAGCCAATACGGATCCAGTCCAACAAATATTTATTAAGCATTATCTGAGGCACCTAGATGGTACAATGGATTGAGCATCTGTCCTGGAATAAGGAGGATCCGAGTTCGAATCTAGTCTCAGACACTTACTAACTATGTGTCCCTGGGCAAGTCACTTAACCCTCTTTGCCTCAGTTCCTCATCTGTCAAATGAGCTGGAGAAGGAAATGGCAAACCACACCAGAATCTTTGCCAAGAAAAATTCCAAATAGGGTCATGGAGAGCAGGACATGACTGAAACAACTCAACAATAACAAAATGTGCAAAGCACCTGTAGGGTTTCCAAAAAAAGGTACCTGTAATCAGGAGTTCACATCTTTCCAACAGGGCAATGCAACACTTCCAGAGAGAGGCAAGTGAAAGATAATTTAAGGAAAGAGAGAACAGTAAGAGCCAGAAGACCAGGCAAGGTGGCACCTAAGTTGAGCTTTGAAAGATGCTAAGGATTCTCTGCTTCAGAGATGAGGAGGGAGTGCATTCCAGGCCTGGGGGACTGCCCGTGCAAATACCAGGGGGCAAGATGGTATTCCAAGTTTGGGGAACAAGAATGAGGTCAGCATGGCTGGAACATAGTGTGAAATGGGGCTGGAGTATGTGAAGTAAGCATGGAAAGATTATGGCAAGAGAGGAGTTTGCTCCTAATCCTAGAGGCAATAGAGAGTTATTGAAGCTGCTTGAGCATAGGATTGTCAGGACCAGACCAATGCCAAAAGATCATTTTGGCAATTGTGTGGAAGGGAAAGAAATTGGAAGCAGGGAAACCAAAAGGCAATTGCAATAGTCCAGGTAAGTGGTATTGAGAACCTGATAGTTTACTCTCAGGGTTGTAGGCAGAAAAGAAGCTGTGAAGGCAGATAAAACTTGCAACTGGTGGGGGAGGGAGAGATGAGGAGACAAGAATTAAGAGTGACTCTAAACTGATTAATTGATTGCAAAACTGTGTAAGTGAAGGATGGTGGTACCCTCAAACAGAAAACAGTGTATGGGGAGAGAGGGGAGCAGGAAAGGGAGGACAGCATGGCCTAACAAATAGAGAATAGTTCTCAAAGTCAAGAAAACCTGGGTATGAGTTTGGCCTCTGATATTTAGCTCTCACTCGGAATTATCCACTTAATGAAATCTCAGGTGTGTGCACTCAAAGTTGGGGGGTGGGGTGGGAAGAGGGTGAGAGACACACACAAGGAGACAGAGAGAGACAGAGAATTTAAAGGCTTCAAAATGATTTTTGAAAATACTATTGAAAATACCAAGGCAATTCTTTACTACAAAGTTACTCTATTATTGCAAGGAAAAAAGAAGATGAAAGCAATTTCTCCCCTCATCTTGTTGCTGCTAATAGGAACCTGGAACTGCTGCTTCAGGGTTTACAATGTTGCAATAAAAGAAAATCATGAGGGCAAATCAATGTTCTGGGATTGCGAAGCAACAAGAAAAGTTGTTGGGGGGTGGGGAGGAATCATTAATTCATTCAACAAATTTTTAATGCACACCTACTCTGTGCAAACTGTTCTAAACCTCATCCCGTCTAGAAAACTTTCTGCTACTACCTTACTCACTGTTAGAGGATGCCGCTTGCAGGGTGAATGATGGGGGCAGCATAAAGGAAGTACTATGTTACATGTTTGTTGCTTTGTAATATAAATCTCAATGAGTCTCTCAGTAAACTTCCAGGCATAAGGATACTTTCTTCACTCTAGAATGCACCCAAACAGTGATAAACAAACTCAGCCTAAAGCCAAATTAGTTACAAAAGCCCTATGGTTGGGAGATAAGAATCTGCCACTCAGTACAACAAAAAAAAAACTCCATAGTACTTCGTATGGGAAGAAGCTTTAAAAAAAATCCTTTGGGGACAATGTTGTTTTCTGCTTTAGCCTCCTAGAGGGTAGAGGTCACATGATCTTAATATTCGTAATAACAATTTTTGTAATATCTTACATTTACAGATCCTCAGAAGAGCCCTAGCATTATTATTCCCCATTTTACAGATGAGAAAACTAAGTCAGAGTTCAAGTGACCCTTACAGCCAGTAAGTGGCAGAGCTATCTTGAACCCAATCCTTCTTTCTAGCTCTTTCCATCACACCAGCCTGTCAACACGTAAAAAATTTCTTAAAAAAAAGGAAAAAACAATCTACTGACAGCTTAAAGTTTGTATTGAGATTTTCAGAATGAACTTCTCCACTCTATCTCATCTTACTCAGATCTTTTTTTAAAAAAAAAATCTTTTTCTACCCTCTTAAAAGGTGCCTCTAAACTTTCTCATAGGCACACTCTCTCTCTCTCTCTCTCCTCCAACTCCTTCATTTTACTGATGATGAGAATAAGAAAAAAAAAAGGCCCCAGAGAGTAAGAGGCTTACTTAAGATCACGTGGCTAGTAAGTGACAAAGCTGGTACAAGAACCCAGGTCTCCTGACTCCAAGTCTAACATTCTCTCTACCTTACCAAGGATCAGGCCCAGGGTCTACAGAGTTCCAGTCCAAATCAGTGATCTACAGTGCTGGGCGCTTGAGGCATGCAGCAGTGAGAAAAGGAAAATTGATGGTGGCTTCTGTTCCCTAGCGATCTATATTCAACATCTATAGGTTTTGGGGCATAGGAATGGAAATGAGAAACAGCAGTGGAAAAGTTTTGGATTTAGGAAAACCTCCACACCCCAAAGAATACTGAAAATCCACCTGCTGGCTCTGCCTGCCTGCCTGCCTGCCTGCTTAAAGATTTAGGTTAATCCAAGAACAAGCTGAGTGAGGAAGCAAAGACAATTTCTCCTCCCGGCAAAGCTCGGCTGCTGAGCACACTTCCTTCCTGCTGGCTGTTGATTCAGCAGAAACTGCCGCTGCAGAATTCATAACCATAATTTTGAAGGCCAGCTGATTGTCTTCCTTGCCCCACGTGCTAGACTAGAACTTACCACCTACGTCTATGTCCCCCATGCCCTAACCACTCCATAGCCCTTGTTTGCCAAGGGCCTTTGCGTGACTGATTGCCAACCCAGGTATCCATCGGTCTCAGAGATAAATGGGCAGGAAATGAAACCCTGCCCTCCGCAGAATGGCTAAGGCATGCACCATCATTCTGCTGCCTTTCAGCGCTCCTCACCCACCCACTCCTCCTCAATTCAACCTCCGAAGCCTGGTCACCTTAAGTGGGGCGGCAACTTGATTCCCAGGAGTCATTTTCTAGCTAGGAAATGACCCTCGAGATCCGACCCCTCTTCGGGCCTTTAACTCAGACGTATTCCTGGTCCACCTGCTGCTCCAAACCGGAGCTCCCCAGGCAGGCCCTGGATGGCCAAAGCGGCACCAAGACCGCTGACAAGGCAAGGGAACCTGCAGGCGGAGCCCACGGTCACCCACACTCCCTTCTCCAACCCAACCCTGAGCTGCTGGGCAATGAGCTCTCTTCCCACGATGCTCACTACCTTACTGTCTGTCCCCTGTACCACCAACTCTGCTTTCCAGAATGCTTGCACCCTGCAAGTTCCTCTTGGCGGAGGCCCCATGGGGTTAAATGCGCGGGAGGCATTACCTTCGGTCGCATAGCTGTGATCGCGCAGGAAACTGTTGTTGATTTTGCGGGTATCAATGTCCTCCTCCATTGACAGCAGGGTTACTTGTGTGGAAACTAAAAGCCAGCAGACAAGTATCCATGATCTCTCCCCGCCGCCAGCCTCAGAGGAGAGGGGGACAGGATCGCGGCGGTGAGCACAGCATAGTCCTTTCCTGAGAACAGGAGAAGGAGAAGCAGGAGAAGGAAGGGAAGCGGAGGAGAGAAGAAATAGAGATGTCACCTCCTACACCCGCGGTTTTCAACGCTGCTTCGGCTAGCACCGCCACCACTTCCTAGGGATTCAATTGCCAGAGATGCTGCAGCAGCCACTGCTGCCCTGGTGCAAGAGGAATGCGTTGAGCTCGGCAGGGTCGGGTCCAGCCCAGGAACGAGATGCTCAGAGTAGGCAGGAGATCCCGCGCTGGGGAGACAGATGCCCAACAGGTTCTCCCCTCGGTGGCAGCCACTCCAAAGACACTACACCCCCCCTTCGGAAAGCGTCCAGCGACAAAATGGTGTCTTTCTGGATCGGGACTGCCTCCGGTGGAGAGGTGGACTGGGAGGACGGAAGCTCGCCCCGACACGCCACTCCACGCCACGCCACGCAGAGAGAGGGTCTAGGTCTCTGCTACTGGTGGGTGGCTCTGACTGGGCGGTGATAGAGAAACCGGCTGGAGCTGGGAGAGGGGCTGGCCGCTGCGGCCAGGCTGGCGTGCGGGCGGGTGCACACACTCACACCCACACGCGTGCGCTCACAGCTGCTGCTGCTGTCGCCGCCTCTGCTTTCTGCTGTAGCAGCTACCGTCTCCCCGGCTGCTGCAGGAGGCTGCTGCCGGGGCGCTGTACTGGAGGCTGGTGCATTAAGAGCCCAGGCTCCTCCCCTACAGCTTGCCTCTGTCCAACCGCGTCAGCAGCCCCGGCAACTCTTCCCGCAGTGGCGATGGCAGCTCCTTCCTGCTGCAGTGGAGCTGAGCAAGGCAACGCGCGATCCCCCACACCGCCAATACCTGGCAAAGCCAAGGCGCACGGCTCGCCAGGTTACCCAGAGCAGCAGCCAGCTATGCCAACTCTACTCTCTCCCGAATAGCTCCTTCCAGGTCTAGGATACCGTGGGTAGTGATTTGATGCGTGAATGAGGGAACACACCCCCAAGCCACTATATCACAGGATTTCCCTGGGGCCATATAAACGGCTCCATCCTCCAGGGACTAGGGACTTTGGAGGGTGAGATTAGGAGGAGGGGTAAAGGGAAGAGATTGTCTTTTAGGTGGGTGGGAAGCCTACATTCTAGTTCCACTTTGCAGCCTGTGGTGCACCTTGGTACAGCTGAGGCTTATTTCCCTAAATATGTCTGGAGAGCAAGGGACAAGGGAGTGGTAGACTACAGAGTATAGGATAGCCTGCTCAGGGCTTTGAGAGGATTAGCAAGTGTGGCACCTCCCTTCTTATCAGAAGCAAAGGATACACAATTCCAAAAGAATCGCACTCCCCAATTGTACAAAGGCACAGTCTCTCTGTGTCTTTCCCGGCAAATGGAAAAACCGTACAGTGAACTGCGAATCTGATGAGTACGCCCAGTCCCTGGAATTTTCTCTAACCTGGAAAATTGCTTCAGTTTTTTACTTGCTTGGCCTTTATACACACAACCTTCCAAGAATCATTTGAATTTCCTCTAGGCAGGGAACGCCCTTTGAAGTATACGGAAGTTGTACACCCACTGAGATGCATTGCAATCCAGTGGGGAATTCTGAGCGGCTCAATTAAAAAGACAGCCTGCTATTGCTGATGTCTTTCTTAGACCCTTCAGAATGCCTTCTTTGATTGGGAAGAAAACATTTATGGCATTACTTTCCATTTTCCTTTTGCAAACCAACCATACATTCGAAACAAACTGTGATAATTGCCTCCATCACATAGTTCTGCCCAGATATGAAGAATAAATATCATCTGAAAACAATGTAGGGGGAAAACAGTTTCACTGGGTTTTTTTTTTTCTGTTTCAGGTATTCATTTCAGTGGGTGTCACCACAGGGAGAGACATCAGCAAATGTCTTGCTCAGTTAAGCTCCACAAGTTTAGCTAAATGAGCCCAGGGAGACCTGTCAGTTAATTATACACATACAATGCATCAGCTAACACAATTTAGAAAGTATTTGAAGTTCGAAAAAAATGGGGGAAACAAGTTCTAAACTGACGTTGGGAATTGCCATTCGATTTTAACGAAGAATAAATGTTCCTAGCAGATGGAAACTTGTGTATTTTGATTCCCCTGGAAAAAAAAAGTGCACATAGCCTCAAGCTGAATCTAGCAAGCTATGTGAAAAGCCAGTGTCTTCTTTGGAAGAAGAGTTTGGAAATGTGCCCTTAAATGACTTAGGAAGAGAAAGATCAGCTTCCCTGTGATTCTGTTTTATCTGCATGTGATGGAAAACTCCAGATGCCTGGAATGCTACTTTAAAATGCATTTATGAAATGTCTGGTTTTTTTCTTTGTTTATTTTACTAGGCCTGTGATTTCATCCATGTGGGGTGTTCCTGGTAAGGAACTTCCTTTACTATACAAAGCTATGCCTTCTCTTTAACTTGTCCTTTTTGTTCAGCTGTGTCAACTTTTCACGACCCTATCTGGGGTTTTCTTGGCAAAAAAAAAAATACTGGAGTGGTTTGCCATTTCCTTCTCCAGATCATTTTATTGATGAAGAAACTGAGGCAAACAGGGTTAAATGACTCACCCAGGGTCACACAACTATTAAATGTCTGAGTCCAAATTTGAACTCAGGTCTTTCTGGCTCCAGGGCTAGCTCTTTATCCAAAGATATGTTGGACACAACAGTGATTTATGCCAATTCAGACATTGAGGTTGTCTTGGCAGCATAGTCTATTGGGAAAGCACTGGATTTAGAATGAGAAGACCTGAGTGTGAAAGCCCTGCTCAGGTTTTTGTTAAGTATGTGACCCTGTAGAAGTCACTTAACCTCACACACATATTTAACAAGTAAGAAACCAAGGAGAGTAGCTACAACATAGAAAGGAGAATAGTGGTAGAGATTCATAGAAATTCACTGGGGACAAAATAATAATAAAAGAATCTGCAATTAAAAAGAAATGGTCATACACAAACGCACAAAGTATGAGTAGTATGCAAGATGATACTTACACAAGTAGGTAAAATTGGCCTCACAGGTAGCACTGGGATTTGATAGCATGAGACAGATAGCTGGACAAAGACTCTAGAAGCTCATACATAACTCAGAAGGAAAAGCTAAGGGTTAGTGGCATTATATATTTAGAAGATATAGTTTTGTGGGGGGAAAAAAATCCAGAAACTAAAGGGAGGATGCATGATGAGAAAGCATTTTGGCAAAAATAAAAAGAAGCAGAAAAAAAAATATTATCTCTGGGATATATTACAAACCACTCAGACAGGAGGAGGAAACAGATGAACAGTTTGTGAAACAGATCATGAGTCTGGAATAATGTCATGTAATGATGGCAGTTTCAATTATTTAGATATCTGCTGGAGTTCTGTCAGAAGGAAAGCAGCTAATAATTTTGTAACTTGCCTTAATTGATAATTTTGTCCTTTAAAAGGCAAAGGAACCAATTTGGGGAATGAATAAAAGAACATTTATTAAGCCCTTACTGCTTACTATGTGCCAAAGACAGATATAATCCCTGAGGATATTAAAGACAAACAAAGGAACAACAACAAAAATAGAGTTCCTGTCATTTTAATATTGAATTGGGGTGTGTACTGGATAGGGGTAGAGGGGTAGAGAGGATACCTTCCCTGGCAAAAGTGCATCTGTGGCCTGAGAGTAGGGATGGAAATGGCTATTTCCGATCTGATTCATACTCACACAGAGGAGCTAGTTTCTAGAAGTAGTGTTGCAAGAGGAGAAGCGACCCAGAATCTGTGACAGAAGAAGGAAATCTGGTTCATAATATGACATTCATCTTTTATTTGGGCACAGCAGATTTCAATGTCCAGAAAAAGCCTAGGTGGGATCCCATAGATTAAAATTCTGCAAGGAAAAGCAGCCCAAGAATGGATGACATTTTCAAGACAAGAAAAAAAAAATAATTCTTAATGAGGAAAAGAGGAGAGTTGTCTAAAGAGACCAACGTAGCTGCATACACATACACACATGACACATTATGTATATATGTATACATATATACACACACTACATATGTATATATGTACACATATGTATTAAGATGGAAACAAAAGTAGCTCCCTTTCTCATACATGTCATAATCAAGGATGCCCTTGTTACTACTATATCTGGACTTGCAGCCAGAAACACTTGGATTGGAATCCCACCTAGGACACCTGTGAGCTTTGTGATACTGAGAAAACCACTTAATCTTTCTATGTCTCCTTTACTTCATCTGTGACATGAAAATATTAAGAAACTCCTATCTGATAGAGTTGTTATGAGGATGAAGTAAGTATATGAAGTACTTTGCAAATCTTAAAGTGTTATATAAACGCGAGCTATTCTTAATATTCTTATTAGATTACTCTCATAAAAATTTTGCAGAGATGAAAAAAGTAGGCATGCTGTACATTAGGCATACAATGTTCATAGGCATACAATACATTAACATTGCATTGTAATTTTCATAGTAATAATACTTAAGATGTTTTCCAAAGTGTCCTCTTTTCTTTCAGATACTTTATGACTACATCCCTCAACACCATAATAATGTCACCTCCAACACAAATCTCTTCCGTGTGTACTTGCTTCAGTCTCAATGCTTTTCCTGTCTCATAGAGCTTCCTAGATAAAATCCATAATCACTTAAATGAGATTGGCCTTATCTGCACAGGGGAAAAAAATCCAGTTGGATAAAGTCTTCCAGTTGTCCAGACAATGATATGCAGTTGAATGGACAGCCCCTAGAGCTGGTTTATCACTATAGCTATCTTGGGCCTAGAATTGAATGGGAGAAAAAAAGAACAGGCTGGATTGCATTTAGAAAATGGCACAATGCTTTTAATGATCCCAAGTTTCTCTCTGGAAGAAACATCCAGCTTTTAAATACTGGTATTTTCCTAGTGATGCTACATGGCAGAAAATTAGTCTGAAGCCATTAAGAAATGAGAGTTTGAAGAATTGAAGCTGAGGATCACACAGCAGCAATGGAGAGAGGCATGATGAGTAGAAATAGCCTGCTGGCCATGACCAATGAAGATTTGCACACCAGAAGAAGTATTCGTGATTAACAAAGAGATACATAACCAGAAAAGGAGATAGGCCAGTAATGTAATGAGAATGTGGTTCTTTGTTATCTATATAATGTCAAGAGATGTAGGAGAAAGACCCTAGCCCAGTGTCAGATTCCTTGTGCAGAATTTCTGGGAGGACGTGGGACTAGAATCACAGAGGATGAGAAGATATAACCAGGTTGCAACCTGCACAATTGTGGGGTTGTACCCACGTCGGTGAGATGATGAATCCATGAAGGAATTAAGCAATTGGATTCACTTTCAAAAAAATTAGATACCATCCTTTTAAGTTTGATCGGCATTATTAACATTTTTTTCCAACATTTCTTAAGTCCAGACAATCGATAAAACAATAAATCAATCCCTGATTTTGTAGCATTTGTCAATTTCCCGGGTATAAACATTCACGTTGAAAATGTAATAATCAAGCTGGTTCTAGCGCATCCTTGGAATTAAGGTGAGAGAGCAGAAACCCAAGATAAGCAGGGAGATAGGAAGTAAGATTAAACTTGAACTTTAGTGGTTCTACTACTCAGGTTATTAAAAGGACAACTCAAAGTGACTGCTGAGCCTCTGGCAGTGATCTTGGAATGATTGTGGAAAATGGGAGAGGTGCCAGGGTCCTGGAAAAGAAAAAAAAACTTTATCCTGACTTTCAAAAAGGGAAGAAAAATTTTTAACTAAATTCTATGAAGATTGACTTCAATTCCTGGCAAAAATTTAGAAGTAGTTATTAGAGGGATGATTAATGAACATCTAGCAAAGGGCTATCGCAAAGGGTCAGTACAATTTCATTGAAATAGGTCATAGCTGAATAACCTCATTTTCATTATTGACAGTGTTTCTAGACTGGTGGAAGCAGAGAAAATTACAGATTTGGTTTACACAGAAAAGATGAAGAAGTGTGAGGTAGGCATTATAGTGCAGGTAAGTGTATTTGCAAATACTTGAATGTTCAGATTCAGAGTAGCCACTAACAAATAGTTCAGTGGCACACAGGAAGGAGGTCTCCAGTGGAGTGCACTGGAGATCCATACTTGGTCTTATGCTTTTTTTTTTTTTGAGGCAATCAGGGTTAAGTGACTTCTCCAGGGTCACAGAGCTAGTAGTAAGTGCCTGAGGCTGCATTTGAACTCAGGTCCTCCTGACTCCAGGGCTGGTGCTCTATCCACTTCACCAGCTAGCTGCCCTAGCCTTATGCTTTTTAAATATATTTTATAAATTACTTGGATAGAGGCTTAGATGGAATTTTTATCAAACTTTCAGATGATACTAGAAAGATAAAATGTTTAAAAGTATAGCTAACACATTAAATGATGGAATCAGGGTGAGAAAAGATCCCAATGGTCTAGAACACATGAGGCTAAATCTAATAAGAGAAAGGTAAGGATAAATGTAAAGTTTCATTCTTGGGTTCAAAGATCAACTGCACAAATACAAAATGGGTGAGGGATGACTAGATAGCCATTCATCTGAAAAAGATCTGGAGGTCTTGGTGGACTTCAAGATCAATATGAGTCACCAGAGCAAAATGGCAGCTATAAAAGCTGATGGAAAGTTAAGCTGTGTCGAGAGGCATAGTTTCAGGACCAGGTAACATCCCTGCTGCATTCTGCCCTAGTCAGGTATCCTCTAGAATACTCTGTTCAATTCTATAGTTAAGGACATCGCTCAATTAGAGAGTATCCCAAGGAGGGCACCCAGGTTAGCCTCAATTTCACACCACATAATTACTGCTTGAAGGAACTGGAGATGCTTAGTCTGAAAGAGAAGTTTTCCAGGAAGGGAGGAGAGGGAAGAGGATGATAGCTGACTTCAGGTATCTGATGAGCTTTCATGAACAAGAGGGATTAGATTTTTTTTTCCTTCTTTCCTCCAGAGGATTGAACTAGGAGCCCTGGCTAGAAGTAGCAGAGAGGGAGTTTTCAGGCCTATGGAAAGAAAACTCTCCTAACAAACAAAGCTATACAAAAATGGAAGACACTGCCTTAGGAGGTGGTGGGCTCCCTGTCTTAGGTCTTAAAAGAAGACTGCATGTCTTCTTTTAGGTATAGGAGATTCTTCTTCAGGTTCTGGTAAATAATATTAATAGTCAGTGGTTACATCAGGCAGCTAGGTGGCACAGTGCATACAGTGCTGGGTCTGGAGTCAGGAAGAACTGAGTTCAAATCTGACACTAAACTGTGTGATCGTCAGCAAGTCACTTAACCTGTTTGGCTCAGTTTCCTCATCTATAAAATAATCTAGAGAAGAAAATAGCAAATGACTCCAAGAAAGCCCAACTGAACAGCAACAAACATGGTTACATTACACTTTAAGGTTTGCAACACCTTTTTGCATGTTATCTCTTTTGAGTCTCCCAACATCCTGGTCAAGTAGGTGCTATTTATTATGCCTGTTTTTATAAATAAGGAGACTAAGGCTGTGAAAAGTTAAGTGACTTGCCCAGGATCACTGTGATGGCAAGCAGGGTGGGACTTTTTGCCTTTGTTTTTTCTTTAGGAGGGCTTCTCAGCTCTAAAGCCGTCAAATACCTTTAATGAGGCTTGCCTTTCAAATGTAATGGCAAGCAAAGTGGGCTTTTTGTTGTCTTTTGTTCTGGAATGCTTCTCAGCACTGAGGTAATCAAGTGTCTTTGATGGGTCTTGCCTTTGAATCAAGAGTCTTTGATGACCTGCTTAAGAAATCAGAAAGCCCCAGGCCCCAGACCCTTTTGTTAAGTAGGTACTAAACCCCAGGACCCTGAGAATTATATACATATAGTATATGTATGTATGCTCTGAGCTTGGCGTTTTGTTTGGGGGGTTTCACTCCTTGGAAAAATAGTCCTGTGGTTTGGCTAGATGAGACTCTGGGTAGTCATTAAGAGCTTTGAAAACCCAGATGTTTGAGCGTCTCTCTCTGGTAACTACGTATTGTGATTTGGTCAGACAGATAGAAACCTGTCTGTTGGTTTCTGTTATTCTCTCTGATTGTAATTTCTGTTCGTATTTTCTCTGAAAGCGCAGGTGCTGACTTTTTTCCCTGAACCAAGTGAATGATATGTGTATGTTTAATTAAAGTAAGATTGTTAACCCCTTAAAGTTGCTTTCCTTAGAAAAGCAGATCAAAGAACCTGTGCTAGCAGCCATCCTGTGTGCTGGTGTTATTGGCCTTACACAGTCACAGTAGCAGCAAATAGCATTGTTAAAATCATACAGCTGTTAAGTATCTGAAGCAGGATTCAAAGTCAAGTACTCCCTACATCACTTTCATTGCTCTATCCATTATGCAACTTAGCCATCATCTAAGTTGGACCAGATGTCTCTAAGGTCTATTCCAATGTTGAGATTCTGTGCTTCTGTGATCATCTCCCCTCTTCCCTCACAGGTGAAGAAAATGAGTCCCAGAGAAGTAGAATCAGTTTAACTTTTAAACACAGCCTTACCCATAAAAAAAAAAAAAGCAGCATGGTAGAGTAGATTTAGAATGAGGAAGACCCAGGTTTAGATCCTACCTTAGACACTAGCTGTATGTTCTCACTTGACTTCCCTGTGTCTATTTCCTAATACATAAAATGAGAGGGTTGGACTTGGTGTCTTCTGTTATTCAATCTATGAATCAGATGACCTCTTGAGAGCCTACTCAGATTTATGATTCTCATTCTAACTTGTATAGTCTAGAAAATGCAGTATGGAATGTATAATCATTTAGTAAGAACAAACAACCTTCAAGAGAGGTAACCCCCAAATCCACCCACATTTAAGCTTAACACCTGCCATAAGTGTTACAAGTTACCTGGTTGGTATAGCTTATATATTACCAAGATGATTTGTATATATGATGTGGTATAAAAATGCCAACAAAAACTCAGAGGCTCATGGATTTAGAGCTAGATGGTAACTCGTGTTTTGGGTGAGGCAACCGAGGCCCAGGTTAAGGGATTTGCCCAGAATAATGCTTGAAATAAATGTTTGAGGCAATTTTAAAATCTAGGTCTTGGGGCAGCTAGGTGGTGCAGTGAGCAGAGCACTGGCCCTGGAATCAAGAGGACCTGAGTTCAAATATGGCCTCAGACACTTGACACATGTACTAGCTGTGTGATCTTGGGCAAGTCACTTAATCCCAATTAGCCTGTGGGGGGGAAAAAAATCTAGGTCTTCCTGATTTCACATCCAGCACTATAGCCACCACATTGTGCTGACACACATGACCAGAAAAGTCAGGGTTCTGGTCATGTACTGAAAGTGAGGTACTCTTCAATTTTGTATGTGAGGTGGTCTTCATATAGGGACAGCTAGGTGGTGCAGTGGATAGAGAGCTGGGCCTGGAGTCAGGAAGATTCATCTTCCTGAGTTCAAATCTGACCTCAGACACTTAGTAGCTATGTGGGCAAGTAATTTAACCCTGTTTTCCTTAGTTTCCTCATTCATAAAATGAGCTGGAAAAGGAAATGGCAATCCACCCCAGTATCTTTGCCAAGAAAACTCCAAAATGAGGTCACGAAGAGTAGGACACAACTGAAATGACTTAGCAACAACAACAACAACAACTCCTCACAATCTCTGGATGACTGAGTGTTGCACTGGTATTCATGAAATGAAACGAATTATAGGAAAGCCTACAGTATATCCTTTAGAGAGGACTGATGGAAGAACATCAGAAGGGATTACACAGAATGAGAATTTATGGATGAGTTGTGACATCAAGAATCAGTCAAACAAAACCTAAGAATGAAAAAATAGAAGAAAACATGAAATATCTGATTGGAAAAACAACTGACCTGGAAGAAAGATCCAGGAGAGATACTCTAAGAATTATTGGTCTGCCTGAAAGTCATGATGAATAAAAGCCTGGAAAGTATCTTCCAAGAAATCATCAAGGAAAATTTCACTGAGGTCCTAGAACCAGAGGGCAAAATAGTCATTGAAAGAATCCACCAATTACCCTCTGAAAGAGAGCTCAAATTGAAAACTCCAAGAAATAGTGTAGCCAAATTCCAGAATTATGAGGTCAAGAAGAAAATACTGCAAGCAGTCAGAAAGAAACAATTCAAATATCATGGATCTACAGTCAGGATCATGCAGGATATTGCAACTTCTACAATGAAAGAAAGGAGGTATTGGAATATGATATTCAAAAGGGAAAGGAGCTTGAAGTACAACCAAGAATCAAATACCCAGCAAAATTGAGCATAATTTTTCAGGCAAGGAAATGGGCATTCAATGAAATAAGGGAATTCCAGACCTTCCTGATGAAAAAGCCAGAGCTCAATGGAAAATTTGATTTTTAAATACAAAACTGAAGAGGGACGTTAAAAGGTAAACGGGGCGGGGGGGACCTATGTTATTCAATAAGGGAAAGTTGTTTACATCTTTATGTAGGATTACATTGATTTATATACGATATAATCTTGAAAATGGTACAATTGTTACAACAATTGAGAGGTATATACATAGACTGAGAGTGTCGGTATAAGGTAACTGATGTGTTGATAAAAAACCATAATTAAGGGGTGCGAAGAGATTGTTCTGGGAGAAGAGGTAAGGAGGAGGTAGAAAAGGGCAAATTATACCACATGAAGAGGCACAAAAACGTAGAGGGAGAGAAGCTCATTGGATCTGGTTCAAGGAGGGAATAACATACTCTGATAAGTATAGAAATCTAATTTGTCCTACAGGCCATAGGAGAGAAAAGGGGAAAGAAAGGGGGAGTGGCTGGATAGAAGGGAGGGAAGAAGTAACAAGGGTAAAAGAGTAAGATAAGGGAGGATGTCATTAGGAAGGGAAAATTGAGGAAGACAGTGGTCGAAAACAAAACTCTTCAGGAGTGGAAGGGAGAGGGGAGAAATAAAAGCATAAAAGGTGGGGGGGGAGAATAGGATAGAGAAAAAGACACAGATAGTAATCATAACTGTGAATGTGAATGAATTGAACTCTCCCATAAAATGGAGGCAGATAGCAGCATGGATTAAAAACCATAATCATACAATATGTTGTTTACAAGAAACACATTTGAAACCGGAGGATACACAGAGGGTAAAGGTAGAAGGCTGGAGTAGAATGTATTATGCTTCAGCTAAAGTAAAAAAAAGCAACCTAATCTTATACAAAGCAAAAGCAAAGATAGATCTAATTAAAAGAGATAAGGAAGGAGACTATATCCTGTTAAAAGGCACCATAAACAATGAAGCAATATCATTATTTAAAATATATGCACCAAGTGATATAGCACTTCTTAGAGGAGAAGTTAAGAGAGTTACGGGAAGATATAGACAATACAACTATAATAGTGGGGGACCTCAACCTCTCCCTTTCTGAATTTGATAAATCTGACCTCAAAATAAACAAGAAAGAAGTTAAAGAGGTGAACAGAATTTTAGAAAAGGTAGATATGACAGACCTGTGCAGAAAACTGAATGGGGATAAAAAGGAATATACCTTTTTCTCAGCGGCACATGGCACATACTCAAAAATTGACCATGGATTAGGGCAAAAAACTTCATGATCCAGTCCAGAAAGACAGAAATAGCCAAGGTATCCTTTTCAGATCATGATTCAATTAAAATTATTTGTAATAAAGGACCATGGAAAGATAAACCAAATATTAATCAGAAACTAAATAATCTAATCCTAAAGAATGAGCAGGTCAAAGAACAAATCATAGAAAAAATTAATAACTTCATTCAAGAGAATGACAATAATGAGGCAACATACCAAAACTTATGGGATGCAGCAAAAGCAGTTCTTAGGGGAAGTTTTATATCTCTAAATGCTTACATGAATAAAAAAGAGAACGATGAATCGGGCATACAACTGAAAAAGCTAGAAAAAGAACAAATTAAAAATCCTTAATTAAATACCAAATTAGAAATATTGAAAACCAAAGGAGAGCTTAATAAAATTGAAATCAAGAAAACTATTGAAGTAATAAACAAAACTAAAATCTGGTTTTATGAAAAAACCAATAAAATTGATTATCCTTTGGTCAATTTGATTAAAAAAAAAACTAAATTACCAGTATCAAAAATGAAAAGGGTGAATTCACCTTCAATGAAGAGGAAATTAAAACAGTAATTAGGAATAATTTTGCCCAATTGTATGCCCATAAATGTGACAACCTGAGGAAAATGGATATTTACAAAAATATAAATTTCCCATATAAATAGAAGAAGAAATAAAATACCTAAATAACCCCATCTCAGAAAAAGTAATTGAGCAAGCCATCAATGAACTCCCTAGGAAAAAATCTCCAGGGCTAGATGGTTTTACATATGAATTCTATCAAACATTTAAAGAACATAATTCCCATACTTTATAGATTATTTGGGAAAATAGGCAGAGAAGGAGTCCTATCAAATTCATTTTGACACAAATATGGTACTAATACCTAAATTAGGAAGAGTCAAAACAAAGAACGAAAATTATAGACCAACGTCCCTAATGAACATTGATGTGAAAAATTTTAAGTAAAATATTAGCAAAAATATTGCAACAACTTAGCACAAGAATAATACACTTTGAGCAAGTAGGATTTATTCCAGGCTGGTTCAATATTAGGAAAACTATCAGCATAATTGATCATATCAACAACAAAACTAGCAGAAACCATATGATTATATCTCAATAGATGCAGAAAAAGCTTTTGACAAAATACAACATCCATTTCTAATAAAAAAAAAAAACACTAGA
>CM053625.1:38363692-38383425 GCA_028646595.1 Phalanger gymnotis
AGGTTAGTTGTTTTCCCAATCAGATATTTTACATTTTTTTCTATTTTTTCATTCTTTACATTTTGTTTTACTACTTCTTGATGTCTCATAGAGTCATTAGCTTCTCGCGGTTTCTAACTCTCTCAAATCTGCTCAAATTCACTTTTTTATAGGAATCTGACAGAACTTGTGAGAGAGCTCCGGTAAGACGCTGTTTTTCATGCGGCCATCTTGGTTCCCCCCACCCCCACCCCCGTCTACCCTGCTGGATGGCTTTAATGCATGCAACATCACTGTTTTATAGGGACAGAACATTAATCAGGGTGGGTTGTCCAGGTTTTGTCTCTGTTGCTGATATGTGGGGTGCATGTTGCCTGGTGGAGGGGAGATAGGGCAAACTGTACCCACTACCTTCCAGAGAGCTCTTCTCTCTTCCTTTGCATGAAGGTCGGAGACTTAAAGCTGGAAGAGACCTTAGAGGTCATCTTAACATAACGCTCTCATTTTACGGATGAGGAAACTGAGGGTGAGAAAAGTTAAGTGACTTGTCCAATATAATAGCTAATAAGTATTCAAGACAGGATTGGAACTCATGTCTTCCTGACTCCAAGTTCCATCCTCTTTTTATTACACCACATTATTCCCAAAATACAGGAAGGGAATAAATTGCCTTCTACCTCTATTATTTTCCCTTTATTCATGGATTTATAGTTACAGCTTTATATAGTAGAAACAGAGAAGTATAAGCCATGGTCCCTGCCTGCCATCATGGAGAATTTAAATTTGGGGGGAAACAAAAAAAAAGTATGCGAAGCTATCAGAGGATAAATCAGGGCTACACTGCATGGTAAAGACTACTTCCTATAAGAGAAAGGAGATCTCATTGTGGGTTAAAACAAAGGATCATAGACACAGAGTTACAAGGGACTTGAGAGGCCAACCAGTCCAATCCCCTTACTTTACTGATTAGGAACCTGAGGCTGCTGCAGTAGTTAAACACCTTGGCCCTGGCCCGGATCAAGGTAGTGTCAGAAGTGGGAATCTGGATCTGAACCCAGGTTTGCTGAGCCAGCGCTCTTTCTGCTGGTGTACCAAAGTGAAGCCATTAAGGAAATGGGATTTGAACTCAATCTTGAAGTTTGCCTAGAACTTGGAAAGGCAGATGAAACAGGAACCTTGGCTGAAGTCCTATTTTTGCCACTAGCTGTGTGATTTTGGATACATTATTTCCCTACTCTGGGCATCAGTTTTCACATCTGAAGAATGAAGGGATTTGGTTATATTATCAGCTTTTAAACTTTGTGATCTCAGGACTCCCATATACTCTGAAAAGAACCAAAGACATTTGTTGTTTATATGGGTTCTATCGGTATTTACCATATTAAAAATTAAAATATTTTAGTGTTATTATGAAAATAGTTTTTACCTTCAAGACCTCATTAAAGAGTCTTGGGGAATCCTCAGGGGTCCCTAGACCATGGTTTGAGAACCGCTGGGCTAGATGATCTTTACGGCCCCCTCCTGCCTTTGTTGCTGTCGCTTGTCCTTCGTTTTCCAAGAGGACCAACAGACATCGTGGAGTGATATCTTCACTCATGCATCAATTGGATTTAAGCGAGGCAGGGCTGCACGAATCTATCAGCCTCTCTCTCTCTCTCTCACAGTCATTGAAGTCCAGTAGCAGGACAAAAGTCAAGATGATTGGTGATGGCCCAGGATTCAGTGTCTGACTAAACTCTAAGCACTCCACAGTGCCTGCTTCAGCTGCCTTCATGGTCTGGAACAAATCTGTCCATTCCTCGAGGGTGGGCTGGGGGAATGATTCTTCACCTGCTTGGGTAGACTCCTCCTACCTCAGTGATGGCTTTGAGATCTGTCAGCTACCCTCAACCTCGGTTAGCCCATCTGCCAAGATGGTTTTCCAGGATGTGTCTTCTGTGCATGCTACACCTTCTTGGAGCCACAGGTGAGAGATGAGTGCCAGTAGACACCAAAGGTGGATGAGCAGCCCTGAAAAAGGCTTGGTAAGCCCTCACACCAGAGGTGTTAGTCCTCTCTGCACACCTCCTCCACCCCTGCCCTAAATCCTATGAGAGCAGCATAACATAATGAAAAAGACATTGATTGAGATTGGGATAATAATTGAAAGGTGGGTTCCAAAACAAATCTACCAAGCTCTAGTGAATTGTGTCAATCTGACCTATTCACTAATGTCATTACAATGTTCCATTTGCTGACCCTGTAGTGTTGCAGTATTACTAAGGGTCATTTAGAAATGTATGAGGAAGGCAGGACTGTAATCCCTGCTGCTAGGGAAACTGAAGCTAAGGCTGGGGGAATCAGTGGAGTTTGAAAGTTCTGAATTGTAGAAGAGTAAAGCCTATCTGGGATCCAAACTGAGTTTGGCACAAATATAATTAGTGTGTCCTGCTATAGCCCCCCGCCCCCATCTATCACCCCCAACCCTGGGGGGCCTCTAGGCAGGTTAAAGGACTTTTGCTTGGGAGCTAATCAGTATTTGGAACAGGCCATTAGTGGCCACAGTATTTTCAGCCTGGGAGAGGTAGGGAGAGCCAATCTCTAAATAAATAAGTATATTAACAAACAAATGCAAACTTTATGAGGAAAATAATTATCTAGGTGGTGCAGTGAATAGGGCACTGGGCCATGAGTCAGGAAGACCTAAATTCAAATTTGACTTCAGACACTTACTTAGCTGTGTGACTCTGAACAAATCACTTAACCCTTTTTGCCTCAGTTTCCTCATCTGTAAAATGAGCTGGAGAAGAAAATGGCGAACTGCTCCAATATCTCTACCAAGAAAACCTCAAACGGGGTCATGAAGAGTCAGATATGACTGAAATAACTGAATGACAACCACAAATATTGGGTAGCTAGATGGCTCATTGGTTAGAGCACTGGGCCTAGAATTAGGAAGACCTGAGTTCAAATCCAGCCTCAAACACTTACTAGCTGTGTGACCATAGGCAAGTCACTTCACCTCTGTTTGCCTTAATGCGCTGGAGAAGGAAATGGCAAACCACTTCAGTATCTTTGCCAAGAAAACCCCATGGACAGTGTGGTCCATAGAGTCACAAAAAGTCAGACACAACTAGACGACAGCAACAATGAGGAAAACAACTGTCTCTACATGATCTTGTGTTGGTTTTGTTGCTGTTTTCCCTAAGCTTACGTTTCGCCATTGTCCAGTGTAAGCCTCCTTTTCAATTTTGCTAAATAAATGACCTTCCATGAGTATTCCTGACTCATATTTCTACTCACATCATTCCCCTCCATTAGTATGCCTTTCTCCACTTTCAATCTACTCAGTCTCTTCCTACTCTTCAGTGCCTATATGGGAGGATTGGTCTCTGAAGACCGATCCTCAAACTGGGAAGCCCAGAATACAACCACAGAAGGAACTAAGAGGTATGTAGTAAGGCGAGTAACTAAGTGTAAAGATGTGCCTATGCCCTAGATCTCTTTACCGAGTATGAAGTTCTCATTGATTGAACGAAAGACCATGCATTTACTATTTGTTCTCTGTTTTATTTTTTCTTTCTTATTGGTCTTCCCTTTCATTCTGATTCTTCTATACAACATGACTAATGCAAAATGTTTAATAAGATTGTACACATAGAGCCTATATCAGATTGGGGGGGGGAAGGGGAGGGAGATAGAAAAAATTTAAAACTCATGCAAACTAAACATATATTAATTTTTTTTAAAAAAGATCATGTGCCTAATGACCCTCCAAGAGATAAATTCTATACCTCTGGGAGTTAGTCCAAACAGGAGCCAGCACTTGAACAAGAACACAGAGAGAACTTACTAGCTGTATGGCCTTGGACAAGTCCCTTAACCCCAATTGCCCTGCCTTCCCCTCTCCAAAAAAAAAAAAGAACACAGAGAGAGAATTATTCTTCCCCCAACCTTTTGTCATTGGCCACGACACTTTAAAACAGCTTACTCAACCAGGAGATGACACTGCATCCATCAGGGAACAGACACTCTTCAGATAGACACTTGGACACAGAGAGCCAGTCACTCAAGGGAATGAGATCTTTGACAGCAAAGAGACCCAACTATGGAGAGAACTATCTCTAGCAGTCAACAGTCAAGATCTGGAGAGGAGCCAAGCTGAGCAAGCTGCCCAGCAGAGATGCTGCACCCAGGGAGGAGCAGCTTGAGGACTCACCGAAGAGAAAAAGCACTTAGAAACCCTACAGTACCAGAGGCATGAGTTACCTGGGCCACTTGTGTTCCCTACATGTCTTTCTAACTCCCACTGTTCTCTTAGTTTGTTCTTCTTCTTTCCAGGGAAGCTGTATGTATTTGTGGAAGAATGTGCCCCAAGTTTATGCCCAAGGTCACACAGCTAGTAAGTTCTCTCTGTGTTCTTGTTCGAGTGCTGGCTGCTGTTTGGACTAACTCCCAGAGGTAGAGAATTTATCTCTTGGAGGGTCATTAGGTACATGATCTTTTTTTTAAAACAATAATATATTTATGTTTACTTTCCATAAGTTTTAAATTTTCTCCATCTCCCCTCCCCCCTCCTCAATATGGCACACAATCTGATACAGGCTCTATGTGTACAATCTTATTAAACATTTTTGCATTAGTCATGGTGTATAGAAAGGAAATATTTTGTAGCTGCTGTTGTTATGATGCAATCTTAGTAAATATCTTTTCTATGAGCTAATGGGGTTTCCTGGTTTACTGTTCAATGTAAGTGTACCTGAGGGCTCGTGTACTATAACTTAGGAATACAGACTTAAAGAGTAGCCCCTTGGCAATTGAAAATTCCAGAGAGAATACTACTATATAGCTTAATTGTTAGAGCTAGAAAAGGCCTTAGACATCATGTAGGCTAACCAATCATTTCGTTTTTCATATTAAGAAACTGAGCCCCAGAAAGGTGATACCCAATGATTAAGTAGTGGAGCCTGGAGTTCTTTCTGCTACAAAATAGTGTTTTGAATAAGTCTTATTTATTTTTTCTTTCTTTGATTTAAGGACCATACTGTTGTTGGTTTTTTTTTTTTTAACTAAGAAAATTAACATGTAATGGTTCTTTTGCTACAATCACTTTTACATGAATTGGCATTAAATTCAGAAGATTTTGACATGTATTATTTAATTCTTCATCATAAAAATTCACTCTTATCCCTTTGGATATAAAGTGTGCTTTTGATGAAAAGTCCATTTTCCAAGTTTAGCTTTGATTAAAGCCCACAGGTGTTTAAAAGAATTTTTTTTCAGTGAATAAACATCTATTTTTCTCTCCCTCCCATTTCCCTCTCCCCTCCATTGAAAAAGAAAAAAGAAAAAAAATTGTTAATAGGATTTAGAACTGAAAGCGACTGTAGAGATTATCTAGTCACACTTTCTTCCTTTATAGGTAAAGAAAGCATGGCCTAGTGAAATAAAATGGTTTACTCAAAGTCACTCAAAAAGTGAACGGCTGAACTGGAATCTCAACACAGAACTTTTGACTTCTAAGCATGCCTCGTTTCCATCATATTACCCTGCCTTCTCAAGACTTAGCCCCTCCATGAAGCCTTTCTCCATCCTTCCAGTTCACAAGCAAGGTTTCTGTCTCTGTCTGTTTCTTTTTATGACATTAATTTTTCTATTCTGCTTAACTTGAGCTTGACACAGCTTCATACATGGTCCTCTGTCACCATTTGACTTCCCCTGTTCATGTTTTCTCTCCCCAGTTAGATTATAAGTTTCTCAAGGACAGTAGCTGTGACTTACCTCTTGTTGCAGCCCCTTCTGTGGTTGGTAAAGTAGAATCAAAGGATCATAGATTTAAAGCCAGAAAGGACCTTCAAAAGCTGCCTATTCCCTATGTCCTCATTTTCCCAGTGGAGTGGGCAGATGAGAATGATCTGTTACAATGGCCATGAAGGTGCTGTGGAGCACTCAGACAACAAAGACGCCGCATCCCCAGCCATTGCCAGTCATCCTAACTTCTGTTTTGCTGTTGCATTTCAATGACTCTGGAAGAGAGAGTAAGGCTGATGACTTTGTGCACCTCTGCCTCACTTAAATCCAATTCGCAAAGGAGTAAAGACATCACCCGTGATGTCATTGGTCCTCGTCAAGACGAAGGATGAACAACAATGTATGAAGAAAATGAAACCTAAAGAAGCTAAGAGACTTGCCCAAGATAACACAGGTAATAAGTAGCAGATGTGGGATGTGAACCTGGCTCCTCTGACTCCAAACCTTGGTTTCTTTTCCCAACATATCCCATTGCCTCTTTAACACCCACAGAAGATGATCACTACATGTTTGTCTTTTGTTAGGTGAAAGATCAAGCTCGTTTTATTTTTATCCTCTGTTTCATAGCCTAGGGATTCATACTAATTAGCATACTTCTTCCAATGTAGAAATACATTTATGCATGTGTGGGTGCATCAGGAACATGCATGTGCTTCACTGACAGGAAGACTGCCTTATAATGGGGTAACTGCCCAGGGATCTCTTTATGAACGAAAATTATTATCAAGATAGAATGTCATCGCCTTCTGCCTACTGGCCTCCACCTCATTAGGCAAATCAGAAGTCACAGATCCCCTTTCTAATCCAGGAAAGGATAACCACTCCAATTCATGGGTTCTATAATGTGTTCATAATTTGGAGATTTAAAAACCTGTCATGTCACTGATTCTTTAATAAGTCATTATTAATATTGCAAAACATAAACACTCCTTGGGAGTCATTAGGGTCTGTCAATTCGGTGTGGTTAAGGGATATAGAGTGGAGGGCGGTCTACAGCTATTCTCTATTCACCCAAGGATAGAACATGGAGAAATTAACAAACCTAAGCACAATGGATTTAGGTTACGCTGTTAGACATTTAAAAATAAAACCAAAAATTAAAACAAAAACTTCCAGACTTTGAGGTTTGTGAGACAGCAGGAGTAATCTGAAATTGCTATCTCTAAATAATTTAAAGAGAAGGGTAGACAATTATGTTAAGGAATTGTTTACTTACATCCATCCATCTAATTTATATGTGAATACCTATTTACATATACTTACATTGACAGGAATCCCTGTAACATCACCTTATAGTGGGTGAAGAGTATAGGTGCAAGTCCTTAAAAATTAGTATTACCATCAAAATAAAAACCTTGATTGCTTTCTTCCTACTGACCTCTACCTCATTAGGCAAATCAAACATGACCAGATCCTATTTCTATTCCAGAAAAGAACAATACCAGTTTTATAATGGAGGCCAGAGGTAGGAAAGACAACCGTTTGAAGTCCTATCCAGTCCATGAAAAGAAGAAACAAGAAAGAAATATTACTGCTTTTTCTGCTTAATTTGAAGGTGCCATTGCCAAAGAAAACTATTGAAGATCTAAAAATCTGAAAGACATGCTAAAAATCCTTAGAGATTTTGTTGCTTTAACAAAAAAAAAAAGTCCATTTTCTTTGTAATCATCTATGTGAATGACACTCAGATATATTTTACACAGCATGCTGTACACTCGTGAATAGAAATCTGGTTATTTCACAGGATAATTGGCATAAGGGGCAGTTGTTATTCAATAGATACTTTGATGGAGCTGTGATCTCGTCGATATGGGTCCTCCCACCAAGGGATATGATTATAAGTCACCCCTGCCTTTTTATGCAATGAGACTCCTTTCTATATCTCCTTCCCCTAAGTCATCCAAAGGGGGGCGGGGGTCTTTATCCAGATCTCTTGTGAACCATCCACTGGTTATCCCTCCCTAGCATTAGGTGTCTGGCCCACTTGCCCTTCTAATTTAAAGCTCTTTTTGACAGCATTTTAGACTGGGCCTGGAGAATATCAGTAGTTCTCAAAAGTGTGGTCCTGGGCCCCTTGGGTATTCCTTAGTTATTTTCAGGGGGTTGTGAGGTCAAAACTATTTTTATAATAATACTGATGGTTCAGTTTCTAATAAGGTACATATTGATAGATGTAACCCACATAAACAAAAGCTCTTTGGAGAGCCTCAAAATTTTTTCAAAGTGTAAAGGGGTCCTGAGACCAAAAAATTTGAGAACCTAGAGGTATACAAATAAATCTGTTCAATAGAAACCTCATAACACTCTTAGAACCTTTGTAGTCTTGGGGTAGGGGTGGAGGAGAGGAGGCTGTGGAATATCAAAAGGCATTTGCTTTGCTTTTCCCAAATAAGTGGTGCCACAATGTAAGCAACTCATTTTCCAACTGAGGAAGGTTGCTTTCTCAAGGAGGTAGTATTTGTCTACGACGCTTTAGGTCATCCACAAATATAAGTATGTGTTATGTATGGAAAGCTCTGGCCATCTGGACCCCTGCAAGAAATCACAAGTGAAGTTGAAAGTGGTTGATTAAGAGCACTGAAGGACAACTGCAGGGCTGGCACATAAGGGACAAAGCAGGTGGGTGGGGAATGAGAAGGCTCTACTGGGTGAGAGCAAAGAGACTCCATTTAAACACGGTCCCCTGTTACTGGGACTTGTGAGGAAGCTGCTATTTGTAAGGCAGCTTCATATAGCTGCTGTTGCCTTGGCAACTTTACAAGATGAGCTATTTCTCCAGAAATCTAGATACAGACAGTTGGCATGATTTTATGAAGTGACACATGTCTAGTTTTTAAAGTCTGAGATAATTGACAAGCTTCAACCTTAAGTTGCCAGCCTATCAACCTTGAATGGCAACTAAGTGGTACAGTAGGTAGGGTTCTAGGTTTGGAGTCATGAAGAGTTTGGGTCAAGTCCTCTTCGCTACTTACTAGCTGTGTGACCTTATACGAGTCACTTAACTTTTCTCAGCTCCAGTTTTCTCAACTATCAAATGAAGAAGTTACACTTGATGTTCTCTAAGGTCCTTTCTGGCTCTAAACTTATGAACCTGTAATTTAAGGAAGAGAAATATGATAAATTGTTTTATTATAAAGTTCAGTTGAGCTAATGTATTTGAAAGCACTTTTGCATATACCAATGAGATCATGGGATCTAAAGCTGGGATAGATCTAAGAGACTGCCTAATCCAGCTCCTCATTTCAAAGATGAGGAAACTGAGTTGCCCAATGTCATAGAGGTGAGGTAGCTGAACAAGGATTTGAACCCAGGTCCTCCAATTGCAAATCCAGAATCCTTTTCACTATACTACATTATATTAATTATTATTAGCACTGCTTCATTCTGTGACAGAATGTTTGTTTTTCTTATATTGGCAACCATAGAGGAACGCTTCTGATTCCCATTTTATTTCAATGGAACAACTTCAGATATCCGTGCAGATGAATTGCTCAGAAACCATCCCTGGCAAGGAAGCAGATAGCCCTTACAGAAGAAATAGTGGGAATGAGGGTCCCACAGGAATCCCAGCAGTGGGGTTGGGGGGATGCAGAGAGACAGCGCAAAGGTCAGTGACCTGGTCCATTTTCAACCACTAATGATAACCCCAATAGAAACTTGCACCCGGAGGTTAAGTGACTCATTCAAGGTCTCATAAGAATCTAACAAAATTCTCATTCTCTTTCCTTAGGTCTCAACTGGAGAGGGAAAAGAGTAATTTAATTTCTAAAAATTCACTTCATTATCATCTGGTGTGTCTCTGGGTAATTCTAGCATCAGTGAATTTCAAGGAATGCCAACATAGCCTTTTTCTGTCCTTATGGTATGGAAGTGTTTTTCTCATCATTATGCATATATTACTATCTGCTTACTAAGCCAATAAAAATCTCCATTTCCAAATGTGACTTATATGCATTCCTAATCTACCTGTTTGTTATGCAATCTGTATAATACAGATTGAAATTAATTTTTCCCTAGCTTTCAAAAATCTAGAAGGAAGCCTTTGCAATCACCAAAAGCATTAGCAGGCCTAAATAGGAATCCATTTGTAGATTAAATTTACTGAAAGGTCAGCTTGCAGCTGTCACTATGCTCTAAACCCCAGGTGTCTCCCACATCACCTACTTTGACATATCTTGAGTAGAGTCAGGGTCTTTTCCACTCTGCTGATTCTTTGCTTCAATTAGAATAGATTTAAGGGTCCCCAAGCACTGCTTTCTAGGTGGCCTGTGTGGTATATTAATAATAATTCAATCACACCTGTGCTGGGAAATTATTATATTCCTACTACCAAAAAACAAAAACCAGATTACAGATCTCCTCTGGCTAATTTATTCCCCATCTTCACATCTGCCAGCAGTAAACTCATTTGTCTCATTAAAATTGAAGAAATATTTTAGGTTCATTGTGTTAACATCAGTATGATAATGTTGTCACATTGAAGCATGTGAGTTTGAAGTTGCTTTTTAAAAAAATCACTCATTCTCCACATATTTCGGTTTTATTGAAGCCCAACATAGGATTAGCCATACCATTGGCTGACTCCTACCATTTTCTTTGATCAATTTCTGGTCTCTGAAATAGAATAAGTCACTTCCACCCAGGGTGGCTATTGCATCTGGGAACTTAATAGGACAATAATCATTTTGTTAAAAACAAATGTCCAGTGAGGAGATGGTAAAGTGTTAGCTTAAGATTTCATAGTCTTGTGGAATTTTAGGGCTAGAAAGGACCTTAAAGTAGTGACTCTGGCATCAGAGGACCTGGGTTCACATATTGGTTCTGATGCTTACTCTCTCAGTAGTGACTCTACTTAAGTCATTTAACCTCTTTGCCTCTGAATTTTCTCATCTTTAAACTAAGAGGATGGAATAAAAATGACCCTTGAGGTCTCTTATATGTGTGATCCTATCATCAGGTCCAACTACTTCCCCTGGCTAGGGTTTAGCCAGTGCATGGATTATTAACCAGGGGTTCATGAATTTGTTTTTAAAAATTTTTTAATTATAGGAATATATATATTATATAGTAAATAAATAAATAAAAATATAAAAATAAAAATAAATATAATAAATAAATAAATATATATTATATAAATATAATTGGTTTCCTTTGTAGTTCTATGTATTTCGTTTTATTAAGCATTATTCTGAAAGGGGGACCTCTTTACCAGCCTACCCAACATGTCCATGACCCAAGAGAAGGCCAAGAACCCCTGAGCTGGAGTCATTCAAGGCATAATTTTAGGAAATAACATTTCATAGACACTTTACTATATTCCACGTGGGGCAGCTAGATGGTATAGTAGACTCATCTTTCTGAGTTCAAATCTGGCCTTAGACACTTAGCAGCTGTGTGACCCTGAACAAGTCATTTACCCGTTTCAGTTTCCTCACCTGTAAAATGAGCTGGAGAATGAAATGGCAAACCACTCCAGTATCTTTGCTAAGAAAACCCCAAAATGGGGTCTGGAACAACTCAACAACAGCTCTATTTCTTGAAGCAAGGAATATCTTAGATAGTCTCAGTACACTATACTACATATGATTTTTAAAAAAGAAAATCTTACTGGCCTAAAGTAAAGGTCTTTTGTGTTAAAAAACAGAAGCACTAAGGTGGGTCTGGCCAATGTGAGCAAATATTATCAAACCATATCCTTTGGTCTCAAAGAATCACCTCCCTGCTAAGCAAAAATGCACAGATGTGATCTCTAGGCTTACGCTGAAAGGAAAACCACAAACCTGTGTTAATTTCAAGATAACTTTGACTACTCTGATTTCTTTGTTTACATTTTCTTAAGCTATAAGACCATATGGATTTGATGGTGGCAAAATGGAACTGAGGCAAATAGAAGGTGAGTGTCTTAGCTACAAGTCACTCTCACACAGCTAATTATGTACGTGTATGTGTGTGTGTGTGTGTTGCTCTAGGTTGTTGCTGTTCAGTCTTTGGCTGTGTTCGACTCTCTGTGACCCCATTTGGGATTTTCTTGGCAAAGATACTGCAGTGGTTTGCCATTTCCTTCTCCAGCTCATTTGACAGATGAGGAAATTGAGGCAAACAGAAGTTAAGTGACTTAACCCAGGGTCACACAGCTAGTAAGTGTCTGAGGTCACATTTGAACTCAGGTCTTCCTGACTCCACGCCTAGTGGTCTAACCACTGTACCACCTAGCTGCCCTGTTGGTCTATATTTAGATGCTACAATGAGTCTATGATCACATACATCCATTTGGATATGCCTTCAAATGATTCAGCTCACAATCTTTCCACATCCTGCTCATCCTTCACAAACCTTTGAACTTGCCCTCCTGTAAGTTCACAAGAGGAGGTTCCGCCAATGTTCCAGGTGTTTCCTGACATCACAGGAACTAATAGAACACTCAGGCTGTCTACCTTCTCTTGATATGTGGGCAGTTCAACTTTTTTTTCCCCCATCGTGCAGCTCCATCTTTTGCTATGGTTTTCTTTAAAGTTTCTCATTTGTTCCATGTTTCAGAGTGCTCACACCTACAGTGCATCTTTTCACTATGTGCTCTCTCTCTCTCTCCCTCCCTCTTCCCTCTCCTCCTAATGTACACATGGGCAAGCGAGGGCCACATACACACATGTATGCATGTGCACACACATACACACACACACACACACACAGACACCTGGCTTAATAGATTAAATAGAAAAGCAGATCCTTAAAAAAACCCTAGGATTGGTGCATATAAGAACAATTCTACTGAAATCTTCTCACTACTTATATGCTCTTTGTTTTTGTTAAGAATTGTAGGTAGGAAAAAAAAAAAGAATTGTAGGTAGGGCCAACTCAATTCTAAAATCACAATTTATGTGGCATGTCCCTAGCATACGACTTACGGTGGAGAGCAGGTGGTATGGAGGGGAGATACTATGTATACACGAAATCACAACAGGTATAAATATTTAATTTCAGATATATGAATACGAGAAAAGTGTTTCTTTGAGAGTGGACTTTAATGCATATGTAAATTAATTATAATTCATGATATTCTTTGCACAAGTCATTATTTCAGAAAATGATATAATCATTTAAAACTAATATTGACTTTTAAAATGCTACTGTAATTTTAAATATTTATTGCAGTATATATTATTGCAGTATATCTTTCCCACCTCTCTGGGAAACGATCACCCAGAGAGGTCCTCTACTGAACAACAAAATAGAAGCCACATGCTTTCTGTTAGCCTAGTTAACGTAACTTGTGTTTAGAAGCGTAAGTCCTGCTTGAGAATCTCTCCATGGGGCCCTTTGGGAAGATGAGACTCAGAGTGACCGAAGTTTACACAGCTGTCTTACTAGAATGTTTATCAATACCTAATTAAAAACTGGATTGAAGTTAGTTCAAAGAGTCAGCATTCTATGTTTTCTAGTGGATCAGAGCTATAACTAGGGCAGGGTGATCAGGACTTTGCCCCAGGAGAGAGTAGGCCACATTTGGGTATATGTTTTCTCCCTGGATTGGCCCCTTGGCCAGCCACCTCTACACTTTGCAGTCTTGTACCACCTAAGCACTCTGTAACATGACCACTCCTTGATCCTGACCTCCTATGTCACAATGATTTGGGCCAGACTCTGAGAGATGGACTACTCTCTCTTTGTCACCTCAACCACATGCAATTAGAGTTTCTCTCTCTCTCTCTCTCTCTCTCTCTCTCACACACACACACACACACACACACACACACACACACACACACGCACGCGCACACGCGCACATACACACACCCCAGGTGATGAAATTACTGGGCA
This sequence comes from Phalanger gymnotis, assembly GCA_028646595.1. NCBI lineage: Eukaryota > Metazoa > Chordata > Mammalia > Diprotodontia > Phalangeridae > Phalanger > Phalanger gymnotis. The sequence continues at coordinate 38,377,280 of CM053625.1, forward strand.
CCAAAATCCCCAGTTACTGCTCTGCCGTGTAACATGTCTTCCCTCCTCAGTATCACTAGCTCTAGGACGCTTTTGCAAATACCTCCATGCTCTCTTTCCTGGCAAAATTCACAAGGTAAATCATTCTATATCCATGAGCTAATCAGGCAATCCCAACGATGGTTGTCACACCAATCGTAATCAAGGTTGGCCAGTCTAGAGTCTGGTCAACTCTTTTTAAAGAATGGAATGCTAGCAGATTTATATATTGGGAGAGAGAATGGACTTGGTCCCCTCTAAAGTAGTTTCCAATTCTATTATGCATCTATGGAAATAACCAGTAGTTTTGTTGTGCTTTTAAATGACATCATCTCTGGGCATATATGTGAAATAGGCATAGCAATTAGGTGACGGACTTGAAAACTGGAAAGATGACACTTCTTAGCTTTTCAGTGAAAAGGCTTTGATATTTTTTTCCTACTGGGCTCCAGTTTCCATATCCAAAAAGTAGGATTGAACTAGCTATAGCTAGATGATCTCTTTAAATCCCTTCCAGATGTAGCATTTCATTCATTTATTCATCCAGCCAACATTAAACATATACTATGAGAATTATGCTATGTGCTGGAGTAGATAAAAAGCTTAGATAAGGGACAACCTTACTAATCTCGTGGAACTTGGAGGGTAACAGTTGGATTGTGCACAAAACAGATAACCATAATCTATATTAAATGATAAGTGCATCAAGAGTTGGAAAGCAAATGCTACTAGAGAAATATTGGAAGGATATGATCATTTGAACCAGTTTCCCAAGCAAGGCTAGTCCTAAGCACAAGCAAAGTTGGCTTCCACCAACATGTTCTCATTTGAAAGCACTGAAAGTCATCACAATCTCCCCAATCCTTCCATTGTCAGTCAGCACATGAAATTCCCACCTTAATGGTGAGCAATGGGTTGAACAACAAAAGGTATTGCATCTTCAGAAGGCCTTATTTACTATGTGCAGATCAGTTCACCCAGATAGCTCTGGAGGAGAAAGTGAGGCTGGAGACTTTGCACAGCCCTCCCTCACTCAAATCAAAGTCAACTGCAAGTCATGTCATTATTTCCATGATGTCATGGTCCTCTTCGAAAATGAAGGGCAAACACAACCTGTGAGGAGTCCGAGCTGCCTGAATGGGGACCCAGCCAGATGGGCAGCTCAGCTCATCCTCTTCCTCTCCTTTTCTTCTGCAAAGGAAAGTAAATTTTGATGGCTGATGGTCGCCCAGTTAGCTTGGGGTTTACTAGCTGGATTCTTTCCTTCCTTCCTTCCTTCCTTCCTTCCTTCCTTCCTTCCTTCCTTCCTTCCTTCCTTCCTTCCTTCCTTCTTCCTTTCTTTCTTCCTTTCTTTCTTTCTTTCTTTCTTTCTTTCTTTCTTTCTTTCTTTCTTTCTTTCTTTCTTTCTTTCTTTCTTTCTTTCTTTCTTTCTTTCTTTCTTCTCAAAGACCAAACTTTAATCCCATTTCACTCTGGAGCTCATACATTGCACCACAATAGGTCCCTGCCCAAGGTCCACTTCATGACTGTATTTTGGGCCCTTTGGACTCTGAGGGAATGTCAATAGTAGCTGTTTCTCTTTTGACCAGCAACCCAGAGGGTCTTCCCCTCTCAGTTTGATTTTTTTCTAATTAAAGGGGCCATCCCTTGACTCACTTCTTAAAGAGGCCTATTCACTGAATGGGCATTGCCTCACTTTAAGTGAGAACCTGAAAAGACCTCAGCCTAAAAAGGCCAGGGTGTACCATTACATCCTGGGTCATCTCCAGTCATCCTGATGAATATCTGGCCATTGGACCCAGATAGCTCTGGAGGAGAAAGTGAGGCTGGTGACCTTGCACAGCCTTCCCTCCCTCAAATCAAAGTCAACTGCAAGTCATGTCATCATTTCCCTGATATCATGATCCTCTTTGAAAACAAAGCACAGACACAACAGCAAGATCAGTTCATCGAGTTGGCTAGTTGACACATTGAGTCCTAAGGGTATGAAATAGATGATGGAAGTTGTGCCTACAACAAGCCCTGGGTACAGCAGATGGCACTCACTAAGCAAGGGGGCTTTCATGGCATTGTTGAAGAAGGCTTTGACTTCTCTTTCTTACTACCACTACTATCTGTAGGATTATATCAAGGAGACACAATGACAGGAGTCATGGTGATGAGATCCCTACGGAATCCTTGTTATCAAAGATTTATTCACCACCTACTACATATTAAGCCCTTTGTGATACAAAGAAACAAGGCCCTTACTTTCAAAGAGCACAAAATATATTTGGGAAAGCAGAAAAAAGAAACATATGCCTGCAAATTATGCATGAGAGTCAGCTTATTGGAATAGTAGAGGTGTTGGACTTGAAAATTGGACACTCAGTAGCTATGTGATGTTGGACCAGCCAAATGGAAAGGACATTTTTCTAGCCCTAGAGTCAGGAGATCTGAGTTCAAATTCTACCTCTAATACATACTCTCTCTAAGTACAAGTCACTTAAACTCCTTGGACCTCCGTTTCTTTATTAAAATGAGAGGACTGAACTAGATGGTGTTTGAGGTCTTTTCCAATTTGTGTTCCTATGGCTTCTTCTCTCTGAGCCTCAATGAGCTCATTTGTAACATGGGGATTGTAATAACTATTCTACCAACTTCAGAGAGTGTTGTAGGGAATCATTTTGTAGAGCTTATGTTGCTAAAGAAATGTGAAGGATTATGAAAAATAGAAAAGAATACAAAGTAGGATGGGACCAGTAACACTCCCTTGACTAGGTTGTACATGACTTGATATGTACATACCACATATCTGGACAGAAATGGCCACCTATCTAAATGACCACTTACTTGCTAAACTATTCTTATTTTTGTGGGATTCCCCATGAAAAACCTAAATCTGCCTCTGAAATACAGATCCCTTTGAGACGGTTGTGTTGTGCAAATTCTAGCTGATTACATGATGCCAAACATCTAGATGAAAAGGAAAATAAACAAATAAGAAAACTCAATCGATCATCCATATGTTTGGCCTGCACAGGGAGGTATAGGTTAATATCTGCCTGATTGACTTCATTTTTTAATTTTCTCAGCCCCACAGATCATGCCATATGGTGAAGAAGTGGTCGCTTTGAGAGGAAATATTAGCTATGTATATGTGAGTAACACACTCTGACAATATTTTCTCAAGAGCAGCACCTTATACAGCATTTAATACTCAGGAAGCCCTTATCCATGCTTGTTTCCTCATGTTATTTGAAAAGAAGATAGTTAACACTTTTTTATGCTAAAGTTTAAATGAGTTTTGGAAGTAATGTCCAAGGACAAGAGTCTAAGGCAAAGAGAAAAAAAAAGTTTCGTTTTCATTAGCAAAAAATAAAATGAGGATCAGGGCCTCAAAACCATACTTCTATAGTATATAGTACAGTACTCATTCAGCATAATATGATGGATAGATTCAGATGTATGTATATGTGTACATACATATTCAAGAAAGAAAGGAGAGAAGGGAAAAGGTAGGAGGAAGAGAAGGGGGAAGGAGACAGAAGAAGAGAGAGGGAGGGGAGAGAGGGAAAGAAAGAGAGAGAAAGAAAAGAGGAAGAAAGAGGAGAAGGAGAGAAAGGAAGGGAGGGAATGAGACAAAGAGAAAGAGAGGAGACAGAAAGATGGGGAGAGAGGGAGAGAAGGAGCCCCTACTGGCCTTAGCATCAGAAACAACTAAGTTCTGCCCTGACACATAATTGGACAAGTGACCCTGGGCCAGTTGGTCACTTAACCTCTTAGTGTCCTAGGCAAGTCTCTAAGCACATAAGTTTCAGAGAAAGTACAGAAATGCATTGGTAGAGAAAGCTCCTTACCAAGAGATCTCTACACCAATGAAATAAGTCCAGTCTCCATCTATCCAGCCATGCATCTATCTGTATGTCTGTATATACACACTGGTGTTTGTTCTCTCTCTCTCTCTCCCCTCCTTCCCCCCCCCCTCCACATACATATACAAGATAATGTACACATAGACGTATTTACATCTATTTACAAAAAAATTCACTAATTTCTTCTTAAGTTCTGAATGTCCAGTGCTAAAACAACAACAACAACAACAAAAAACACGACTATTCAAGAAAAAAATAGAAAGACAACTCCCTGAGAGCAAGGCCTGTTTCCTTTGTCCTAGCATAGTACTTGGTACAAAGTGAGTACCTGCTAAAAAGCTTGTTGCTGAATACAATGAAGAGATTTATTAAGCACCTACCATTGTCAAAGCTCAGACCTTGAGCTAGTGCTGAGGCTAGAAAAATGAAACACTGTATAATCTTTGCCTTCAAAGAGCTTGTAATTGAACTGTGCAGGGAATGGTGAAGAGAGGTGGAGCAAGGACACAGATAATTATGGTGCAAGATAGAGAGGATGATGGAGAGAGGGCAAAGGAGAGCTCCAAAGTGCTTTTTGGGAGATAAAGCTTGCAGTGCAAATGATCTCTTCAATTTCCATCTGCCTCTTCCCTAAATAAATTGCCAACTTCTTGAGGCCAGTGATGCTATCTAAGATGCCTTTATGGCCTCCATAGTACCTACACTGGTACCTTCCACACAGCAGGGTTTTACTGAATGATGCCTGAAAGGCCAAGAACAAGCTCAGTGCTCCTTGTCCCCAGCTTTCTCTCTCTCCCCAAAGCTGCATCACAATAAACATTGTAAAGATCACCTGACAAAACAATGTACTTCATGTTCAGGCTTGTTGTGCATTCATGTTTCTGCCAATGCAAGCTGGGGACAATAAACAGCTAGCAAATAAAGGGAACCATTACAGCCCTCACCAGCAGTCTCGCCAAATGTATGCCTCTCTTTGAAAATTTATTTCCAATTTTCAAATAGATTGACCAGCCTTGTGTGACATTGCATTCTTCTCTGAGATTGCCTTACTGTAAATTCTCCAAACCAAGAGGACAAACAGCCCTTTCATGTTATTCACTATAATATCTCTCATATCTCAAGCTTCAACTTCCCTAGATTTTGGCAAATTTCCACAATGTGCTTTGTTGTTGTTATTATTAAGGTCTTGTTTTCAGGAGCTCTAGATCTAGGATCAAATGTATCTTTAACCACTAGGAATATGTTTTTAGAGATTTGGTGAATTTGCAAAGTTATTTCTTATTAAGCATTATAAGACATTTCACTTTGCATATGACATTCATGTGGGACAAAAGAATTACTCTGTTAGGGTCAAGTCATTATTTTTATTCAATTGACTTCAAGTCCACAAATATTCTTGAGAATTTATGTCCCAGGCGAGAGATAGTATCAATGAAGTTGAGAGTGAATAGAGGGCTGACCTTGGACCTGAGTGAGATAGTGAAGGCCTCTCGTGAAATCTAAAACTCAGCCTTCTACTTAAGTTTTTCTGTAAGACAAGTTAGTGACCGTGGGAAGACAAGTTAGTGACCATGGGATCCCCCCAAAATAAGAACAGGACACAGGAAGCTTACATCCTGTGTATTTACCTAAGGGCGAGGGGGCCCGAAACAAAGGATAGATGTAAACATCTGGCCAAAAGGCCAGATGTGCGAAATGTTTCGGAAGACAAGGAAGATGTAAGAATGGGGGGGGGGGGCTGAGCCAAAATGGTGGCTGGAAACCAGGGACTTGCCTAAAGGTCTCCCCCAGGACCATCCAAATACCTGTAAAAATGGCTCTGAACAAATTATAGAACTGCAGAACCCAGAAAATAGCAGAGGGAAGTAGGACTCCAGCCCAGGACAGCCTGGATGGTTGCTGGGTAAGGTCTATAGCTCGGAGCTAGAAGCAGAGTGGAGCAGAGCCCAGCATGGGCTGTGCCTGGACCAACCTGACCAGGAGCCACGCAGAACAGGCCATAGGGCCCTGAATCAGTAAGCTGTGGCAGTTACCAGACTTCTCAACCCACAAACACCAAAGACAACAGAGAAAGTTAGTGGGAAAAAAATGCGGGGACAGAGTGAAAGGAGTTGGTGGTTCTGCCACCACCCCAGGGGCAGCAGAGGTGGGGCAGCTACAGAACTACAGCTGCAGTTGCTTCTGGCCCTAGGCCCACCTGGTAGGAGAAATTAAGTGGTGGATCCAAGTGGGAGTGCAGAGCATGCTCAGATCTGAGTCATGGTCCACGTTGGG
>CM053625.1:38383925-38409482 GCA_028646595.1 Phalanger gymnotis
TAAAAGGGCCAGGGTCTCCCATTGTATCCTGGGTCATCTTCAGTCATCCTAATGAATATCAGGCCACTGGACCCAGATGGCTCTGGAGGAGAAAGTGAGGCTGGTGACCTTGCACAGCTTTCTCTCCCTCAAATCAAAGTCAACTCCAAGTCATGTCATCATTTCCCTGATGTCAGAGTCCTCTTGGAAAATGAAGAACAAACACAATTCATCCAACAAGCATTTATTAAGCACCCACTATGTTCCAAGTAGGGCAGCTAGGTAGCACATGAACAGAGCAGTGGGCTTGTGATCTTCAAATCTGGCCTCAGATACTTACTAGCTGTGTGACCTTGAGCAAGTCACTTCACCCTGGTTGCCTCATTTTCCCTATCTGTAAAATGAGCTGGAGAAGGAAATGGCAAACCCACTCCAGTATCTCTGCTGAGAAAACTCCCACTGGGGTCATGAAGGGTCAGACACCACTGAAACAGTTGAACAATAACAACATGCTCCAGGCATGGTGGATACCAAGAGAAAAAGAGACAGTCTTTGCCCTCAAGGAATATTGGGGGAAACTCATATGTAGAAAATGAAATACAGAATACACATGAAGGAAATTCTAGGGATGGGGAAGAGGGCACTAGCAACAGAGGAGACAGAGTAGGTGGAAACCTCTGAAGGAAACTAGAGATGGTACAAGGTAAAGGGGAAGAGGGAATAGAGGGGAGAGTAGCCAAGTGTGAAGAAATGGAGAAAGAAGATGGGAGCTAGAATATTGTATATGAGGAATAGCAAGTAGACCAGCTTGGCTGAAAAGTCATATGCAATAAGCCTGAAAAAGAAAACTGGGACTGAATTATGAAGGACTTTAAAGGACAAACGGGAGTTTGTATTTTACCCTAGAGGAAAGACAGAGCCACCGAAGCATCTTGAGCAAGTGAATGACACAGTCGGACTATGCTTTAGGGAAGACCCACGCTTGGCAGCTACATGGAGGATGGATCAGAGAAGGCAGATACTGAAGACTGGGAGACAATTGCCATAGTCCAAACAAAAGGTGATGAGAGACAGAACTAGGGTGATTGATACGTGAGTGGATAGGAGGGGCCAAATGTGAGCTATAGTGTGGAGATGGAATGGGCAAGACCTGGCAACTGGTTGAACAGGGAAGATGAGGAAGAAGGAAGAGTTCAGAATGATGTTAAGGTCATGAAATGGAAGACTGGAAGGATAGTGGGCATATTTAATAGAAATAGGAAAGAAAATTCACAGCATGACTAATATGGAAATATGTTTGCACATGTATAACCTACACCAAATTTCTTATTGTCTCAGGGAGGTGGAGGGGAAGGAGAGAATTAAAAACTTTTAAAAAATGAGTGTTAAAAATTGTTTTTACATGCAATTTGGAAAAAATGAAATCTATAAAAAAGAAAGAAGAAAGAAAAGGAGGAGAGATGGGGTTGGATTAGCACGAGTGAGGAGACAGTTGGTGCTGTAGGACTGGGGTCTAGGGGAGACCTGGTAGGTGAACGTACAGCTTTAGGAGTCCTCTGCATAGAGATGGTCATTCTGTCTATGGGAGGTGAAGAGGCCACCAAAAAGGAGTGTGCAGAGAGGAGAAAAGTGGACCCTGAACAGAATATTGGGAGATACCCACAATAGCATATGGTGATCCGAGAAAGGAAATGGAGATGGAACCATTCGACATGTCAGAGGAAAACTAGGAGAGAGACGTGTCATAAAAACCCGGGGTGAAGAGATTGTCTAGGAAGATTGGTAGCCAACAGCAACCAATACTGCAAGGTATAAAAGGGTAAGAACTGAAGGCTTTGGCAATTAATAGAACACTAGTAATTTTGCAGGGCAGCTAGGTGGCACAATGCAGAGTGCCAGGAGTGGCGTCAGGAATACTCATCTTCCTGAGTTCAAACTCGGCCTCAGACACTTACTGGCTGTGTGACCCTGGGGAAGTCACTTAACCCTGTTTGCCTTAGTTTTCTCATCTGTAAAATGAACTGGAGAAAAAAAGGCAAAGCACTCCCAGTATCTGCAAAGAAAACCCCAAACTGGGTCGCAGAGCGTCAGATCCAACTGAGAAACAAACCGAACAACAACAATAATTTTGGAGAGAGAATGAGGATATGAAGGAAAAAATGAAATTGTATTTCAACTGTTTACATTCTTCAAAGAGCTTACATTCCGATTCTGGGGTTTCAACTCGTGAGTATATTTTTTGTGTATTTTGTAGTTTTGGATGAATGATTAGGTTGTAATTCATATTGAAAAAGGTTCACATGGGAAGGGGAAGTGGGAAAATGGAGACAGCCTTTTCTAGAAGTTTGGTTATGAAAAAGAAGGGAGTTAACCTAAGGAGATAATAGAAGGAAATGAAGATTCGCTGTTACGATTGTTGTTTTTGAAGGATGGGGAGACCCATGTTTTTGTTTATAAATTATTGGGAGAGAGAGAGAGAGAGAGAGAGAGAGAGAGAGAGAGAGAGAGAGAGAGAGAGAGAGAGAGAGAGAATGATTGAAGGGGCAAGATCCTGGAGGAAATGGGATCAAGGAGACAAGAAGAGGAGTTGACATTTGTAAGTAGGGCCACTTCTTCCTCTGAGACAGACACATCTAGATTTGGGAAGTGGTTTACTTAAATAAAAGGTAGGAAACAGTGCTTCAATCTAGCAGGTGGCTAGAGAATAGATTGTGAATCATCCCTTCACTTGTCAAATTAAAGAAGAAAAATAGGAGATAATGTCAGTTCACATTACATTCTGATTCACTGGTATATAGCTGACCTTCAGTATTGAAAAGAAGCCAAAACATCTGGGACTTAATTTTCCTTTCAGCTCCTTGTTAAAATTATTTTTAACAAGGTTAAAGAAACAAATAAACTATAAAGCAGCATTCTTGCGATATGACAGATTATATGATTCATTTATTTTGGATTATTTTAAACTAGAGAGGACCATTTGCAGAGCTTCAGAAGGAGCTGCTTAGGCATCATTGCCAGAGACATTCAACTCACACAGTCATGGTGTTGGGAGGGGCTTTGGAGCGAGGCCATTTGGTCCAGGCTATACCTGAATGTGAATCTCCTCTTCAAAAATACCTGACAAGGTGTCATCCAGCTTTTGCTTGAGGGTCTCTTTTTCACTTCTGGATAGCTCTAATTGATAAAAAAAAAAAAAAGGTTTTCCTAACATGAAGCTGAAATTTGTTTTTTTTGCAACTCCCATGCATGGCTCCATAGTCTGATCTATAAGAATAGTCAGAACAAGCCTTATTCCTCTTCTATGTGACAGCTCTTTGAATATTTGAACACAGGTATCATACGCTTGCTGAGTCTTCTACATTCTAAGATAACCATCCCTAGGTCCTTCAAAACAGCTTCATATGGCAGGACCTCAAGACCTTTCTCTCTATCCTGCTCATCTTCCTTTGGGCACTTTCAGGCTTGTCAGTATTCCTTCGAAGAGGTGTTACTTAGAACTAAACACAATATAATAATGCAAGATAAAGCAGGAAGATTATCTCCCAGTCCTCAACCATATGCCTCTGATTGCTGCCTAAAGCATATTGTTTAATTATTTTTCTATTTGTTTACTCATTTAATTAGTTATTGCTGCCAAATTATGCTGTGGGTTTACTCTGAGCTTGTGGTCTGCTAAAATCCCCAGATCCTTTTCAGATGAATTGCTATCTTATAAAACGGTATGGTTGAAAATGATTTTTTGAACTAGTATGAAAGACTTTACATTCAACCTTTAGAATTTCATTACACTAGATTCAGTTCAATGTTATAGCTCATCAAGGTTGTTGTTGTTGGTTTTTTAACTGTTTTGTTTTTACTCCTGATTCTCACACAATGAATTAACTATACTTTCCAACTTTGTGCAATCTTTGCCTTCATCCAAGTTACTGCCTTAAATGTTAGATAGCACAGGAACAAGCAGAAATTCCTGGGGAAGATGTAAATACTATCTTTATAGTAACACCAAGGAGTTTCAATTTCTAATATGGTAAATATCAATGGATATAGCCCACATAAATAAAATACATTGGGGGAACAATCCTCAATAATTTTTAAAAGTGAAAAGGAGTTCTAAAGCCAAAAAAAATTGAGAAGTGCTGGTCTAGATATACTGTTATGGCAATATTGTTTCTGTGTCTACTACCATTGACCTTCATTCAGTGCTCTCCTCCTTGCTTTGCCCTTCTGCCTCTGTATACATAGTGATGCCCTACACGTCCTCCTCCTATCCCTTTTATTTATCTTGCTCTCAAAGGTACACTTCCAGAGCCAAACCCTAGTCATGAGTTTCAACCCACCAAGTCTCAATAACTTCTCTGATGTCAAATTTGCCTCCTTGTGTTAAACTCTGTAGTCCTTCTTGCTTGCCAGTCATACTTTGAACATTTATTTATTTGAAATCAGGGGGTTTATTGTTGAATATTTTTCTGTATCCTCTTATCCGTGAAATTTCTGGATATCTCTATTACTACTCTCTCTCCTATGCTGGAATTACTGTTATCTAGGCCAGTGGATATACATAGACAGTTTTCTCCTTCCCTCAACCTTTTCATTTTAAAGCCCTTTTGATTAGATTTGCGATACTCCAAGCAAATATGATCTTGCCACCCTTTTTTTTAAAGGTAATATCTCTGTTGAGGAACATGTTATTTCTATATTTCAAGTTGTGGTCCAGAAAACAGGGCCTTATCCTTGAATTGTATTTAAATTTGTTTCAAGGATAATTTATTAAGCCCCTACTTTGTACCAATTCCCCTGTGCAGTGCTAGGGATACAAAATCAGTCAGTTAGTCAACCAAGATTTATTAAGTGCCCATTTATGAATATACCAAGTATTCTGCTAAGCATTAGGGAATGCCATAAAAGGCCCTGCTTTTGATGACTTTACAATAGAATGGGAGGAAGGAAAAGTACACAGATTTCAGAGTCATATACATTTTGCCTTTATGGATCATGTAGGGTTTGCATTTTTAGACAAAGATACCGTATTATTTGATTGTCATGTAAACAGGTAGGGTATGCATTATTTCCCTCCATTTTTAAAGATGAGGCAACTGAGATCTTGCTGTTAAATGATCCCTTAGCACTGCAGCTCAGAATAGTTTATCAGACCAGATATCCAGTCCTCTAGCAAGGTGTGACGGGTCCCAGCAAGTGGCAGAAGTACACTAACACCTCAAGGACAACGAACACACCACCAATTTCCAAGCACTGATGATGAATTCAGCTCTGGGAAATCCAGTCTCTACATTAGGATATAAGAGAGCTTTTATCTACTAGAAGGGTATGCTATTTCTTGTGCCATATTTCAGAGGGAATGGTCTGAATACACCTGTTCAGATAGTTATTATAGTCTATGGCTTGACTGGGAAGCTAGGTAGCACAGTGGATAGAGCACCAGGCCTGGAGTCAAGAAGACTTAAGTTCAAATCCAGCTTCAGACATTTACTGGATATGTGATCCTGAGCAAGTCATTTAACCCTCTTTATCTCAGTTTCCTCATCTGTAAAATGAACAAGAGAAGAAAATGGCAAACAGCTCCAATGGTTGTTGTCCTTTGTTCTCAAAGAGGACCAAAATGACAAGTTACAGTGTGTCCAACTGTGCCTGATCAAACCAATATGAGCTCAAAACGCTCCATTACAGGTCAGGCACAAATAATCTATGTGAACATTTGGGTTGGATTCTCTAAATCTGCACATCTTGCATTCTTTTCAGCTACTTCAATTCTGCTTTGCTCATAGAGCACAGAGCGTTCTTTGATGTAGATATGCCATAATGAGTGGTCCTTGGGGTGATGAACAGTTGGACATGACTAAAAATGACTCAACAACAACAATGGCTTGACTGGGGTGGTTGAGTTTAAAGGGAATTTAGTTGACTCTGCAGGTGCTAATATGCCAGGAAAAGGAGAATGAAAGCAGCTACAGGGTGTCCCTAAGGTCTAGACACATAGGACAATTGACAGCAATGTGGAGTTATTGCATCGAGTTCACATGAATCTTGCAAATCTCATCAACCTTTGCATCGCAAATGATGGAAATCATATTGAAGATGTTATTTGTTAATATTCCAATTAAATAAAAAGTTGCTGAAAATTTCATTCACTTAATTTCTTGAAAATATGCATTTTTACCTTTGTGTCCAGACTTTAGGAACACCCTGTATAATTAAAAGAGAGATGCTTTGGGGAATGGGTTGAATAAGACAAATGGTCAATTCCTTGGCACCCCCTATATTTTGACGTTCTGATCTTATGGTGACATGTACCCTGTCCCAGAAATCAGTTTCTCTAAAAATCAGTAACTCTTCTTATCCCTTTAGATATCACCACTTTGCATTCAATATCTTACTATCACTCTGGTCTGGCTTTTTGATTCACACTTGCTTTTCTCCAAATTTGGGTCCTATCTGCTGGGCCCCAGTTGGGGATTATGTTTCTCTTGCCTGGAAACTATCCTCTTATAATTTTCCACCATGTCAGTTGCCAAATCACTGGAGGTGAAGGCCATTTCCCGAGCAGGAGAAGCCAAAAATAGTATCATTTTAAAAAATAAAACATCTTGTCTCTGGGATATAGCTATGGGTCCTGATTGAACAAATGCATCGTACTTTACCTAAACTGAATCAGAACATAACCTTCAAAATATTGCAATGATCTTCCATCAGGACATTCTAGAGAAAAGTCAAGACTCCCTTCCTTGTTTTTGTCTTTAACCAGAGCTAAGGACTCATACAGGTTTTCCTAGGAATGAGCAAAGGACTAACTCTCATTCTTCCTGCTCCTTTGGATTGATAGCTCCCCCTTTCCTTGATGCTTAGGTACTATCATGGGAGACACTATACTCACCTGGAGAGAGATGGTTGCATAAGTAGTTTCTTTAAAATGACCAGTCACTTATGTGGCTTACAGTTACACCAAAGATGTATTGCTATGGCAATTGATAGTTGCTCAGTACCATGGTAACAGAGTCATGGAAATTTTGCAACTTGAAGACAGTATCTAATGAATGCTTTAATTTTACAGAGGGGAAAATTGAAACCCAGGAAGGTCCCCAGCTAGTAAATGGCAAAATTGGGATCTGAACCCAGTCTTTTGATGCCAAATACAGAACTCTTTCCAGTACATCATACTGTTTCTGGTAAAATGAAAATGACAACAGTTTTTCTCAGTGAAACTAGGAGAGAATCACAGAAATACATTACCATTCGGGAAGTTACAAACTTAGAAAAAGAAGGGACTTTGGAAGTCATCTAATCCAAATCCCTTATTTTTAGGTTGAAAAAATTCTGGCCCAGAGAGGGAAAGTCACTTACCCAAGCTTATACAGGAGAGGTAGTGAGGATTTGAACCTAGGGCCTTTGACGCTAAGTCACTTTGATAAAGTTACTCATAGAGTATATAACTGTTTGAAGCTAGGATAATCTCTCTCCATTTAAAATTAATATATGCTTGCTTTTCCTTGTTCAAAAGTGGAAGAATACGCCAATGTGTGATGAAATGGAAGAGAAAGCTCCACTATTCAGATGAGGGTGAGCTCTCACTTCCTCTAATTAAAGCTGAAATAAAGAAACCTCATTAGCCTACTTTACTAGGTAGCCTAAATCAGACACTCACCCATAGCTTGAATCTCACATTTCTGAAAAGCTTTAAGAACAAATTGCAAAAGAAAGTTAGAGATTTAAAGAAAATTCAGCCCCTGAAAATTTCACATACTCTCTCCACTTTAATATTCCCAATGGCCCCCTCCTTACTCTTACCCCCAAGATGAATTATCAAAACCCTACTGATTCAAAGATTGAAAGATGATGGATGCAGGGAGCAGAATGGACATGGCTAATGCCATAATCTGTTTTGCTTGACTACCCATATTTGTTACAAGGAATTTCTTTTTCTTTATTTTTTCATTGGGAAGAGGGTGAGAGAGAGAAAATAGATTTTTATTCATTAAAAAAATGAAAAATAAGAGATTAAAAGGATTTAGTAGAAAATCAAGACCCTGAAAATTTCATAGACTTTTTATTTTAACTCTACCAATGTCCCATTCTTACATTCTTACCTTGAAAAAGAACTAGCAAAGATTCACTGTCCCCTACGTATAACCTTTTAAATATTGGTTTTAAACCTTGTTACCTATGGACTGGAGAATATAATAATAGTGGCTCTCATTTTTTATGGTTGTGGGTAGGTTGTTGTTTAGTTGTGTCTGACTCTTTGTGACCCCATGGACCATACTTGACCATTGAGTTGTCTTGGTAAGAATACTAGCATAGTTTGCCATTTCCTTCTCCAGCTCATTTTACAGATGGAGAAACTAAGGCAAATAGGGTTAAGTGACTTGCCTAGAGCCACATAGCTAGTAAGTGCCTGAGGTGGGATTTGAACAAACTTCTTCCTGACTCCAGGCCCAGCTCTCTATCCACTGAGTCACCAAGCTGCCTCCTAGGCAAACAGAGGTTAAGTGGCTTGCCCACTCAGCCAGTAAATATCTGAAGTCACATTTGAACTCAGGTCTTCACTTCCTGTCCACTGAGCCATCATAGTTTCATTGGTGCAGGGAACTCCCAAGTGTAGAAATTCCCTCTACCTATGCGCGTTGGCACCTTCTCTATATTTTATTGTCTTAGAGAATTGCCTAGAGCCCTGAGAAGTTAAATGACTTGTCCATGACCATGATTCATTATGTGTCCAAAAGAAAAGGACTTGAACCCAGGTTCTCTTGGCTTCAAGCCCAGCTTCCTATCCGCAATGCCATATTGCACATTGCCTCTCCTTATCTTTATAGTACATTAAAATTTTAAATTTGCAAATTGTTCTCTCTCTCTCTCTCTCTCTCTCTCACACACACACACACACACACACACACACACACACACACACACACACACACACCTTGAGGCTCACAACAACCCCGGGAGAGAAGTATTCTTCTTTAACCCATTTGACTAATGAGGAACCGAGGTTCAGACTCGTCCAGGGTCACAGTTAGTAAATGTCTGAGGCTGGATTCAAACTGAGGTCATCCTGACTTCAAACCCGTGCTCCATCCTCTCCACCATGGTGACTATCTGCTCCTCTGACACACTAAGTACACATTCAGAAAACACCACTTCCAATTCATTGTTTCAGGTGGATGAAATTTCAAGTCTGTACTTAACTATTTGGCCACAGAGACTGATTCCAATTTCCTTACCCGTATCTTTTCAAAGGAGTAAATGAATATAAATTGCAGTTTTAATCTCCTGCTCTATCATCAATGGTATTTTAGCTCCAAGTTAGTTAATAATGCCACATTACCAACTACTTCTTGTAGGCAGCAAATTGAGACATTGAAATTGCCGAATTGCTGCTGCTGCTATTTCTTGTGAACAGGTACCCAGGTAACCATGGCAATGCTGTCCCCAAGCAGGAGAAAGAGAGGAGAAAGACTTTCATTAATTCCTTGTCAAAGGATTGAAAAGATGTTTTTCAAGCTGTAAATCAGGGGCAAAAATAGAGTTTTCACAGTCTAATTATCTCTCCCCTCCTCAAATTAGGAAACACCTAGAAACCCCCAATTCTTAGAAGATTTTAAAGGACCTTAGTCAGACCAATGATCAGAAACAGTTCAGTTTCTTTACACCTCATCCTCACATATTTCCCCTAACAGACTTTCTTGCGCTGGTTTTTTCATTAAGGCTTGATTCAAATGGGATGTATTTCCTGAGAAAGCAGAGTTTCATTACAAATGCAGCAGGAAAATGGGAAATACTCGAGTAAACAAGAAGGCTGTGTAAAAAAGAGGTAGAGAAGCCTGATTTATTTGGAGATTATAGCACCTGCAAGACCTGATTTTATCACTGAATTCATTTCCAACCTTCTTCTCCCCCCACCCCACCCCCACCCTTGCTGGCAGATCTTGACTTTTTTATTATTATCATTGTTAAAAGGGAAAAGGAATGATACTGTGAGGAAGGAGGGAATTTGCAAGGCGTGGAGCACAGGGAATACATCTCGCTGAGCCAATGTTTTTGCTCTCTCAGAAAGTACAGCAAATTGGTGATTAGATGGGCTCCAGTTATTTAGCCAAAAGTTCCCTCCTGCTACTGTATGCTTCAACCCTCTGACAGAAATGTTCTAAGGGCATTTTACATGTTTCTAAAAACCCAATTACCCAGATAGACAACCCAACTTCTAATGTAATGCCTAGGTTTATAGTTGTTCTTTTCAAATTAGGTGAACATACTGTACCTCAGTGACCCATACTGAACCTTCCTTACTCTTGCTGGTTTAACTGAACTAATGAAGGCTGGCCACCTCCCTACTTTCAGCAGGCTATTTAATCATCTAATTAAAACAGAATGGGGAAAATTTTGCCTAGGAACCTTGCATTATCGTACTCCAAACAGGGAAGCTTCTCTTACAAATTATATTGAAGATCCAGGTTCACTTTTCATTTCAAGTACTGACTGGGTAGACCCCTTGACGTATAGCACTGAGAAAAGGGGCACAAGTTGAGTTTATAATTATTAACCAAATGGATTTCAATTTAAAACAAACATTTTCTTTCTGCCAAACAGATTTCCATCTTGGAAAGCAGCTAATTCCTTAAAATTAGACCAGAAATCATGGGCTGAGTTTTAATAGCTATTTATTTGGACCTCATCCAAGTAAAGCCTGTCTATTGTTGCAGTACTTACCACTGTAGGCATGGGGAAAGGAGTTTGTGCTGGGTGACAAAGGTTTTCCAATTGTTAATGAGATTGTTGTCAGCTGATTGGGGGTCAAGGGAGTATATTCTCAAAGCAGGGGTTCTCAACCCTTTTTGCGTCATGCATCCCTTTGCCAGTCTGGTGGTCTATGGCTCTTTTTTTTCAGAAAATTATTCTTAAATGCATAAAATAAAATACATAGGACTACAAAGAAAACCAATTAGATTGAGTTATCAAAATGGTTTTTTTTTAAGTTCATAGGCCCTAGCTTAAGAACCCCTACACTAGCCTATATCAATTTATTTTCCTAAAATTTAAAGGTCAATCCAAAGAGGTATTTCAAATCCAATAATACAGTAGCAGTTCCATATTATTATACATTGGTCTGGCAGACAGGCAGGCAGGCAGAACTTTCAGAAGAGGGAACAATCAGGTTATTCCAGGAGGGAGAATGAGAATTGAGAAAACAAGGCAAGCTTGTGAAAGACAGGATAGCCTTCAGTTCCGGTGCTGCTTGTGGTGGGCTCCAGCTGCCACTGGGCCAGTGAGGTACATGTCTCTTACGATGCTTCAGGCGCTCTTACTAACAAGGTGCTACTGCAGACAGTTGCTCTAGGGGTAGAAGGTGGTTTCCTGCCAGTCACAACTTCTACATGGGTACAAACAGCTCTTTCTGGGTTGGTTTTTTTGGGGGGGGCAGGGGAGGAATGTGCATGAAGAGCAATGAAGGGAAACCCCCAAATGTGTTCTCTATTCAAGATCGTTGAGCTAAACTCAATTCTTTCATATTGAGCCAATCATTTTGGTAGTTTTTCATGTTGGCTGCATGAAATGAATCACCTAAGAACTCTCTTTATCCTTGTGTTCCAGCCCATGAAATGTAGTCATTTGCAATAGCCTTAAACAAAAAGGCATACGATTAACTATTATCCAATACAGCAGAACTCCCTTGGTGCCTATTTAAGTAAGCAGCTTTCAGGGAACACCAGAAGCAAAGGAAAAAATGCCTGGATTCTTTTTTCTTTCTTTCAAATTTCTGTAAATAATTCTCTACTTCTAGGAGGTTATGCTGTCCACTAGGGTATCCTTCCTTACCTGTGAAGTGAATGTGGGATACTTACTTCCTGGTTCTCATAGGGTGCATAAGGAAGGTCCATCTAAGGGCTCTCTCATTGACAGTCTCATTGTTTCAGTGATTTTATTTTAAACTGAGCAGCACTTTTTAAAAGTGCCCCAGGTGACAGAGTCTGAATCAGCATAAGGGATTATTATTGCCATAAGAGGGGAATATTTCTATTACCTGAAATCACATGGAAATGTGTTTACCAAGAAGAACTGCCAGGCTTAGAGATTACCATGTGTCATTGAATGTGGATGTGTGAAGAACCGCACAAGAAGGGTGCATAAAACCTTCCTTTCACATTGTATTTGCAATGCAAACATGCGGTGGCTAACCAGAGGTCTGGAGGAAATAACATAAATAAAACATGGCCTTGCTGCTGTAAGCCCACAACTCTTCCCAAAGAATGCAAAAGTCATTGTATAGGGATTGTTTTCTTTTGGAATAATTCCTAGTTATGCTCACCTCTTCTGCAGAGGCTGCCATTATAATTCAAATATTAATGCGGGCAAAAAAAGATAGGATGTGGGACCATCAACTCTAATACAGCTTAAGAAATTACTAAACCCATCATTTGGGGAATGGCCGAAAAGATTGTGGCATATGAATGTAATGCAATATTATTGTCCTATAAGAAACAATGAACATGAGGAATTCAGAAAAACACTGGAAAACTTGCATGAGCTCATGCAGTATGAGGTAAGTGGAGTTGGGAAAATGATATATGCAATGATCACAATAATACAAATAAAAAATTAAAACAAATCCTAATGACTTTGACCTTGGAGAAAACATGGGGACATTTTCTCTTTCCTTTCCTTGGAGAAGTGAGGGTCTATGGATATGTAATATTGCATATAATGTGGGATACATCATTGGGTTGGTTGGTTTACTTAACTGTTTTCCATTGTTATGAGGGAAGGAAGAGGTCTTCTCTTAGATAGCAGATAGAGAAAGGAACTAAGGAATATGGAAGACCTAGGTTCAAATCCCTTCTTGTACCTATATTGGCTCTGTGACCCAGCAAGCTGCTTAACTTTTCAGTGCCCTGGGCAACTCTAAGACTATTAGTTGCAAAGTAGTAATTGGGTGAGGTAGTTTCCTCTTAAGAAATTCTCTATATCAATGGAGTCTGAAGATAGCTTTGGGCAGATAGCTTCAGTGCAAAGAAAGCTGATTTTAAAATCAAGGGAATCTGAGTTTGAATCCCAACTCTTTCACTACTTTTGTGATCTTGGCAAGTCAACTAATTACTCTAGGCCTCAGTTTCTCACTTGTAAAATGAGAGGGTAAGAGTAATTGACTTCTAAAGTCTCCTGGAGCAATATGATCCACTAAAATGTACCGTGTTTATTCTAAAATGCCAGAGCTAGAGGAAATCCTCTGGTCCAGCTCTTGCATTTTACAGATTAGGAACCAAAAGGGACAGGTCAAATGATTTGCCCAGGATCACACAGATACTAAATAACAGAGCTAAGATTTGAACCTAGTGCTTGAGTCCAAAGCCAGCAGATTCTACTGTATGACACTGCCTCCCAGTAAGAGCTGGAAAGGCAACTGAGATCACTTCATCCAAACCCATCCTTTTACAAGCGAGGATGCTGAGGCCCAGATAACCTCAATGATTTGCTCAAAGTCACACTGTTTGTCCA
Source organism: Phalanger gymnotis (assembly GCA_028646595.1). Classification (NCBI taxonomy): domain Eukaryota; kingdom Metazoa; phylum Chordata; class Mammalia; order Diprotodontia; family Phalangeridae; genus Phalanger; species Phalanger gymnotis. The sequence continues at coordinate 38,397,408 of CM053625.1, forward strand.
TGGAAGAGCTGGGGTCAGAACCCACGTCTCGAGTCCCAGTCACTTAACTTTTGTCTGCCTCAGTTTCATCATCTATAAAATAAAGATAATAAAAGAGCACCTATCTCCCAAGATTACTATAAGACGAAAATGAGGTAATACTTGTAAAGCACTTTACAAACCTTAATGTGCTGTATTAATGCTATTATGATGAATTCCCTGCACCCTTTGACACCCAATCACCCTCTTCTCTTTGACAATCTCTTCTCTCTAAGTTTTCATTACATGGTTCTCTCCTAGTTCTCCTTCTGCTTGTCTGACCACTCCTTCTCTCCCTCTCCTTTGCTGGGCGACAGCATGTCAGTTCATGTCATGTTCCATCATTGACTTCTTTCTAACAATGGGAGACCCCCAAGGCTCTGTCCTGGGCCATTCTTTTTTACCCTCTATACTATCTCACTTGGTGATCTCATCAGCTCCCATGGTCTTGATTATCATCTCTATGCTGATGATTCTCAGATCTACTTCCAGCCCTAACTTCTCTCTCAGACTCTAGCCTCACATCTCCAACTGCCTGCTGGACATCTCAAACCCACAGACGCATCATGTTCAAAACTGAACTCATTATCTTTCCCCCAAACCTTCCACTCTTCCGAACTTCCCTATCACTGTCAAGTGCTCTTCCATCTTTCTGGTACCCCAAGTCTGCATTCTAGGTGTCTCAGCTTCTCACTCTCTCTCCTCCCCACCCACCCATACCCAACCAGTTATCAGATTTTGTCATTTCTACCTTGGTAGAAAGGTGCCGTGTATCTCTTGTACCCACCTCCTCCGACACTGCCACCACCGACCTGATGCAGACCCCTCATCACCACATACCTGGACTATTGCTTCAGCCTGCTGGGTGGTTTTCCAACCTCAGATCTCTCCCCTTCTAATCCAAATGCTGTTCAGCTGCCAAACTGATCATCCTAAAGCTTAGGCTGCGCCATATCACCACACTCCTTACCTACCATTCAATAAACTCGAGTTAATTGAATTATTTATTAAACACACATTACTGCCTTCAAAATCAAACATGAAATCTTCTGTTTGACTTTTAGAGCCCTGTATAAAAGTTAGGTGATTCAGTTGGCAGAGTGCAGGGCCTGGAGTCAGGCAGACTCATCTTCTTAAATTCAAATCTGGCCTCAAACACTTACTAGCTGTGTGATTCTGGGCAAGTCAGTTAACACTATTTGCTTCAGTTTCCTCATCTGTAAAATGAGCTGGAGAAGGAAATGGCAAACCACTCCGGTATCTCCGCCAAGAAAACCCCAAATGGAGTCATTAAGAGTTGGACGTGTCTGAAATGACTGAACAACAACGACAATAAATCTCACCACTTCCTACCTATACTATCTTCTTATACTTTGCTTAATCGCTGAATGGAAGTTGCCTCAGTCAAACTGAGACCTGGGAAAGACCTTAGCTTAAAAAGGCCAAGATCCCTCATGGCATCCAGGGCCATCTCCAATCATCCTGATCTGTATCTGGCCACTTGACCCAGATGGCTCTGGAAGAGAAAGTGAGGCTAGTGACTTTGCACAGCTCTCCCACGCTTAAATTCAATTCGCTTCCATGTCATGGCATCACCTCCCTGATGTCATGGTCCTCTTTGAGAATACAGGACAAACGACCACAAAACAACAGTCTCATACTTTACTTTTCACCTCCTCTGTGATCCCATGACACTGGCTTAGCTCCTTGTTCTTGAATAGGACACTTTGTCTCTCATCTCTGGGCACTTTGACTGGCTGACCCCATGCCTGGAATTCTCTCTCTCATCTCCACCTCCTGGCTTCCTTCAAGTCTTAGCTAGTCTCACTTTCTATAGGAAGCCTTTCCTAGCCTTCCTTAATCTCAGTGCCTTCCCTCTGATGCTACCCCCAACTTATCCTATACATCTTCAGTATATGTACATAATACACATACACTTACACATACACATACATATACATACACACATATCAGTCTCATCTTACAGATGAGGAAATTGAGAATGATATTTGGGGTGAGACAGGTTAGGTGTCCTGACCAGCGTGATATAGTAAGTGCCCAAGGTAGGCACATATGTATATATGTATCTAGTTTCCATAACGTCTTCCCCATTAGACAGTGAGGACCTTGAAAGAAAATGTATCATCATATACATATGTGATATACATACATACATATACACATATACATATATAATTTATTTTTTATTTTAATTACATATGTATACACATGTACATATATGTGCACATATGTATATATCTATATCTATGTATCTATGTATCTATGTATCTATCTATCTATCTATCAATTTATATCCCTAGCACCTCACACAGTGCCCAAAACATAGCAGGCACTTAATAATGCAAGCTGATTGGTTGATAAGCCATACTAACAGCTTTTAAGAGCTTTACAAGTGCTTACAGCAGACTAAGAGCTCATTTGAGATTAACACCTCAGCCCAGCTCCTAGCATTTCAAGGACAAAAAAATCCTGCTTGTCAGATGTGGGTACTCTCCCCACAAACGTAGTTTGTAATCTTGCTGTATCTTAGCTGACTGGACAGTAATGAGTTGCTTTGGCCAAAATGATTCCCTGCCTGGTAGCCAACTGTGAGTCCTCTCTAAATTTGGCTAGACTGATTCATGGGAAATAGACACAACCTGTCACCAGGTCCACAGTCAAATCATTTCCACCATGGGAGGACCTGCCACAGCTGGTGTTCCCTGTTATTTTGTCTTTTTAGAATCCAGCATCGGTATGTGTCAGAGGCAAATCTTGAGCCCAAATCTTCTGGACATCAGTGACAGCTCTCTGCTTCTCACTGAATGACAGCAACTGCTTTTCATATCCTGCTTTTGGGGATCTAAGTTCAAATACTATCTCAGGCACTGTGACCCTGGGCAGGGTACTTAATCTCTATCAGCCTCAGTTTCCTCATCTATAAAATGGGGATGATAGTATTTCCCTCCTGGGGTTGTTTTGAGGATCAAATGAGATAACAGATGTGAAACATTATGTAAATCTTAAAACACTATATCAAAGCTAGCAATTGTTATCACTTTGAAGTCACAAACGGCAGGCATCCCTAATTTATCCTAAGTGAAAGGGATAATGGAAGGAAAAAAGCTGAAATGTCTTTAATTTTATATCCTTATCTTCTTATATAAGTCAATTTCAATAACCTTTACATGAAAAGCAACATATACCCTATTCCAAAGGAGCTGATGATTTACAGGCAACTAGGTGATACAGATGGAGTCAGGAAGACCTGAGTTCAAATCCGACTTCACACACTTCCTAACTCTGTGACTCTGGGATCCTGTTTGCCTCACTTTCAACTAAAATGAAGATATTATAATAACAACATTTATCCCCCGGGCTTGTGGCAAGGATCAAATGTGATAATACTTTTAAAGTGTTTAGCATGGTACCTGACATAGAGTTGGTGATTAATAAAGGCTGCTTTCCTGCCTTCTTTACATAGCTGAGTGACCCTGGGCAAGTCACTTAACCTACCGCAGACTTCATTTCCTCATCTGTAAAATGGAGACAATCACCACACCTACCTTACAGAGTTATTGTGACAATCAAATGAGCTAAAATATGTGACGCTCTTTCCAAATTATAAAGCCCTACGTAAATGCTAGCTATTCCTAGCGGGATAGGACATGTATGTGAATAACTAATGCAAGTAGTAAATAACTTTAAAACAAGGTAAAATGTGGCCAGTCCATAGGAGAAGTCAAGCAGAAAGGGAGAAAAAGGCAGAAGTACTTCTAGCTAGAAGTGAAGATGCTATGGAGGAGGTAGATCTGGAGCTGACCTTGGGAGAAGAGAAGAATTTCAACAGAGAGAAATACCGGGGGAGGCATCTGAAGCCTAAACAGAACATAGAGACTGGAGAAGGCAGTGGAGAAGTTTTCCAAACCGACTGGAACTTACGGCCTCTTAATGAGTTGTTAAGGGAAACTGGTCAGCACTAACCTTTCAGAATGATAAGGAAGGTAACCATGGATTTCAACAACACTCGCCCACTATCAGACATGGACTACTGGTCTTGACAGACACTCCACTGAGCTGATTCCATTTGGTAGTTGATAGTTCTAATTTTTCAGAGTATTTAGGTGGATGGCGAAATGCAATCTGAGAAACACTTATTAATCACCTACTATGGGCAGGGTGAGAAGCAGAGTGAATGAGAACTGGCTATGGAATCAAGAAGTCTATACAAATGGCAAACCAGTCATGCTGTGTCGATGGATGGAATTTCCATAAGAGGAGGACTAAATACAAATGAAATCATAGGTCTAGGCTGCCTAAGAGATACATATAATGAGTAAGGTTAGGCAGATGGCAAATAAGAATATAATAAATGCATTAAAGAGATTTGGTTTGTTCCAAATACTATCAGAAATTTGGGGTGAGACATATTACTTCCAGAGAAGATAACACTTGAATTGGGTCTTGAAAGATGGCTACGACTTCAATAGTTACAGAGAAATGAAAATATACGCTAGGAGAGGAGAGGTAGGAAAAGGTAGGTGAATTCAGGGACCTGCAAATGGCCTAATTTGTCAGGATATAAAATATGGGAATAGAAGTGATATACATAAGGTTGGAAAGGAATATTGGAACAAGTCTATGGAAGGCCAGATTATTAGAACCAAATCAAGGAGACCTGATTTTATTCATTAGACAATGGAGAGTCATATAAGGTTTGGGGCTAGATACTCCTAAACTTGCATTAGAAAGATGTTCCTATGTATAACCTATATCAGATTGTTTGCCATCTAGAGGAGGGAAGATGGGAGGGAAAAATTTTAGAAAAAATTAATATTGAAAACTATCTTTACATGTAATTGGAAAAAACAAAATACTATTTATAAAAAAAAAAGATATTTCTACATTAGGCAGAAACCTACCAGAACAAAATATAGACTTTATCCTCCTGGTCTTCTTTGTAATTATATATACATACACACACATATGTATACGGATATGTGTGTGTGTGTGTGTGTATAAATTAAAATCTCCATACTCCCTCTTTCTTTTACCTCCAAAGTCATTTAGTTTTTGTTCTCTGGGACTATCAACTGAGTTTGTGGTAATGGATTGTACACATACAGATGAAAGGAAAGGCAGGGGTGGGACAGTGGGCCAGAGAGAGAAAGAAAGAACACAAGTACCCAGGTCAGGCATCAGTGGCAGGTGGAACGTGTGTGGGAGCACTGTACTATTGAGAACCAGCTGATAATGCATGCAGCACACGCACCTCACTCTTCTTAGTGTGGAAAAACTCAGCTGGTCAAAGCAGCCACAAAGATTCCAGGAAAACCTGTGATTGAGGGCTGAGGCTGAAACACACGACGCTTCAAGTAATATTTCAAATCACAAGCCACACAGTGGCACAAACCAAACCAGCCAGACGACTACTACCGAGTCACACATAGGAAAAAATAATAAAAACAATGCTGAGTTATATACTGGAAAATTTATTACCAAATACCATGAACTTGCTTTTATAATAGAACTGCTGACCATGAATAAACCTGCCGTATGGCTTCCATAAAGCTGATAAAGCATTTACATCCTCAACATAGCAAGACTCATCCAAAGCAAGCAGGCTGCTTGCTTAATAACCTAAATTAGGAAATCATTTGAGGGGCAATGCCCCAAGTAATTTGTAGGATGGTTATCAGAGGCAGGGGTACAATTTGGGGAGCCTGGGGTACAATTGCAAGACTTGGCCTCAAGCTGGCAGACAGACTGAGGGATCTATCTCACTCTGCTGTTGTGAAGTTAGGAGATTGTCTCCACAGAGGTTAGATGAGGCGTGAGAAAAATAGATTCAAGAGGGGCTCACATCATTTATGGGATAGTTATTCAAACAAGGAGTTGAGGGGGCACTGGAAATTTGGTATCGGAAGGCAACACATCCCCATTGAAAACTTCAGGCCAAGATGTATTAATCAATTAAATAATAAGCATTTATTAAATGTTTATACTACATGACAGGCACTGTGCTGGGCATTGAGGATAAAGGCAAAAAAAAAAAATGAATTAGCCCTTGCCCTCAAGGAGCTTATATTCTATCAGGAAGGATAACATATACATATATACATTTTTAAATTTATATAATAAAAACAAGATAATTTCTAGAGAAAAGGCATTAGCGGGTTGGGGTTTGGGGGGGTCAGAAAAATTCCTCATGTAGGTGGTGGAAGCTTGGGTTGGGCTTTCATGGAAACCATGGATTCTAAGGGGCAGAGGTGAGGAGGGTGCTTTCCAGGTATGGAGGGCAGCCAATACAAAAGCTCAGAGATGGAAATGGCCTATGGGAGGAATAGTGAGAAAGCTGATTCAGTTGACCCAGGTTGGGCATGAAAGGGAGCAATGTATTATAAGGCTGGAAAAGGAGGTTGGAACTAGATTGTTAAGGACACTAGATGCAAAAACAGAGATGTGTGAGCATGTGTTCATACAAGGTGTTCCAAAAGCCTTAATGGTTTAAAACTGAACTGAGACTTTAGGGATAACCTGTATATATCATTATATCAGAGAATGTGAACTTCTAGAAGGATATAAAATGGAGGAATAGAAAACAGATTTCTCTAGTTTAATGTTCAAAGCCAAAAAATGGGTAGTACTAGAATGTTCTAGGATAGTATCACACAGGTTCTTGTGGACTGGTAGAAAACAATCTGAGAGATCATTTAGTCAGATAATTGTAAAATTGTAGAGTTAACTAAGAAATAAAAACAAGGGGACTTCAGGGGTGATCTACACCAACCCTCTCCTTTGACAGATGAGGCAACTGAGGTTAAACGTCTTGCCTGAAGACACAGAAGGAGAAGTAGAAGAAGTCAAATCCTGATTTGAACCCAGGTCCTCTGACTTCAGGTCCACTGGTGTTTCCATTGCAGCATCAATTTGGTCCAGCTTCATTTTACAGATGAACAAGTGACATTCAGAAAGACAAAGTGATTTCCTGAGCATCTGGCTATCTGATATTCGTAACAGCTAAATAACCTTTAGAATGCGTGTAAACTACAGTTTTCAAAGCACTTTGTATATATGAGCCCATTTGATCCTCACACAATCCTGTGAGTCAGATAATCCTTATCTTACTTTTTGTTTTTAGTCGCATCTGATTCTTTGTGACCCCATTTAGGGTTTTCTTGGGAAAGACACTGGAGTGGTTTGCCATTTTTTTCTCTAGCTCATTTTACAGATGAGGAAACTGAGGCAAACAAGGTTAAATGATTTGTCCAGGCTCCCACAACTAGTAAGCAGCTGAGGCCACATTTGAACTCAGGTTTTCCTGATTCCAGGCTCTGTACTCTCTCCACTACACCACCTAGCTGCCCTCCATCCTGCATTTTACAGGTGTCAAATATAAGACATAAAGAAGTCCAGTCATTTAATATCATTTGATCATAGGCTTAAAGCTGGAATGGGCCTTAACAATTATCTAATCTAACCTCCTCATTTTACAGATATGGAAACTGACACCCAGAGAGGGGAGGTTATTTGCCTAAGGTGACACAGGTGGTTACAGATATGGGATTTAAACTCAGGTCTTCTGACTCCACAGACAGGGGACTTTGTTATACTATATCAACTAATGCAATATTTAACAAGAAAGAACAAGACTGGCGAGAATATCTAATTTGAGGGACGAGCAGTGTTAGGTTTAGATGTTTGGGGAAGGAAGTGGTGGTTGAAGGGAAAAAAAATCTTTCATTTTCTCTTCTTTCTAAATAAATCGGTAGATATCTTGAGGTAGGGTCAACAATATGGAAAATTGAAAAACTTCAGGAAAATGGTAAAGTGTTTTAGGTTGTGCCTGCAAAAATGTTTCTAAGTTTAGAAAAACCTCTCTCTCTTTGTCTCTCTGTCTCTCCCTTCTCTTTTCTCTCTCCTCTCTTTTCTCTCTCCTCTCTTTTCTCTCTCCCTTCTCTTTTCTCTCTTCTCTTTCTCTTCCTCTCTTTTGTCTCTCTCTCTCCTCTTTCTTTCTCTATCTCTCTCTTCTTTCTCCCCCTTCTCCTCTCTGTCTCCGTCTCTTTGTCTCTCTGTCTCTCTCTCTTTCTCTCTGTCTCTTCCTTCTCCTTTCTCTCTTCTCTTTCTCTTCCTCTCTTTTGTCTCTCCTCTTTCTTTCTCTATCTCTCTCTTCTTTCTCCCCCTTCTCCTCTCTGTCTCCATCTCTTTGTCTCTCTGTCTCTCTCTCTTTCTCTCTGTCTCTTCCTTCTCTTTTCTCTCTTCTCTTTCTCTTCCTCTCTTTTGTCTCTCTCTCTCCTTTCTTTCTCTATCTCTCTCTTCTTTCTCCCCCTTCTCCTCTGTGTCTCCATCTCTTTGTCTCTCTGTCTCTCTCTCTTCCCCCCCCCCATAGTTATTAGATATGACACTCTTACACTATGTGCTCTTCTAGCTTGTCTGTTCTAGGAGACTGTCAGCCTCTGTTTGGGTGGATTCGTCTGAATATCACACAGATCATTGACTTTGTATTCTCAGTGTTTAACACTGGCATATAGCAAGTGCTTAGTAAAATGCTTGTTGATCGAACAACCGATTGCTGGATGAATGGCTCCAACAGGCTGCTGTGAAACTTAGTTTTCCTGTTTTCCTGAAAGGCTCTAGAGACATTCAGCTCCTCCTTTCATGTACTGCAATGTTCCCATCTGGTGACCCAGTTCACCCAACATTCGTAGCAAATTCTTATGAAGACAGCCATCATCAGTCAGCGGAGTAAACTTCCTGTGGAAAGCCCTAGCCAATTAAGTAGGCTTTGGCGGGGTGGGTGTTTGGGCAGGAAATGTCTAGGGAGAATTCCCCATTAGTTAAATTGAATATTGGAATGTTACAAGTATTTAATGCATGCTAGAATGTAGTGACAAATGGGGACACAGTTTATTTTCTAACCCTATATAGAGGTATTTGGCTCTGCATCACACTTGGGGCCTATTATTCTTATCCCTGGAGCTACCCAAATGTAATTCTTCAGCACTTGTTAATATCACAGAATCACAGATTTTTAGAGTAGGAAGGGCCTTTACTGTCCATCTGCTCCAACTCAAAATCTTAGGGCTAGGTTTTAGGTTTCAAGTTTCTCTCAGTAATTCTGTGCTGTATTGGTCTCCCATCTCTACCTAAATTTGAATCCCCTTAACTGTATTTTTTTATTTCCATTATTAGCACTTTTGGTCAAATGAGGTAAATCCAATCAATACTTGTTGACTGAATGGATTCATATTTAAAGTAGTTCTTTAAACCCTTGAGTAATATGCAGAATGAGGAAGATTAGAACAAAAAGAGTTTGAAATAGCTTGGCTCAGTTCTTCATAGAAAACTCTATCAATTCAGCTAGTGCATTTGGCCACCCCACACCCCCAGTGACCATCTCCATTGACCATATGCAGCAGGTTCTTTGGAGGGACAGATACTACAGAGTTCTCATTTCTAATTCTCCATAACACAATGCCAACCCAGAATCAGGGATGATGATACTTGCTCCTTGAGGACTCTTAATTTTTATTAATTTTGGCTAAGTAGTTCACCTAGCACCAGAAACTCAGCTGTTACGCCTCCTTCAAAACCTAGTCTTAGTTACTACAAGCAACATTCTTCTGTAAACTCATATTTCTATGAATAGAAAAATATCTGCTTGAATTCTTCATTCATTCTACCACCCACTTTTTCTTATCTTACCCTTAACTATATTCAATTGTTGTCATGGAAGGTGAATTGCCTTCTGTCTCCCAAAAACTCTTTTAAGATTTTTATCAATTGTCCAGCTGTTTTAACCTTCTGCTCTTTGAAGGCGGAATAAACCCAACTCAATTAGTCAACGCTCCCACCTGAGTCTAAGGCACCTAATATTCTCTCTCTACTTAATCAAAATCTATGATAATCTCTGCTGTCACCGTGCCTCCCCACTGTGTTCCCCCCATCAGGTCACAGAAATAACATACCTGTTTTCAGAGATGGAGAGGAGTAAACATACCCCAGGAATTCCATCATACTCATGGATAAAGGAAAACCAAGTTATCCTTGCTCCCCTTGGCTGGTTTGGCTAAGCTCTAATTTAGGGACCACAAGGAGCTCTAACACGAGTTTTAGCCAGACTCTTGGCTCCACACACATACATAACAAACCTATCCATCAGCTGAGTCCAATTAGTTCAGTTTCCTCAGGGGTATTGATGGGTGGAGGAAAAGTTGTGTGTGGGGAGGGGAGGGAAGGGAGAAGTGGTAGGAAGGGAAGGGTGTTGCCTGGTCACCAGTTGGCAGGTTTCACAGAACCACTCAGGCATCTGTACCCAGAGAAACTCATTGGCAGGACTCAAGCCATTTTGTCCCTATTGTGCATACTGCTGATTTGGCAAAGCTACATACCTATTAGAAAAAAAAATAACATAGTGGGGCTGAAAACTAGGGTACAAGACAAGGAAGTCAGAAACCAAGCTCCTAGATATTGCTTCCTACACTCTAACTAAAGGTAGATTGATGGACCAAGTACCTCGGCTTTTCAATTTCTAGAGCTTTAAATGCTCAGGGCTCTAGTATTCCTAGGAAATGAGTTTCTAGATGAAAATTGAGAAGGGAAATAAACCTAGAAGACAAGACAGAGATTTTATTAGAATAGCTTGTCTTTACACCGGTCAATAAAAAGGACAAATGGCTCAACCATGTAAAACAAACCAGGATTGGGAATATAATAAATAAGGTTATTTTATAGCAAAATGAAGGTAAAAAATGTATCTTAATAGAAGTTCAGGCCCTCATCTCACAGATAAGAACAGAGAAGTGGTTGTTGGCATATAAATGCCAGATATCTCTCACCCCCAAAAGGCCAGAGAAATGGAAGATGTTCACAAGACCTGGGAGAGGAAAGGTGAGTGCCTCCCTCCCCGCCCCCCCCGCCCCCTACCCCCACTACCAGGAAATGACTGAGAACTTAAAAGAAAAACTAGACTTAAGCAATACTGTTGACCCAATGACATTTCATTTAGAAGACTCAGCCTGTGGTCCTTGGGATTTTCCCTGAAAGGTCTCTGGAATTTAATCCCCCTCCCCCCCCACCCCATCCTGCCTTTCTCAGCTCTGCCACCTGTCTTCCCTGCCTTCCTTCAAGTCTCAGCTAAAATCCCACCTTCTGCAAGAACTCTTTCACAATCCCCCTTAATGACAGTTTATAGAAATGATGACAGATCTAAATAACTCGAGAATTATCAATTATTTGTAGGTAGGTCAAGCCAATATAATAAAAAGATACACTACTACCTAAATTGATTTACTTATTTGGTGTATCAAACAACCAGAGAATTGCTTTATAGAACTAGAAAAAAATAATGAAATTCATATGGAGGCACAAAAGGTCAGGAATCTCACAGGAAATAATGGGGGGAAATGTGAGAATGAACAAAGGGAGTCTAGTAATGCCAGATCAGAACAATTTGGTAATAGCTAAAAAATAGAGAGACCTATCAGTGGAACAGATGAGACATATAACTTATGGAAGAAAACAAATCTGGTAGCCTAGTGTAAACACAAAGACCTCAGTTACTGACGGTAAGGGCTCACTATTTGACAAAAACTGTTGGGAAAACCGAATAATTGTATGGAGTAAATTAGGTTTAGACTAATAAATACCTCATATTTTATACCAAGATAATCTCCAAAAGGATACAATACATAAAAGATCACATCATTAGTAAATGAGAGAAATAGGAAGAAATTAACAACCAGATATAAAGATGGAATAGTTCATCACTAAAGATCCAAATAGAGAGGACCACAGAGGATAAAACGGACAATTTTGCTTACGTAAAATTTTCAAAAATTTACTCAAAAGACTTGGGTTAGTCTATTTTTTAAGGTGTTGTTTTCTTCAGTATACTTTTCAGTAATTTTTTGAGTCTCTTTTAGCAAGTCATTGATTTGTTTTTCATGGTTTTCTCTCATCCTTCTCATTTCTCTTCCCAATTTTTCCTCTACTTCTCTAACTTGCTTTTCTAAATCCTTTTTGAGTTCTTCCATGGCCTGAGACCAGTTCATGTTT
>CM053625.1:38409982-38424829 GCA_028646595.1 Phalanger gymnotis
TTTTTTTTATAGGTTTTTGGAGGGACTTGGTGGGGAGCTCACTCCAGTCACTGCTTCCCAGCTGCCATCTTGGCTCCGCCCCTCAAAAGACTTAATGTAGTTAAGATTAGACGGGAAATTGCTAAGTAGGAAATAATCTTTGTAGCAAGTTTCTCTGACAAAGGTCTCATTTCCAAGATATATAAGGATCTGATTTAAATTTATAAGAATAAGGGCCATTTCCCAATTGATAAATGGTCTAGGATATGAATAGACAGTTCTCCAGGGAAAAATCTCAGGCTATCTATAATTATGTAAAAAGCTCCAAATTACTAATAACTGGAGAAATGCAAATTAAAGCAATTTTTATGTTCTATTTCACACCTATCAGATTGTCAAAGATGACAAAAAAAGAAAATGACAAATGTTGGAAGGGCACATTGATGCACAGTTGGTGGAACTGTGAATGAGTCCAACCATTTTGGAAAGCAACTTGGAATTATGCCCCCAAAGTTAATAAATAGCACATGCGCATTGACCTAAGTATATCACTACTAGGCTTATATCCTGAAGACATCAAAGAAAGATGAAAAAGTCCTATCTATATAAAAATATCTACACAAAAATATTTATACATAAATATCTACATTTTTGGTGGCAAACCCCCCTGGAAACTAAGGGGGTACCTATCAATTGGGAAAGAAATTATGGTATATGAATATAATGGAATACAAATGTGCTATTAAAAAATGAGGGAAAAGATGTTTTCAAAGAGACATAGAAAAATGTATTCTCTCCTCCCTCCTTCCTTCCTTCCTCTCTCTCTCTCTCTCTCTCTCTCTCTCTCTCTCTCTCTCTCTGTCTCTGTCTCTCTCTTTCTCTCTTTCTTTCTAGTGAGGAAGGAGAAGTTAGGAGGGAGAAAAGACATGAATGTTTGATAACTGAAAAAATAAAATAATTAAAAAATTTAAAACTAAGATTATCTCCATTTTCTCCTTAATATATATATATATATGTATATATATATATATAATTTTTACATAGTTGTTTTCACAGTGTCTTCCACTTTAGACTGTGAGCTCCTTGAGGGCAGGTAATGTCTTCTGCTTTTATTTGCATTTCCAATGCTTAGCACAGTACCTAGCATATGAGAGGTTTAATAAATATTTGTTAGCTTCACTTGACTTTCATTTCAAATTCACAATGACCCAGAAATCCTTAGGCATTTTGGGGGTTTTTATTAATAATGTTCAGAGACTACATTCTCAGTTGACATTATCCAAGATATTTGATGGTTTGTTTTTTTTAATTCCTCAAGCCCTAGAATTCTCCCTGTACTCATTAATCCAGTGTTTCATCTGGAGTAACATAATGGGAGAAGATGACTTTAGTTTAGGGATGATGAGAATCAAGAGGTCAATTTGAAAGAATAAATTAATGAAAGAAAAATAAAATTTTATTAAGTACTTACTATGTGCCAAGGACTGTGTTAGGTAATGGGGATAAAAATACAAAAGTTAAGAAAGTGTCTATCCTCAGTGGGTTTACATTCTATTGGGAGGAGGCAATACATATAGGGGAATACCTGAGAGGGGTGTTTTGGTTTGGAAAGTTACAGGGATAGAGACTGAAGCCATCAGGAAATAGATTAACATAGGCCTTTCCTGTAGTAATGACATAATTGGTTTGATCATAATACTAGAACTGGAAAGGAATATAGGAAAGCAGCATAGTGAAAGCAAGAGAAAGAGGATAGCTAGGGGAGTCAATTGCATTATGGCTAGAGCCAGCCTGATCTAGTGGCCACATGAGGCATTCACCAACCAGTAGGTCCCAGGGAGAAAGTTCCACAGATGAAAGAATGAAGAAGTATGGTAGAGAAGAGTATAAATATATGCATTTCCCCCACAATTTTCCTCTCTTCTTTTTTATGTGTCCTTACCCCTTCTCTGTTTCTGGTGAGGGCACCACTTTCCATCTAGTCATCAGATTCATAACCTCAGTTATCCAGGCATCCTAAAAACTTGTTTATTGATCCTGGACATTTTCTTCTTCCTCACCTTTCACATCCAATCATTTGCCAAGTGTTGTTGATTCTTCCTCTATAACTTATCTCACATCTGTTCTCTTTTCTCTATTCATAGAACCATTACCCTCATTCAGGCCCTCAATACACTTAGAATATTGCCATTCCACCCTAATTGTTCCATCTGTCTCCAGTCTCTCTGCTCTCTAATCCATCCTTAGTTGCCAGAATACCATCCTAAAGCACAGGTGTGACCAAGTCACTCCTTTCCTTTAGAAATTCCAGTGAGTGAGTAACATACATCTTTATTGGTCTCTTGAATTTGTGGTTGTTCAATGAGCTGATCAAAACTTTTAAGTCTTTCAAAGTTGTTTACCTTTCTGATGTTGTTGTTATTATATTAGTGGTTTTCTAGCTTCCACTCATCTCACTCTGCATCAGTTCATGCAAATCTTCCTAGGTTTCTCTGAGACTACTCTTTTTGCCACTTCATATGGCACAATAGTATTCCATTATATTTTCCTGACTCCAAGTTTAATGCACTATCTATGACAGTCAATAAGTACCTATTTTCTGCCAAGCACTGTACTAAGTTCTAAGGATACAAAAAAAGGCAAAAGAGTCCCTGCCCTCAAGAAGCTCACAATCTAAAAAAGGGAGACAAGTAAACAAGTATGTACAAACAAGCTATGTATAGGAAATATTTAACAGAAGAAAGACACTAAAATCAAGACATGAGAAAGGCTTCTTATAGAAGATGATATTTTAGTTAGGACTTAAAGGAAGCCAGGGAAGGAAGTAGGCAGAGATGAGGAGGCAAGGGGGACAGTCCTAGAAAATTCCCAGAGCCAAGAAATGAAGTGTCTTGTTCAAGGAATATCAAGGAGGCTAGTGTCACTGTAAGAGTACATTAGCAGAGAGTGAGTTGTAAGAAGACTGGAAAGATAGGAGAGGTCGACATTATGAAGGGCTTGGAGCTCCAAACAAAAGATGATGTATTTGGTCTTGAAGATGACTGGGAGCCACAGCAGTTTATTGAGTGTGTGGGGTGGGGAGTGAAGGAAAATCATTTTGGCAGCTGAATAGAGGATGGATTGGAATTAGGAGAGATTTGAGGCAGGCTGATCCACCAGTAGGTTATTGGAATATGCCCAGGTGGGAGGTGATGAGGACCTGCAGTAGAGTAGTAGCAATGTCAGAGGAGAGAAGGAGGTATATTAGAAAGATATTGCAAAGGTGAAATGCACCTGCCTTGGCAAGAGATTGGATATGGAAGGTGAGAGATAGTGAGTAATTGACGTGATATCTAAGTAGCAAGCCTGATGGGCTGGGAGGATGGTGTTGCTCTGGGTAGTAACAGGGGGCAGGGAGGTGGCTTTGCAGAGAAGATATTGAGTTTGATTTTGGACATCTATGTGCCATCTAATTCAAGATGTCTGAAAGGAAAAGAGATACAAGATTTAAGATTAAAGTTGGAGATACAAAGTTAAAGATCACCAGAGAGGTTAGAGAAGGATATGTAGATTTGAGAATTATAAGCATAGAGATGGCAATTAAATCCATGAAAGCTGATGTCACCACTAAGTGAAGTAGTATAAAGGGAGACGAGAAGAGGGCCAAGGACAGAATCCTGAGGGACAGTTGTGGTTAGAGGGTGTTGTCTGGATGAAGATCCAACAAAGGAAACTGAGAAAGAGTGGTCAAGGAGTGATAGGAATGGTAGGAGGAAAACCAGGTGAGAATGGTACCCTGAAAACCCAGAGAGACGAGAATATCAAGGAGGACAGGATGATTAACAATGTTGAAGGCTATTTCTGGGAGCCAAGATGGTGGAGTAAGCAGTAAATCACCATAACCCTTTCATATTCACCCCCAAACAGCCATAAAATAGCACCCCAAAATAAATGCTGGAACAGCAGAAACAGCAAAAAGCTGGGGTAAAACAGTCTTTGAGCCCGAAAACTTAGAAGATTGGCAGGAAAGGTCAGTCCCACTCAGGTGAAAGGGGAGTACATTCCAGGACAGGAAATATCCCAGCAAGCCAGCAGCAAGTCCCACCTCAGCAAACCAGCAAAAGATACTGAGCCCCAGTGTGATGGAGCAGGCAAACACCAACACCAGGACCCCCCATGTGCCTCAGCATAGCCAGGGGAATGGGCAGACGGCAGCTCTGAGAAGCGGCTTAGTGTGCTTCAGCATAGCCCTGGGCTACAGATATATGCCAACCGGGTGTCTAAGCAAACAGGGATCTAGCAGAGCCGGGCTTCTGCCACTGTGCTTCAGTGCAGCCCTGGGCAAACAGGTAGCTGCCAGTGGCCAGACCACGTACTTCAGTGTATCCCCAGGGAAATGCAGCAACAACTCACTGGCTTCAGCTCATGTCAGAAAACAACAACACTAAGACCCCACCTGGGTATCAGGTGTGTTGGTAAGCAAAATGGCCTTTGTTTTCTTTGAGTAACTCAGTGTATTTCATTGAGCCTTGCTAGGTGCTTAGCCCCAGGCCCAGAGCCCTATTGGGTGTGGAACCTATGTGGGTGTGGATTGATGACTGAGGTGGGGCCCAGGGTGGGGCTGGCTGGGGGGGAGGCCTTGACTCCAGAGCCATGCCCTGTTGGGTGTTGACCTAGTCTATGTGGATGTGAGCCTCCCAGAGTCCTAGGGGGAGGGGCCAACTCGGGAATCAATGGGCTCTGGTCATTCAGGCGGTGCTTGATGACCTCAGGAGCTCGATGGGAGGAGAGATGACAGCTTGGGGATTGATTTTCTGTTGGATCCAGAGACCGCTACAGCGGAAGCTGAAGATAAAGCTGAAGCCGAAGCAGGAGCTGCGGAAGCAAAGCTGACCCGGAAGCAGAGTGGACCCGTGTGTGGACTGAGGAGTGCCGAGCAAGGACTTGAGGCCAGTGGGTAACCTTCTTACCAGAGAGGGGAAGCATGAATATGATTTGGTTTAATACCATCATGTTTTTCTGTGGCCTCCTGGTTACTCTTGTGAGGTGGAATTATTGGGCCTGGAAGCTTTTGATCAAAATATCAAAATGGGGAGGCTGGTTAGTGGGTCTGTTACTTTGGAGCCTGAATAAATGCTTTAATTCTTCTGCCTTCTACTTAGAGAATTCCTTATATCCTGCAGTTCTGAACTGTTCAGACATATATATGATTCTCTTTGAAATCATAAATTCTGCCTTCATAATACACCAGGTAAGCTGCCAGATCTCTAAGGCCTTCAGCAGTGCCAGCCAACCCCCACCCCATCCCCTCAGTGCAGCACCAGACACAAGGGTCCCCCATGGACCTCTGGGCAACATCAGTGCAGCACAAGATTCACAGCCAGGGCCTGCAGCCCCTGACACAAGAAGCCCAACACAGTGCCCCTTCCACCTCAGGAGCCAAGCTTGAATTTAAAAGAAAGGAAAAAGGCCAAAAAAGTTGAGCAAAAAGCAACAAAGAAAAATTGGGAGTAATCTCAAGCCCAGAAAGAACTCGTTGAAGAGCTCAAAAAGGAGCTTAAAAATCATACATGAAAGATGGAAGAAAAATTGGGAAAAGAAATGAGAGTGATACAGAAGAATTATGGATTTTCTTTTTTTTTTCTTTTTTTGGCAGGGCAATTGGGGTTAAGTGACTTGCCCAAAGTCGCACAGCTAGTGTATGTGTCAAGTGTCTGGGGCTGGATTTGAACTCAGGTCCTCCTGACTCCAGGGCTGGTGCTCTACTCACTCAACCACCTAGCTGCCCCGATACAAAAGAATTATGCAAAAAAGAGTCAACACCCTGGAAAAAGAAAACAACTGCTTAAAAAATAGAATTGGCCAAATAGAAAAGAAAGTTCAAAAGCTAACTGAGGAAAACAACTCCTTAAAAGTTGGCACTAGGCAAGTGGAAGCTAATAAGTCTATGAGACATCAAGAATCAATCAAACCTTTTTTTTTTCCTTTCAAATATATTCTTACGAATGAAAAAACAGAAGGAAATATAAAATAACTCATGGGAAAAACAACTGACCTGGAAAATAGACTCAGGAGAGACAATGTCAGAATCATTGGACTACCTGAAAGCCATAATGAAAAGGAGGACTTAAACAGCATCTTTCAAGAAATTATCAAGGAAAATTGCCCTGACATCCTGGAACAACAGTGCAAAACAGGCATTGAAAGAATCCACTGATCACCTCAGGAAAGAGATCTCAAAGTAAAAATTTGAAGGAAAAAACACTGCAAGTGGCCAGAAAGAAACAATTCAAATATTGGGGAGCCACAATCAGGTTGCACAGGACTTAGCAGCTGCAACATTAAAAGATTGGAGTTCATAGAATGTGATATTCCAGAAGACAGAGGAGCTAGGACTACAACAAGAATCACCTACCTAGCAAAATTAAGCATAATACATTAAGGGAAAAAATGGTCATTCAGTGAAATAGAAGGATTTCGAACCTTCATAAGGAGAACACCAGAATTAAACCAAAAATTTGATCTCCAATATCAAGACCCAAGAGAAGCGTGAATAAGTGAAAAGGAAAAAGAAAACATAAGAGATTCAAGAGAGTATAAAACTGACTTGTTTATATCCCTACATAAGAAGATGATACTTGTAATTCTTAAAAATTGTATCGCTAATTTTACAGGTAGGGAATTACATAGAAATAATTAAGGGCTAAGAAAGAGGAGGGCACTGGGTGTAGAAGGAAGGGAGAGATAGAAAGGGGTAAATTATTTCACATGAAGAGGCACAAAAAAGCTATCACAGTGGAGGGAAAGATGAGAGGGTGGGCTATGTGTATCACTTGAACCTTATTCTCATCAGTATTAGCTCAAAGAGGGAATAATATATAAAATCAGTTGAATAGAGAAGTCTATCTTACCCGACAGGGAAGTAGGAAGAGAGGAGAGAGAGGAGATCAAGTAAAAGGAAGCAGCAGGGGTGGGGACTGATAGAGGCGAGGGCAGATCTGGGGAGATGGTAGACAATGTCCAAGACTGCAGAGAGGTCAAGAAGGACGAGGACTGAGAAAAGGCCCCCATGTTGTTCCCCATGTCTCAAAGGCCTTTTCTCCTCATCTGAACCTCACAAAATGCCTGGCTTCTGTCAGTTACCTCAATTGTCACCTCCTAAAGGAGGTAGACAACTACTCCTCCATTTACTAGTGTCTTTCCCTTGAAAACTACTTTGTATACATTTTATTTTTATTTTTCTATGTACATGTTGTTTCCCTTAATAGAAGGTGAGCTTCTTGTGGGGGAGTATTATTTTGTTTTCTTTTTCTTTGTGTCCCCAGTACTTAGTACAACATCTAACGTTTGTTGTTGTTCTGTCATTTTCAGTTGTGTCCAAGTCTTCATGACTCCCTTTGGGGTTTTCTTTGCAAAGGTACTTGGAGTGGTTTGCCATTTCCATCTCCAACTCATTGCACAGATGAAGAAACTGAGGCAAATAGGCCAGACTCAGGAAGAGTCTTTTTTGACTCCATGCCAGGTGCTCTATTCATTGTGCCACCTAGCTGCCCCTATCTGGCATTTAGTAGGTGCTTAATAATGCTTGTTCAATTGAATCAAGTTGAATTGCATTGCACTGAACTGAATTCCTTTCCCTGTCCCTAACATGGTGTAGGCACACTGACTTCTTGCTTTGTACTAGCTATTCTGAAATCATGGCTAGGCCTGATCCCTGATAGATTTTGACCAGGTGGTGGCAGCTGTACAGGTATAGTAACAGATTAGCTGCTCACCCATGACTTTAGCAGCATATCCTACACTATGGGAATAAAGTTTTCTCCTTCTCTCTTGCTTTCCTTCCTGAGTATTAATTCATGAAAAGTGCTGAACTATTTTCTACATCTGCTTATGCTTCTACTCCCACCCCCTTCCCCACACTGCCCCCCGCCCCCAGCCAAAAATAGGACTAAAAGATAAATTTTAAAAAAACACACATTGAGAACTCAGCTGGCATCAGCTATTCCTCTGATCCCCCGAGGACACACCACCCTTTCATGCCACAGATACTATCTCAAAGTTCCATCCCCTTTCATTTCACATCAAGGTCTCTCAATGTCTGTTCTCTCTCCTCTTGTCTATCACTTATTCCTATCTGTACCTCCATCAGGTCTATCCCTCAGCAAAATTTGTCAGCCCTCTTATTAATCCCCATTGACTTTAGCCTTCAGGGAGCTGCTTTCATTCCCCTTTGACAGAAGCCTTCATCTACGTAGGCCACAAGTGAAATGCTCTCAATACATCTCTGTTCCCTCATTGCTCCATATTTTTCTCCTTCCTGACACTGAGGATTGGTGTGCATACCAAGGCAGGTCTCATCACTCCTATTCTGTATTTTTCCAGTTGAAACCACAAATCAAGGCATCCTGATTCTCCCCCACCCTCCAAATACTGGACATGTTCCAAAGTGGCCAATGAGATATTTGTTTAAGCAATCAGACAATGACAGTTTGTGTTTTATTTTAAATCCAAGATTCTCACATAAATAAATCCAAATATTTTCTTCTAAAGGTGAAGGTAGCAACTTGTCCAGGTCCAGCTGTGTTATCAAACTGGCATTCCAAGAATCTTAACTCAGTATAAGTTTTAGCAGGGCAATTTAATAAAATCATAACATTAAAGCAAAACAATCTTAGGAATCATTTATGCAGTGGTGAGGTACCTGTGGCCTCAAGGCCACCCGTGGTCTTCTAGGTCCTTAGGTGCGGCTTTTTAACTAAGTCCAAGTTTTACAGAACAAATCCTTTTATTAAGGGGATTTATTCTGTGAAGTTTGGATTCAGTCAAAAAGCTGCACCTGAGGACCTAGAGGGCCACATGTGACCTCAAGGCCACAGGTTCCCTATCCCTGATTTATGCCATCCCCTTCATTTTAAAGGTTTTGTACTATTGAGCTAATTCTTAAAATAAGCTTCAGGACATATTTCAAAAGACCATGGGATCATAGACCCTATGCTGGAAGGAACCTCAGTTGAACCCAATCATTTCATAAATAAGGAAGTAGAGGCTTAGAGAAGTCAAATGACTTGTCCAAGGTCACAAATACTAAAAGAGGCAGGGTTTGAACCCAGGTCCTCAAACTCTTAAGGGCAGCTAGATGGTGCAGTAGATAGAGTACTGGGCCTAGAGTCAGGAAAACCTCAGATACTTACTAGCCGTGTGATGCTGTGCAAGTTACTTATTCCTATTTACTTCAGTTTCCTCATCCATAAAACGAGTTAGAGAAGGAAATGGCCTTATCTTTGCCAAGAAAACCCCAAATGGAGTCACAAAGAGTCAGAAACGACTCAACAACAACCTCTGTGCTATGCTGCCTTCTAGATTTCTTGTATTGGGGGTTGGGAGTGGGAAAGCAACCCTGGATTAAGAAACAGAAAAGTAGATTCTAGTCTCAGGTCTCTCACTAATCACGTGTGTGGTTTTAGGTAAGTCACTTCCCGTCTCTGGGTCTCAGGTTTTTCTTCTATAGAACTGGGGGGGGGGGCGGGGCAGGCGGAGGAGTTTGAGGTGTTGGGGTTTAGATCATCCCTTAAGGTTCTTCCAGCTTTCAAAATCTATGGTTCTACTGCTCTGAGAGATTCCCTGGTCATTCAGGCAGAGAGAGCACCATGCTTAATCCTTCCCAAGACAGCAAGTTTTAAATCTTTGCTGATACTTATGAGCAATCATTTTCCATTTAAACTTTCATTGATATCTTTTGTTTGCGCATCACACACATTTCACAATATATGCTTTTCTCTCCTCTCTCCAGCCATACTTTGTAATAAAGAATTTTTAAAAGGGAAAAACAAAGTATGCATTAATCAAATGCAAAAGCATGTCATTGTTTCACACCCATAATCTCCCACCTTTTCACAAAAGGGCCAGGGTACATTTTCCTATTTCTTCTTTGGGGCCAGGGTAGGTCATTATAATTTCACAGCATTCAGTTTCTGTTATTTATTGTCATTTCCATTTACACTGGTATATTCACTTGTATATTATTTTCCTGGTTCTGCTTACTTCATTCTGTATGAGTTCATATAAGCTATCTCATGCTTTTCTGTATTCATCATAGTCATGATTTCTCACACTGCAGAAATATTCCCTTACATGTATGTGAAACAGTTTCTTCAATATTCC
The DNA here is from genome assembly GCA_028646595.1 of Phalanger gymnotis. Classification (NCBI taxonomy): domain Eukaryota; kingdom Metazoa; phylum Chordata; class Mammalia; order Diprotodontia; family Phalangeridae; genus Phalanger; species Phalanger gymnotis. Next base: position 38,420,102 of record CM053625.1, read on the forward strand.
CTAACTAATGAGCATCTGCTTTCTTTCTAACTTTTTGGTATTACCTCCACCTTCCCCCAAATGCTGCTACAAATATTTTGGTGTCTATGGTCCATTTCTTCTTTTTCCCCTTGAACTCTTTGTGTGTGTGTGTGTGTGTGTGTGTGTGTGTGTACACACACATATACATATATACATACATACATATACACACACATACACACACATATACACATATACACACATATAATAAATATGTGCATTTATATATATACACAATGTATACATATATACACATGTATACATATATTACATACATTTATATACATATACATACACATACATATGCCTAGCAGTGGGATCTTTGGGTCAAAAAGTATGCAAGTTAGTCACTTTCTTTGTACAATTCCAAATAGCTTTCCAGAATGGTTAGAATAATTCACAACTTCACCAACAATGTATGAGTGTACTTGTCTTTCTACAGTTCTTGCATATTATCTATTCCCATAGTTTTTTCCATCTTTGTCAATTTGTTGGGTGTGAAGTGAAACCTAAGAGTCATTTTGATTTGCATTTCTCTTATTATTAGCAATCTTTCAAATGATTTCTATTACTTTTTTGTTCTGTTATTGAGAACTGCTCTTTTTTTCCCATATTTGACCAATTGGTCTCAAATATTTCTTAGTTTCCCCTATCAGAAACAGTTTGTGTGATGACATTTCCCAGTCTTCTGCTTTCCTTCTTCTCCTTTTACTTTTACTCGTGCAAAGCTTTTCAAGTACATGTAATCCAAATTATTAATTATTAATTATCTCTTTTGTTTGTTTGGTTAAGGATGCTCCCCTTGGCAATAGATGTGAAAGGTATCTGGCCTGGTTATCTTCTAATTTTTTAATGGTATGATTTTTAATATTCAAGGCATCTGTCCATTTTAAGCTTATTAGAGTAGATGGTATAAATTATTGGTATTAATCTAATTTTTGCCACCTCGTTTTCCACTTCTCGTGGCAATTCATATTGAATAGGGAGTTTTTCCCCAAGTAATTGATGATGTGGGTTTTTTTGAAGACTGAGTTGAGTTCAAGTGTCATTGATTCATCCTTGTCTTTTATCACTCATCTAGTTTTGTGCCTTTAATCAAAATCGAATTTACTAAATTTAATCACCAATTTCATTTATCAACCAATTTAATCACAAATTTTAAAAATTTTAATTGCCAGATAAATTTTATGATTACTGCTTTATAGTATAATCTAGAATCTGGCAATGCTATTTCTTTCGTATCTTCTTTCTTTTTTATTATTTTTATTGCGATTTTAGAACTTTTGCTCCTCCAGGTTAGTTCTGTTTTTACCTTTGCTTAGCATGGTAATTTCATTTGTATGGCACTAAATAAACAAAATAATCTGAGTAGCATCATTAGTTTTGTTATACTGGGATGACCCAGTCACAAATACCAAATATCCTCCAGCTATTCAAATGGCTCTTTATTTCTTAAAAAATTCTTTTGTAATTATAGCCATACAGATCTTGAGGGTACCTGGCAATGACCAGGATGCTAAGCTTTAACGCATTTCACTCTGAAGCTCATACATTGCACCACAATAGGTCCCTGCTCAAGCTCCCCTTAACGGTTGTATTTTGGGCCCTCTTGGCTCCCAGTGAATGTCAATGGTAACTGTTTCTCTTTTGACCAGCAACCCAGAGAGCCTTGCCCTCTAGTTTGATTTTTTTTTCTTTTTCTAATTAAAGGGGCCATCCCTTGACTTACATCTTAAAGAGGTCCATTCACTGAATGGGCATTACCTCACTCTAAGTGAGTTCATGAAAAGGCCTTAGCCTAAAAGGATCTCCCATTACATCATGGGTCATCTCCAATCATCCTGATGAATATCTGGTCACTGGACCCAGATGGCTCTGGAGGAGAAAGTGAGGCTGGTGACCTTGCACAGCTCTCCTTCACTCAAATCAAATTCAACTGCAAGTCATGTCATCATTTCCCTGATATCATGGTCCTCTTTGAAAATGAAGGACAAACACAACCAAGGAGATCTTGGGCAACTCGCTGAAACCTCTCTGACAGCTACCCTAGGGATGTCTAAGAGTTTCACAGATATTTATTAACTACTTGAAAGAATGGTAGAGACGCTGGATAAACTTCAAGATGAAGTATTAGTAGCCATTGTCCACTGACATGAACCAAAGATAGACTCACAGAAAATCAGAGCTGAAAAAGACATGAGAGACCATATAGCCCAAAAGGTGCCCATTTTACAGATGATTAAAATGAGGCCCAGAGGATGAAGCAAATCAGTAAGGACACAAAACTAGTTAGTTAGCAAAGCAGGAAATAAGCCCCAGGTTTCATTTATACCATCATAATTTCTTCACTGAAATTAAGGGGAAAATAAGATTGGTTTATTAAAATTTGAGCACCTAGGTGGCACAGTAGATAGAGTGCGGGGCCCAGAGTCATGAAGACTCATCTTTGTGAGTTCAAATCTGGCCTCAAACACTTACTAGTTGTGTGACCCTGGGCAAGTCACTTAACCCTATTTCCCTCAGTTTCCTCATCTGTAAAATGATCTGGAGAAGGACATGGCAAACCATTTCAGTATCTTTGCCAAGAAAACCCCAAATGGGGTCATAAAGAGTTGAACACAACTGAGATGACTGAACACTAAAATAAAATTTGGACCTAGGAAACTTCTCAGAATATGTTGATTGCATTAAGTGAGTGAGAGCCTCTAATCTAGCAGCTAGGTGACTAGTGCTTGGCTTTCTACAATGGGTCCCTGAGGGAATAGAAAGGAGCTTAGAAGTCATCTAGGCCAAATGTTTCATTTTATAGATGAATTAACTGAGGATTCATCTTCCTGAGTTCAAATCCAGCCTCAGACACTTGCTAGCTGTGTGACCCTGGGCAAGTCACCTAACCATATTTGTCTTTGTTTCCTCATCTATAAGATAAGCTAGAAAAGGAAATAGAAAAACACTTCAGTATCTTTGCCAAGAAAACTCCAAATGAGATCACGGTCCAACACAAGTGAAATGACTCAACAACATCAACTGAGGGCCAGAGAGGGAAAGGAGATTACCCAAGGTCACACAGGCACCAAGCACTGGAAGCTGGAGTTTGGATTTGAAGACGTCATCTTAGGTCCTGGTTTGAATAGTTAGTTCTTGTTTGACCTTGGGCAAATCGCTGTGTTGTTTTGGACCTTTGAATTCTCTTCATCCGCAAAAGTGAAGCAATGATGTTTAAGGGGTCTTCCAACTCCAGAAAATCATTCTATTAAAACATAATACCACTGACTCCAATTGACTCCCTTGACTCCAACTCCAGTGGGCTTTGCAGCATTGACACAACGTGTCCTGTGATAATGTGCTTAGTGATAGTGTGGCTTTTCAAGCTGAGATCTTCCAATTATAGATTTTCACACCATGAGCCACCCGGGCCAGGACTCTCACTTTCAGCCATAATGTCCAGAGGAACTGGATTCAAATCTTGATTCCATTGCTTCCTTTGTAACTGAAGGTAAACCACATCACCTCTTGGGCCCTACTTTCTTTAGTTGAACCAGATAATTACTAAAGTCCTGCCCAAGTCCAAAATAAAATTAACTAAACAAGTAAGGTAGCAAGATCGCAAACTGTCTACTTTTCTACATATTTGTATTTCTTTAGTTTCATTCATCTCCTTCAGAAATGAATATTTATAAGCCCATTTAATAACAGTAATAATAAGAATAACAACTAACATTTACATAGCTCTAGGGTTTGTAAAGCGCTTTGCAAACATTTTATCCTTGTAACAACACTGGAAGGTGGATGCTATTATCGTGCCCATTTTACAGATGAGAGAACGGAGGCAAAGTTGAGTGACTTGCCCCGGGTTATATCACTTGAAAGCATCTGAAGTTGTATATGCACTTAAGTCTTCTTGATTCCATGACTAGCACTCGATCCATGGTGCCACCTAGTTGCCTCTTACCTAGAATATGGGTGAATTGGGCATTTAAGTTTTAATTTATGATCATCCGAGGGAGGATAAGAACAAAATACTTTCTGAGATACTGTAACCATATGCCGCTTTATACTTATACTATACAGCATCAGTGTTCTTTTTGATTAAAAGTATCTCCAAGGAAATATTCTTTGATAAACAACAATGCTTCTAATAAATTGCTGTGTGGCCTTACTCAAGAAACTTGACCTCTCAGTGATTGATTTTCCTTCTCTGAACAAGGAAGATAATAATGACTCCCCGTCAATCATTTCGCAAAGGTCTGTTTTACAGGGAGACAACATGGCACAGTAAAAAGAACGCTGGACAAGAATTGGAAATTGAGGGGATTCCCATCAACTGGGGAATGGCTGAACAAGTTGGGATACATGATTGTAATAGAATATTATTGTGCTATAAGAAATAAAGAGCAGGATGATTTCAGAAAAACCTGCAAAGACTTACATGAACTGATGCAGAGTAAAGTAAGCAGAACTAGGAGAGTGTTGTATGTTGTATACAGTAACAGCAATATTGCATGATGAGCTACAGTGACTGGGTTAACTACTCTTAGCAATACAATGATCCAAAGACAATCCCAAAAAAATCACGATGAAAAATGCTATCTGCTTCCAGATAATGGAATCTGAATGCAGATGCAAAGCACACTATTTTTTCCCTCCCTCCCTCCCTTCCTTCCTTCCTTCCTTCCTTCCTTCCTTCCTTCCTTCCTTCCTTCCTTC
>CM053625.1:38424929-38442293 GCA_028646595.1 Phalanger gymnotis
TCGAAATTGGAATTCAAAAGTTTAAAAAAACCAATGAATGATTAAAAATTGTTTTTATATTTAATTGGGGAAAATAAAATTTTTTTTTAAAAAAAGAAAATGAGGGGCAGGTAGGTGGTGCAGTGAGTAGAGCACCGGTCCAAGAGTCAGGAGGACCTGAGTTCAAATCTGGCCTCAGACACTTGACACGTGTACTAGCTGTGTGACCTTGGGCAAGTCACTTAACCCCAATTGCCCTGCCAAAAACCAAAAAAAGAACCAAAAAAAAAAAAGAAAATGAAAAGAAAGCCAGATTTAGAATTAGAGCCCCTAGGCTCATATCTAGGGTCTGCCACTGACTACCTGGGTGACTTGGAAAAAATCAGTTAACCTCTCTCACCCCAGTTTACCCACATATAAAATGAGGGGATTGGACTAAGATGACCTATGACATTCCTTCTAGCCCTAGATCTATGAATTTGTATTTTCAGATCCTATCAGCAGCCAAGGATTTAATTATCATTTCAATTCTGATGATTCTTGAATCTGCATATGTTGCCCTAATGTCTCTACTGACCTCCAATCTCATCTCCAACTGTCTTTCAGTCATCTCATGCTGGATATCCAGTAGATGTCTTAAACTCAATATATCCCAACCTGAACTCATTATTTTTTCCCCTAAACCTTCCCCAGCTTCAAGTTTCCCTATTACTATCAAGTACACCATCATCTCCCCAGTCTTTCAGCCTTGCAGCCTATGCTCCAAAGCTAAGCCGTTGCCAAGGTTTGTCAATTTTGCCTTTGCCTCATCTCTTGAATATGCTCTCTTCTCTCCTTTCCCACTGTCACACTCTGGTCTAGACCCTCATCACCTCCCTCCTGGACTGTTGTAGTAGCTGCTGGTGGGTCTGTCTGCCTCAAGTCTCTCCCCACTCCAATTCAGCCACTAAAGTGATTTTCCTAAAGCTGTCACTCCCTCTCCTACTCAATAAATTCCAGTGGTGACCAATCATTTTCAGGATCAAATACAAAATCCTCCGTTTGGAGTTCAAAATTCTGCATAACAAACACCAGCCCTCCATCTTTTCTTCTTCTTATACCTTATTTCCCAAAACATACTCTTTGATCCAGTGACACTGGCTTCCTTGCTATTCTGCACACAAGACACTCCATCTCTCTGCTTCAGGTGTTTCCTTGGGCTGTCTCCCATGCCTGGAATGCTGTCCCTCCTTATCTCAGCCTCCTAACATCTCTGGCTTCCTTCAAGTTACAACTAAAATCCTATTTTCTCCAGGAAGTCTTTCTTTTCCCCTCTTAATTCTAGTGCCTTCCTCTGTTAATTATTATTTCTTATTGTACGTATATATGTATGTGCATATGTACACATACGCTGACAGCAGCTAGATGGTACAGTGCATAGAGTGCTGGACCTGAAGTCAGGAACACCTGAATTCAAATCTGATCTCAGATACTTATCAGTTGTGTGGCCCTGGGCAAGTCACTTAACCCCATTTGCCTCAGTTTCTTTAGGTGTAAAATGAGCTGAGGAAGAAAATTATAAGCCACTCCAGCATCTCTGCCAAGAAAACCCCAAACGGGGTCACAAAGAGTTGAACATAACTGAAAAATGGCTGAACAACATATGTACACACACACACACACACACACACGCACACACACACACACAATCTTGTTTGTACATATTTGTTTGATGAGTCCTGCATTAGATTGTAAACTCCTTGAGAGCAATGACTGTCTTTTGCTTCTTTTTGTATCCTCACTGCTTAGTACAGTGCCTGTCATGTAGTGCTTAACAAATGTCAAATAGGTGCTTAATAAATGCTTATTAACTATCTGAGATAATTTGTTCTGTGAAAGCAATGGGTAATTTGGTGATTGTAATGATATGCTATGGTGCCCTTGAAGTGGAAGAAGTGATCTTTCCTAGAAAATCCTATTTCCCTGATCTTGGGTCACCCAGGCTCTTAATATCTTGGAGTACTTCAATTTTAGCCACAAAGTGTAGCAGTGGAACACACACTGATAAAATCTGTGTAGGATTCCAAATCTGAGAGGCTTCCTAGTTAACTGAGAGTCCCACTGTAATAAACCCAAGTAAATCATCGCTCATTAGGCTGGTCCTAATAATAATACAACAAAGTGCACCCACACAAGGGAACGTTCTCACTGAACATTATTGAACACTACCACCTTGTGGATGGCGTAGCAACCCGCAGGCAAGACTGATTAATGCCACTAGTAAGTAGCCAAACAAAAATGTGGCTTCCAGTTCACCCTCACCTTTCTTATTGGCATCTACACAACCATGTTCAGCTTTTTTCTGCTCCAGATCTTATAGTTATATTTAACGAACAGCCTCTTTGTCACAGTGGCATCCCTCTGGATGGCATTGCTTAACAGTGATTCATTATTAGGGAATAATGGGAGGCAGATATATTGAAGAGTGTTCCATTCTAAACGATGTGGTTTTATACAGCCACAAGAACTCTATCCCCCTTGTTCTCTGAGACTCAGAGAGTTTTGGAAACCAATTTCTACACTAATGCTTCCAGCTCCAGAATTAGAAGCCTGTTGTGGCTAAAGTCCTCTCCTCAGTCACAGAAAGATAATTAATAACTTCCTCTCTCTTAAACTTCCTTGAGGGGGATGGCAGTACTGGATCAGAGTGAGAAGATCTTGGTTTGTACACCAGATTTCTACATCCTACTTTGGGCAAATTATTTAACTCATTTGTGCCTCAGTTTAATCATCAGTAAGATGACATGGTTGGGTTAGGTGATTGACAAGGTCCCTTCTCTATGGGGCTAGCTGCAAATCCTGTGCAACTGAAGTCACCGGCTCTAGGACGATGGCTGAGACTTCCTTCTGACACCAAACCAAAATGGGTTTTTCTCCAGCCATATCCTTTACTTAGTAACCAGCTACACCTATGGATGGTGTAGGATTAATTCAGGACTAATCAGTCCAATTCAATTCAATTGATTCCAACTCAATACAAGTTACATTTGTTGCACACAGTAGGGAAGCCATTGTACTAGAAGCAACTGGGAATTGCCTATGAGTAAGGGGTTGTTCTTATCTAGAATATTAATCCATTTCTACCATTGTCTCCCTACTTAGACTGTAAGTCATTGAGAGCAGGGACTGGTTTTTTTTTCTTATCTCTATATGGCTTAGTTGAGAGAGGTTCTTTACCTGAACCTGAGCTCCATAAACTTGTTTTAAAAAATATTTTAGGCTAAACAATTTGTGGTGTATGATTGTGATGGAATGCTAATGCGTTCTAAGAAGTGAAGAGCAGGTTGATTTTAGAAAAACATGGGAAGATTTGCACGAAATAAAGAGTGAAATGAGCAGAACCAAGAGAACACTGTATACAGTAAAAGTGATATTGGTCAATGAACAACTGTGAATAACTAAGTTATTCTGAGTGTTTATAAATACTCAAAACAAAGGAAGATGCTATCCACCTCCAGAGAAAGAACTGATAAATAGAAGTATGCATAGTATGGTTTTACAGATAGATAGATAGATAGACAGACAGACAGACAGACAGACAGACAGACAGATAGATAGACAGATAGAGCTATCCCTTCCACATCACAACTTCCCTCATTGCGGTTTCAATACATTGCAAGTTGGCATAAGAAATTAAGTGGGAATTTTGGGGGAGTTTTGTGGAAGCCACATATGACACAGATGATCAGCAGATGACGTAGAAAAAGTTTAGAAATTCAGAAATACATAATATATATGTATACTATTGTTTAACATTAACATATTTTATCTTTTAATGCCACAATAATTCAAACTTCAGGGGTAAGAAGGGCTAAAAAAATTTACATGAATTTTCCAGATTGTGGGGGCATTGTGCCCTAAGCCCCTGCAATATGAAAGGGATAACTATATATACATATGTACATATACATCTGTGCGTGTGTGTGTGTGTGTGCATGTATGTGAAATGGTGACCTTCTCCAGTATGGGATGGCGAAGGAGGGAAGGAAGGAAGGAAGGAAGGAGACCATTCAGAACTTAAAATATAATCCCCCAAATTAAATAAAAATATTTTAATACCTGTATTTCAATACAATTGGTTTCTTTTGTAATCTTATTTACTTTATTGCATGTGTTTTAAAACAGTATTTTGTTAAGAGATCAAAAGGTTTCACCAGACTGCTAAAGGGGGGAATCCATGATATTAAAAAAATTTTTAAACCCTGACTTAGCACAATATCCAACACACAGTAGGTGCTTAATTAATTAAATGCCTTCTATGTATTAGGCACTGTGAAAGTAGTTGGAGATAAAAAAACAAAGGCAGAATAGTCCCTGGTTGCAAGAACCTTACATTTTACTGGACCTAGAACGCAGGTACAAATTACTAAAATAATTCAGAGGAAGGTAAAAGGATTACACTTGAGCAGGCAGAGTAGGAATGGGAGCAAGGGGTAGAGATAGAGTCAAATGTGGCTCAGGGCAAGCTTCAAGAAAAAATATGGACTGCTTCATCAATTCACCCAAGCTCCCTTGGTTCATTCCCTGGTCTGCAGTAAAGTCAGCATTCCTCATAAAACTTCAGTGAGATGATGAGTGCTCCAGTAAACACAATGCTTGCTCAGAATCCTTAAGCAGTGAGAAGCAGCCAAAGTGGGAACACACAGGCCTTTGGAGCATCCTGCAGCTCTTCTTCCATCCAGGCTTTGGAGCCTGGTGCTTATTTTTCAATTAGTCTCCATCTGTAGGAGCAACAATCCCCTGGGGGTGCACAGGCCAAAATGAGAGGCCAACTTAGCCAAAATCCAAAAATAACTCTACTGCAGCAAGCCAGTGATGGAAAAGAGGAAATATGTCACTACAAGGTTTTGAAGAAATTAACAGGCAGACCCTACACAAGAAGTTTCACCCGCGATGGTGATGATGATGATGATGATGATAATAACTGCTTTACAAAGGCAGCAATCATCAAGAACAATCTTGCCAATTAGGTTTTAATTAAGTTGTTAAGGACACAGAGCTACCTACCCGAGTACTTCAGCTAATCAGCCCTTGTGTTCACTGAACCATCCCCCTATATTCCTGAAGGACCCTGACAACCAGAGCTCAGCATGGCTCCGAGCCAATGTTCCAAATTGCAATGACAACTCATTTCTAGGACCTGTCCAGCCAAGTCCCTAGCCTGGCTCTTCTTGACTGCCTTCCCCAGGTCATGACTGGTCATGACCTGGATAGAGGGTCTGGGCTATACCAATTGATGCTTCAGAAGATCTGAGGTTCATATTCATACAACCAAGTAAAAAACCATTCCCACAAACATCAAGGTAAAGGGCCATAGTAGATCTCCCCTCCCTCTTCTCCTTTCAGGCCTTTTCCTTTTCCTTTGCCACCAAATCACATAATGTTAAGGTTGAAAGAAATCTCCAGGGTAGTTAGTCAGGCCAACCTGAATCTGAACAGAAATCTCCTCTGTGAGATAGACACAAACTTCCACTTGAAGACGTCCAGTGATAGAAAATTGACTATTTCTTTAGGCAGCTCGTTGATATTTATTTTAGCCTGATTTTTAATGTGTTAAAAATATGCAAGGAGATGGGCTTGGTGGTCCATGCCTGTAATCCCTGTTACCCAGGCTGGCAAATTTCTTGATTTCAGGAGTTTTGTGTCACAGTACACAATGACAATCAGGTATCTGAACTAAGTTCAGCATTAATATGGTGAGTCCTTGCTCCTGAGGAGCCACCAGGTGGCCTAAGGAGCTGTGAACTGGCCCAGGTTAGAACTGCAGCTGGTCGAAATTCTCTGGCTGATCAGTAGTAGGATTGGGCCTGTGAGTAGCCCCTGTACTTCCAGGCTGGGTGAAATAGGAAGAGTCAATCTTTAAAAAGAAAAAAAATGTATAGTGAGCAGACAGTGTGATTTGCCTGTGAATACATGCCCTAGAAAGTTCCTGGCCATGGTAAAAGAGAGGGGTGATAGCAAAAATAAAGCAAGGGGATGGGAAAAAGGCTATTCACTTTAATATTATACATGGTCTCTTGCTTCAAGGCCCTGCAGTTGCTGTTGATGCTACAGCTCAGGCCCTCGAAACCAGACCACCAAAGGCCATGCCTGGGGACTAAGCCACTCAGCTCTGCACTGCCTGGGACCAGGTATTCTCATCTACGTCCCAGCCATGTTCTGCCCTGCCATTGCCACCATTATCTGTGCCCTACTCATCTCACTTCCTGCTTTCCACTTCTTTGTCTGAGAACTGTCATCAAATCACCACAACCATTGCCTCTGGAAAGAGTATATTAAGGGACAGTTCTCTTGTTCCACTCGCCATCCTTCCCAGACCATAATACCCTTCATGGGCTATCATTCCAAGTAGATAGTATAATAAAGCTGGAGTCAGGAAGACCTGAGTTCAAATCTAGCCTTAGACACACACACGCTACTTGCATGACCCTGGGCAAGTCACTTAACCCCTGCCTGCCTTAGTTGTCTAAATTGTAAAATGGAGATTATAATAGCACCTACCTCCCAGGGTTGTTATGAGGATCAAATGAAATAAGATTTGTAAGGCGCTGAGCACAGCGCTTGGCACATAGTAGATACTTAATAACTGCTTATTTCCTTCCTACCTTCCCCACCCTCCCCACCCCTCCCCCCCAGCCTACCCATATGTGTTGAAGGCACATAGCAAACACTTGATAAATGTTTTCAATCATTCATTCAAGTCTAATTTGTTAAATATGTATACAATATTATATATTAGAATATTGTGGTTATTTAAATGGAGTAAAACATTTGATGAGAGGAAGATCTTTCTAGCTGGAGGGATGAGGGAAAGCTTTATGGAGATGACATTTAAACCAAACCTTGAAGGTCAGATGGTATGTCCTCAGGCAGAGATGGGAAAAGATGGGAGAATGTTCCTGTTGCAACTGGGCTATATGCTATTTACCCATATTAAACAGCATATTAGTTAAACCTTCTTTGATTAAAGACTCAAGTTTGTGGAATGTATTCTCCTGGGTGATGGACAGCCTCAAAGACTAGAATCTTTCAGGGCTCCATGAGACCTTGCATCTGCTCTTCCCCTGCTTTTTTCCCTGGGTATCAAGTAATAATAATTTTAGTTTGGGGGTTTTTTTTTTGCACTTCCATATGTTGGAGGGGTGGTGCTACTATATGATGAAATGTAATATAGGTAAAATGTCCCATGTATATCATGGATGAGGTATGGTTAGATAGTAGTAAGTCTGCAAAGCATCTGGAGGTTTTAGTGACCTTCTCCTTCGCTAGGACTAGTCCACAGTGTGATCTGACAGTCACTAAGGTGAATGGGATCTTAGTCTGCTTTAAGCAAGGCACAATGTCCAGGACTAGGAAGGTGATGATCCCTTTGCCAAGCACAACATGGACCAGGACTTAGTGAGTGTCCCATCAGCTTGTTGTTGGGATTGTTCAGTTATGTCTGACTCTCCATGGGTCCATTTGGGGTTTTCTTGGCAGAGAAGGTTTGCCATTTTCTTCTCCAGCTCATTTTACAGATGAGGAAACTGAGACGAACAGGGTGAAGCGACTTGCTCAGGGTCACACAGCTAGTACATGTCTGAGGCTGAATTTGACTCCAGGCCCAGCATTCCATCCACTGTGCCACCTAGCTGCCTGCCAGCTTTTTACCCCTCTACTTAATTCTCTGTCCCATTGTGCATAATGGTTCCTGGGGAAGGAACTTACCACGATTCCATGATAGAGAGAATTGAAGTCAAGAGGGCATGGCTCAATAAGAGTATATATAAAGGTGGTACAATGAGTACATAGAGCATTGGGCCTGGAGTCAGGAAGACTGGAGTTCAAATCTGGCCTCAGATACTTAGCTGTGTGATCTTAGGCAAGTTGCTTAGTTGTCTTCTGCCTCAGTTTCCTCAACTGTAAAATGGGATTACCAATAGCATCTTCTTCTCAGGGTTGTTGTTGGGATCCAATGAGAAAGTATTTTTTTTTTAAAGGTACTTCGCACAGTGCCTGGAACATAGTAGGTGCTATAAAAATGCTTGTTCCCTTCTCCTTCCCTTCCCTAAAGGGAAAGTGGGGCAGCTAGGTGGCACAGTGGATAGAGTGCTGGCCCTGGAGTCAAGAGGACCTGAGTTCAAATCCAGCCTCAGATACTTGACACTTACTAGCCATGTGACCCTGGGCAAGTCACTTAATCCTCATTGTCTCCTAAAAATTCACTTCTTAAAGAGGCCTATTCACGGAATGGGAGTTACCTCCCTCAAAGTGAAAACCTGAAAAGACCTTAGCCTGGAAGGGCCAGGGTCTCTTAATGCATCCTGGGCCATCTCCAGTCATCCTGGTGAATATCAAGCCACTGGACCCAGATGGCTCTGAAGGAGAAAGTGAGGCTGGTGACCTTGCACAGCCCTCCCTCACTCAAATCAAAGTCATCATTTCCCTGATGTCATGGTCCTCTTCAAGAATGAAGGACAAACACAACAAAGGGAAAAGTAATACAAACGAGGATGACGGGACACAGTTTGGGGATCCATAACCCCAAATTTGCCCAATTTGCTAGTTAATAATGCTTTTATTTCTCTGTGACCGGACCTGTGCTTTCATTGGTATAGGGAGCTGTGAAGGAGAGACTTTCTCTACTAATGCAGATTGGCACCTTCTGGTCTGTAGTCCTACAGAACATTAATGCTTACAGAATATTTTCCCCACAATCACCCTGTAAGGTAAGGCAGTACAAATAGTATTACCACCACTCTAGAGATGAGAAAACTGGATGGTTAACGTATCTGCAATGATTATGCATGAAAATGTTGGAGCCACATTGGAACCCTAGTCTCCTGACTCCAAGTTATGCACTCCCTGGATTTTGCCAGGCTCTTCAGCATCTTAGGGCGGGGGTGGGGGTGGGAATGTGTCCTTTTAGGGATGTGCTGGGAAAATGTTTAACAATGCTGCGGGGGGGGGGGAGGGTCAGGAAGAATGCACCCATGACACACTTTCAAACTGCCTTTTTAACAATTCCCACCACTTTTTAAATCCAGACCATCAACAAAACAATAAATTAAGCCCTGATATGTAGCATTTGCCAATATCGAAAGTAAAAGTGCTTATACTGAAAATTTAACAATGGAGAACCAGTTTGAACCCTGGCTCCAGGGAACTTCTGGTAGGACAAGGGCTCTTGGTGCCTAGAGGACTGATAAAAGAACACTAGCTTAGAGGTAGAAAATGTGGTTGAAAACCTTGGCTTTATCACCTACTTGCTGTGTGAGCATAGGCAAATTACTGTACTTCTCTGAGATTCAGTTTCCTCATCTGTAAAATAGGAATGATGATAGCAGTCTATCTACTTCTTAGGTTCAGTGTGAGGATCAGTAAGTCATATATTAAAGCACTCTGCAAATATAAAGCACTCTATTACCAGCTATTATAATCGCATAAAATTAAATCTACCCAGAATTGCTATCATTAAAACTTTTACCTCAGGAAGCTAGGTTGCTTAAGATTCTAGACTTGGAGCGAGGAAGAGTTCAAATCCTAGCTCAGACCCTTACTAGCTGTGTGATTCTGGCCAAATCTCTCCACTCTCTCAGCCTCAGTTTCCCTATTTGTAAAATGGGGATAACAAGTGCACTTATCTCTCAGAGTCTTGTGAGGATTGAATGAGATAATGTATATAAAGAGCTTGGCAAACCTTAAAGAGCTATGTAAATGCTTATCCTCACTATTACTAGTATTATGCTGTTATTAGTATTAGCTTATCCTTCCCATGTCCCCTAAGTCCCAGGTGGGTACCCAATAATGTATACTCATCATCTCTGAGAGTATCTTCAGGATCCCATGTATATCTCAACCTCGGCTGGCAACCTAAATTTACCATCTTAGTCAAACTTTTCCAAGGCTGTTCACAAAGTCAGTGTCATTTGGAAAGATGAGGCAGGCAGGTAAAATAGGGGAAGGAAAGAAATAAAGACGTTATGACTGATTAGATAAAAGTTGTGTGTTTGAGTCATATCGATCATGAAAGCACTTATTAGGTACCTTCTATGTACAGGCAGCATGGTAGGTCCTGGAGACGCAGGGGCAAAATCAAGACAGTTTTTGCCTTCAAGGAGGGCATTACGTTCTACTGGAATAACTTCCATATTGAGGGAGAATTTTTTAAAACGCTCAAAGTTGCCTGTATTTTTTAAATTGGAAGAGATCTAGGTGGTATGGTGAGCAGCTACGTAGGAGAGGGGATAGAGCACTGGGCCTTAGGTCAGGAAGATCTGAGTTCAAATTTTGCCTCAGACACGTACTACCTGTGTGAACCTGGATAAGTCCCTTAAATCCTATTTGCCTCAGTTCCTCATTTGTAAAATCAGGACACGCTGGAGAAGGAAATAGCAAACCACTCCAGTAAGTTTGCCAAGAAAACCCCATGGACAACATCCATGGGTGTCACCTAGAATCAGATGTGACTTAATCACTGAACAATAACAGGTGGTACAGTGGAGAGAGCCCTGGGGATAGAGCCATTCTGAAGATCTGAATTCAAATCCTTAGAAACTTAGCTGTGTGACCTTTGGTAAGTCATTTACTCTCTATCACCCTCGGTTTCTTAATCTGCAAAATGAGAAAGTTGGACTCTGGCTTCTCAGGTTCCTTCTAGCTCTAAGTCTTTCATTCTATAATCCTATGAAATGGTCATAGATGGAAATAAATGGACAGTGTAGAAATAGCTTTCTGTACCAGCAGATGGTAGCAGGGAGAGGCTTGGTGGTAAAGACACTAGTAGAGATGCCTAGTGGAGAGAGAGAGAGTACCAGAAAACAGCTACTCTTCAAGCATTGGAGGTATCAGTTAATCAAGAAACATTCATGAAATGCCTAATATTTGCTAGGTGCTGTGCTAAGCTCTGGGCAAATGAGAAGAGTCAAGAGTCACTGACCCCAAGGAGTTTACAACCTAATGGGGGAGGCAACATACAAAAAATAAATATAAAGCAAGATATATGTATAGGATAAATAGGAAATAATTAACAGAAGGCAGATGTGAGCTATCCTAGCCACCCTACAGGTATCCCTACAAGTGGTTCTACTACACATATACCTTAACCATATGAGCTCCTGGTCTGTGATCCTTCATGAATATTCCCTACTTATGTGCTTTTCATATGTACTCTCTCATTATGTGTGTTGTCTTCATGTATGCTTTTCCTCCCCCTCCCCCACCATGATGGTGTAGTAACCTCTGAGAGACTATCCCATGTGGAGGGAAGAGGATATGGAATCTTTTTAGTTTTGAATTCATGTCGGCAAACACCTCAGTGGAAACTTGGAAGTTATCATTTTGAGGGGGAGCTGTTCTACAAAGTAATTTTAAATTAAGATATCCATCTATTCTGGTGGCTTCATGCAAAGGGTTGTACCATGTGCTACATTGGTATCTAAGACCATTAATAACAAGCTGAAGGGCATAGTTCTGAGACCCCAAAAATCTCTACATAGGAAAAGAAACCAGATATGGGTGGGTCAGGGGGCAAAAATGAATTGAGTACTTGGGGGCATGAGCTTGAGAGCAGTGACACCAGGAATGGGTCAGTATGACCATGGTTTCAACTTCTTCAGGCTTTATCCTAATCCTAGGCCAGGGGTGGGAAAACTGTGGCCTCGAGGCCACATGTGGTCCTCTAGGTCCTCAAGTGTATCCCTTTGACTGAATCCAAATGTCACAGAACAAATCCCTTTAATAAAAGGATTTGTTCTGTAAAACTTGGACTCAGTCAAAAGGCCTCACCCACCTGTAGCCAGTCTCCAGAGGCTAGTATCTGTGAACTTCTAGTGACTAGTAGAACTTTACCCCATCAATAGTAGCACATCATGGTACCCATATTTACATTTCAATCTGGAAATCTGTAATAATGTTAAAAATCCATTCCCAGCCATTGGTAGCTATTAAACAGAGCTAGGGTAAATCTAGAATAAAGGCTTTCTCATGTCAAAATCCTTGAGTGTCTCTGTTGGCAGTAGGATGCAGGGTGAGTTAGTCCATGCCTCTGCCTCTGCTGTTACTACTTCCCTACAGAAAAATCTCCACTAGGGCAATCTATTCTTTCATTTAGGCACCTTGTTCATTTCAGTCTTCTCAACTTTGGTCACTCCCTTTTCTCTACCTCTAATGTTTTTTCTTCTTCTCTCCACCTTCTTAGATTTCTATTCTTTTGTCAATATTCAGATAAAATCCTCTGGCTTCTCTCAAGCCTTAGTTTTCAGTGACCTCTTAGTTTTCAATGACCCCTGCCCCCTCAAAAATATCATAAAATTTATTGGTTGTACCACCCATTTAGCACATAACATACAGGGTTTGGTATTGTTAATTATCTGTATATATGCAATCCCTTCTGATTATAGATTTCTCGAGGGGATGGGCCAGTCTTATACTTCTTTGTAGTCCCTCATAACCCTAAATTCTGTGAACTGTATGTGGTATACATTCAATGAATAACTATAGATTTGATGGTAGACGTGCAACAGGGTGGAATTACATGTACTAGGAAGTACTTGACCTGATTTCAACATAACGTAGTGGAAAGAACACAGGACTGTTATGTCCATGACTTAGTCTCTTAATCTTTCTGACCCTCACTTTCTTTGCCTGTAAAATGGGGGAAAAATAAACAGATCTGAAGTACCAACTTCACACTGCTGTTGTGACAAGTGGTACAATTTTGTAAAATGCCGTATAAAGATCAGCTGTCATTATTGTGCAAACTCGGCCCTTTGTGCATAGCATCGGAGTCCTTATGTCTTTCTCTCTCCATTCTCTAGCTTTGTCATCTGTGATGGGGGGAGGGGGACAGGGAAGGGAGATTAGATTTGTGGATAGCTGAAGTCCCTTCCAGCTCTGAGATTCTATGAGCCTATAAAGGCACTGGAAGCTCCCAAATGGGAAAATCACCAAGAGCCACAGCATCCTGGGAGCTCATCCACCATGGATTCAGGTGAATTTCCTCCACTTGGTGAGGGAGGCTGTGGATAGAGGTCAAGTACCCAAACTGAGGAACACTCTCCCGTGCAAGACTTGCTGATGATCTGAAAGGGATTAGAGTATGCCTCTGATCCCCTCCCCTGCCTCCTCTTCAACACCAACCATTTCCAAGTTAGCAGTGGCTCCCACAGCTTCTCTGAGGGGATCCTTGAAGGGCTATCTGTGGGTGATACTGACATTTCATTCTGGTCGGAAGTCACCTGAAGGTTCGGCTCCTGGCGAGGCTTTCATCTGAACTGCCCAGGCTGCTTGGCTGTTGTGTTGGGCACAGCATGGGCATAGGCTCAGCAGAGGCCAACAAGGAGGGAGCCAAGTCCAATATTTTTCTACCAAGCCCAGCTCTGGATTGCCATGTTTGTCACAACAAGGCATATTTTGCCTCTTTGTTGAAGACAGTCAAGGTTAGGCTATTGGATTTCTCCTCCCCTTGACACCCTTCCCCCACCATACACATGCACATAGACAAATATATAAACACACATACACACACCTCTATGAAATCATGAAAAGTGGGAAGCTTTTGTTCAATCTTTTTGGGTATGTCCAACTCTTCATGACCACACTTGGGGTTTTCTTGGCAAAGACACCGGAGTGGTTTGACATTTCCTTCTCCAGTGGGAAGATAAACCACCGCAATTAATTGGGGAAAATGCTAGTCAACATTTTGAAGCCCTCCCGGATGAAAAGCTGTAGGAAGAAGGGTGAAGAAATACGAGACAAGTGCTCTCTTTGAAAGGAGCTTATATAGATAGAAGCAGAGTAAGGAAGAATATATGGCTATTCCAGAAGAAGCATAAACATCCATATAATTTGACAAATTAAATTCAACATTTATTAAATATCTACTCTAAGGAAAGCTTTGTGCTATAAAGCCATATAGGAATCTAAACAAGTGCCTAGTCATCATTCCAAACTGAACAGTGAGATATGGCTAGTCTAGAAAGAACTAGATAAGGAGAGGAATCTTAAACTGAGCCAGGAATTCTATGGAATAGACTAGAGAGGAGTGAAGACCAGTTAAGTGAGGGGAATGTTAAAGGTGGCCATCTTGACTAAGGGTGATATGCTTGACTGCAATAGTGTAAGGGTTGAGTAAATTTTAAAAAGACAATGAGATAAGAATTTTCTCCCCTGATAAAGTACATAATTGTTAGGTGTTCTAATTTGATTTGCTAGGTGATCAGCAGGGACTTCAGGGTTCCATGGAGTTAGGGTCTTTGGGAAATCTCCACTCTATATAGGAACTGAATGAAATCTTACTTGGAAAAATGGCAATCTAGATTCACAGGAACTCATAGGAGACTTGAAGGTCTTGCAGCCCAGTCTTCTGTAGAGCAAGAATGTTCCAGGGGCAAATGAATCCATTTCAATGATTATTTTACTTTCAATGAGAACTTCCCAAAGGAGACATTTTCCATGTTAAATTGTCCTGGTAAAATGTCTCCTCAGTGCTCCATTAGCCCAGCCTCCTTTATGTTGTTTGCATCTACTACTTGTCTTTTCTTCATTCAATGACCATGGAAAAGAAGCGGCTATTATTTCCAGACAAGGCCCTCTGCCAATATGGGTATGTTTATGCACAGAACTGCTACCTAGTTCAAACCCAGCCTTCAGCATCAATTTCTTATATTTCCCCTCCTAAAACTGGTTTCTAAGATTGCTGTTTACTAAACCTCTAGGGACAAATTCCAAAATACCAAGGTTTGAAATCTCAGAAGGAGGGCACTAAAATTAAGGAGGATTAGAAAAGGCTTCTTGTAGAAGGTGGGGTTTAGTTAGGACTTGAAGGAAGCCAGGGAAATCAGGAGGTAGAAATGAAGAGGGAGGAAATTCTAGGCTTGGTGAATAGCCAGGGAAAATTCTCAGAGTCAGGAGATAGATGTCTCATTCAAGGAACAGAAAGTAGGGCTCTGTCATTTGAGCTAAGGGCGTGTGTGAGAGAGTAAGGTATGAAAAGATTGTAAATGTAGGAGCAGGCAAGGCTATGAAGGGCTTTGAATGCCAAGCAGAGGATTTTTTTATTTGACCTTGGAGGTGATAAGGAGCCACTGAAGTCTACTGAATGGGAGGGTTTGGGGGTGGGGGTGGGGGTGGGGGGACATGGTCACATTTGTATTTTAAGAAGATTAATTTAACATCTGAATGGGGGATAATGAGAGTGTAGAGAAACTTGAGGCCAAATCAGCAGGCTATTGCAATAGTCCAGGAATGAGGTTATCAGGGCTTGTACCAGGGTGATGGTAGAGGCAAAGGAGAGTGGGAGGCACATATGAGAGATTTTAAGAAGCTAAAATTATCAGGCCTTGACAACGGTTTGGATGTGAGAGAGGTCCAAGATGACATGTAGGTTGCAAGCTTGGGTACCAGGGAGGTAGAACTGGTAAGACATGCCAACCAATTGAATGAGAAGTATTAGGGATATAGAAGAATAAGAGAGGACTCTGAGGTGGAGAATGTGGATGATTGGAAAGATGGTGACACACTCAACAAAGTCAGGGAGATGGGAAGTTTTTGGGGGGAGGGACGGTGGATAATGAGTTTTCTTTTGAATGCATTGAGTCTGAGATACCTATAACAGGGATTCTAAGAGGTGGAGGTAAGATGAGAAAGCATTGCAGACATGTGCAATATGAAATATTGTATAAGGTAGCAGCTAGTTGGCTAGTCTGTGTGGAACAAAGTTCATAAAGGGGAGTAATATGAAAGAAGCCTGGAATGCTAGGTGGAGCTAAATTGTGGAGGGTTTATAAATACCAAATTGAGGCAGCTGGGTATTGCAGTGGATGGAGAGTTGAACTTGCAGTCAGAAAGAACCAAGTTCGAATGCTGACTCAGATGCTTATTAGCTGTTTGACCACTGGGCAAGTCACTTAACCTTTGTTTGTGTGTTTCTTCATCTGTAAAACAAGGATAATTATGGCACCAACTTACCAGGGTTGTTGTGAGGATCAAATGAGGTATTTATAAAGCACTCTCCAAACTTTAAAGTGATGTATAAATGCTAGTTATTATTATTATATTTTTATTATAATAAAAAGGCAAAATTGAGCAATTAAAGATTTTTAAGTAGAATAGAGCCAGTCAGCTCCATATTTTAGGCATATCAAGATGAGTTATATGAAGCTTATATACCGTTATATAAGAGATCTGTCCAGAATCACACAGCCAGGGTGTGTTAGAGGTGAAACTTGAATCCAGATCTTCCTGGCTCCAAGGCCAGGTCTCCCTCCACTCCACCTTATGGTGTCTTTATATAATATAAAAAACCTTCTGATTATATAAATTTAAAATGCTTTTGCATCAAATCAATACAGCTGGAACACGAAGCAAAGGTGTTAATTGGAGGGAAAATTCTCTTTTCGTATATTCTGACAAAGGTCTGATATTCAAGGTCCAAGAGAATCGACACACATATCCAGAAACAAGAATTGTTCTTCAATAGATATGGTCAAAGGATATGAACAGGCAGTTTGCAAAAGAAGAAATGCAAGCTGTCAAAAGCCGTAAGAAAGAATGCTCTAAATCACTAATAATAAGTGAGATATTAATTAAAACAGCTGTCAGGTTTCACTTGACACCAATCAGATGGACAAAGATGAAAACAATACATGTTGAAGGGTTATTGGACAAGAAGAACACTGGTGTATGGTTGGTAGAGCTGTAAATTGGTCCAACTTTTCTAGAAAACATTTTAAGTTTTTTTTTAAAAGTCATTAAGCTAAAAAGTACATAGTCTTTGACCCAGCGATTCTACTACTGGACAGTACATATCCCAGGATCTCAAAGATGGAAGGAAAGTTTGCATATTTACAAAACCATTTATAAAAGTATTTCTTATATTAGGGAAAAAAAAAAAACTAGGAAAAAAGTAGGTGCCTCTTAAGCCCAAGAAATGGTTCTATGGAGGGGATTGGGAAGTGGAACCACTGTTTCTGTTTTTTAAAAGCATCAACAATACATGTATTTGTCTGTTTGTTTGTTTTTAAAAGAGATTTTTGTCAACAACCTTAGACCATTTTATTCTAGCAATGAGAACAAGAGCCAGATTTCATGGAGAAGTAAGTATAAGATAGGAATATAGAGGCAATAATTGTATCTGATCTCTTCAAGGGTTTTGGCTGTGAAGGGAAGAGACTGTGTTGGTAAGCAAAATGGGCTCCTTAGCACTTAGTTCAAAAAGTGCCCTTGAAGAGTTTGGCTTTTGTTTGCTTTGAGTAATTCTGTGTATTTCATTGAGGCTTACTAAGTGCTAAGCCCCAGGCCCAAACCCCTATTAGGTGTAAAACCTTAGTAGGTGTGGATTGGCAGCTAAGGTGAGGCCCAAGGTGG
>CM053625.1:38442793-38475226 GCA_028646595.1 Phalanger gymnotis
GGTTGGACTTCTCTTCTTTGGAGCTCTTACCTACAGCAGTGGTGGCGCGTGTGACTCTAGGCCAGCCCTTGTTCCAAGCCCCTCCCCGGGCTGAACCTAGATGTTGGTAACTATGAATCTGTATTTGGTCTGTGTGTTGATGTTTGTAATTTGTTTGTAATTTGCTCTGAAGTTCAGGGTGCTGGCTTTTCCCCCTAAACTAAGTAAATGATATTTGTGTGCTGAATTAAAGTAAGCTTGCCAACCCCTTAACCTTGCTTTCCTTAGTTAAGCAGATCAAAAGAACACGTGCTGTTGGCAGCTTTCTAGGTGCTGGCTGTGGGTGGATCTTACACCCCCACAGAAGCTGCTAGCCGGATTGTTGAAACAACGACCTATATGAAGATAGCTTGAGGGGATGGCAGGGACAGGTGAACATTTTTAAGGATGGAGGAGACCTGGGCATGTTTGTAGGCAATGGGGAAAGAACCAGTGGATAAGGAGAGACTGAAGAAAGCAGAAATGGTGAGAATGATTGAAGAGGTAAGCTCTCAGAGGAGACAGTAGGGGATGAGATCAAAGGCACATAGAAGGGTTAGCTTTGTCAAGGACATGGTCCACCTCTTTGTCACAGACCAAAACAAAGGTTATTAATGAAGAAAATTAACCAAGGGAAAGAATTTTTCAAGGAATGACCAGTGATAGAATGAAAAGAGAGAGAGATTAAGCATCGAGCATAGCTGAACTGGTTAACCATAGGGTCAAGGCAAGGAAGGAAAGAAAGTAAGGTCAAAACAGGTATCATATCAATATGAGCTCTTATTTGAACATGGTTAAACATGTTGAGAGTGCTTATGACACTGGCATTTTAGATTATTTAAACAGAGAGATAACATGGTGCAGTGGAAAGAATGCTGTCTCTGGAGCCAAGAGATCTGGGATCAGATTCTACCTTTGATGTTATATGTGCCAAGAACTTATCCTCCTTGGACCTAAAGGGATTGGATTCTAAGATTCCTTGCAGTTCTTGGTCTGTTTTCCTATCAACCCATTTCCTCACAGATTGTGAGAAGAGGTGAGGGACCATGAATAAATAGGTTAGATGTATCTAGACCACGCCCCTTCTTTGGAAGTTTTAGGAGCTAATATTCTAAAGCAGGACTTAAAGCTGAGGCTGGAGAGGAACAATCAGAAATGTCCAGGGGGCACATACTTGATAAAAGTATCACCTCCCCTGCTATGAAGGAGGGAAGAGAAAAGGGAAAACAGCATTTAATAATGCTTACTCCGTGTTAAACACTGTGCTCTTAAGCTTAACAAATATTTTATCTCAAATAGTGATGTGCCCTAAACAAAATGGTGGAGTAGACTGATACTTGGACTTAAGTGACAATACATCAAGCCAAAGAAATTTCTTTCCAATGGTGTTATTCCAGATACCAGAAGAGCTATAGTGTGAATATTTCCAGGCAAATGGGCTTCTTTCTATATCCCTCCCCGGGGTCACTGGCTTCTTTTTCTTATTACATTTATTTATTTGTTTTTAGGTTTCGACATTCAGTTACCTAAGATTTTGAGTTCCGAATTTTCTCTCCCTCCCTCCCTCTCCCCACTCTAAGACAGTGCACAATATATATAGGCTTAACATATACATTCATATTAAACTTATTCTGCATTCAGACTCCATAGCTCTTTTTCTGACAGCATTTTCCATTACTAGCTCCTTTTTCTAAGATCCCAACTTCCTCCAGCAGCTAACTTAATACAAACCCAAGTTCCTTTCCACACTATGCAGTATGAAATGGACCCACAGGGCAATCAATCCAACTTCCAGTTATTCATAACATTGCCCGAGCATCTCCCTCACTCAGTGTGCTGTAACAGACAGGGACATTAAAGTCACTTGTATGTAATTAGTAATAATATTTCAAGTAGCATTTTTTTGAATCAGAAGCATTATATCTAGCAATGGCAAGGAAAAAAGGAAAGTGTACTCCCTACCTAGAATATGAATAGATGAATATTTTTGCAAGCTCTTCATTATTAGCAGCTTAAAATGGGTGCTGCAATACTGAATTCTATAATTTTGGCAATTGTCATTATGAATGGAATTTAATTTTCAAGACAGAGCCTACTCACC
This sequence comes from Phalanger gymnotis, assembly GCA_028646595.1. Taxonomy (NCBI): domain Eukaryota; kingdom Metazoa; phylum Chordata; class Mammalia; order Diprotodontia; family Phalangeridae; genus Phalanger; species Phalanger gymnotis. Next base: position 38,444,913 of record CM053625.1, read on the forward strand.
CTTAAGACACTTAGGCTAGATCTCGATGTGCAAGCATTTGAAGCAATTATTCATATGATTAAAGCCAAAAAACAATTGAACCTAAAATAGCCAGATAATTGAAGTAAAGTATAGCTGGGTTTTTGCTTGAACTAGCTAGATAATGGCTTCCATTTTCCTCTTTGAACACTGAACCATAGACCTTAAGAGGAATTTGTGAAATAGCAATCTCTAAGAAGAAAAAGGAGACCATTTTGGCTCATCTTAAAGTTCTTTAAGGACAAGCAAGAGTAACTAAAAAGCAGTTGGATTTCACCAGGAGAGATTTCTAGTTACATACAGAGTCATCCCTGTGAAAATGCAGGTGTTTCAATCATCTTCCCAGGGAGAAACAGAACCATCTGCCCCCATGACGAACTCTAAATTCTAGCAATTGAGCCTGGCAATACTCAGAGAATCCAGAAGGTGCCAGCTTTGAAAGCATGTGTGATTCAGTGCTTATGCCCGCCATCACATCCAGCTCATACAAATAGCACAGTGCATAGGGGATGGGTTTCCATACAATTGGGTATTTGCACAAACATACCCAGCCCAGTGAGTTTACCAGGACCTCATTTATATCAATTGTTGACCGTAAAGAACAACCTGGTTTAAAGCTGGACACTATCCACTGGAGCTTATCAATAACCAGCATTTACAGAACACTTCACAGTTTGCAAAACACCACACACGATCTCATTTGGATTCTTGAAATGACCATATGAAGTTAATATTACAGATAGTATTGGTCTCATTTTAAAGATGGGGAAACAGGGTGAAAGAGGTTAAGTAACTTGTCCGGTATCACGCAATTAATAAGTGTCAGAAGCAGAATTTGGACTCAGGTCTCTCCAGGGCCAGGACTCTTTCTACTACTTCCCTTAGAACAAAACCTGTGAAAGATAATGGATGCTAGGAAAGGTGCCATAGGACTGTCGAAGACGGAATGTCCAAATTTTCAGAATAGAGAACAGGAGACTATAAGCCAGTGAGCTTGGCTTTGATTCAAGGCAAAATTCTAGAACACATTTTTAAAAAGACTTCTTATTAGCATTTAGAAAGAGAAATAATGATCACTAATATCCAATACGGCTTCATCAAGAACAGGCCATGAAAGATTAACTTTATTTTCTTTTTAAACAGGATTACTTAAATTTAACTGATAGATTAGCATGATACTATAGACGTGGTATTTTCTTTTTTTAGCAAAGCATTTGGCAGTCTCTCAATGTATCCTTATGGATTAATATACAGATGTAGATATCATAAGAATACATCCAGGAGGATTCCAAATTTAGTGAATGACTGGAATAGTGATTAATTAAGAGAGAGTTCTACAGTGGAGTTTGGCAAGGATCTGTGCTTGGTCCTGTACCATTTACCATCTTTATCAAAGATACGCTTTTAGGTGATATGAAAGTGGGAGTGGATATATTTGACAACGGTGAGGATATAAAAAGTTCTCAACAGGCTAGAACATTGCATTGAACAAGATAAAACCTAACAAAGTCATTAGAAACCCACTCACCCACAGAGCCTCAGAAAGATGCTCTGGGTTCTAGGTGCTGCATTGGTCAGATTTCTCTTTGGACCATAGCTGAAGGGCTCCCACTGACATGCTTACTTTCATTAGTCAATCAGAGAATATACTTATTTCCAAGCGAAAGCATTACAAGTGAAAAGAGTAACAGAATATTTCTACCATAAATTCCATGTTTACTCTCCTCTAAATATACACACATGCTCAATGGGGAGAGTACCCATGCATAGGAATCGCATATGGGCCATACAAAGATGGGGAACAAATGTTAGGGTACTTTGCACCTGCAACTCTTAAGAGTGCTATCTGCTAATGTCATCATCATCATCATCATCATCATCATCCTCTCTCTCTCTTTCTCTCTCTCTCTCTCTCTCTCTCTCTCTCTCCCTACTTCCCCCCCTGCATCTGTTCTCTAATGCTCTGACTAACATTCACATATGCTGTAGTGGCTAATAAACCACTCCCTTACAAGTGAGGGCTATGGCTCTTTCAGTCACCTATATTATTCACTAGGGGATATTGTAGTTAGTCAGCAGAAGCCTACTAGAAACTTACTAAGGCAACTAGAAAGAGCTGAGGTTATTCTTGAGCAGTTCTTAATGCCTGTGAAGCTCTTCTCTTCAGCAAGACTTTTCAGAGAAAGCAGACACCCAAGTATTTGAAGAGAGATCACATGGAAGAGGAATTGGGCATTCTTCTTTGCTACAGAGAGCAGGACCAGTAGTAATAGGGGAAGTTGAAGAGAGATAGATTTTGACTCAATGTATTGGAAAATTTTCCAAATCCCCAAAGTAGCCTGGGCTGTCTTGAGTGGTAGTGGGTTTTCCTTTTCTAGAGACATACAAGCAAAGCCTGATGATCACCTGCCAATCATTCTTGCTGGACTAGATGGCCTCTGAGGTTTCTTCCAATTCTGATATTCTATATTTCCATTAAATGATAGCATAAGAAGGAATTGAGAAAGTATTACTAAAGATTATGAAGTATTGAGCTTCATAACTGAAGACCTTGTGGGCCTAGGTGATATCCCCTATGGTTCACCACAAGAGGGTAGTAGTCACAAGGTTGGACAAGTGTCAGGATATTCTCCATTACACTCTGGATACATGCTTTGAGATGAGAGCAGACGACTGCCTCGATGCCCCTCTGCAGATAGTCAATCAATTTTCATCACTTGAGCCTTCTTCCTCTGATTTACTAGGTGATTTCTCTCTTGATAGCATCCATACAAAAGTGGAATAGGTTGCCCCATGAGGTATTGAATTTCTACTTTTTTGGTAGCTTTTTTATGCATTACTGGAGCTTTTTATGCATTACTTGTAAGAAATGTCAGAGAAAGGATTCTTATTCAGAACAGAAAGAATGGGAAGGGATCTTGGAGGTCATCCAGTCCTAACTTCTCGTTTTACTGATGAAGAAACCAAGTCTAAGAAAAGTCAAGTGACTTGCACAGGGTTACACAGGTAGCAGAGCCAAAATCCTAGCAAAACTAGATAGCAGTTTGTGCAAAAAATAAACAAACAAGAAATCTTAAAGGAAGTGCTAGTTGACTACAAGCTCAAAAGAGGCTAATAGAGTCTGCTTTTGAACCCTGGTTCCTTAATTCAAAATTCAGTGCTGTTTCCAATATACCTTCTCATATGGTAAGAATTTTGATACCCTGCCTTGGCCCACTGAGGGCTCTATTAAAGCTCCCAGTCTATAATTATCTTCTTGATTCTACTAAGGGTCAACACTTGATTCAAAGAGTCAATAATTAGAAAACCCTTGATCAAGGTATGGCACCTTCAACTGATCTGACCTTTCAACTTGAGTGATAAAGAGAAAAGCAGTGAATTTCAGACTGGTTCAAGTCTCTGAGGAACTTTCTGTATTTCTGTAAACTACCCGTATGCAGAGAGTAGGGCATTAACTCTTGATAGAAGATGGGCTGCTTTATCAGGTAGTAATTTATCCACCACTGTTGGTGTTAATGTAGAGACCGGATGACTACTTAGCCATTGGTTTTTTAGAGAGGATATGTTTCCTCTGTGGGTTGGATTAGATGGCCTTTGAGAGTCATTCCAGCTCCAAGACTTGAATTATGGGTTGGGTTGTACCAGATGGCCTCTGAAGTCCCTTCCAATTTTGAGATGATTCTGTGATTGTTTTATTAATATGGCAATTCAACAACCTAACAGAAAGGCATTGGTGCCATTTTTGCAAACCATCTGGACTATCCAAATTTTTTATTTGTAAAATCTCCACAAGCTCCTTCTATATTTGTTCAAACCAATCCTAGGCCCCTAAGTGTTGCAGAGAATAATAGACTAAACTGGAAGAGACCAATGGGGTTGTCAAATCTAACCTCCCACACCATGTAGGAATTAATTGCCTTGCAGTCTATCCCTGACAAGAAGTAATCAAAGTTCTCTTGTTTCAAAACTTCTAGTGATGGGGACCCCTTTGCTTCACAAGGTAGCCTATTCTACTTTGGAGTATCACTAATTGTTAGAATTTTATATCTAGTATTTAGGTAAAATCTGCCTTCCTGCTGGCCCTAGCTTCCTCCTCAAATGAAAGTTTTAAAAATATTTTAAGACTGCAATCAAGTCTCCTATAAGCTTTTTCTTCTCTATGCTAAAAATGCCCAGGTTCTTCAACCATTCCTCATATTTCCAGATTTGTACTCACTCCTCTTTACTGATGTTCCTTTAAAAATAGAGTACCATAACCTGAACCAGTCCACTGTGGACTGAGTAGGACACAGTACAGTGAGACCATTACTTCTTTTGTTCTACACCAGAAGTGGAGAACCTAGGACTTCAAGGCCACATGTGACCTTCTAGGTCCTTGGGTGTGGCCTTTTGACTGAGTCCAAGCTTTACAGAACAAATACTTTTATTAAGGGTATTTGTTCTGTGAACTTTGGATTCAGCCAAAGGGCTGCACTTGAGGGTCTAGAGGGCCACAGGTTCCCTATCCCTGTTCTAGACATTTTGCCTCTACTAAGGTAACTAAAAATGGCAGGTTGCCAGGCATCAGTAATTAAAAGACTTATTTGAATTTGTTGACTATAAGTCCCAAGCCTTTTCTTTTCATCTTTTCTTATTTCCTGACACAGAAGGAGGTACATTTTATCAACCATTGCCTGGAACCAAACTTGGTCATTTTATTTCCTAATATTCATATTTTTAAAAAGTTTTTTACATTTACATCATTATAATTGTGTAGTATATTGTTTTCTTGGCTCTGCTCACTTCACTCATCTCATATGTCTTCTAATACTTTTCTGAAGTCTTTGTATTTGTAATCTGTTACAGTACAATAATATTCCATAATATTCATATATTGCAACTGGTTTAGCCATTCCTAAAACTTTTTCATATTATTGTCAAGCCTTATCTCCTCACGATGTCTCTCTTCTCCCTAGTCCTATGTTTATACAGTCAATTTTTAAAAATTTAAGTTCAGGGCATTATATCCTGGTTAGATTTCATCTTGTTTTCATTTTACTTTGCTGAAACTTTTTCATGAATCTTGATTTTGTCACCCAACAAATTAATGCTCCCTTTTTTCATCCACAAAGTTAATAAGCATGTCTCTGGTATCTTCATTTAGACTCCTGACAAATAGAGTCCAATGGCTTGCCACTAGAGACTTCCTTCCACATTGAAAATAATCCATCTAATGATACTTTTGGAGCATAGTTCTGACTTCATGTACTCTTATCCAACACACACTTCTTACCACAGTTATATAGACATTAGGAGAGATTTTGTAAATGTCCTGGTAAAATCATGATATATTGTGTCAATATTATTTCCCTATCTACCAATCTAGCAATCCTATTTTTTTAAATCCTCCATCATCCTTCACTGTCACTCACTGGAGAAAATTATATCTGCCTGTAGGAAACATACACACCTTTCCCCAACAAATACAAATTCTTAGGAAAACTAAGCAAAAATAGAATAGAGCTGAAAGGAGAAGAATTGAGGCTTTGGTTTGTTTTTGTTTTTGTTTTTAATAATCAACATTAGAAAGACAGTATTGTACAGTAGAAGACACCCTGGATTAGGCAAAAGATACAACTTCTAGTTGTGGTTCAGGCACCGATTACCTAACTTCTTATCTCTGGGCCTCAGTCTCCCCATTTATAAGAGCAGACTGGACCATGTAATCCTTTAGTCAGTAAGTGGCTCCCCATCTTTTCTAGCCTGAAGACATTCCTGGAAAAAAATCATTTCTCCCTTTCCCCTGAAATTATGTATTTGCACACATTTTGTATTTATTTCTCTATTTATATGCTCTATAGGCAACATGTAAACTCCATGAGAGCAGGGAGTGCTTTTGGTTTTTTCCTTTATTTCTTGTTTACATGGCAGGCTCACAGATCTGAAACTATGAGGGTTCCTCATCTGTCCAATGGAGGCAATAACGATACCCACTTCTCAGGGTGGTTGCAATGATCAAATGAGATAATACTTGGAAAGGGCTTTGCAAACCTTAAAGCCCAGATAATGCTGGTCATTGTTGTTGCTGTTATCAATAAAAGGGATCTTACAGGTCATCTAGCCCTACCTGCTCATTTTAAAGATGAGGAAACTGAGGCCCAGGCAATCCAAATGACTCACCCAAGGTATTCATTACTTAGCTACTAAGAGATAAAGCTGGGATTTGAACTTACATCCAGTGACTTTGAAATTCTGCACTCTTTCTACTGCATCACTAAGCACTTAGTAAATGTTTCTTGAGTGAATGAACTTAATATCCCAGCATGGTAATGGATGTATTATGAGTGCCCATGTATTGAGAAAATTCATGATGAAAAAAGCTACTCTGAATTCAACAACGTTTTTAAATGCATTTTATTAATCACAACAGCATCTATATATATTTAGAAAATAGCAATATGTATGCACGAATGGCATTCTGCTGCATGTATATTCAGAACTGAATAAATATCAAAACAACGTTTGGTGTGCATATGATTTCTCTGTCCCTTGCTGGTAATATGACCCTCCTCTATTGTTCTAAGAACATTACCTGCTCGAAGAGTCTAAGAAGTGTTTATTGAGTCCCTACTCTGTGCTCAGCCCAATGATACACGCCTCAGCTTGTTGCCCAATTCCCCTCAGATCTACCTTGATTTCCACAAGGATGGAGGCGTGAGGCTCATTTTCATGGCCGAATTTATTTTTCATCCTGTCATGAGCATGTTGTCTTTCATCAATCCCCAACAACATGGGCACCTACTCCCTTCATTTCCCAGAGGCACCCTGGAAGGTTGTCTGATGAGATGCAGCATGTTAAATGAACTCAGCTAGAACACCCAAGAAAACTCTATTGGATCAATATTCCTTAATATTCCTTGAGCAACAGTGAAAAAACAAATCCTGTCTTTCCCAGGGAATGCAGGAAAAGAAATGTATAAGAGAAGAATAAGGTATCTTGCTTTATGGATATGTACAATATCATGCATATAATTAAGAGCTAAAGAAATCTGTGTGGTGCATTTGGAAAGCCTTGCCTCTGGTATGAGAGGCTCTGGTTTTGAATTCCACCGGTGATGCTTAATTGTGGTGTCACTTTATATTAAGTCAAACTCTCTGAGCCTCATTTTCCTCATCTGTAAAATGAAGACGTCAGATGGGTAGCCTGCAAAATACCTTCCAACTCCAAAATCCATGATCCTACTTTGATTCTAAATGTTTCTTGAATTGAGGTGACATGAAGTGAACTTTGGGTAATAGACTTTGTATGTGAAGTTAGTAGCTGGAGCAATTTGTAATGATTTATTATCCCCGATTTAACATGTGTTTTCTTTTGCTCTAGCAAATATATTGTGAGATGAATGGATTAAAGGAGGAGAAGCAGAGAAGGCAGAAAAAAGTGGGGAAGGAAGGAGGAGGAGGAAGTAGAGGAGAAAAATAATGACGTAGGCGATCTCTACAGTCTACCTAAACATCCGGTTAAAAAGTGAAAAGCTAGCCAGTTATCTGGCCCTGAAATTGTGTAAAACCAAATATTTTGGCATGCTTAGAAATATACAGATGTCTAGCCATGTGTTTTTAATTATCTTTGGCTATACTAAATAAGGGCAGCTAGGTGGCACAGTGGATAGAATGCCAGGCTTGGAGTTAAGAAGACTCCTCTTCCTAATTTAAGTCTGGCCTCAGACACTTCCTAGCTATGTGACCCTGGGCATGTCACTTAGCCCTGATTGGTTCAACTTAAATGAGCTGGAGAAGGAAATGTTAAACCACTCCAACATCTCTGCCAAGAAAACCCCGAATGGGATCACAAAGAGTTGAAGACAACTGAAAACAACTAAGCTACAAAATACTAAATAAATCATATATTCATATTGCTGCCTGAATTATTGGCTTTCCAGTCACTCACTGATCACAAAGAAAGAAACTCTAAAACAATTCTTAAATTTTTGAGGCACATTTTAAGTACAAAATCTTATTGACCTGTGAATTTTTATACACAGAATATGATCTGAATAACTCCACAACTTTTATACACAAAGTATGGTGCTTACCCTTACAAGAATGTTAATGTATTAAATGAAATAAGAAAAAATGGAAGTGCTGGTAAAAGGTATGGACATATACCATAAGAATCTTTACTTCAGTTCTAAGATAAATTTTTTATTTCATTGTTTTAGGTACTCCCTCCTATGATAGAGACCCTAACCTTTTATACCCTCTCATCTTCTCCATCTCCTTCCATGGATTGCCTTCAGGACATCCACCCACATACTGGGGACCTTCCTCTCCATTTCTGGATGTTGCATGGGTACCAATGAAGCATGTAGGTTGTTCACGGGTTATGCCTTTGCTCCTCTCCAGATGTCACTGGCCCATCCCCTTTTCTGCTCGTACGTCTTTCCGATGACATACTCTAAGTAGCTTTTCTTGCAAAATTCTTCACTGTAATGTATAATAGTCCACTTGGGCCCCAAATTGTTGCTGTCCATTCCCTTTTGGATGGCCTACTATTTTGATCGTGGCATAGAAAATACAGATCAAGAGCTGCAATCAGGAAGACTTGGATTTGAATCTTTCTATGATGTTACTGTGCCTCCTTGGACAAATCAGGGCCATGAAGCAGGTGAGGTCATTAAAGTCAATGTACAGTTTCCCAAAGGAAATCCAACCTCTTTATGTTCAATTCTGGAGTTAGATCATTGTGTAGCCATAGAGTCGGATAGATAGATAAATGGACAGATAGACAACTATATATGTATGTATATAATATACAAATATTATATACATGTATACACTATTAGATCAGCTCTATGGATTTTTCATTCAACTGATATCATAGTCTGGACATTAACCATTCTTCATCCACTTGATTTTTTCCTGTGTGGATAGTTAAGCCAAACACTTTTGAGTGGTTATAGCTCTCAGGATGCATTGCAATGTTCCAGTGCTTGATATAGCCAGCACAATGTCATCTACAAACTTGAACATCTGGAGGACCTTGCCATCTCTATGGAATCCTCTTCAATTTGGATTCATCCTCCATGACAGTGGCAAACAAATGTCTCTGTGTATTATGCCTTGCTTTATGTTAATAATCAAAGTTATTTTGTCGTTTGATCTTTCAAAGGATCTTGTATGATTTTGATATCTGCATAGGAGATGACTTGGAGGGGAGTTTAAGGTAACATTTTGATCTTCTGAATCAAATGTGTTTTTTCTTAATGGTCAACAAATAGCAAACAAAGTGGAATTTTATATACTATGTACTTTTTAGTTAGTTTTGGGACTCTAAAGCTATGGTCTGCTGTAGAATTTTGCTTGTGAAGACTTACCTGTTTGTTTCTCATACCATAAAGTCTAAGCTTTACATAAAGTCTAAGCTTTACATAAAATCCTTGTATTTTCTCCAGTTGCATTCATTTGTCCAAAAATAAAACAACAAAGCCAACCATCTTTGAGTCTGTCATCAAATGTGCTACATGTTATGTAGTATTAAAGAGCACAAAAACTAATAACACATAACAAATAGCATATAGCACTAATGAGCACCTAACCTTTAACCTAACCATTAATTTATTATTGTGGCTGCCATTTGAATTCATGTGAAGAAAGAAAATGGAGTTATTTACAATTGTCTTCTGGGAAATAAATCCATTACTATCTCTTTTTTTTTTAACCTCCACTCCGTAGGTGTGGGCTAATATGGAATACTTTAAGCTCTGCAAAATTAACTATTCACATTTTAAGTCCTGTTACATGTAGGGATTAATGAGTTCTGAAGAAAACTACTTACAACATTCCAAAAGAGTGGAGAAACCTGACAAGAGAAAAAATATAAAAGTGAAATAATTATAAACGGCAAATACATATATGTGTTCAAGAAAACTTTATGTACTTTAGAGTATCAGATTACATAATAGTCTAGGGGGCTACAAAAAAAAACCTGAAGAGAATAACAAAGAGAAGGCAGCCAATTGGGAAGTTTGGGGTAAAAGTTTCCCCTTACACTTAACTGAAACAAACCTCCTTCAACAATAGCAAACATGGAATTGGGAGCCCATTGAAGTACAAAACTGAGCCCTTCAGAGGTCATTTAGTCAAAACTTTACATTTTACAGATTAAGAAACTGAGGTTTAGAGATCTCAAGTGATTTACCCGAGGTTGCAAAGCTCATTAGGTGATTCTTGATGCAAAGTTCTTTAACCTAAAATAGGGTGTTCAAATCAGAGACTAGATTCAATTTAACTATCCATACACACACATCTGTGTTTGCATGTATGTATATATACATATGTATGTATTTGAACTGACTTGGTTTAATCAAATTGTTGAATGACCAACTCCATTAGTTACTATAACCTCTAGGACTCTGGGCAACTCACTTTCCTCTCTTAGTGGATTCATCTATAAAATGAGTAAACTGGGTTACGTGACCTCCAGTATTTCTTCCAGCTTTAAATCAGGGATGTTATTGAGGGGACTGATTCCTGCATTGAGTGGGAGGCTCTACTAGATGGCTGCTAAGGGCCCTTTGGACTATAAGATTCTATGATCCTGAACATGACAACTCGTAAGATTTCAATGATTCTATTGCTACACCGCTGATGTTTTGTATTGGTAAACAAGAAGTAATAACAAATGCTGGACTTGAAGCCAAGAGACATGGGTTCAAATCCTGCCTCTGATATTTAGCCATAACCAGAGACAAGACATTTAACCTCTCTCAGACTCAGTTTGCTTATCTAACAAATGGGAAAAATGCTGATTCACAGCATTGTCGTCAGCAAATGAGGTTGACTGATAACATTTTATCTATGGAAATGGAGAGGATAGAGGGTGGCACTACTGGTGCCTATTATGTTTCATTTGACAATGGGGATCCCTGGAAGAGGCCCTAGGAGTGTGTGTGAGATCCATTGGTACTTTCACCCTGGCTCACCTGGAGAAATACAAGGTATTCCTTTTGGCCATAGGTTTTTTCTCTGCCTGCTGGCGAGGAATAACTCATCAGAGCAAGGCAAGCCCTTGGCCCTAAGTTCCTACTCAATACCCTTCAGTCCACAAACTCCAAGCTGCATTGTATGTATTATTCCCAGCTGTAATTGACTTGGAGAGGTTCTGAAAGACCAGTGTTGATAACTGCCCTGAGTGTTTCCTTTGTAAGGAAGATAAGTGGAAAATCTGGCACTTGCACAGAAATGTAGATCTTCCCATGGAGATATTTACCCCATGGATTTTTATGTATTTCTTAAACCACCCACCACTGCTTTCGATCCTCTTTTGGAACAGTTTGGCCATAAATATTTAAATAACAGCTGCTCAACAATCAAAGCTACTCATAACAGTCATTGTTCAGTATGGCAAATGAGTGTTTGCTGAGGGCACAGATAACAAGCTAAAATGGAAGAGATTCAAAAGGAAGGATGCTCAGTTCTGGGATAGAGACAAGGGGAAAGAAGACCCATCTGCAGCTGGGATGGGGGGCAGGGTGTAATTGTCTCTTGAAAGTACCCCTTCCCCACCCCCATGTTCAATATGAGAGAATAGGGACAGCTCTTCCTGGGTGCAGGACCTGGTTTACCTAGAAGGGAGGTGGTGTCAGGAGTATAGTCAGGTAAGCCTTGTTGCCCCAGAATCAGGGGTGAGGAACCTGTGGACTCACTTTGACCACACTTGAGGACCTAGAGGGCTACATGCGGCCTCGAGGACGCAGGCTCCCCACCTTTGCCCAGATGGTCTTTTTTTTCTTTAGTTTTTAGTTTTTAGGAAGTTTGGCCAAGTGACAATGGAGTGAATGCTAAGGTTCAGTTCGGACAACTTAGTTGAGCAGTATTACCAATAACAGATTGTTATTTGTTATAATATGTTATTCAACATCTGTTTCCCTACATTTCTCCAGCTACAAAATGGGGATAATAATAGCACCTACCTCCCAGATTTGTGAGGATCAAATGAGATAACATTTGTAAAGTGCTTAGCACAGTGCCTGGCACATAGTAGGTGCTGTGGAAATGCTAGCTGTTGCTGGCGGTGTTTCTTATTTGTTGTTGTAAAATTTTATGGGGTCTGTGACAGCAATTCAAGACCATATCATTGCCAACAGAAATTACAGTTCAATGATCTTAAAGAATACAGACTTTGTGATTGATATAAATTGTGCAAGGATAAGATGGAAACTGTTCAAAATGTCACTTCAGTCTATAAACTAATGAATGGCTATGTACTCCCTTTCATGGATGGGCAGGCAACCAGTTTCCATGCCACAAATAAAAGCTTCGAAAAATCCTAGGAAACTCAATTGAAAAACAATGCTGAAAATGGCCCATTACCACAGACTGAACTGTTGTCCATGATAGCCTAGGCGCAACTTTGTCCATAAAAACTTGAAAACAACATTTTTTAATAGACACTATCCATATCAAATATTCATAATGTTCAAATGACTCATAGAACAAAAAACATTCAAGACATAGAAACCTACACGAGGAAATCAAAATCAGGTAGGAAGATGAGGTGCCTGCCAATCACTCCTGTTGTCCTGTCTCCTACTGGAGCTGTACCAAGGACACTTTATATGAACATGGAGAGTATGAGTTTGCATCCTAATACACTTTCTTAGCTACAAAAAACAGTTATTGTATTCTTGTATGCATTAATCCATTAAAACTTAAAGTAATTATTATAACAACTATGGTAACTTATCCCAGGATGGATTCTATCAGAACTGCACTCAAAAAAGACAAGGAACATGAAAAGATCATGGAAACTGACATTTATATAAAGCACGTTCTTTACTTTTTTGTGTCATGAACCCTTGTAGCAGTCTGGGAAAGCCTAGGGACCCCTCTCCAGAAGGATGTTTTTAAATGTACAAAATACATAGGAATACAGAAACTCAATACATTAAAATACAGTTATCAAAACATCTTAAAAAATATAAGGACTCCAAGTTAATAACCCCTGATAAAGAACTTTAAAGTTTGTAAATACACACACATATATATGTATACACATTTACATAGACACACATACACAGGGGGTCTCAAAAGTATTAGTGCATTTTGGGGACATCCTACGTTCTCTCATTTTAACAGCTGCACAGTAACCTTGTGAGATAAGTTCTGTAAGTATTATCTTCATTTTATAGATAAGGAAACCAAGATTGAAAAAGGTTAAGTGACTTGTCTATGGTCACACAGCTAGTAAGGGTTGGAGGTAAAATTTGAACCTACATCTTTCTTAGCCATTAAGCTAAACTGCTTCTCCAAGTAGCTAGTTTAACTTGGGTTTAGATTTTGGACCACAGCCAAAATTAGGCTGAAAAGCCCTTTTCCACTGCCCCTAAAAATAGCATCACCTGACATCTCAACTCTCTAATCCTCTAATTTTTTTTTTCAAAAGTAGCCCATTCACTTCAAAGACTAATGGAAAAATCAGTGCCTTCCTCCAAATTTCAGCCCCTCAACCACCTCCCCCATGAAGCCTTCCCTGATCTAAGTGTTAGTGCTCTGTCCTTCCTCCTTTTTCCTTGTATTTTACTCATTTGTTCACTTACTGTTCCTCCCCTGCACCTCAGGAACACAAGCTCCTTGAGGGCAGGGACAATTTCTTTTTACATATTTCCAACCCCAGTGTCTAGCACATAGTAGGTACTTAATACATCTTTACTGAGTTGAATGTAATACAGAGGGAGTCAGAAGCAGAGTTGGAATTTTTAGGGAAGGAAGAATGAGAAAACTGATAGTAATGAGCAAAAAGGTTAACAAAAGAAGGCAGTAAATGCTAAATGCCACCTACATGATATAAACAATAAATTCCGGAAGAGCTCAAAAGAGGAAGAAATCATTTGGGTTGGAGAGGCCGGGAAAGTCTTCACTGAGAAGATGAGATGTGACCTGTTCTTTGAAGGACAGGATGAAAAGGAAAGCGGAGAGAAAGAAACAGAGTTGGCAAAGCCGCATGGATCTTAAGTCTATGTCCTCAAGGTATCTGACTTCTATCTGACCCCTCCTCTCTACTTCCTCTATGACTACTCTACAGGGTGTTCCTAAAGTCTGGGCAAGTAGGCAAAAAGGCATATTTTCAAGAAATGAAATGAATGAAATTTTGAACAACATTTTAGTTAATTGAATATTAACAAAAACATCTTCAATATGATTTCCATCATCTGTGATGCAAAGGTTGATGCACTTTGCAAGATTCACATGAACTTGATGCAATAACTCCACATTGCCATCAATTTTAGCACATTCACTCTTTATGCATTCAATCAAGTGTGTTACATTTGTGATTTTCATTGAGTACACCTTCTCCTTTAGCATACCCCAGAAAAAGAAGTCAAGGGGGCTAAGCTCTGTTAATATTCCAATTATTTCAAAATATGCATTTTTGCCTATGTGTCCAGACTTTAGGGACACCCTGTAGTACAGGCCCCCATTAACACATACCCAGGCTATTGCAATAGCATCCTATCAGGTTTCCTCACCTCCATTTTTCTCCTCTCCAATCTGTCCTTCTCTCCACTGCTTTTTTTTATAAAACTTTTGTAAAGTTTTTATGCAAAGTTTTATGCAAAGTTTATGTAAAGTTTTTTTAATGTCATTCCTCAAATATCTTTAGCATTTCCCTGTTGCCCACTGAGTAGAGCTGAAAATACTTTATATAGTTATAACAAGCCTTCTGCTACACTATGGCATCACCTTTTCTTGCCAATCTTTTCTCATATACTCTGCATTCTGCGCTCCAGCCAAACTGGACCCCATGATGAGTTTCTTGGGAACACACTTCAATATTTCACCTCTGTTTATACTATCTCCTTTGCTTTTTAAAAATATGTTTTTTGTTTTTTCCCCAATTACGTTAAAAACAACTTTTTAACATTTGAGATTTTTTTTAAGTTTTGAGTCCCAAATTCTAACCCCTCCTCCTTCCCTTCCTTCTGCCCTCCCAGAGAGGACAAGCAATCAGATTTACCTTCCCATCTACCACCTTTGTCTGTGAATTCCCACTATCCTTTAAAGCTCAGCTCAAACGTTACCTTCTCCTGGAAGCCTTTCATGCAGGACTCCATACCTACTATTGGCAACAACTTTCATTTCATAAAGTACTTTTCTTTATCTTTTTACCTCTTTAATGTGCTTATGATGGCATATTGTATATTCTCGCTAGCTGCAGTTATGCTTATACCCCCATAAGACTGGGCCCTTAAGGAGGACAGGAATTATGTGTCATCTAAACCTCGTGCTTCCCTCAGCGCCTAGCACAGCATCCTGCACACAGCAAGCACTTAATAAATGCTTGTTGAGTGAATATGAATGGTAATAAATTAATGAAAAGTCATTTATGAAGTGCTTACTAGGTGCCAAGCACCAGAGGAAGAACTATTCCAGTGTCTTTGTCAAGCAAACCCTAGGGCATTATTGGCAATACTGTAGTCCATGGGGTCACAAAGAGTAGAATGTGACTGAGCAACTGGAAATGCAAGTACAAAGCAAGCCAGGTAAAACTTGACCTCAAGGAACTAATGTCCTGATAGGAGAAGGTAGCACATAGAGGTGAATAGTCACCATGAGAGAACGTCTTGGTTAGAGAAGTCCAGGGATGATGACAGGGAGTCCTAGGGCAGTTAACTGATACACTCCCTCCAAAGATGGTCTTACTGATTTAATTACTGTTCCCAGAGCTAGATGGGGTACTATACATGTGTGGCTTAGCACGAGAATACCTGGAAAGTAGAGAGTCAGCCTCAGTCTAGGACAAATATAATGAATGCTCCCCAGTGAAGAGCTCAAGGAATGGAATAGACCGATTGGACTGGAACACAAGAGAGGCTTATAAAGGGAAGTAATGGGAATAAACCTGTAAAAGAAAGTTGAGGTCAGACTGATGAGCATTCTGAATGCCAGGTTAAGGAAGTTGGACTTTTTAAGTTCTTAAGTGATGGAGTGACTTAATGAAAGGCATGTTTTTATGGAGATTAACCTGACAGTGGTGTGCAAAATAGAAGAGAGAGGGAGCAACTGGAGCCATGGAATTTGGAGGGTACTATAATAGTCTAGGGATGAAGTGATAAAGGTATTCAGGTGTTGCAGTAGGGATGAAAAGAAATATAGTGTTTAATGTAAGAGTAATAGTAGTAAAATGTGGTATCATTAAAAGAGCATTCAGTTTCAGAGAATATGAGTTCGAATCCCACTCTGCTTCCTATTGCAAGTGTGACCTTAACCCAGACAGCTAGGTAGTGCAGTGGTTAGAACGCTGGGCCTGGAGTTAGAAAAACCTAAGTTCAAATCTGGCCTCAGGTGCTAACTAGCTGTGTGACCTTGGGAAAGTTAAGTCACTTAACCTCTGTTGACCTCAACTGCAAAATGGGATTAATACTAGCACCTACTTCCCAAGCTTGTTGAGAGGATCAAATGAGATATTTCTAAAGCAGGTCCCAACATTTTATATTAGCACAGTGCTCAGCACATAGTAGGCACTTAATACATGCTTTTTCCCCCTTCACTGCCCACTTAACCACTCAGTTTCTTCATCTGTAAAATGAGAGGGGGTTGGACTCGATAGACTCTGAGTCCCTTCCAGCTTTAAATGCTCCCAAGCTTGCTTGTTGAAAGGGAGAAGATGGAATATTAGTGGAGAGCACTCTGGATCTGGAGATGAAACTTTTGGGTTCAAATTGCAGCACTGCTACTTGTGGAAGAGGGATTAAATGGGTTCTGTTTGGTCCTGGGGGAAGGGGGGAAGAATGAAGAAATAGAAGCCAAGATTGGAGGTGGCAGATACACAGAGTTTGGCTCCATATAAGGAAAGGCTCCCTGACGATTAGTCCAAAAGTGTAATGGGCTGCCTTGGCAGGGTGCCCCTCTGGAAGCAGAGCCTGAACGACTACCCCTCAGGGATTCTAGAGAGGCGATTCTGGTATAGACCGTGCTGGATGAATGCTGAAGCTCAATACTTCTTTCTTGTGTGAACTTAGGCAAATCCTTTTCCCTCTCTTGGCCTCAGTTGTCCCATCAATAAAACAAAGGAGTTGAACTAGGTGATCTCTATGATCTCTTCCAATTCTAAACCTTTATGAAATGAGAAGCTAATACCTCAAACTTAACCCCTCCTTCCCAGGAGAGAGAGAGAGAGAAAGAGAGAGAGAGAGAGAGAGAGAGAGAGAGAGAGAGAGAGAGAGAGAGAGAGAGAGAGAGAGAGAGAGAGTTCTGATATTTTTAGGTATCAATAAACCTATGGTTTTCCTCTCTGCTGCTGTGTTTTGGTCTTGGGATTTTCCTCCATGCCTCCTTTCCTCTCCTAATCATTGTTCTTTCTTCAACATCTGTGTAAAGAGGTTGAGAAGACTGTAGATGGCCCAGTTCCACTCGCTAAGTCAGCACTGAAGGCTGATTATCCCTCCAAGAGAAAAGCCCTTTATGTTGCCTTGTTAGGGTAACTGGGTATTGTTCATGTCTCGGGCACCTCTCCACCAGTTCTGGAGGGCACCGCTGACCCAGCTGCCAGGCGATCTCATAAGAGCACAACACCATTTGTGTAACGGGGACCACAATGCCCAGATTGTTCTTTCTCATTGATGCTCTGACCCTCATGACTACAGATAAGAATGTATCAATCTACATCAGTGGGAGACATGGTCATCATTGCGGATGTTACACTAACTCACATTGTTCATGAGCATGGCTTTGTCTAGGGTTCACTAAAGGAAGGACAGGCTTGCCTGATAAAAGGAGGAGAGGCCCATCATGAAGTTTTGTGTCAGCCTTGTAGGGTGACTATTGAAATTTCTTTCTCATCTTTTACCACTTTATGTGGGTAGACGCCAAGCAGACCAAACCCCATGGGGATGTCATACACAGACACTATACTTGTATTGAGTAACTGTGTCCATGAGCTTCACAAATATGTGTTGTTGTTGTTGTTGCTGTTGTTGTGGATACAAGGAAAAGGAAAACCTCAAGTTATCAGAGAACTGAACTTTAGTATCTATGAAATGGGATGGAGGCTATTTGCCATCACCCTCCTCTCAACAGTAGGGTGAGGATGGATGATTCAGACCGGCAATGACATTTATTTAGTGCCCACTCAGTGTGGAAAGCCTGGCTAGAGCTGTTGTTTCAGGCTTTGGAAACTTGGAGTGAATTCATTTGATTCAAATGGATCAGTGACCGCCTTCATTGATGCCATTCATAGACCACCTACGCCTGTGTATC
Organism: Phalanger gymnotis; assembly: GCA_028646595.1. Classification (NCBI taxonomy): domain Eukaryota; kingdom Metazoa; phylum Chordata; class Mammalia; order Diprotodontia; family Phalangeridae; genus Phalanger; species Phalanger gymnotis. Next base: position 38,463,168 of record CM053625.1, read on the forward strand.
AGTGACCTTCTATAAATTCATCACACTGGGACCACTCTTTGTACTGGGGCTGTGGAACTGCTGGTCTCCCTATTGGTCATCCCTCACTCTTGTTGTGTGACCATGCTAACATCCTTTTCAAACACACCTTTCCCTGATATAAAGAAACAAGCATTTACAAAGTGCCTACTATTTGCCAGGCTTTACACCTGGGAATTGGGTTTTATTATTATCATTATTTTACAGTTGAAGAAATTGAGTTAGACAACAAACACAGTAAGTATCTGAGGCCAGATTGAACCTCAGGTCTTCCTGACTCCAGGCCTAGCCCTCTAACCATTGCGTCATCAAGTTGTCTCTGATGCATCATCAAAGGACAATGGCATTCTTTACTCAAGTTTTTCAAAGTTTCTTACTTGTTACATGTTGTAGCCTGGTCCCACCTACAATGACATTGCCTTCTGGGTGATATTCATTCTAGTTCTTTTATAAAACTGTAGAGTTTTTAAATCCACAGCCATGAAACAATACTGATAGAATATTTGTGTCAAAAATACGAATAGTTTCTATGGTACTAAAAGAAGTTTAGGGCAATTAAACTAATTACACAAGTTCCTGGAGATAATCTAGCCCACTCTCCTGTTCCTGTCTATTTCTGGGTCCAAATCATTGTCCATTTGTATTGTCTACCCAAGCTATAAATACTAATGGATAAGTTCTAACAAGTTGTTCGTGATACTATATTTATAATCTAGACAATAGACATTTTTCATCCACCTGGTTTTTCCCATGTGGATGGTTAGGCCAAATGCTTTTGAGCGCTTTCAAACACCTTCCAGGATACTTGGCATTGTCCTGGGGCTTGATGTGGCCAGTACAATGTCAGGAGGATATAAAGGATCTCATCATCTATAGGGAATCCTTTTTCAATTTGGGCTCTGTGCTGGCTGGATCTCTTGTATCACAATGGCACATACCTTTGGAGAGCACACATCTCCCTCACTTATTTTACGCCTCACTGATTTTTTTTATAAGCCAAGGGTCATTGAGCAACATATATTTTATTATTATTATTATATTATTATTATTATATCTATAATTGCTACATATATTTAAAGTGAATTTTAATAACTTTGATGTATGCATGAGACAACTTGTTAGAAGAAAGTTCTTCAGGTAGTATTTTGCTTTGTTGAATCAAATGTTTTATAATCAATAAACAATAAGCAGAATGGAATTTTTTATTCTCTCCATCTTTTCAGTCAATTGTGTGATGTTAAACATATGCCCTACTATGGAATAGCACTGGAAAAGTCAGTCTGTCCCCTGCTAATACTTTAATTTAATTTAAATACTCCATGCCTATGCAGATAATTCCCATAAAAATTTTTTTTAAAAAATCTGGATAATTAAGCAAATAGGTTAGTAAGTATTGATGTTTTCAGTCACAGTTTTTGAGAGGACATGAAATGTGAGTGTTGGTTTCCCCCCACCCCCCACTCCTTGGGCTTTCTTCCTTGCAAATCAACCCCCTCCACGCCTCCCTCACAGCTATGTTGCCTCTAGCCCAGATCTCTGCCATGCACACTTAATCTAATTAAATTGTTTTTTCCATCTTGGTTCTTCCCCCTTTACAAGCAGGCTTGTAAAACCTGGAATAAGAAAGTCCAAGTGTGCTGGTCCTAATTTCCTTGATGGTGAAAAAGTTAATCATTAATGCACTCTATCCATCTGAAATGATGGCATTGTGACTGGTATTGATGGGATACTTTCCTTTGGAGAGTAGAATTCTCAAACAACACAATGTGACATTTCTTGGGCGAAGTCCCATGAGTGAGCCAGATGATGCTCTTATAGGCATGGGGGGGTAAATTCTTAGTGCCTAATTGCTCTCTATTGGCAGTGATAGTCCTGTTATAGGGCCTAATTCACCTCTGGGGAAAAAAATTCAGGTTCTAAATCATTCAGCCTTCTCTCTTCCTAAGGGAACTTTTGCATAGAGGGGTTTGGGCATGGGGAGGGAGGGGAGACGTGAAAGACGCGTATGATACCCCTAGCAGACGTCTCATTGAGTTTCAAAACATGACAGCTCTGTCTGTTTGAAACCACTAGCAAACAGAACAACAGTTTCAAAAGCCATCAAGGACAGTCACCAAGTGTCTTTTCTTTGTCCTTCATAAATTAGATACCTGTCTCATGCTCACCTACAAGGGCAACAAAATTAATCACAGAGATGAAAAGTGGATCCTAGAAGAACGACTGAAGGAAATGGGATTGCTTAGCCTGAAAAAGAGAAAGCTGAGGGCAATGCAGTGACAGAATTTCCATCTCCGAACACATGAAGAGGTTTTATTTACGACGATGAAGAACATAGAACACTGGGAACGCTTGCCATGAGAGGCTATAGGGTCTCTGTTCTTATGTTCCTTTAGTAAGGGTCGACAACTCCATGTTCCCAATGTTTGATAATATTCACTCATAAGAAGGGGCGGGGGGAGATATTATTTCCTGTGCTCCAGGATTCTGAGATTCCTTTTGTGCCCTGTAACCTTCGTTTGGAGGTGCAAGTTGGGAAAGTGTTGCTCTGGATAACTACATCTTACATCAGGGCCCTATTTTAATACAACTTGCAGAGTACTTTTCTTCCGACCCTGTGGAATCTCTCATTGGCAAGATAGAACGAATACTTATTCTATAATGAATGAGTAGTGCCAGATGGGGAACTTGTGATCAAGGGACACGCTGCTTGAGGAGAAGGAATTAGCATTAAGGACTAAGGCAAATTTGTAAACCAGCCCTGTTCCTCTCCCCCTCCCCATTCCAATTCTTACCAGTCCCTTAAGCAATCACCTGTCTTTCTCCACATTTAGAAATGACACAGTAGGAAGTTATAACAATAGGTCACATTCTATGCGTGCTTTAAGGTTGACAAAATGCTTTTCTTATAACCACCCTATGAGGCAGGTAGTACACATATTATTATCTCTTTTACAGGTGGAAAAACTGAGGCTTAAAGAGGTAAAGGGACTTTCCCAGGTCATAGGACTAATAATAGTGATGATGATGATGGTGGTGGTGGTGGTGGTGGTGGAGATGGTAGATAGAGCACTGGCCTTGGAGTCTGAAGGCCTTCGGTTTAAGTATGTCCTCAGATGCTTACTAGCTGTGTGACCCTGGGCAAGTCACTTAACCCCAATTGCCTCCAGGAAAAAAAATGATGATGGTGGTGATAATAACAGCTAGAATTTATGTAGTGCCATTAAAAACCATTTTACATCTATTATTTCATTTGCCCTTTGCATCAACCTTACGAAGTAGGCGGTATTATTATCCCCATTTTACAGATAAGGAAACTGAGGAACAGAGAGCTTAAATGACTCATCATAGCTATCATTTGGAACAGGATTTGACCTCAAGTCCTCCTGACTTCAAGTCCTTCTCATTTACGCACTGTACCACCTAGATCTCTGGACACAGCTAATAAGGGTTAGAAACAAGATTTGAACCACGGTCCCCTGGGTCTAAGCCCAGTGTGCTGGTCGTTACACTACAGCAGTATCCAGAATGAGTAAACAAGGATGATTTCAATTCCTAAGGCTATTTAATTCTAGTCTCATTTTATTCGGGACCTCTAGCAATGGTCCTGAGCTGCTGCAGCTGACTGCTGAGGGAAATATACTCACTTCCTTGCTTTGGCAATCTAGCAGTCTGGGGGATGCTTCAGTTTTTAAGTGCAACGTTGCATTAATAAGCCCCTTTTTCCTTGCACCACACCTTTGCATTGGTCTCAGCAGGGTAGGGGCTCTTTAAATGAGCCTTTGTTTTCGATGTTCACCATGTACTTTTAATCAACCAACTAAGGTCTGTACTACAACCTGATAGGGCTGTATCAAATAAATAATTTTGTATGATGCTTGGAGCATATCTGAGAATCGATAGACTATTGTAACCGAAGCCTCGGCGGCAGCTTCACCTAAAAGATTGTTTCCATTTATCATCTCGGTTTGAATTTATCTGAAGCTGAGCCAAAAAACACAATTTCCAAACAAAAGCCTGGAAATGAGTGCAAATGAAGTGAATTCAGAGCAGCCTGTGCCCAGCATGTCCAGTTAACTATGCCATGGTCACCGAGGCTGGGAAGAGAGGACTGCAGTTTGGCGCAGTATGCATCACATTTCAGAATACAAGAAATAAATAGTAAGGGAACCAATTTGGATGAAAGTTCACCATCCCAGATCTTTACCTCTGAACTGGGATATGCCTCTGGTTGGTTTGCTACTTACTGGGGTAGAAGAGGTATGCCAGCTGAGAAAACATATAAAAAGTACCCTGGAATTGAATAACTGTGCTATGGAAGAAGCATTGTAATGCAGTAATTAGAAGGCTGGCCCTGGAATGCAGAAGACCTGAGTGTGAATCTTTTTTTTTAAACCTACAAGCTCTATGACCTTGGGCAAGACAAGTTTTATGTCTCTGAGCCTCAGTTTCCATATCTATAAAATGGGAATAATAATACCTATACCAACTTAATTAATTAATAATACCAACTTATATTGTAGTTGTAAGGTTCAAATGACATTTGGTATATACCTATCTATGGATATAACCCCAATATAGAAATAACTATTGGAGAAATATTAGAATGTAAGCTTTTGAGGGTAAGGATTATTTCACTTTTGTCTTTGAATCCTCAGTGCCCAGCACATAGTGGTCTTTTTAAAATAAGTTTTTATTCATGTATTTTGGAGTTTTATTCCATCACCTATTCCTTCCAGCATCCTTCCCATCTCCCCTCCCAGAGTCATCCTATATATGTCAAATAGTACTTTTTTTAAAAGAGGAAAGAAAAATCAGCATAACTGATCAATATGTGGGAAAAAGTGTGAATGTATGTACAGTGTATAACACTTGTGGACCTCCCACCTCTGCAATCTCTTCTATTTCTTCTTTCAAGCCGTGCCTGTTCTGTAGAATCTTGTGACATTCACTTTGGTTTCCACTTACATTGTTGCAGTCGCTGTGTGCATTTCCATGGTTCTGCTTACTTTACTGTGTCAGTTCATGTTGATGTTACTATGCCTCTCTATACTCATAAATGCTCGTGGATTAATGAAATGTGCCATGCAAATGTAGTGCAGATAGGTGTCTCAATAAATAGGGTGCCAGCTCTGGAGTCAGAAGGATCTGAGTTCAAATTTAGACACTTAACCCTGTTTGCCTCAGTTTCTGCATCTCTAAAATGAGCTGAGGAAGGAAATGGTAAATCACTCTAGTATTGTTGCCAAGAAAACCCCAAACGGGGTCAATAGGTGACTGAAATGACTCAACAACAACAAATGCAAATGTTATTAGACAAATATTTGTTAAGCCCCTACTAAGTAGGGTGTCCAGCAGCACTATGTTAAGCCTTGAGAATACAAAGACAAAGACCTCCAGGACCTCATGGCACTGATGTGGGTGGCAGTGAGGCAAGGAAGAATAGCTGTCATCATGTTATTGAATGTCAGTCAATAGACATTTATTAAGCGTCTGTTTTGTGCCTGGCACTACGCTAAGCCCTGGACGTTAGAAGAATAATTTTTGTTTTGCTTTGTTTTGCTTTGTTTTTCTAAGCTAGACCTTTGATTTCATTATTATAGGAAAATCGGGGTAAGGAAATTTCTTCTACCAATGTAGATCAGCACCTGCTAATGTTGGAAAGTAGCCAAAGGCCCCAGTAAATTAGATAAATTAAGTAACTTGCCGAAGGTCATAAGTCAGTACGTGTCAGAGATGGAGTGCTTCTTCCTAAGTCTAAGGCTAGCCCTCAATCTATTAGACATCTTAGAAAGCCAACACGTCCGTAAATGAAATCCTGTTTTGAGGTTTCTCAACAAAGGATATTTACTTCCATTGATTCTAGCAAGAAGCTGGGATAAATTTCAGGAAATAACAAGATTCCTCTTAAACACTTGCAACACATGCCTTGCATAGTCACTGCTTTATAGAACTGAAGAGCTTGCTTCCACTCAGGGTCTCATGGGGTAGGTACATTCCAAAGTGCTCAAGAATGAGAGGCCTCAATTGTGCTGCCTTTAAATTTTATTGGAAAAGCCAGACCTCACTTAGTCTTGGCATGATCATTCTAGGAAGCTCTCAAAGGGTGGAGACCTGCACCAGGGGAATGTCCAAAGAAGTATACAGACTGTAAGGTCTTTCACAGCTCAGACAGAGCAAGGAAGAACGCACAGACCAATGGGCTCAGATTAAGGCCCAGTTGTTACCCTCCAGGGGATTCCCTTCAAAGCCTGCCAGAAGACCCTGCAAGTCACTGATCCTGCTTTATCTTAGCCTCACCTTGAGAGTGACTTGGCTGAAACCCACAGGAGTCACGAGTTATTGTCTGACCATCCACCAGAATTATGGAATCTTAGAGTCGGAAGGCGCTTTTGACCACATTTTGTCCAACGGCCTTATTTTACAGGAGATGCTATTGAAGCCTGAAGTAGTAAAGTAATTCTGTGAATTGTCTGACATCGTACTTGTCGAATGAACGAAAGAGTAATAGCTAACACGTAGACGGTCCTTTCAAGTTTGCCAAGTACTTGATGGACATTTCATCTGAGCCTTGCGGCAACTCTGTGGGGTGTATAATGTTATCATTCCCATTTTATAGATGGGGAAACTGAGGCTTGGAGACATTAAGTAGTTTGCTCATTTGTTGCTGTTCTTCAATCATTTCAGTCATGCTGACTCTTTGCGACCCCATTTGGGGTTTTCTTGGCAAAGATACTGGAGTGGTTTGCCATTTCCTTCTCCAGCTCATTTTACAAATGAAGAAACTGAGGCAAACAGGGTTAAGTGACTTGCCTAGGATCATGCAGCTAGGAAGTATCTGAGACTAGATTTGAACTCAGGAAGAAGCGTCTTCCTAGCTCTGGGCTTGGCACTCTATCTGCTGTGCCACCTAATAAACATTTAGGGACAAGTTTTGAACCACAGTCTTTCCTAATTCTGGGACCAGGGTTCCTTTTATACTCTGCTACACTGATTATGTTGTGTATGCCACAAAATATCACAGGAAGGTCTTTTCTGCGTACAAGGGATCCTAAAAGTCTTAATGCAGTTTTAAGCTTTAATATCTTTAAGGAAATTATTAGGAAATTCCTTTAGTAGCTTCGAATGTGACTAAGACTTTTGAGACATTCTGTATTTGACTAAGGATAAACCTTACCTCAAAAGAATAAACCTGATTCGTATCTTACTATTTAACTTTAAAAGTGATAAGTTCTGGAAGATCACTGAACTTGGAACCAGAACTTATGTATTGGAATTCTGCTCCTTTCCAGATGCGTGACTGGGTAAGTCACTTTCACTTCTCTGGGCCTCAGTTCTCATCTGTAAAATGGGTACAAAATATGCTTACACTGTGTATATACTTCATGGGTCTGATATGAGAATCGAATGAGATGAGGCCCATATAAAACTTTTTAAACGCTAAAGTGCTATACACCTATAAGCTAAAAAATATTATTATTATTATTACGTAAGTAATGCCTGGCACACAGCAAGCATCTAATCAATGCCTATTGACTTGACTTAAACAGGCTCCCACAGGAGAGGCATTCCAGTGTCCTTGATAGAAATAGTTGCAGAGGGGAAATACATCTGCCTTGTTAGATTCCTCACTAGGTAATCCCTACACCAAAGAAATCATGGACCTGAGGATGACAACACCACCAGCGACAGTAATAATAGCCAGAATGTATGTAACACTTATGTGCCAAGCACTGTGCTAAGCGCTTTACAAGTATTATCTAATTTGGTCCTCATAAACTTGGGAGGTAGGTACTATTATTATCCCCATTTTACAGATGAGGAAACTGAGGCAAATAGGAATAAAGTGACTTAACTGGGGTCACAGAGCTAATGTCTGAGACTGGATTTGAACTCAGGTCTTCCTGAGGATATGCCCAGAGTTCTGCCCACTCTGTCACCTAGTTGCCTTTTCCCTTGGCTTCAGCAGGCCTTTCTCCAGGCTTGTTGGTCTATATGACCGCCTTTCCCCCCTTACAGTAAGTCAAGTAGGATATAAGGCCTCTTACTGAATCACTCCCCACTTGTGAGCAATTTGACATGTACCCGGCGGAGAAAGAACTCTACGGTGGTAGCGTGTGAAAGGCAGTGTGATACAGAGGAGAGGGCTATGGACTTGACAACAGGAGGAACAACACTGAGTCTCAACTCTGCCATTCACTAGGGAAGCAACCTTAAACAAGTCCTTTAGCCCCCTCGGCCCCAGCTTCCTTTGCTGTGAAATGAGAAGGATGGATTAGACTACATTGGGCATCCCTTTCAGCTCCGACAACCTTTGAATCTAGTGTTGAAAGGGATGTTGATGGTCATGGAAGGAAGAGATGAAAACAAACTCGACCCACTTCCCAATTTTACCAAGGACCAGCCCTGCACAGAATATACTCAAGGTGAGCGTGTCGGGTCCTGTGCTCAGCGCACACCTCATTCATCACCTGGACTCTAGGAAGGGCTGAGATGATGCTTAACAGAGACCCTGATCTACAGTCACCCACCCCATGGCCAACTTCTGCTGTTGAGGAACTGATCAGGTGGGGAAATACGACTGCTTCCATTTTCCTGCATTTATCCTTAGCACAAGAGACCAAAGCAACACAGAGTTCTCATTAGAGGCAGGGGTCATTTTTTTTTTCCTGTAGAAAAAGCTAAACCAGACATGAACAGTTTTCAAAAGAAGAGGAAACAAATGATCAGTAATCACCTCAGGGGAAATGTTCAAAATTGCTAATAATCAGAGAAATACAAATTAAAGTAAGCCTGAGATATCCCCTAATGAAATGCAATCTTAGAGCCAGAAGGGATTTTAGAGGCCATCCCATCCAACTGATGCCTGAACAATAACCCCCTCTGTCTACTCTGCTCCTTGGATAACAGTCATCCAGCCTTTCCTTGAAAACCTCTAGTAAAATCCACGACCTCCTGAGGCCATTTCACTTTTGGATAGCCCCAATTATTAGGAAATTCATTCACACAGCCATCCTAAATCTTCCTGTTTGCAACCAATACCTACTAATCCTAGCCCTCTGGGATCAATAGAGACAAGCAGACCAGGTTTACTCTTTTTTCCACAAAGCAGCCCGAGAAACACTGTATTAACCTACTAAGTCATCTCCAGATGTTAAAACATGGGGTTGGCAGGGGGAACCATAGAAGGGCTGTGGGAAAATACTAATTCAGTGATGGTTGAGCTGTGAATTGGTTCAATCATTCTAGAAAACAGTTTGGAATTGGGGGAAAAAGTTATTAAATCATATATACTTTTGACCCTTATTGAAAGCAAGAAAAGATGCATACGTACAAAAACATTCATAGCAGCATTGATCAGTACCTAGAGGAGTACCTGGTCTACAGTACGTGTTTAGTGAATGCTTGTGGATTGATTATCTGTGATAATACAAAGCTGGAAACAAAGTATGCCCCTAACAACTGGGGAATTGCTGAACTAATTACAGCACATTAATATAATAGACTATTATGGAGTAAGGAATGACAAAGAGGAAGAATTCCTAGAAACATGGAAAGGTTCATAGGAAGTGATACAGATTGAAGAAAATAGAACCAAAAGAACAATTTACACAATGACTAAAACAGTTTAAATAAAATCAACATGAAGATGCAAAAAAAAAAATTTCTTTTAAAGGAAGCTCTGAGAGCTGTGGTTCCAAGCTGTCTTTCTCCATCTATTCAAATATCCTGCCATTATTGGAGCTGGTTTTGGAAGAGCTAACTTAACCCATTTCTCAATGCCCAGAATGCCTAGCTCTTTTCTAAAACAGTACATGCAGTGTTCTTGGCAATGCCCATTGGGGAAAATGGTGGGAAGAAAATAAGCCTTTGTCTGGGTTACAAAACAGTAAACAGGTCTCCATGTTTGTAGTGCTGCTATCAGACACAGTCAGAAATAGTTGCTTGTGAACATGGTACATCCGTGGATCTGAATTACAGGCCTGTTGGTATCCAAGGGCTGAGAAATCTTTTTAAGGCTCCGTCTCTCCTGCTGGGAGAAGTGGCTTTCACAGAATCCTGTCACAGGCAGGCTCCCTGGCTCACCCTTCCCTCCCACAGAGAGGGAAAGCTAATGCCACTGAATTTGCTGTAACAGGGCCCATGGAGGGGAGTTTGCCTGACCCCAAACAATAAATCCAGGGCCAGTTTTCAGACACAAGCCTAGACGCTCGACCCCACCCCTTCCCCAGCCACTCATTCTCCCTCATCCATTCCCTTCCCCCTCCCCACCGACTGGGCTCTCCAGGGCATCTGTCCTGAAGTAAGGCCTTTGCACTACAGCCCATCTTTCCTTCCTCCTCCCCCCTCCGACTGTCTGCCAGGCGAGTCACAGGCGAAATGATGACTCAGAAAACAAATGAATCTGCCCCAGGAGCTGTGGCAGTGATTTCATTGCAAGTGGTTTTTTTCTATTAGATTTATAAAATTATGCCAAAATGGAGAAATTGCCTTAGGTCAGAAGTACAAGAGAATAACGATGACTCTCTGAACACCGAACAGAAACAGCCCTGACCAAGGGACCTTGGAGTCCAAGAACCTCTTTAAAAGGAAAACATCAGACTCTGTGTCCTCAGAATCTGATGATATCATTACAGAGCAGGGACAGAGCAAGAAGGAGCTCCTGAAACAAAGGGCCCCACAGTCACACTCCATCTGCCAGAGATGCATGATGGAAAAGGGCAGCAGTCACAATGCTGGCCAATAACTGCAATTCTTTGCCCTTTTTTTGTTTTGTTTTGGTTTTTCCTTTTTGGAGGGGGGAAGGCAGGGCAATTGGGGTTAAGTGACTTGCCCAAGGTCACACAGCTAGTGTGTCAAGTGTCTGAGGCCACATTTGAACTCAGGTCCTCCTGACTCCAGGGCCAGTGCTCTACTCACCGCACCACCTAGCTGCCCCTCTTTGTGCCTTTAATATACCTTCCAAACCACTTCTACATCTGCTAAAGAACATGGGAGGCAGTGGGAAGAAAAGTGGTCCTGAAATTGGAAGGCCTGTGTTTACATGTGTACTGCGTGATTTTGGTCAAGTCTCTTCATTTCCTTGGGGCCTCACTCTCCTCATCTGTAAAATGGAGAGGATGAACTAGACGACCTCAGAGGTCTCTGCCAGCTTATCATTTATATCCTGTGATCTTCATAGCATTCTCAGGAAGTCAGCAGTACGAGTATTACTAACTCCATTTGAGGAAAGGGTTGTTGCGGAGCAGTTTTTAGTCCTGACTCTTCGTGACCCCATTTAGGGTTTTCTAGGCAAAGATACCGTAGTGGTTTGCCATTTCTTTCTCCAGTTTAAATACAGATGAGGAAACTGAGGCAAATAGGGTAAAGTGCCTTGCCCAGGGTCACACAGATGGTAAGTGTCTGAGGTCAGATTGGAACACAGAAAGAGGATTCTTCCTGACTCTGGACCCAGCACTCTATCCACTGTGCCACCTAGGCACCCTGAGGGAAGTGAATAAAATAAAATAAACTGAAATAAAATTTCATTACGCCACTTGCCCAAATGAATCAGCGGAAGAACCTGAACTGTAACTCAGAATTCTAGACTTCTGTTTCTGAGACCTTTCTTTTACAATATGGTTATGATTTGGATATGTCTTTTTTTCTGCTCAAAACCCTTTCAAAGGCTCCATACTGTCTAAAAAGTAGGGTTCAAACTCCTCTGCCAGATATTCAAGCAAAAAGGGCCCCTGCCATCATTCCAAACAAGCTGGATTGCTCACCCTCCCAAGTCGTGCTTGAAATTTCCAACCTCCATACCTTTTCACATGTTTTCCTCTCTACCTGACGTGCCCTTCCCAACTTTCCCCAGCTCCATTCCATCTGTCAGATCTCCCACTCATCCTTGAGGTCCAAGCCAAAGTGCACACCCTCCAGAAAGCTTGCCATGATTCCCCTTGATCCTCCCATCGTCCTTCCCACCTCTCTTATGTACTCAACCTACATTATTCCTTTTTTTTTCATACGTTGGCAGGTATCATTTAAGTTCAAGAACAGGTTGT
>CM053625.1:38475726-38517404 GCA_028646595.1 Phalanger gymnotis
AGAAAGAGAGAAAAAAGAAACAGTAAAGAAATGAGGCTTGTGAATAGAACATAGACTGAGTTGACCCTGTTTGTGAGGGGAAAAGAAAGCATAATGAAAGTTTAATTTCTGCATACTTTGTCAAAGACAAAGAAATACAAGCCATATGGACAACCTCCCCAGAGACATCCTTGAAACACCTGTAACCACTCATGTGTCCCAAGGTTGGTGTGCAGAAAATAGTCAGGAGATCTGGGTACTAGGACCAGCTTTGCATTCAATAGTTATGTGACCTTGGTAGAGAAGGTCACCTCTTCTCTCTGGACCTCACTTTCCTCAAATGAATGTAAGAATATGTGCTACCCTGCTTGCCTCACAGGTCCCCTACTATGTTCTTTCTTTAACTTCTGTTTGCTTTAATCCACTGAAAAAGGAAATGGAAAACCACTCCAGTATCTTTGCCAAAAAAACTCCATATGGGATCATGGAAAGTCAGACATAACTGAACAACATATATGTGTGTATGTGTGTCTGTGTGTATCTGTGTGTATCCACATATATATCCACGTACATCATATATGTATAATATGTATATGATATATAATAAATGTGTGTATATACATACAATCCCTTGAATTCCAAGCTTCATAGAGGCCTCAGAGGAGAAAAGAGTGAGGGAAGCACTCATTGTGTCTTTAAAGATATCTCACCTTTTCCTGTGGCTGCACACTATTTCCTCTCTGTTCCTAGACAGATTAGTCTCTGTTTGACTGATATTTTGTCCCTCTGGTATTGTGATATTTTTGCTGCATGAGTCATTCCCCACAATGGGGAAGGGGAAAAATATTGCCCTTTTAATTAGGTCCACAGAGATGGCAAGACAATCTGAGTGTCTTTATCAAAGCCTTGTTCATGCATCACTGCTATGATTTGTTTTTGTTTTGATTTTACTCCATTTAAGGAAGAACATGGTAATGGGAGCCTGTGATACAGTACCCCACACCTTCAGTAACAGTTTCCTTCTTAAGTTGAGCCATAAGAAATGTATTTTTGTCCTCGCTGTAATAAGAATGTCTTACATTTGCATAATACTTTATTTCAGAGTGTGTTCACATACATGGTCTAATTTAAGCTTCAAAATCCTATGAGGCAGACAGGGAGGGCATGTATCCTCATCCCCAGTCAGTATTTGAGGAAACTGAAGTCTAAAGAGATTCAACAAGTTGGCCAAGGTCACATGGAGAGCTACCAAGATGAAGGGGCTCAAGTTCTTGTCATATGTGAACCAGTTCAAGGAACTGGGAACATCTACTCCAGAGAGGAGAAGACTTTGAGAGAAATGACAGCTATCCAAATAATTAAAGGGCTACCATGTAGAAAAAGGATTAGGGGACAGGCAGTAGTAGTATTGGATCCAAGATGGTGGCCAGCATAGGCTGATGAGGGAGTTAGAAGAAATCCGCAAATGTGTAATGAAAAAATTCCATAGCACCTAGGTTGATGAAGTTAATTTATTGGCTTTGCATGGGTTTATTGTTCCTGGCAATCTTCCATGTGGCAAAAGTGCCTTCAGAATTAAAATCAACTTCTTAGCAGAGTCTCTATTTAAACTAAAGTCATATTCAAAATACAGATTTACATCCCTTGCATCAATTACAAAGGGCAGGTCTATCTAGTAGTGCTAAAAACTGGAAGCTAGCAACCCAAACTGATCAAGTCAACCATTCCCTTATAGAACCTGTGAATGACCTCAAGCCAAAACATTCCTTTCAGGATGATCTAGCTAAAGAATATTCTAAAGACCATAAAAAATTCTGTAAGAACACTCAAGAGTTCAAAGAAACATGGAAAAAGCAACCAAAGACTAAAATCTTCCATGCTTAATTCCATTAAAGGAGAACAAGACCCCAGAGCAGCTCCTTCCAAATGTCTTACAAAGCAGGACTATAGAAAATTGACAGATTCCCAGTGACCACTGTCTGGTGCTAAATTGTGGCAGTTACTAAATTTCTATTGTTTTCTTAATCAAAAGTGATACAGGTATAAGCTCATTAAGAAAAAATAAAAATTTTAAGATGTCCTAATAAAAGAAAGCAAGAAAGGAAGAAAGAACAAAAGAAAGAAAGAGAAATAAAGGAAGGAAGGAAGGAAGGAAGGAAGGAAGGAAGGAAGGAAGGAAGGAAGGAAGGAAGGAAGGAAGGAAGGAAGGAAAAGAAAGAAAGAAAGAAAGAAAGAAAGAAAGAAAGAAAGAAAGAAAGAAAGAAAGAAAGAAAGAAAGAAAGAAAGAAAGAAAGAAAGAAAGGAAGGAAGGAAGGAAGGAAGGAAGGAAGGAAGGAAGGAAGGAAGGAAGGAAGGAAGGAAGGAAGGAAGGAAGGAAGGAAGGAAAAGAAGAGATTAGATTTATTCTACTTGGTTTCAGAGGGTAAAACTAGGAGCATGTTTTAACTAGGAGAATGTTACAGAGAGGCAGATAAACTGCCTAGCTATTAGAATTCACCAAAAATGGGATGGCGTGCCAAAGAAGGTGATCAATTTTCCCATGGAGGACTGGATGATCAACTGTCAGGCATAGTGTAGAAGAAATTTTGATTCAGACTAATCTCCAAGGACTCTTTGAGATGAAGCATTCTCTGTCACCTTTATATTTAATGACACAGCTGAAACTAAAACTCTTGTCTTCTGATCATGGTGATCCTTTCCATCACACCTACATCTGAGTAGTCAAAGTATTTGCAGGAGTTCCAGCAGCCTTCTCTAGGGCTACTCATCCGACTCATATTTCTTTGGCTTTGAACAAATTATCCCCAATTCTTTTTGATAATTAAGTAAGATATGATACAAGGTAATATAAAATAGCTTCTCCAGATAAGCCTATGGGGTGATGTTGCTGATCATAAAGGAAAACAGAGGCAAGGTCAGTTATATGATATTCTCATCACCCTGGAAAAGTTTTAAAGAAAAAGAAATGTTCACTCATTTCAGACTAAATTTCAGAAACTCAGTCCAAATATTTGACTGGTTATGCCATTAGAACACAAGCCCTACCTTGGTGTTGAGGCTCAACGTACAACCTTTAGTCCTGTTAGTGGAGGCGAGCCAACTGATAGATTTGTCCTTCAACAAATGTATAATAAACACTATGTACCAGGCACTGTTCTTTTGGTGAGAATACAAAGAAAAAGCAAAATCAGTTCTTGCCCTTAAGGAGCTTACAATCTTAAGGGGGGAGGGGGATAGAATGTATATGAATAAGTGCATACAAGACACATACAAAGTAGATGCAAAAGTAACTTTAGAGAGGAAGACGCTGTTAAAGAAACTGGAAAAGGCTTCCTGAGAAAATAACGTTTGAGCTAAGTCTCGAAGGAAGTCAAAGACTCTAAGTGGCAGAAGTGAGGAGGTAGAGCACCCAGGCATAGGGGATAGTGTAGAACCATGGAGAGATAGGAGCTCATCAAAAAGTTGGCTTCAATGAGATGCATTTTGTGGCCACAGTAACTCCCAGAGGCCATCTTCTATGGCAAAGAGGGGTTACGATCCAGATCGATGGGAGAAGTAGCCACAGATATTTCAGAGATGAATTCACAGATCCTTGAAGGGTGAGTTCTGATGATTGTTCCAGAGCAGCAGACACTAAATTCTTCTTCCACCTTGGGGTTGTTTTCTTTTACTTCTCTTCCTAATGATGAGAGTCAGTGAGCCTGTCAGGCTTTGTCTATATATACAGACCAGTTTGGCTATCTTTGATAGAAGGATCAGTTAATTTGGTTAAAAAGCCAATTAGATTCTGTCAACCCACCAGACTATTTTTGTCTGCAAGACGCAAAATCAGTTTGATGGGTGTTTTTTTTTCTTATTGAATTCAATTCAATTAAACAAACATTTCTTAAATCCCTATAGCAGAGAAAAGACTGTTGGAAAGTTCTCAGTACTATTATTGGTAAACATAGATCCCAGTCCCAGCTCCATGAGTTCCTATCTGCAGGATCTCTAACAAATCACTTTGTCTCTTTTGACTTCACTTTCCTCGTTTATAAAATGAGTCGACTAGACTCAAGTGTAAATCTATGAACTTAGGAAGTACAGCTAGGTCCCGATTGATTAGTGTGAACAATGAATCCCCTGAAGTGGTCCCATTTATCCAAATTCACATAATTTTGCAAAATAGAGTAATTGGTTCCAAATAGGCAGCTCAAATTTGAATAATTCAACCACTTCAAGGGATTTTTTAATTTCAAGACCTAAGTATATCACAAAGAAATATAAAAGATGGTCTCTCCCCTCATGGAGCATATAGTATAGTAGGAATACAGCACAAATACAAGTTACCACAATGGAAAATGATATCTGATTGCATGAGAAATGCAAACAGAGCACTCACTGTGGGAGATCTGAGAGACAAGGACATTACTGATTGAGGGAATCGAGGAAGGTTTTACAGAAGGGGTGATATTTGAGTCGAACTTTAAAGGGTAGGTTTAAATTCCTTTAAAGGAATTCAACAGGTAGAGAATAGCAGGGCAGGGATAAGGATGAAGAGATTCCAGATACAAGGAGCAAGGTGAGCAAAAGCACAAGAAAAAAATGGGGGTGTGGCACATAAGTAGCCCAGCTGGGCTTCAGGCTAATATTTGTGAAGTGGAGTAACATGAGATAAGACCGGCAAGATAAGAAGATACCTAATTGCAGAGGGTGTTGAATGAAAGGCTACTTTGAATTTTGTTTCAGAGGCAAGAGGGAGCCATATCAGGATTCTAAGCAGAGCCCTGACCGTGACTATTCTAGCTTTGTACCCCGAGCCTGGCACAAAGCAGGTACTTAATAAATGTTTGTTGAATGACTGAGTGACTGTATCTATGCATGAGAAGGATTATTCTGTCGATAGAATTAAGGATGGACTAGAGAGAAGTGAGAGCGGAAGCAGGGAGATTTTTATATTAATCCCACAAGGGTGGGAAAGGAGGCTTGTACCAGGGTGGGACAGTCAGAATACGCAGAAGGGAAGGGATATGAGAGATATTGTAGAAATAAAGTTGATGGGAAGTGGAAACTGATTGTATGTGACAGTTGATTGCTTTGTTTAGCATCTTACAGACCCAACCTATGAGCTGTGTCTTCCTACTACAGAGAATCAGTTATTTCTCTTAGCCATCAAAAGAAGTTATAGAGAGAGTAGGAGATTTAAAAATACAATGACATTTCTCACTCTCTCTCTCTCTCTCTCTCTCTCTCTCTATATATATATATATATATACATACATATATATATATATATACATATATATATATATTTTAAAGTCAAGATCACTGTCAAGCTAACGGTCATCCCAATCTCCTGTGATATTTCCGAGGAGGTTTTAATGGAAAACAGCCTGGCTGCATTGTACCCTACATTTCATTCCTCTCCCACTCAAAATACACAGCCTTATACCCAGGCTTCTTCCTTTATAATAAGGAGGAATGTCATTTGCAAGTTTCCCATAAATACTGATTATGCAGCTCAGTCCTGGCACTACTTTTCTTGAGACCACACTGACTCTTTGGGGCTCTCCCTTCTAAGCCCATAGCTATACCAGGCACTGATTATACTGGCAACCCTTATGGCTGACAGGATGCCAGGTGATTCACTAGCAAGAGTTCCTGTTTTCAAAATCCTTCTTTTTCAGGGGTAGCAGGAAGAGAATGAACAGACCAACTTGATGCCAGTGGTGGACAAGTAGACAAACAGTCACAATGGGAATACTGACGCCTACAATGCTCAGGAGATGGTGATTTTTAAAAATGTTTAGAGTACACACACACACACACACAGACACACACACACATGCACACACACACATATACTGAGTATACACATATATGCAAGATCCATGCTAGACTAGAAGACAGTTTTGGAGACATCCCCTTAGAGCCATAGATAATAATTCAGCCACTTCAGAGGCTTCGTTATTTGCGCTAATCTGGACCTAGCTACATTACAAAGCAATATAAAGTTTAGGTATGATGGTTTCTAAAAGCATTAACTTCAGTTCCTATGAAAATAGATTTCAAGCAAGTGCAGAAAGTCAGCTCTGACCTTTTCAGTGTGCAGCATAAGTATAGACTCCAAGTGAACAACTCCAACACCCAACAAACACTATACCATTACGTCAAAAGCCCAAATCTATTTGGCTAATTGCTGTCTTGGGCATGTCCCAAGTTATTACACAGACAGTGACAAACTTGAGAGCCTAAGAAAACGTGCCTGGCAGAATCTAGTGAAAATCTGTCTTGACATCACTTTTGATGACTTTGTTTGCATGCTAAGTGTGATCAAATGAGAACCGGCAGAAACATTCTAGAATGATTTTCCCATCCATGTCAGGAATCACCTTTTTGACATAATCATGGTTTTTTTTTAAGTCTTTCCTTGAGGGAAGAATCTCTATCTAGAAGGCAGTCAGGCTGATCTTACAAGCAAATCGAAGTCTGTCACCAGCGAGCTTTTGCCAAGAACAGCAGTCATCTAGAATCTGTGAAAAGCAGTGTCAGCAGAGCTTTGGGGGAAGTCATACACCCATCCCACTTGCTTTCCACCCTCCCAGACACCCGCCCTCTCTGGTCGGTACCTTCTGTGTGGCAGCTGGAAGAGAGGATGGTGTTCGGAGGTCGGAAGATGTAAGGCAGGTAACGAGAAAAGCATTTCATCTTCCAGAAAAAAAAATAATTCTAAATCAAAAACCAGTTTCCTGAATCCATGAGGATTCTTTTGGCTTTCCAGGCAGGCTACATCACCGATAGGTTTATGTAGGATCTCTCCCAGATCTGCAAAGCCAGGAAGCCTGAGGAAGAACTGGCCGTGGACCCCATTTTGCCATCAGCACCAGGAAGAGCTGCTTACATTTCTGCATGCAGCTCAAACTCAGAAGCCCCCAAGCAAGCCAGGATATAAGCACTTCATTGGCTGGAGCTCATCAGAGCAGGATTTGCTGAGTAAGTCAGTCCTGCCTGTAAACACACACTGAACAACACTGTCCAAAATCAGCTTCCACCTTTTTCCTTCTCCTGGTCAGTTTCTCTTGCAGAAATAGAAATCCAGCAGGATACGGGAGCACTGAGGATAAATGACCATCTCTTATTCAGCTAGAAGATCAGATGAAACAAAGGCAGCACAGAGCCCTGCTCCGGGGAGAGACTGCTGCTAAGAAAGTAGCCCTGTCATGCCAGGGATCTCAGGAATATTAAAGTACTGTGCAATGAAATGGGTCTCTGTCCCTGCTTCATCTAGATTTGGTTCTTTCTTCTTGTTCTTCTTCTTTCTAATACTAAAAGCAGGACAAAGGGGCCATTTATCACTTAGGTGAACCAGAACATAACAGAGTTGAGGAATCGGTGACAGGGGACTAACACTGACAGATTTTGTGTTCCACAACTGTGTGCTTGCTTTTTTTTTTTCTGCCAGCATTCACACAAGAGCAGTAACTTCAGCTCAGAGTGGTTTGCTGTTCAAATTTAAAGCCACAGTACAAGAATAGTAGAGCTTGGATTCAAATGAGTTACTTCCTTCCCCACACATACATAGATCTTCGAGTAGGTGAAAGGATTGAGGTCAGGTCAGTCATGGAACAATATATTCCTGAATGAAAATCTGTCCAGAGGCTAGAGTGGAAGGAAAAATGCCCACTACATTATAATTATACGAAATGTTTTGACCTTAGCAACTCCCAAAGACAATCTCCTAAGGCAGAGAAGGGTTGTGCTCTACATCCATAGGAGTTCTCACACTGACGAAATCAGAGCAAGGAAAACTGATGGAGCCCTGCTTCCCCCACTCAAAACAAAGTAATGGGGTTGGAAACAGTATGCCAAAGCAAATGCAGAGCTCCCCTTTTGCCTAAGCCAGGACCGGTTAGAGACGGCTACTGCTGCTGAGGACAATGTTACACATGGAATCAATGGGAAATTGTCCAACTGAAGTTCATTTGGTAGGGGGGTGGGGTGGAGTAGATAGAGGGTGGGGCTGTCTTCTCAAGCCAAAGCATAAAATTGGCCTATTAGACACCAATTAGTCTGGTCATCTCATAAAACCCCAATTCCTCTTGTTCTCCCAGTTTTGAACCATCTGCCTGACCCAAAGGCCACATCCTTCTCTTGACTCATGAAATATACTATCCTCAGATATGACTCATGCTTCTGATCCCAACCCACATCCTGCCTCCAGCCCCTCCGCTTAGCGACCCTGACCTTAAGCCTGGCAGAGCCCAGAGGAACATCATAAAATGCACGTTTGCTGTCATCATCTCATTATCAACTGTCTCATCCTTCATTCAAGAAGAGAAAATGGAAATGCTCTTCATCATTCTACATAGAGATTAAGAGAAAATAAAACTCTCTCGAATCCTGTGTAATGAACACCAAATTTTAAGTACCAGCAAAACAACTCTTCAAATAGTGTGATTTTTAGAAGACTTAATATGAACATGCTTTAAAGAAATCCATAAGAGCCAATTTCAAGTGTTTCTGACTTTCAGCTTTTTTTTTAATGACTTTCAAGCTTTTATGACTTTTCAAAAAATTTAATTTATCATTGGGGGAATATGTTAGACTACATCAGGGAGCAGGTCACTATTGTTCCGGCCAGTGTGGTCACAAGGCAACTCCTTGCTCTCACCTTCAACTTGTTGTCTATGTGATGTCAAACAACCAGTTGATTCAAGGAATTTAGTGAGATAACACATCAGTTCAGTGGGAAAATAATCTATCACGTGTCCAATATCCCCTGAAGAGAGAGCCTCAGCCATGGGAACTCAATTGCTGTTCATTCTAACAAGATCGGGGCATTTGGAGGGCTTTTTCTAAAGTAGAAGTGTGCATACACCATGAATTTCCAATCTTCTTTGTCTGGATCATCTAGATTGGCTTCATGGACAATTACAAATTCATTGGAGAAAAGCACATGCTAATATTTCCCTGATAATATATTCAGATTATGGAAACTAATTTTAGCAATAGATATGTTAAATACCCACTACCTTCAGACAGAGATAAAAGTGGGAATTTTTGCACTCAGGTCAAGTACCTCAAACTGTGCCTGGGGCAAGCAGCGTGCTAGAAGGCCACAGGGATAGCAGGGGAGATGAGCAGGACAAGGTAAACACTTGCTGTAGCTTGTCATAACACATTTCCTTATTTTAATCATCCTTGCTAATCTCTGTTGTTTCTATACCTCTATGTCAGCACTCTCCAAATTTAGTGCCCTGGGACAAGGCTCAGATCACCAGCCCTTAGTTCCAGATCTAGGTACAGAACATATATACAAAGTCTAGATAAAATTTTATCCTTGTCCTCACGGAGATCATAATCTGTTAGGAGAATGAGACTGAAACAGATAACTGTAATACAGACCATTACATGATTAATGCATTAGAATTATAAAACAAAGTATTTCATGGGGTGAGAAATAAAATAGTGGCTGAACCAAACCGGATTGGACAAGACTAGGCTCCATTAATTGAACAATTCTCAGCCTTTGCAATCTAGCCTCTGCCACTGAAGCTGACTATGGCAGCCTGCTTTCTGTTACCTTTTCGTCCAATTATCCAGAATTATAGGATTTACAGCTAGAAGAAATCACATTCTTCAATGCTCTTTACTACACATATGGGAAAATTGAGATCCAGAAGCATTAAGTGACTTGCCCTGGTTCATCCAGGGGTAGGGAACCTGCAGCTTCGAGACTACCTGTGACCCTCTAGTCCTCAGGTGTGGTCCTTTGATTGAATCCAAACTTCACAGAACAAATCCCCTTAAGAAAAGAATTTGTTCTATGAAACCTGGACTCATTCAAAAGGCCCCACTTGAGGACATAGAGGACCCTGATCTCAGATGGTAAAGAAGAGAGTTAGCATTCAAGCCTGAAGCCTTTTGCTTCACACCCAGTACCCTCCAGTACCAAACTGCCTGGGCTCTCTCCTCTCAACTTTAAAACTTGTTGTCTGGACAACTCATTTGAGTACTTCTTTACCTCCTGCTTAATATACTTAGTTAACTACTTCCCTGTGTACACTTATTATCTCCCCAATAAGACAATAAGTTCTCAGAGGGCAGGGCAGTCAAAAAATATCTGCCAAATGAATAGTATGAATCTCAATTTCCTCCTCTGTAAAATAATGTGGTTTTGTTAGTTGATCCCTATAGTGCTTTCTAATTGCATTATTCATCCAGCTTCTATGAATGAATCCTCACTGATGCCTTGTTGCTATAAATAGACATATCCTTATAATCTAGCTAAGACTGTTACCTCAACGTGAAACAAAAAGCCAAATATAGCCTATATTCAAATCCTAGCAGAACCACTTCTACAGTACCTGATTTTTCCCTGCCCTAATCTGAAAAAAAAAATCTTCCTCTAGCCCAAAGTAAGGCTATAACCACCTTACAGCATGCAAGATCAGTGCTCCATGTGAAGCATCATGGGACCCAGATAGAATTTCTTCTATCACCCTCTCCACTGCCAAAAGTTATTTACAATGTGATGAGGAAGGCTTTAAGAAATAATTGTCAGCAATTCCAACTCAGAAGACTTCCTGGTCTTGCTAGACAGTGATGACCTTGACTCCTCTCTGAGTCACCTATTTTGCTTATACCTCTCTGATGTACATGTATGTATGTATACGTGTATGCATGTATGTATGCATATATGTATGCATGTATTTATGAATGATAGTGCAACGCTCCAAATCTGTTGGCCGGGGGAGGTGGTTCAGTGCTCTTCATTCAATCAACAAGCAAAAAACAAGAGTTTATTAAGTGCCTCCTATAGCACTAAGTAGTACTAAGTATTAAGGTACTTAGCAACCTGGCACTGGCAGTCTGCTTCTGTTACCTCTTTGTCCAGTTATTTAGAATCATAGAATTTACAGTTAGAAGCACTAAGGATACAAATTTAAAGAATGAAACGTTCCCTACTCTCAAGGATCTTCCATTCTAATGGAGGAAACATCAAATACACATTTAAATATATACAGAATAAATATAGAGAGAATAAATACAAATGAAAACAAGGTAGTTAAATATAAAATGGTTAGGGAGGGCTTGGGGCAGCTAAATGGTGCAGTGTATACAGCACAGGCGCAGAGTCAGGAAGACCTGAGTTCAAATCCAGCCTCAGATACTTACTAGCTATGTGACCCTGAACAAGTCACTTAATGCTATTTGCCTCAGTTTCCTCATCTGTAACATGAGCTGGAGAAGAAAATGGTAAATTACTCTAGCATCTCTGCTAAGAAAAGTCCAAATGGGGTCATCAAGAGCCAGACATGAACAGAACAACAACAGGGAGGGCTAGCCATTGGGGGAATCAGGAAAGGCCAGCTGCAAAAGGTAATACTTGAATTGCATTTTGGAAGGAAGGGAGAGCTTCTATTAGGTAAAAATGAGGAGAGAGTTATTTCAAGCATTAGGGATGTCCACTGCAAAGGTGGAGAGATGTGGATAGAGTGCCACATGTGAGGAACAGAGAAAAGGCCAGTTTGAGTGGATCTCAGAGCATGGGAACAGAAGTAATGTAGAATGAGGACAGAAAGAGAGATTGAAACTAAGTTCTTAAAACATTTAAACTATAAACAGAGAAGTTGATATTTTATCCTGGGGCAATAGGGTGCTGGAGTTTGAAAACAGGAGTGACACAGTCATACCTGCGCTTAAGGAAAATTACTTTGGCAACTGTGTATAGGATAGATTGGAACAGTAAAAGTGTGGAGGCAGGGAGACCCATAGGAGGCTATTGCAATAGACTAAGTGAGAGGTGACAAGGTCCCCAATTAAGGTGGTGGTTGTGGAGTAGAGAGAAGAAATCATACATGAGAGAAGGTGTAGAATTTTAAATAGTGAGATTTGGCAACTGATTGGATATATGGGATAAGGGAGCATGAGGAGTCAATGATAATGCCAAGGTTACAAAGCCGGGAGACTAAAAGAATCTTGGTGCATTTGACATAAATTAAGGAAACTTGGAAGTTGGGTGATTTGGAGGGAAAGATAATGAGCTCTCTATTTTGGACATGTTGAATCATTTCTGGCGATGGTCATCGGGATGACTGGTGGACTTTCCACACCATCGTCCACCAGGAAGAAGAAAAGAAAGAGATGAAAAGAGCGAAGAAATCTTTACTTTTCTGTCTGCCATATACAGAAAGATAGTGAGAGGAAGAGATGACGGAAGATCTACACCATGAATCCATTGGATAAGTTCACATGTGCTAGTATTTGGACCTACTTAGTTCCAACCTTTTGAAAATCAGAGGTAATAGCATACATTCTACACTCCAACATTTGTAATGGAAGTTATGTCTCTTTTTCTAAGAAAGGAATCAGTTTCAAATTAAAGAGATTTTGCCTTATTCATAACAGGATCATAATATAATCCATTGGACCCATAACATTCCGGGTGGGTGAGAGTAGGAAATGAAATAATTCACCCCTACTCCAAACATCAAATGGTAACTTGCTGTTAGCTGATGACTTAACATTGCCAAACATGACCAAGCAGGCAGATTCCTAGTATATCATGGAGTTTTTTTTGTGTGTTATGGCTATATTTGCTTATGTTGTATTCCTCCTCTACCCAATGAAGAGACTCCAAGTTCCATTTTGGAAAACCTGAGATACAAAATAGAGATAATGATATCACCAACTTCGCAGTGAAGATGTATATAAAAGCACTGTGCAAACCTCAAAGTCCTACTATGTAAATGTAAGCAAACTGTTACTGTGAGCTATATCTTGCATGTACCCTAGTGCCTTTCTCAGTTGAACGCAGCAGGTGTTTAAGAAATGTCTTTTAAATGAATTGCTGTTGTAGACACTACCATTTCCACTGCAGTCTGAGCCTCAGTAGGATCCACCTGGAGCTTCAAGATTACTGAAGCAGCAGCACACACTTCACATCTTCAGCATGGGACCTTCTTCTTAAGTTGAGTGGACAGAGGGGCTGAAGGAAGTGAAGGAGAGCCCCTCTTATTTTTAACTTTATTATTTGCTCTTCTCACTGGCTGACTGAATTCTCAATCAGCATCCTGTCACCAACAACAGTATAGGAATCTATTAAAGTCATTGCTGGCTGGCCAGATGCAGATCAACAGCTTGGAAAAAAAAATAAAGGTCTTCTTTTCCACAGGCAGATAGGTGATGCATGGAATAGAGTGATGGGCCTGGAGTCAATAAAAGACCTGAGATCAAATTCTACCTCAGTCACTCAACTAGTCATGTGGCATGAGGTAATTTATTTAGCTTCTCTATGTCTCACCTTCCCCATCTGTCAAATGAGGGGACTGGACTTAATATCCCCTCTCTTCTCCCTCTAAGTCTATAGTCTTACCTTCATATTGTCATGCACCCTGTAGCTATTTCTGGGACTCTGTTAGTACAAAATCCCTGAATACACAGTCCTTTTGCAACTACCCTGTCACAAAGTGAAATTACTATTTTTAGTCCTATCCAGCTGTCCTATGTCCATCCCGATTGCTGACTAGGCAAAGAACAGAAAACAAATTGAATTACAGACTCTGTGGACCTCGTGGGGAGTTTTTGTTGTTCAGTTCAAGAGTGTCTGACTCTTCACGACCCCATGGACCATAGCACTACAGGCTATCCTTGCTGTCTCCTAAAGTCATGTTCCTTCATTTCCGTGACACCCTATCTGGCCCTTATTCCTTAACTTTCAACTCACAAAAGGTCATGCAGAGCAGACACCTGGAGTATGTTTTCTCAAGAAGCATCCTAAAACATTTTGGGGATATCCCTACTCCTTGGTAACAATTTGAGATTAAGAAATAAAAGAATTAGAGAATTAGAGAAGGCGCAGAAGCCTCAGGCCTCTCTGACCATCAGTATTTTCTTCAGGAAGAGTTGGAAAGCTATAGCCCACATAGAAAAAGAAATCGACTATATCATGAGGGCAGTCAGTTAACAAGCATTTTTCAGTGCTTACTCTATTCTAGGCACAATGCTAAATGCTGGGGATACAAAAAAAAAAGGTGAGAACAGAGTGGGAATAGTTTCCAAATCAGCTTTCTGTATCTAGGTAGACCATTGACGATTAGAACAAGGATCAAAATTAACACCAGAATAAAAGGAGAGAGATGAAAAAACTGTGCATAATGACAACAACTCTAACCTGACATATTGAAATAAACCTCGTAGATTGAAATTGACAACAGGATAAAGACTGATTCCAGGTATCACCATTTCCTGTGAAAGCGTAAATGAGGGAAACCATGCAGTAAATAAAGGAGAAAGAATGCTGTTTCTGGAGTCACTGGGCCTGTGTTCACATCCCTCCTGCCCCTTAGTGCATGACCTTGGGCAAATCATTTAATCTCCTTGATTCTCAGTTTCCTCCTGTACGAAATGAGGGTATTGGACTAGGCAGCCTCTGAGGTGCCTTTGAGCTCTAGATTTATGATCCTCCAATAAAAAGCCATCACTACAATAAAGAGGTCAAGAGGACCCAGAAACGGCATGAACCAGCTCTCCTTATCAAGTCATGAAGGGCAGCACCAGTAAAGAATTCACACTTATTCACAGAACATTAGGATCAGGTTATGAAAAGTGTCACCTCACAAAGTAGCTAAGAATAGTAAAAGGGGCGGGGGGAACTAATCTTCAAAAAGCTTGATATGAGATCCAATGTTCCCAGAAAATTCCAAGAGCATTTTTAAGGGGAGAAATGGTGAATAACAAATAGGAAAAAATGAAACAGATTTTCCAGGATTTCTATAATGATGTATTTCCGTCTGATGACAGTAAAGTTAACACTCTGGGATGCTAACACCTCAGCCCCCAATATTCTAGATGAGGAATTGAAAAATATGAAATGAGGGTGAGCAGCTGTACCATATCAAGGACACCCAAGAGAAGGCTATGTTAGAAGCAATGTAAATTCTTTTAACATAGAGGAATTGGTTTTTAATACACAAGAAAGAGGGGATAACCCTGAATAATTAGAAAAAATCATAAATAATATTACTAGCAAAAAAGATGACCAAGAGGACATCAGTAATTACTGACTCATGTGCCCACTTTTTCCTCTCTATAAGATACTTCTGGGAGTGACCTACACATGTGTAGGTCCTTAATGTGTAAGTATCCTTGATGAAAACAAAGAAAGGTCTTGATAAACAACTTTCTGTAGCAGATGACGTTTTATAGAATCGATTAAAGGTAAAGAGAATGCTGCTATATTTACTATTTGTTGGTTTTTTTAAGCATCTGAATTGGCAGAGGAAAAAGCAAGTTTGACAGCTGTATTTCAATAAAATATCTCCCATGAATATAGGAAAATCATATGTGATCCTTCATAGGTGCAACCACAGATAACTGTTAAACAATTATTTATCAACTCTAAAGGGGGCATTAAACAGACTTATTGGATAGAGCACTGGGTCTATAGTCCAAATGTGGCTTCACACACTATTACTAGCTCTGTGACCATGGGCAAGTCATTTAATCTCTATTTGGTTCAGTTTCCTCAACTCTAAAATGGATATAATAATAACACCTCCCTCCTAGGGCTGCTGTAAGGATCAGATGAGATAATATTTATAAAGTGCTTAGCACAGTATCTGCCACATAGTAGGTGCTTAAAAAATGTTTGTTTCCTTCCTTCCTTTCCAAAGATGTTCATCACTGTCATGGAGTATGCCCTATACAGAAGACAAAATGAAGGAGAATCCCTAAAGGTGATGATGCTCAAACTTTATACAACATTATGTTGATTGTATCAAGCCTCAGAATAGGCTTCCTCAATGAAACCTACCATCACTGAAAAGAGATTAATCTAACAATCCACACAAACAACAACAACAATGCACAAAGGATGCCTTCAGACAATAAAATGTAGTTGAATTCTTTGGGTTAATGTATCAGTACAGATATAATTTTGGACTAATATAGCATATGTACAATGAACTGGACCCAAAACTGAACGGAAGGAAAAGAGTGGGCTGGATTGTACCTATGCGATACTTTCAATATTCCCAAGTTGTTTCCTGAAACAAAAACTCATATTTTAAACACGCAATATTTTTCTGAAGAAGTTATATGACTATAAATCATGTACATTAAAATCTCCAAAGAATTAAAAACATGGCTTACCCAAAAAGCAACTGAGAGATATATAGTAGGTACAAATAGAGGTTTGTGTAAGGAATGTCAAAAAAGATACTTTGACAGAGAATCACAAAATCTCAGCGTTATAAGGAACCTCAGAGGCCATCTAGATCAGTCTGTACTTAGACAAGACTCCCTTTTTAAAACATAACTTAAGACCATACTTAAGGAATATCCAACATCTCCCTTAGGCAGTCCATTGTACTTTCGACTAGATGTAATATTTACGAAGGTTTTCCTTAAATCAAGCCTAAATTTCCCTCATTGCAGTGTCTGCCCATTGCTGATAGATTTATCTTATGGCATCAAGCAAAACAAATCTAATCATTTATGAAGGCTGTCTAAAATTAATGGACCACTTGTGGGCCATCAATAAAACTGCATATCATAGACTGGGCAATAGACATTTTTCATCCATTTGGCTTTTTCTTCGTATGGATAGTTAGATCAAACTCTTGAATGATTATGGGTCTTATTTTGAAATGTCCTAGGGCATAATACAAGCAAAATAATGAAATACGCAAAGAAGAAACATCTAGAAGATTTCAACATTCATATGGAATCTATTTTCAGTTTGGACTCTGTTCGTCACAATCACATTTGGTAAGCATACATCTCCCTGTTTTATGGCTTGCTTTATATTGATAGTGAAAGGGTGGATGAACCAAGTTTTGTCTATTATAGATTATGAGGAATCTTGGGTGATTTTGACTTATGCATGGGAGGCAGTCTGTTGAAGGAGAACCTTTAACAAGATGTTTTGTTCTACAGGATGAAATCTTTTATAGTCAACAAACAATAGGCACAATGGGATCTCATATTCTCTACAGATTTCCTTCAGTTGGGCATCTGGAGAAAGATTGTCTACTGTAGAATATTATTTATGAAACCTGGCTGTTCCTTTCCTTTACTATTATCAAGGATGCCTTCAATATGTGTATAGATTATACTCATATAAGTTTTGTAAAGAAAGGAAAGCAGGCATAAAGATCTGTGGTTAGAGGCAGGATGATATAGAAGAAAGGCTTTGGAGTCAAAATACCTGGGTTCAAATTCTATTCTGCAACTTTTATGAGTAAAATATACTGTGTGTAAATAAAAGAATAAAATATGCTGTGTGACTTTGAGCAAGTAATTTTACTTTTCCAAGCCTCGGGTTTTTTTTTTTAATCAGAAAACTGAGAGATGGAGTAGATTATAACTGTTACAGTCCGTTTCAGCTCTAAATCTGATACACCTCAGTCATCTTTTTTTTTTTTAGTGATAATAAGGTTGGTGTCTTTCCCATTTGCATTTGGAGTGCTTACCCAAGCACTTTTCAGAGATCTTGGGTACTGATACTTTATTGCCCTTAGACTTCTAGATTCTAGACTTCTCTCTATACTTGGTCTAGAACGGTTGCTCTCCCCACCTTTGTTTTCTGTAGGACCATTTATTCTTCCTCAGGCAGAAAATTTAAAAACATTACATTAGTGTTCTGATGCAGTGACTCCAATGTCATTGGTAAAGAAATGAAATTAATGGGAAAAAGAGTTCGTTACAGAAATTTGTACAGATATTTTCCATTTTCCCTTGCTTGGCCATCCATTTTCATCCTTAAATGCCATAGGGATGATCTGGCTTGTTCTCCAGGCAAGCTCTCAATAAATTTTTTTCTTTAACTATTTCTTGCTATTTTATGAGGCAATAATTGTCGCAATCTTTCACCATCCTTCCCCATAAGATTGTACAAGTGAATTTTTGTTCTGGACTGGCATTGTCCTTTGGCTGCCATGTCTTTCC
The DNA here is from genome assembly GCA_028646595.1 of Phalanger gymnotis. Classification (NCBI taxonomy): domain Eukaryota; kingdom Metazoa; phylum Chordata; class Mammalia; order Diprotodontia; family Phalangeridae; genus Phalanger; species Phalanger gymnotis. The sequence goes on from CM053625.1 coordinate 38,493,637, forward strand.
TCTTGGCAAAAAGATGAAGTATTTTGTGACCGAGGCAGTTTCTACTCTTTTTAGTTTTTCTTATTGTGGTGGTTGATTTACCTAAGTTGAATATCCTGTAGAAATCATGATAGTATGAGTCCATCTGTCTTCTTTTATCTATTTCCCATTTTTCAGGATCAATGGCCTATTTAAATAGGTCAGATTTGAGTTGCCTCAATTGTGCAACATAGCTTCTCACTGTTACTTTTTCCTAATTTTGGCCTCTGTTCTGGCAAATTGATGTCCTGACTGCATGAAGACAGCTGACTCAGAAATAGCTCTTACAAAGTTAGCCTGTTGTTCCCAATTATCTAAAATAAAATCAACATTTTTTGTAATATCATTAGGTGCATGCCATGTCCAGTACCTCCCAATTCTGTTCTTAAACAAAGTATGCATGATACATGGAAATGAAATTACTACTCTACAAACTGTTGCCTCTCTCATTTCCTGCTACTGAACCATGCTTTCTAATCTTGTTAGCCATCCTTCTCTACACCCACCTTTGCATTGAAGTTACTAAATATTAAGGTATATGTTAATTTAATTTGTAGGGCATTATCAAATAATTTGTAGAATTTTTTTAACATCTTCCACAGATGTTACTGCAGAATCCAGAAAATGTATAATTGGAAAGGGACATAGGTTGTTTGTATATAGTAGCAATAGTGAGGGAATAATAGATGGGCATTCTTACTGTTATACTGGTACTCATGGAAAGCGTGAAGAACTAAAGGAAGAATTTCTATTATGTTGGGTAAATCCTCTAAAAGATTTATGGGAGGCCACGGACAAGAATCATACAGGTTTAGGATGCATGGGTGGGTTGTGATCTATAGTTATAAGACCATAGTTTCTCCTGAAAATTTGAAATATTGACTTTCTATTGACACTATAGCACCACAAACCTTTAATCATAGAGCTAGGGCTTAAGTTGCAAGTAGGCAGAATAAGTGGTCATTCACACAGATATATCAAAAGAGTATGGACCAGCTAGGTGGAACAACAGATAGGGTGCTGGGCCTCAAGTCAGGAAGATTCATCTTCCTAAGGTCAAATCTGGCCTCAGACACATACTAGCTGTGTGACCGTGGGCAAATCACTTAACACTATTTGCCTCAGTTTTCTCATCTGAAAAATGAGCTGGAGAAGGAAATAGTAAACCATCCCAGCATCTTTGTCAAGAAAACCCCAAATGGGGTTATGAAGAGTCAGATACAAGTGGAAAACGACTGAATGACAACAAATGAGAAGAGTCTCCCTGTCCATAATTGCTGAAATGCTGCCATTAAATAATCATTCTGTTTGCCTGAAGGTAGTATTTCCAGAAGCCTCCATGGTGAAAAGAGAACTAGATTGACAAGGGGTTGAAAGACTTGGGTCTAGTTCCAGTTCTGTCATTTACTTTGAGCAGGTCACTTAACTTTTCTGTAACTCCATTTTCTCATCTTTGAAATGGGACTACTATTATCCACCCTCTCTCCTTTATAGTGCTGTTTTAAGGATAAAATAAGATAATAAAGGAGAAAGCCCTTTGAAGCATCATAAAGTGCCACATAAATACAAGATTTTATTATCGCCATTATCAATAATAATAAGTAATTAATAGTCACCAATGCCTTATTGAAAATTCATTTATGAAACTATCAGAAATCAGAGCAGGTCTCTAGAGATCAAGACACAAAGCAGACATGCCTATGGATAAACACAAAATGTCTGGTGAGACAACTGCGCAATGGAAGATCATTGGCAGCTGAGGTAAGAGAGAGTTCTAGACCTCTGCAGGAGAAGGTGTCAAAACTGGGCAGAGAGTCCTCTGAAAAGGAAAGTAGGAGGATGGATGCCAAAGATCAAGTTCATCTGAGTCACAATTTCTCTTTAGCTTAGTCCTGCTAAGCTGTGCTGCTACAAGCAGTAGCTCAGTATGGGTGTTTAGGTGCTGCTACAAGGCAGAGAGGTAGGGGAAAAACTAACAATGGTGCCCTGGACAGCCTCGGCAGGCTCACACCCTGGCTCCCACTCACTATCTGTGTGATCTTGGGGAAGTAGCCACATCTCCCTCGGCCACTGTTTCCTCATCTGAAAAATAAAGGGGTTGGACTTTTTCAAGAGTTCTTCCTCTTTTTTTGTTTCTTGGACTCCTTTGGCAGATTGATGAAGCCAGTGGACTGCTTCTCAGAATGAATATTTTTAAATAATGAAAGGAAATGCTAAATTTCAGTTAGAGTTTAGTGTAAATAAAGATCTATTTCTCCTTATCTAAGTTCATGGACCTCCTTTAATCTAACCGCGGACTCCTTGGGGGTCCATGGGGCCCAGGTGAGATCCTTCAGACTAGATGCTCTCAAACGTTCCTTCCAGCTCTGATCTATGATCTTATAATAAAAGGTGAAATGTGCTCAGGTGTCTTGTAAATAATATGTGCTTAATGGATGCTTATTGAACTGAAAAGGGTGGGGTCTCCTTGTATTTTGACTATTTTTTTTTGCAGGGGGGAAGGCAGGGGAATTGGGATTAAGTGACTTGCCCAAGGTCACACAGCTAGTGTGTCAAGTGTCTGAAGCTGGATTTGAACTCAGGTCCTCCTGATTTCAGGGCCGGTGCTCTACTCATTGCACCATGTACTTTGACTGTTGCCTCCCAGCCTTGTTATAAGCAAAGAGCTTTGCATATAATACATAAGAGCTTAATGTTTGAAATTTAGCCCTTAGTGAGCTAGAGAGGTGTGACAAATTGTCCCTCTACCTTTATAAACAATATTAATTCTATGTCAATTATGCAAATACAGTAATTAAATTTTTTCTACATCAAAAAGAGGAGAAAGAAGGGGAGGAAATGTAAGGGAGACAAGAAAAAGGAAAGGAAGAGTCAGAGGGAGGAAGGGAGACGTTAGAAAATAGGGAGAAGCAACAAAGGAAAAGAAATCAGAGAAGTATGCTAGGCAGGTAGGACCTGGATTATCCAGGGGTAGGGAATCTGTGGCCTTGAGGCCATGTGTGGCCCTCAAGGTCCTCAAGTGTGGCCCTTTGACTGAATCCAAACTTCACAGAATAAATCCCCTTAATAAAAGGATTTGTTCTGTAAAACTTGGATTCAGTCAAAAGGCCACACCCAAGGAATTTGTTCTGTGAAGTTTAGATTCAATCAAAGGGCTGCACTTGAGAACCTAGAGGGCCACATATGGCCTCAAGGTCACAGGTTCTTCACCTCCAGATTGTATCGATGGGTAGAAGGCAATATTCAAGGAAGGAAATCAGCCCAGAGCAGTTGAAAACACAGCAACCATGTCCACAATATGGCGCAACAGTCAGCTATAAAGAGAAAAATTCTGTCAAGAAAATGGATTTTTTTTTCTGGTTCTCGTTATGTCAAGAAAATGGATTGCCAGATTTTTATTTCTCCCCAAACTGACCGAGTTTGCCAGTTGTTTTCTTGTATTGCCCACAACCTAAGATGAATGATAGTCAGCTTGAAATAAGACTGGAGGAAGCCTCACAAGAGAATACACAGTAAATGAGGAAAAGTTGTTGGCCATAGTGGAATACTCTTTAGCTTTCATGGGAAACGTGTTGTGTTCTAGTGTGTCACATTGATCAGGAAAATGCTTAAATGTGGGGAAAATGTATCCTGATTATCTCTAGCACATTACCACCACAACATTTTATGTGCTAATTTTCACAGGGCCTATAAAGGTGAACAAAAAGCATATCCAATTTGTAAGAAGATTCAAAACAAGTAGTCAAAGAAATGATCAGTCCTGATGGAAAAAAGATGTGGACTTTGAGATATGCTGCTTCTTTTAGGATCCCATCAGAGGTCAGAGGCTGATAAGATTTTATCAAATAATCTTCACATCTATGCATCAGGAAATAGACTAAAAGCTCAATACACCATCTCATTGATATGGAATTTGTGCTCATCTGATCAGGTCTTGGCTGAAATTTGCAATCTCAGAAGAAGGTGCTTACCATGGAAATTTCATGATGTAAATAGGAGAAAGTTAAATCAATTTAAGGGAGAGAAAATACTTTTCAAGCACTTTTAGCATATCCATTTTCAGGCAAATGCTTCCTGTACTACTTGCAAATGACCCACATTTATTCATTAGGATAGGTCAAGGCAATAACTAGGATAGATAAGCAAAAATTTAGTTTAAGAAAAAAAAAATCCATCCTAGTTTTTACATCAGTTTTTTATTTTGCATCGCAGTTATTTCTACATATTAACTCACCTTCCAGCCATTGAGAAGTCCCTTGTATCAAAAGAAAACTCTTAAAACTTAACTCTTAAAAGCAACTGACAATGTTTTTTTTTTCTTTAACTTGAATGCAACATTCAGTTACCAATACTGCAGTCTCAAGAAGAGAATGCGAAGTGGTACATGGGTAAAGCCCTTGACATGGAGTCAGGAAGATCTACTAACTGTGTGACCTTGGGCAAGTCACTTAATCTCTGTTTATTCTCATTTTTTTTTAAAATTTTAAAATGGAGATAGTAATAGCACCTACCACCCCCCTGGGTTGTTATAAGGACAAAATGAGATAATATTCATAATGTGCTTACCACAGTGCTTAGCATATAGAAGATGATATAGAAATATTAGCTATTCCTCACATTATTATTATTATTAATTATCATTCCCCCTAAGATTGAGGTTGGTTCTTACATTTTCTTGGACTTAGTCTTCCTTTTAGAGATCATTTTGTCACATAACTATAATCATGGTATATATTTACCTCCAGCTTGTGATTAGTTTAGTCTTCATCAGTTCGTATTAATCTTCCCATGTTTTCCCAAATTACTTCTATTTGTATTTCTTATAAAATAGCAATGTTCATCACTGTCATACCAGAATTTGTTGGGCCATTCCCTAACCAATGGACAATTGTTTATTACCACAAAAGAGATGACATGAATATTTTGGCCCATATGAATAGGCCACAACTTTTTAGCTCTTAGTGTTACTATATAAGCTCTAAAGTAATAAATCTGCCTTTATTTTAAAATATCCTTTGGTTGATTTTCTTTTTCAAGCTAATTCTCTTTCCTTAGCCTCAATTAATAAGAATATGCATTCTAATATTCAAAAGCAGAGTACACCTTCTGTAGTTTGGTCATGTGCTAATTAGCCCTCACCTGGAAATATTGGTCTCTTCTGATTTGGATGAAAAACAACCTAATTTTCAAGGTGTAGAACAACTAAAAATTTTAACATGAGGAAACTATATCAACTGTAACTTACTCTGCTAGCCTCTCAGAAAGAATCAATTGTGTCTATCTGTTCCACTGAATATCTACAGTTTTTATAGTTAAAATGTGAAAAATATGAAAAATAAATATGCTGAAGGTAGTAATAACCTCTTATTAGAGGTTTCTTCTGAGGACATTATTCAACTTATTGTCACAAAAGTTATGTGTAGTACTTCTGGAACAGAAAAAACCATTTACATTTATACAGATGTGAAAATAATAGAATAGAATCTTAACACTCAGAACTTAGCTACCTGGTAGCTAGATCACAATTTTAACAGAGATGGGGGGGAGGTAGAAACCATAAATTAACCCTCAAGGGAAAACCCCACAATCAGATATATTTACAGATGAATTCTATCATTCAACTAACAATTCCAAGATTACACAAACTGTTTAGAGGGGGGAAAAACACCAAATCAAAGGATTCTATCAAATTTGTTCAATGTCTCAAATATGATCATTTTACCTAAATGATGGAGAGTAAAAACAGAAGAATAAAACTATAGACTAATATTCCTAATGAATGCTGATGTAAAAAAATTTAAATACTAGCAAAGATACTACATCGATATAGCACAAAAATTGTAATGTGACCAGGTTGTGCTTATATCAGGAATTCAAGGAAAACTATAAACATAATCAACCATATTAATAACAAATATAACAAAAATCATATGATTATATCAATAGATACAGAAAATTTTTTTGGAAATAAACATTCATTTCTGTTAAAAGCACTAGAAGACATAGGAATAAATGGACCTTCCCTTTTCATGGTAAATAGTGTTATATTTAAAATCCAGAACCAGCATTATATGTAATGGGAATAAATTTGAGTCTTTTCCAATAAAATCAGAAGTGAAGTAAGTATACCTATAGTCACAACTTCTATTTGACATAGTATTAGAAATGCTAACTATAGTAATCAGGTTTTTAAAAAAAACTGAAAGAATAAATGTGGGTTTAGAAAAAACAAAGTTATTAGTTTTTGCAGATGATTGTATACTTAGAGAACACTAGAGAGTAAACTAAAAATTAATTGAAACAATAACTTCAGCAAAAATGCAATATGTAAAATAAACTCATACAAATCATTAGCATTTCTACGTAGCACCAACAAAACACAGCAGGAAAATATAGAAAGAAAAATTCCATTTCAAATGGCTACAGAATGTATAAAATACTTAGAATATGACCTACCTACACAGACACAAGAACTATGTAAACTACAAATTTTGTTTACAAAAATAAAGGTAAAAAATAAAGACAGCTAAAAATTGGAGAATTATTGATTGCTCAATGGAAATTTGGGGGGAGTTCTGTGGAAGCTGCAGATGATACACAAAAAGTTTAGAAAGTCGGAAATGCATTAAATATATGTATAATTTTGTATAATAACCCATATTTTACAATAAGGTGCTATAAACACCCCATAAAAGAAAAAGAAAAAGATTCAGACCTCTTCTCTGGTACCAAAAGAGGGCCCAAATTTTTTATTTAGATTTTCCAGATTGTGGGGACTCTATGCCTATAACCTTCACGATGTGGAAGGGATAATTGTAATGAAAAAAAGTGGGAAACAAGGGGACTTGGCAGGTGACTATACTTCAAAGCAAATGATTCTCAAAATAATTTGACACTGGTTTAAAAATATCGATCAGTGGAACAGATTAGACATATAACCTATAGAAGTCAGTGAACCCTAAGAGCCAACCATTCAATAAACCCAAAGATCCTGGCTAGTGGGGCAAGGATTTAGTATTTGTTAAAAAAAAAAAACTACTAGGAAAACTAGACAGCAGTATGGCAGAAATTGGTCTAGATCAACACCACATACCTCATTCCAAGACAAACTCCAGACGGATAGATATAAAAGGCTACATCATAAATAAAACAGAAGAACAAAGAAGACGCTAACTTTCATATGTATAGATGGGGAAGAGTTTATGATGAAACAAATGATAGAGAGGATCATAGAAGTTAAAATGGACAATTTTGATTACATAAAATTTAAAAGGTTTTGTACAAACAAATCCAATATAGCTATTTTGGGAGTGGCAAAGAACTGGAAAATAATGGAGTACCCATTGATTGGGTAATTGCTGAAAAAATCATGGTACATGAATCAAATGAAACACAACTAAGGAAATGAAAAAAAAAAATGAGTTTCAAAGAGATCTGAAAGTCTTGAATGAACTGTGCAGTCAAATGAGAACAACCCTAATATCAATTGAGTTGGGACTTTCTTATTGTTTTAAAATGATGAATTAAATGTCTTTGAGTCTTACTAGGTGCTAAGCCCCAGGCCCAAACCCCGATTATGTGCTAAACCTATGTGGGTGTGAACTGGTAACCAATGTGGGGTCCCAAGTGGGGCTAACTAAGGGAGGGCCTAGTTTACACATGAGTTTGAGTGACATGTTTGAGACATCAGAGGCTTTTAGACCACGTGGGTTTAAGTTGCCTCTTTGTGACGATTTTAGGTCACATGGGTGAGTCACATGTGTGACTCACCCCTGACCCTAAAAAAGATACAAAACCAGGGGTTGGCTTTCTCTTTTTTGGAGCTCTTATCCACAGCTATAGTGGCGCGTGTGACTCTGGGCCAGCCCTTGTTATGAGCTCCCAGGCTGAACCTAGATGTTGGTAACTATGAATTGTATTTGGTCTGTCTGTTGATGTTTGTAATTTGTTTGTATTTGCTCTGAAGTTCAGGGTGCTGGCTTTTTCCCCTGAACTAAGTGAATGATATTTGTATGCTGGATTAAAGCAAACTTGTCAACCCCTTAACGTTGCTTTCCTTAGTAAGGCAGATCAAAAGAACCTGGGCTTTTGCAGCATGCTGGCAGTGGGCTTATCGTTGGGTTTGTGTTGGTCTTTCACCCCCACAGCAGCTGCTAGCTGGATTGTTACAACAAACCCGGAGAACAATTGATTTATACAACGATATCAATATTGTAAAAATGAACAGTTTTGGAAGATGTAAGAACTTTGATGAACTAAAGGATTAAGAATGACTACAGAGGACAGATAAAGAAAATGCTGCCCACTGCATGACAAAGGACTAATAGGCAGAATAAGAAATGCATTTTTTAAAAAATTAAATTTATTTTTAGTTTTCAACATTCACCTCCACAAGGTTTAAGTTTTCTCCCCCTCCTTCCTCTTCCCCTCCCCAAGACAGCATGCAATCTGATATAGCCTCTACAAATACATTCTTATTAAACATATTTTCACATTTGTCGTGTTGTATAGAAGAATTAGAACAAATGGGAGGAACCTTGAGAAAGAAAAAACAAAACAAAAAGAGAGAATAAATAGTAGGCTTCGATCTGTACTCAGACTCCATAGTTTCTTTCTCTAGATGTGGATGGCATTTTCCATCGAGTCTTTTGGAGCTGTCTTAGGGTCCTTGAATTGCTGAGAAGAACTAAGTCTATCAAAGTCAGTCATCACACAATGTGGCTATTACTGTGTATAATGTTCTCCTGGTTCTGCTCATTTCACTCAGCATCAGTTCATATAATATAAGTCTTTCCAGGTTTTTCCGGTCTGCCTGCTCATCATTTCTTATAGCACAATAATATTCCATTACATTCATATACCACAACTTGTTCAGCCATCCCCCAATTAATGGGCATCCTCTAAGAAATGCATGTTTTGAAGCACTGTGAGAATTTGCTTTACTTGACTGTGCTTACAAGCAGAGGTTGTGTGATACTGGGATACAAACATAGGTTCTTTCTTTCCTCCTTCATCTGTTGAGGGTTGAGGGGACGTAAGAGGGAGAAAAAAATAAATGCTTGAGAAAGGAAGGAAGAAGGATACAAGAGAGGGAGGCAAGAGGAGAGCGAGAGGAAGAGAAGAGAGATAGAGGTGGAGGAAGAGGGTGAGAGGGAAAGAGGAGGAGAAGAGGAAGGCCAGAAAGACTCACAGACAAATAAGATAGCTTGGAAAGTTACATGCTGAGTTTATAATATGTTTAAAAGGGAAGAAACTGTGTATATATTAGGGGTTTTGATTTCACATGCAAGCTTCTTCCTCTGTTATATATATATGGAAACAACCACTTTATTTTATATTTATTAGGAGAAGGAGAAGGAGGAGAAGGAGAAGAAGAAGAAGAAGAAGAAGAAGAAGAAGAAGAAGAAGAAGAAGAAGAAAAGATGAACATAATGAATCCAGAGAAGCATGAGAACACTTACATGGACCACATAGACTTCCATCCCTCTTTTAAGCATGAGAAACTGAGACCCAGAGATGTTAATTGACTTGCCCTAGGTCACGTGGCTAAGCTACTTGAACACAAGTTCTCTAAATTATTCAAAATTCAGTTCACTTTCCACTATATGAAGCTGTGCTTTCCTTTGAAAGTTTTCAACCTGACTTGATTTCTGAACTGTGCATGGAGAACAGGGATGACACACGTGTACATGTATGTGTGTTTATGTGGGGGGGGGTATATGCATGTGTAACACAATGGAAAGAGCACTGGACCAAACAAGAGTCATAAGAGCTGGCTTCTGTTCCTAATTCTGCTATAGACTAGTTTTGAGACCTTGAGTAAATTATTTAATAGCTTTGTGCCTCAGTTTCCCAATTTGTCAAATGGAGCAAAAATTCCTCTTCTAACTGCCTCCCAGGGTTTTTTTTATTTATTGTCATGTGCAGGAGGATATACTAGGCAATCATCAGTGCATTACTGCCCTCAATCTACTTGCAGTTGAGGAGAGTTGTAGAGCCTCAATTTAGTAACGTATGTGAGAAGCATGATGGGTATACAAGTGGAAATTAGTACAGTTTGGTTTTATAAAGATGATTTTTTTTTTCATTTGTGAAGTATACTTAAAAGGAATTAGATTCAGTAGCATCAAAAAAAAATTCTGCTAAATCCATTTGGGAGACTTGAGTGTCTATCTCTGAGTCTTTGATTCAGCAAGAAACAAATAACAATAAGGCTTTTTTCTTTTTGTTTGATTTGGGTAGGGGGGAAATTTAACATCTGTCACTTCCCAATTATTGTCCCATTGAGGCAGCGAGGTAGAGCAGGAGCTAGAGCACTGGCCCTCAAATCAGGAGAACCTGAGTTCAAATCCAGCCTCAGACACTTACCAGGTTTGTAACCCTGGGTAAGTCACTTAACCTTGATTGCCTCAAAAAAAAAACCACTCTCCAAAACAAACAAACAAAAAAAAAACCAAGCAACAACTGTCCAGTCCCTGTCCATATAGAACTCCTGTTTGTAACAAAAAGCTTTGTACTGTGTCACATCAAATGACACGAGCCTGGCAAAGGTTTTATCACCAGACCTTTGGGATCAAGACTGGTCACTGCCTTGCTTTGATTTAAGTTTTGATGTTTTTCATTACTGTTTTCCTCTAGATGGTTGTGGCCATTATGCAAATTGTTCTCTAGTTCATTACATATTTCCAGGTTTCCCTGAGTCTTTATATTCCTTCTTTTTATGGTATTTATGGTATTATAAAATTCAATTACACACACACACACACACACACACACATATTTCACTCTCTCCTTTACTGATAGGAAAAAAAAATAGGAAAAAAAAGGTGTGTGCCTATCACGAGAAAGGCTATTGTGAATATCTGTGTATATATGGGCCCTTTCCCTCTGTCTTTCACGTACTTACAATATCAACACAATTGTGCTAATATCACTGGGTACCCTTTAGCGATGTCCCTAACATAGCTTCAAGTTAATGATAAGCAGGATGATTTCAGGAAAAAACAGAAAGACTTACATGAACTGATACAAAGTGAAATGAGCAGAACCAAGAGTCGTCGTACACGGTAACAGCAACATTGTATGATGAACAACTATGAATGACTTAGCGATTCTCAGCAACACAATGATCCAAGACAATTCCAAAGGACTCATGAAAAATGCTATCCACCTCCAGAGAAAGAACTGATGCCATCTGAATACCAGTGGAAACATACTATTTTTTTCTTTCTTCCTTCTCTCCTTTCTTTCTTTGTTTCTTGTTCTTTCTACCTTTCTTCTTCTTTCCTTCCTTCCTTCCTTCCTTCCTTCCCTCTTTCTTTCTTTCTTTCTTTCTTTCTTTCTTTCTTTCTTTCTTTCTTTCTTTCTTCCTTCCTTCCTTCCTTCCTTCCTTCTCTCCCTTTCTCTTTTGTTTCTTTCTTTTATTCTTCTTTTCTTTCTTTTTTTTCTCTTTCTTTGAGTCTTCTTGCACAAAATAACTAATATATAAATGCTTTACATGACTGCACACATATAACCTATATCAGATTGCTTACCGTCTCAGGGAAGGGGGAAGGGAGGAAGGGAAGGATAAATCTGGAACTCAAAACTTAAAAAAGAAAAAGTCTTAAATTGTTTTTACATGTAATTAGGGAAAAATAAAATATTATTTGAGAGAGAGAGAGAGAACACTTTAAGTTGTTTGCTAGAACATTTGGACCAAATTACAGCTTCACAAACAGTGCATTGGAAATAATACAATAGAACAATCTGCCTGTTTTCCCAACACTGACCATTTTCATCTTTTGTCATCTGTGACAGTTCAGTGATCATAAAGAGAAACTTCAGAGTTGTTTTCATTTGTCCCTCTTTTGCTATCAGCAATTTGGAGCATTCTTTCTTATGCATTTTTTCTTTTGAAATCAGCCTATTTATTTCCTTTGATTACCTATCTACTGAGGGGTATCTCTTGGTCTAATCTAGTTTTATTAATCCCCCATATCTCTTGGATTAAGGTAGAGATAGGCACTAAATCTGGTATTTCATTGCTAGGGAACTTCCGGATGAGGAACCTCCCTCTAACAATGTAGGTGGGCCCTTCCTCTGCAACTTTAGAGTTGTCAAAGACACTGAAGGAGGTTAAATGACCATGTGCTTGAGGTCATAGTTATTTGAACTCAGCTCTTCCTGGCTCCATTCCCAATTCTCTATTTTCTGCTATGCTGCCTCTCATCTCTTTGGTATCAGACTTTTATCAGAGATCAAACAGTTTGTTCTGGCCATAAATTCAGCACATACAGAACAGGACTCATACTTCACTCCAGACTCACCCATCATTCAAGCTTTCCTAGATCTAAATCACAGTCAAAGCAGCTAGATAGTTCAATGCATAGAGAACCAGACCAGGAATCCGAAAGACTCATCTTCCTGAGTTTAAATATAGCCTCAGAAACTTACTAGCTATGTGACCCTGGGCAAGTCACTTGACCCTCTTTGCCTTAGTTTCCTCATCTGTAAAATGAGCTGGAGAAGGAAATGGAAAACAAGTCAGTATCTTTGCCAAGAAAACCCCAAATGGGGTCATGAATAGAAGGACATAACTGAAACGACGATCTTTTAGGTTTGTAAGCTTGGCATTTTTCCTTATTCCTCATTCTTGTGCCCCACATATCCAATGAGTTGTCAAATGTTGCCCTTTCTATCCCAAAACATTCCTCCCATTCAGTTCCTTCACTCTACTCACAGACACCACCTTAGCTCATGCCTTCATCACCTTTTTGCCAGATCAGTCTCAGGACTCTTTACATTCGCAGATTATTGAGGACTCCTCCTGCCGCCAGCAACTATGGCACTTAATGACCAGAGATGGCCGAATGCAGTGGAGAGTGAAAAGAATACATGGGCCAGGTAGGAGAGCACAGCACAGCTCTGTTTGTTAAGCTGAAGAAAAGAGCTTACATACCTTTTTAGGCAAGCAGATCGACAAGTTCACGTGAGAGACATTTGTTACATTGCGTCACTTCCTCGTGCTTTGTTCCTTTTTTGCCATAACAATATTGTATTAATCAGTTCACAGGTGGTATTTAGCACGCGTGTGCCGTGGGGGTTTTGGAGAGAGCACGTGTGTGCCAAGGAGGCTTGGAGAGCCTACATCCTGGGCAGGGCATGTGTGCCGTGGGGGTTTTGGAGACAGCACGTGTGTGCCAAGGAGGGGTGATTTGGAGAGCCCACATGCTGAATTATCAGCCCAAGGGCAAGAACAGGCGTCAGGGAAAACCTGGCCTGTATCTTATCCCAGAATGGACTTTCTCAGAGCTGGCCCTCTACACCCTCCCACAAAGAATTTCATTTACGTGGGTTATGCCTATCAATATTTGTCATATTAAAAATTAAAATGTCAGTATTATAGAAATCAATTTGTCTTTGAAGGCCCCCGAAATGGTCTTGGGGACTCCCAGGAATTCCCAGTCCCAGATTATTATAACAGCTTCCTAACTGGGTTCTTGTCTCAAGTCTCTCCCAGTCCATCCCCCACATAGCTGTCAAAGTAATTTTCCTTAAGCACGGATCTAGCCATGTTACTCACATACTCCAGAAACTCCAATGGCTCCCTATTGCCTCTAGAACAAAATATACATTTCTCGGTTTAGCTTCTAAAACTTTGCATAACCTGGTCCCAATCTATCTTTTCAGCTTCACTGGATGTTACTCTCCTTCCTACACTGTGAGATCCAGGTAAATTAGTCCTCTCCATTTCCTGTCTCCCCGACTTAGTATTGACCATCCCCCATGCTTAGGAAGTACTCCCTCCTTGCCTTTTCTCCTCATAGAAGAAAGCTGCCATCTTTCAAGGTGCAGCTCAAGAACTTCCTTCTTTATGAGGCCTTCCCTGGTTACCCACCCCCAACCACTTTGTATTTGTTCTTCACATATTTATATAGATATTTGTGGTCTCCTCCCATTAGAATATAAACTCCTTTGTATTTGCAATTCCCAGCGCCCAGCCACCACCATGCCCAACACTTACTGTAGTAGGTACTTAATAAAGACTTGCGGATAGGTTGATTGTTATTTGATGTAATTTGTTCTACCAACTGGCAGTGTATCTTCTTCCTCTCGCTGCAATGATTATGTTCATGCAAAGCTTTTTATAACAGGGGCTATTTCCCCAAAACGAGAGTAACAGGATCTAGAGATGAAGACTAGAAAATGGAAGAACTGGGTTCTAGTCACTTATTAATCATGAGATCATGAGTAAGGGAGCCAGCCTCTCTGGACCTCAGTTTCCTCATCTGTATAATGAGGGTGAATTGGAATTCTGTGAAGGTTTCTGGGAGATGTTGATAACCACTTAGAGTCTTGAGCACTCAGTGATTTCATTTGTTCACCCTCTATTTCTGCCTTTAGCCAAATTTGCCGCTGTCAAAGTTGGGTTTGGCAACCACAGAATGAGTTGCTCTGAGAGCCCAAAGTAGGCGCTGGCCCCCAGTGTTTCTGGAGCATCAGGGAAGCCGATTCAATCACTTTGGGGTTTGTTCTCAAAGAGGACTAATTCTCCATCTAGAAAGAGAGGAAAAAGTGCCTCCCTAGTCAATGAAGGGTTGTAAAATATCTGCAGTGTCTATTGAGAGCTCTGGGGAGGTGAAGTGTGAGCGACTTTACGAGTTTGGCAGCCAAACCCTAAATGGTAAGTTTCTTTCTCTGCCATGCTTAATCTGCACCATTTAAAAGCTCAGACAGAGGTCCCATAGAAGCTGCTTGGCTTTTTCTCTGTCATTTTTTTTACCCCCATCCTTAGCAAAGGAGACAATTTCCCAGTGTCGACCCCATCCTGAAACAACTGTGCAATTCAATCATGTCAGCTAAAATTCTGTCCACCCCAAGTATTTTGTGGCCTTGGCATCAGTCACCATGTCTTATAAATCTTGCTCTCCACAGAACCTGACACATAGCCCTGCACATTATGGGCTCTTAAATGTTTGTGGATTCTCAAAGGCTCAGAGGACCTAGAATTGAAAGAGACCTTAGTTATTAGCTTGTATAGGGGTTGGCAGACTATAGCCTGAGCCCAGACACCTGTTTTTGTATGGCCTAGGAGCTAAGAATGCATAATAAAACAACTTTATTTTAAAATGCCAAAAATAATTCTTAGCTCACTGCCCATACAAAAGTAGGCAGCAGGCCACATTTGGCCCGCTGGACAGTTTGCCAGCTCTGAGCTAGAGCATCTTGGACATTTTACAGATGAGGATAATGATCTAGGTAAGACATCTGGCTAATAATATGAATTTAACATATTTCATCCATTAGCTTTAATACTGAGTAAGCTGAGTAAGCAGCTAGGTAAAGCATCAGATAGAGTATGAGACTTAGAGTTAAAAAGACCTGAGATCATATCCTGCTTAGTCTATTACTAGCTGTGTGACCCTGGGCAAGTCACAACATCTCTCTGCCTCAGTTTCCTTATCTGTAAAATGGGGATAATAACAATACCTACCTCCCAAGGTTGTTGATTAAAACATAGGTATGACACTTTCCAAACCTTAATGTACTATCTAAATTCTAGTTCTTCTTCTTATTACTCTCAAGGTAGAATAGCTCTTCACAACCTGGCCCCATTCTGCCTCCTCAGTCTTCCTGCAACACTTCAGTCCAGCAAAACTAGCTTTCTTGCTCTGCCTCACATAGGACACTTCCTCTCTCATATCTGTTTCTTTGCACCAGCTGATTCCTATGCCTTAAAAGCTCTCCCTCCTCACCTTTACTTCTTGGAATCCCTTTAGAACTCAGCTCCAACGTTACCCTCTTTGAGGCCTTTTCTAGTTCCCCAGCTGCTGGTGCCTTCTCCCTCAGAGCTTTCTGATGTCTAGTTTGTATGCGTCTGATACTCCCCTATATATGGGTATGTTGCTCCCACTGGAACAGATGTTCCTTGATGGGTGGGGACTGTTTCCCACATGTCTTTGTATCTTTAGTGCCTACCACACAGTAAACATTTAATAAATGCTTATCGATTGAATGGTTGATTAAAGTAAGAAGCTCTTTGATGATAGGATTTATCTCAAAAGAGCCATTAGAGGCCATTTAATCAACTCCCTCTGGATCAGAGGAAGAAACTGAGGCTGAGATAGGTTAAGTGATGTGTCCAAAGTCACTCAGGATATAAAAAACAGAGCCGAATGATTGAACATGTATGACCTATATCATATTGCAGTGAGGGAGAGAGAAAATTCGGAACTCAAAAATTTTTAAATGAATATTAAAAATTGTCTTTACATGTAACTGAAGAAAAATAAAATATTATTTTAAAAACAATTTTTTAAAACCGAGCTGAAATTCAGACTCCATTCCTCTGACTCCAGATCCAATGCTATTCCCTTTACACTATACTGCCTCTTTTTAAATAAATGTTGCTTAGTTCTTGGTTTCTATCTATGTGTAAATGCCTTCAAAATCAGAAATTCAAAGAGAGCAAAATATTGGTCTAAATTCATAATATTTTGATGTCTTGGATCAAGAGCTTTAGTTAATGTATGCTGTTGATTACATTTTTAATGCTCAAGAGATATTTTTAAATATCGCTTCAGTTCATGATTCCGTGAAAAAAAGGGGACTTTGTTCATTCAAGACTAGTGCTCCACGCTCCAGTTTTTGGTTCATCGTTTGATCCTAGTTGAGAACACAGATTCTTAATCAAACCGCTTTTAGAAAGCAATAAATGACTTTCCTGGTAAATAAGGCCTCTTCTCGTTCTCTTGTGCATCTTCAGGAAAAAAAAAATACATGAATCAAAGCCCTCAAAAGAATTCAGATGTCAATTCCAAAGTGTGTGCCTCCGTAGGTAAGCCTTAGATAATTATCATACATTTTCTTGGGGAAATAGACATTTAATACATATCTTTAGAAATCATCAGTGCTAAAATCTCATTTGTATAGATCTGTCAGCTTTGAAACTACTCATTCTATTTGCTCCATAGAAAAGGCTAACAAAGCAAGAACAGCCTGAGAGATGATTTTTTTTTGCCAGAAGTTGGGAAAGGTTTGCATCAAGTCACATTCAGAAGAATCATGCCTAAAGCTATGGTAGAATGGGGTGGGGGGAACAGGGAGAAGGGGAACCTCACAAAGATTATAAACCTGCCATCTGTCATAAAACAAGAAAAAGAAAGAAAAGAATAAGATGCCAACAAAAATCAGAGAAACTATAAAATGAAAGAATCCTGTTACTTCCAACAGCCACCAAATGTAACTAGCCTTTACAATGACTTTTAGAATTATTTGGGGATAATAATAATCCCTCCCTCCCAAAGGCTGTTGATTAAAATATAGGCATGGCATTTTGTAAACCTTAAGAAAAAATGGTGATATTTCTAGAGTCCCCTTTTCTCTCCCAGATGAGCAGTTTCACCAAATCACAGAATTTCAGAGTTAGAAGGCAGACCAACCTGCACCTGAATGGATCCTTGCCATAACATACAAGGTACATATACAACAAGTGCTCAACCAGTCTTTTCTTGAAAAGTATCCAGTAAGAAGGCAACTGCTACCTCCCAAGGCTGCTCATTCCTCTTACCACTGTACACAAAGAGTACTTCAAGGTCATAAGGAAGGCCACATTGAAGCGATGGTTGAAGCAAGTCATTGTTAAGTTGGGTTGACCATAAAAGACCGTAAGACCTAAGATACTTAGACCTGGAAAGAACCTCAAGAGTAATTTGGTCTAATCTCCTCTTTTCTCAGATGAGGAACCATGAGGAACTCAGAGGTGTAGTGACTTACCCAAAGTCACAGAGATACTAAGTGGCAGGGCTAGAATTCAAACCCAGGTCCTCTGCCTCCTGGTCTAGCACTTCCACCATGGTTCCACTCTTCGTTGGGTCCAAGTATACTAGAATCAGAAGGCCTAGATTCAAGTACCCATTCTTCTGTGTAAATTATATGTTATGTTATATTATATTACATTCATCTGCTTGTTAGCATTGGACAAGTAATTGAACCTAAGTTTATATTTTTTCATGAGTAAACTAAGAATAGTAATAACCATCTCTCCTCCTTGATGGGATTATTGTGAAAATCAAATGAGTTAATGTCAACCAATGAGTCATAGAATCTTTCTTAAATTCCTATTATGTGCTAGGCACTGGAGATACATGTGCAAAAAATAAATAAATTATCCCTACTCAGACAACTTAACATTTAATCAGGGGAGACAACACATATTCCCCTCCTAGAACATGCTGCCATGAGATCTTATATACAAAATATAACCTTAAACGAACAGAGACTTTCTCAGTAATGCTGGACATGTTGGTTTAAAGTTAGTTACTCTGTCTACTTTTCAAAAATTCTATGTAGGAATTAAAAACTGCACATGTTAGAGTTTGATGAGAAGCAGGGGAAAAAAGGCCTTATTTGAAACTTTAAACACAAAGCTAGTAGTGTTCATGTGTTTAATTATTTATTCTCAACTTTAAAAATCCATTAAAGTATAGCACAGACAATAAATGGGATGCAAAGACTGTTTAATTAGCAAAACAAAAACCAAAAAGTGATAAGCGAGTCTCCTTACACACTTAGCTGGCCCGGCTAAGAGGTAGTGGGCCCTAGATCAGAAGGCTTATATTCAAGTACCCATTCTCATATGTAAAGTACATGTGCTGTGTTGTGTTGTGTTGTGTTATGTTACATTAATCTGCTCTGTAGCATTTGGACAAGTAATTGAACCTAAGTTCAAATTTTCTCTTTGGTAAACTAGGAATAGTAATAACTATCTCACCACCTTGATGGAATTGTTGTAGGAATCAAATGAGTTAACGTCAACCAACTAGTCACAGAATGTTTCTTAAATCCCTATTAGGTGGTAGGCACTGGAGATACATGCACCAAAAATAAATAAATAAATAAATAATCCACATTAAAGCAACTTACCATTTCATCAGCAGAAACAATATGTACATATTTAAATAGATGTAGAATAAATACAAATAATTATAAGCTGATTAAAAACAAAGTAGTTAAGGAGGGAGAACACTAAGTTCTTTTTTTGGGGGGGGGGAAATCAGGAAAAGATTCATATAAAAGGTGGTACTTGAGCTGAGTCTTGAAGAGAGGAATTCCTTGTGAAAATGTATTACAAACTGCAGAGTATCATGCAAGCAGTGATAACAACAACAGCAATAAACTGAAGATGATATAAAAATAAAATGACACTTGGAATCACTTAGGCAGTTATCACATATTTGGCTTAATGGCCCGATATTCCTAAAACTTCAGGGCAGGATGAGGCCTTTTGGTCCACACTGTACCTTAACAAGAGTGCCCTCTACAATATCCCTGACAAGCTGGGCATCAGTTGCTTCCTCACCATGGCAACCTACATCCCTGCACATTGACTTCCAGCCTTGCACAGCTGTGGCTCACAACAGCACTTCTCTCTAGGGGATGAGCTCCCTCTTTCTGGCATACCTGTAGCTGTGGTGGGATTATACTCTGTCCTTCCATCTCTTCCTCACTGAACTGTCCTCTGTGACACAACCACCTCTCACCCACTCCCTACCAAGAACTCAATTTTCCCCCAAGTGCAATTGTGGCTAGTTACAGCTCTGTTGACCGAGTCATCATCTAGCCTCTTTTGAGGATCTCTACTGAGAGAGAACACATCATCTCCTTAGGTGGCCTAGTCCACCTTTGGATAGATCTAGTTATCAGGAAATGGCAGCAAGTTGAAATCCTCCTTTCTGTAATTTTCACACATAGTTCTTGGACTCCCTTCTGGAGCCAAACAGAACAAATCTAATCTCTCTCCCATGATGCCTTTCCATACTTGAAGGCAGCAATCATGTATATATCTTTTTTCTAGGACAAGCATTCTGAGGTCCTTCAATTAATCCTCACAGAGCTTAAAGCTTAATGCCCTTCACCATCCTGGTTACCCTTTCCTGGGTATTGCCCAGGTTTTTGACACACATCCCCAGATGCAATGCCTAGAACTGAACCAGCACTTTGGATGTGGTCTAAATTCTGCGAAACCATCACTTCCCTTGTCCTGGACACAAGCAGCCTAAGATCTTCTTAGCTTCCTGGGTTAACACATCATCTGGCTGACTCCTATTGAGCTTGTAGTCCTCATATATTGAGCTAAAACCTCCATACCTTTCCTGTCTTGTATTTATGAAGTTAAAAACAAGCAAACCACATATCGACAACTTTTTATTGATTTATTGGTCTAGCAATTATGTCCAAAAAAAAGCAAATGAGATTAGCCTGGTATAGTCTATTCTTGATGACTCTTTATGACCACTTCTTTCTTCTCTTCATTTTCATTAAGCATTATTTCAATAATGTATTTTAGAATTTCTCCAGGAGTCAAAGTCAAGCTCATTGTCCCATGGTTGGTTCACTACCTTATTTTGAAAATCTGGATAGTATTTGCCCTTTTCCTTTCCTGTGGCACATTTCCTTTTTCATGATCTTTCAAAGACAGCTTAGGGCTCACATCTGCCCATTTTTTTTGGAAGCCTAGGATCTAGCTCCTCCAGGCCTGCACACTTGAATTAATCAAAGACAACTAGACCTTCTCTGTCTCCCTCTATACTAGATATTTTTGCTCCATCCTTTCCAATCTAAAGATCATTTTCCAGGATAGAGAAAAAGAAGGAAAAATAAGAGTAGAGCAGTTGTAGTGTCTCCCTATCATCTATTATCATCCCTTCAGTTTGTCATATTAGAAAGAACATTGGAATTACGTTTTACACAACTGCACATGTATAATTCATATCGAATTGTTTGCCGTCTCAAGGAGGAGGGAGGGAGGAAATTTGGAGCTCAAAATTTTTTAAATAAATATTGAAAATTATTTTATGTGTAATTGGAAAAATAAAATATTAATTTTTTTTACAAAAAGAAAAAACATTGAATTTGAAGTTGGAGGATCTGGGTTAGAATCCTGTCTCTGCTACTCACACTCTGTGTTACTGCGGCCAAGTCACTTAATCATTCTTGACCAATGAGATCAACTGAAAGAGGGAAAGGGAGTAGTGTCTTCTCCCTACATACTTTTATGTCCCTCATAACTATTTGGGGGGCAATATAAATGTGAAATTCCTACACCTAGCCCTAATATTGCTGACCCACGGCCACAGGCATTTTGCTGTTTCCCCAGTAGTGGTGAACTTCGGTCTCCTTCATGATCATTACCAAACATCTTGAAAAGCACTGGCCAGTAAACTTTGGGTAATCTTGGCCTTTGAAGAAGAAATGAGGAAATGTACCTCCCTCATTTCCCTGGAGACATGAGAGGACAGTAAATGGAGAATGTTGTATACATGGTCTCCCTGTCACTTGGTTTCACTCAACTATTTCTCTGTTGGAAGTATATCTAAAGATTATTGTGTTATAAAAATAAAATATATAAGTAAACGGTTGGGGCGGGGGCAAGCACTGGCAAGGGCTTGGGGTATTGATAGTCTATGGCTATAAGAAAAAAATTTTCCATAACAATCTATAGAGCATCGTATAGTTTTGTCTTGTTTTTTTAAAGCACTAGAAAAATAGGAGATTTTTGTCCTGGTCTTCTACACTAACTGTGTGACCTTGTGTAAGTATCTCTTAGTGCCACAAAATCCTCATCAGTTAATTATGGACCACACTATCTGCCTTATCGACTTCACATGGTTATGGGACTCAAAGGCACAGGGGAAAGAGGACTGGCTTTAAAGTCAGAAAATCTGGATTCAAGTTGTGATTCTGCCACTTGCTTACTGTGTGCCTTGGGCAAACCACTTTACCTCTCTAGGCTTCCATTTCTTTCTTTGCTAAATGAGAGAGTCGGCCTAGGTGATTTCTAAGATACTTTCATCTTTAAATGCTATAACAATCTTTATGGAAACTCTATGAGAACTATGAAATGCCATGTAATTGCATGGCATCATTATGAATGAAATATTCCTTTTCAGAGAATAGAAGGAATACAATTAGTGCGACAGCACTAGCTTTTGGGGTTTGGGGTTTTGTTTGTTTGTTTTTGGCTTCATATCTAAGCCTCCCATCTGACCGATCAAACAAGCTGTGAGATTTCAATCCTAAGAAACCTTTTTCCTTTTCTTCACAGAACATGAAGAATTCCCTGGGAGCCCAGCTCCCTGCAGGCTTCCTTCAGAATACAAACCAACCTGCCATACTGGGAAAGGTATTCACCATTACTGCCCAAAGAAGCTCTTTCTGATGGTGAGACCTTGTCCGGAATTAGCCCAGTTTTTCTACAAGCAGATTGGGGGCTGAGACAGGCTCGGATATATCCAGAGTGTTGTGTTCAGGTCTGCTTTTTTTTGTTTGTTTTATTTTGTTTTGTTAGGAAAGGCATAAACACATCCCAAGGAGAAGGATCAGGATGGGGATGCACCTTGAGATGTGGCCATATTAGGAACATTTGAGAGAACTGGATGTATTTAAGCCCATTTCTATTGAGGACACTACCATCCTTCCACTGTGGTCACCCAAGATTGCAGCTTTTGTATCATCTTTGAATTGTTTCTCAGCCCACCAATCCAGTCAGTTGCCGGATTCTGTTGTTTCTACCTCTATAACATTTCTCACAAATGTCCCCTTCTCTTCAACACCTACAGCCTCTACTCCAGTCCATACTTTCATTACTTTTCATTTGGACTATTGCAACAGCTTCTACTGGGTCTCCTTTCCTCAAGTTTTTCCTCACTCTATTCTATCCTCCACACAGCCACCAAAGTAGTTTTCCTAAAGCCTGAGTTCAACTATATCACTTTCCTGGACCTTGCTACTCACCATTTGTGTCATTATGGCCAGGTCATTTGACCATTTTGGACCGATGAGACTGGTTGAAGGAGGAAAAGAGAATAGAGTCCTTTCCCTATTTACTTTTGGCCACAATAATGGAGAAGGTGAGTAGCATGGTTTTGGTGAGTGATGGCCATCCTACTCAATAAACTTATTTGTTGTTCAGTCATTTCAGTCGAGTCTGACTCTTCCTGACCCCATTTTGGGTTTTCTTGGCAGAGATACTAGAATGGTTTGCCATTTCTTTCTCCAGCTCATTTTACAGATGAGGAAACTGAGGCCAACTGGGTTAAGTGACTTTCCTGGCTCACACTGTAACTGTCTGAGGCTGGATTTGAACTCAAGTCTTCCTGACTCCAGGCCCAATGCTTATCTACTGCACCACTTAGCTGTCCCCCAATAAACTTGAATGGCTCCTTATTACCTCTAGGATCGAATATTAACTCCTCTCTTTGGCAGGTAAAGCCCGTCACAACCTGGTCCCCTTCATGTCTTCTATGGTCCAGGCAAATGTGCCTTCTCACGATTCTTTATACTCCACCTCTTGTCTTCTTGTTTTTTTATGGGCTGTCCCCATGCCTGGAATGTAATCCCTCTTCACCTCTACCTCTCAAAATTACTATTACCTTCAAGGCTCAGCACAAGCTCAACATTCTGCATGAAGCCTTCTCTATTCCTCTCCTCCCAGCTGCTATTGCCTTCCCTCCCAAATTATCTTTTATCCATTTTACACGTTTTGTACATATTGATATGAGTACAGCTGTGCCTGACTAAGCTATAAACTCCTCAAGGGAAGGGACTGGTTTCATTTATGTCTCTGCATCCCCAGCACAGTGCCTGCCACCTAGTAGGTACTTCCTGAATGTTTATTGATTAAATGAAGCAGAGGCTCTTACCCTGGGGTCCATGATCTTGTTCTGATAAGTACATTTCAACATAACTAGCTCCCTTTGTAACCCAAT
>CM053625.1:38517904-38540995 GCA_028646595.1 Phalanger gymnotis
CCAGCCAACTTACTTGACCCTTGAGTTTTTTGTTGGGGTATAACTGCTTGTAGAGAGTACTTTCTCCCAAGCTTGAGGGGCTTCACTGTTGTTTTCAGAGCTATTTCTACAGAGCAAGCTCTGCCACACCATGCTCCTCCTCCCCCAAGAGCCGCCAACCAGGACTGTGACTCAGATCTAAGCAGGCTCTGCACTCCTTTTCTGATCTGCCACTTAATTCCTCCCACCAGGTGGGCATGGGGCCAGAAGCAACTGCACCTGTAGCTCTGTAAGCAGCCTCAGAGCTGCATCACCTCTGCTGCCCCCAGTGCAGTGGCCCAACCGTGAACTCCTTTCACTCTGTCCCAGATGCTTTTCCCACTAACCTTTTCTGTTGTCTTTGGTGTTTGTGGATTGAGAAGTCTGGTAACTGCCACAGCTCACTGATTCAGGGTGCTATGGCCTGTTCCACTCAGCTCCCAGTCTGGTTGGTCCAGGCCCAGCTCACGCTAGGCTCTGCTCCACTCTGCTTCCAGTTCCGTGCAATAAACCTTACCTTGTGACCATCCAGGTTGTCCTAGGCTGGATCCCTGCTTCCCCCTGCTATTTTGTGGGTTTTGCAGTTCTAGAATTTGTTCAGAGTCATTTTTATAGGTGTTTGGAGGGACCTGGGGGGGAGCTCATACAAGTCCCTGCTTTCCAGCCACCATATTGGCTTTGCCTAACTTGAAACTCTTTGATCCTAGAGTGTAATCTACACGTTTTGATTAATCATTATGATGACCAATTCAGTCAAATGGTCATTTGATTTAGAATTTGAATCTACATTAATTCAGCTACTAAGCAGTTAAACTGGATGCCCTGACTGAACTGGCCATTATGCCTGTGAATCTGGTAGAATATGTAGACACAGCCTCAATCTCTGTTTGCCTCATGATCACACAAGGGAAGTTTTTATATGCTAAACATTATAAGTAAGGACTTCTTGTTCTTCTTGGAGGGATCATAATGTCTCAGTGCCTGTCACAAAAACCTCAATAGCCTTCACAAACTCCCAGTAACATAGACCTCTAGTATCCCTCATAAACTGAAATGGAATTATTTTTAGTTTTTGGGTGGTAGTATTGTGTGGTGTGCTGTGGTGTGGTGTGTGCATATAAGTACAAATTCATGATTTCATTATGGGGCAGGGGTGGGGAACCTGCAGTCTTGAGGTCACATGTTGCTCTCTAGGTTCTCAAGTGCAACCCTTTCACTGAATCCCCACCTCTGGATAGGGACTTCTCAGTATGTAAATTGCTTCCATCAATGCCTATGGTCATAGATTTAGAGCTGTAGTGAACCTCAGAAATCATCTAGTCCAGTGCATCATATGTAAGAGAATAGATCCATATGGGGTCAGGATCCACAACGGTGAAGGGGAGGACAGAATAGAATATGCCTCCTGTGAGCTAGAGGCATATATTTGCATATTTGTGATTATACCTTCTGAAATAAATATTTCCACATAAAAAGTAAATCTGACTGTTAGACGCTAAATGGAACTGTTCAAGGAACTACCCACTCCTCTACTTGGGGGAATACCATCATCAGGGGCTAGAGACTACAACAGAGAATCTAGACCCTCCCTCCCCCAATCCTTGTCTCTGGTACCAGAGAATTCTGGAGGAAGAATGAAATGTAACCTAATCGGTCTTTAGGCAGTGAGGACCAGGGTGGCCTGTGATGTATATGTGTATGTGTGTGTGTGTGTATGTATATATGTATACGTGTATGTATATATATGTGTATATTTGTATATGTGTGTATAAATATATATATGCATATATATACACACATGTATGTATATATGTATGTATATATACATGTGTACGTGCATGTATGTATGTATTGTGTGTGTTGTTTTCTCCCCCGTTGTTCTCCCATGTAAGTTCCTTGCCAGTAGAGATTATTTCATTCTTTGTTTTTTAATCTCTAGTGCCTACCACAGTGCCTGGCACATGGTACATACTTCATAATTGTTTAATAATTGATTTAATAAGTCTCATGAATACTTATGAAGTCAAACACACTTCATGTGTTAGTTCACTTTGTGACCCATATATCGTGTTTTTTTTGTGCAGATATTAATGGTAAAATGTTCTATTATTAAGTCCTTTCTTGGATTTTGTCTTCTATGAATTTCAGGGTAGCTCTACCACCATTCTCCCTTTATTATACATACTCTCTGTAGTATCTTGGTGGATATAGAAAGGAAATTTTCCCCCTCTTCCTCCCTTTTCAGTTTAAATTCTTTTGGATTAGATTTGTATGACTTAGGCAAATCCATTCTTACTAGCCCCTATTGAAACACACTCCTGTTCTGTTCATGAGCTTGTTATTTGTGTATTTTTATTTTTACCTTTTATTATTGTTGCCAAGTTTTTCTACCAACTAAACTTCTTAGATAAACTGGAAGGCCCCTTAGAGATGATTCTCTCTTAAAATTCTCATGTTACAGATGAATTGAAGAAAAGAGAAATTACTGTCTAAGACCATACCACTAATTGGTGGCAGAGCAGAATCCTACTCCCCTGATTCCTAATCTACTGTACCACAAAAATTGTGCTATGGGAGATGATCTTGTATATGCTGGAATTTTGCAATGTGCAGAGTAAGATCATGGCATTTTAGAGCTGCCAGAGACCTTAAGTCTCAGGGGGCTATCTTTGTGGTATGATTTGAAGAGACATGAAAAATACTCCCATTCCAAGAGAAGAATAAGGTATAAGAAGCCTAGAAAGACAGGAAGGGGCTAGTTTAAAAAGAGTTTTATAAACCCTGAAGAAGAGATTTTATGTTTGAGCCTGGAGGTAATAGGGAGCCACTAAAATTTACTGTCTAGGTGACACAGTGGATAGAGTGTAGGGCCAGACCTGAGCTCAAATCCAGCCTCAGACATTTATTAGCTGTGTGACCCCAGGCAAGTCATTTAACCCTGTTGGCTTTAGTTGCTTCACCTGAAAAATGAGCTGGAGAAGGAAATGGTAAACTACTTCAATATCTTTCCCAAGAAAACCCAAAAATGGGGTCACAAAGAGTAGGACATGACTGAAATGACTGAATAATGAAAAAAAAACATAATTTATTGGATGGGTGAGTGAGACCTGAGCTTTAAACTTCAATTCCATAATATTGGCAATGAAAGGTCATGGACAAAAACAGAGACAGACTGGAATGAAGACACAAGATGGCGGGGGGTAGGAGGAAATGACATGACAGTGAGAAAGATATTATCACGAGCAATCTGAGAACATCTGGAACGGTGCTAAATGCTACTCGAGAAAACAGAATTTTAGATCTGAGACCACAAGTATCTCATAGCTCTATGTCTCATTTTACAGATTGAATTTACAGAGGGAAGGTAAATAACTTAAGGGGAAGTGTGGAATAGCATATACAGTGTTGGATTTAGAATTGGTACAATGTGGGTTAAAACCTTGTCTTGTTCTTGAGTGATGCTTTACCAGTCACTTAACCATTCTGAGCCTCAGTTTCCTCATCTTCAAAATGAGGAGGCAGAGGTGAACCAAATGGCCTTTAAATCTGTGAGTCTATGAACTTATCTTCTAGAGAACACATGATATAGTAGGCAAGAGTGCTAGATTTTTTGGCTACTAACTGTACGGCTTTGGACAAGTGATTTAACCTCTCTTCATTTTTTTCTTCATCTGTAAAATGGAGTTAGCTATATACTTACATTAGCCACCTCACAGGGTTATTGAGAGAATAAACAGGAAGAAGTATGACCATATATAAGTGACATAGTATCATTCCACAAGTCTCAGGCTTGCTTCTCTGAACTGTCCTTTAGTCATTTGTAAAAATACCATAGTATTCCATTACATTCAGATACCATAATTTGTTCAGCTGTTCCCCAATCAAAGAGCATCCCTTTAGTTTCAACCTTTTTGCCACCACAGAAAGAGCTGCTATGAATATTTTGTACAAATAGGTCCTTTTCCTCTTTGATTTCCTGAGGGTATAAGCCTAGTCATGGTATAGCTAAGTCAAAGGGTATGTCCAGGTTAGTAAGTTTTTGGACATAGTTCTAAATTGCTTTCTAGAATGGCTGGCTCAATTTGCAGCTCTACTAATAGTGGATTAATATGCCTGTTTTCCCATGGTCCCCCCAACATTTTCTCATTTCCCATTTTTGTCCCCATTGCCAGTCTGAAGGCTGTAAATAGAACCTTGAAGTTGCTTTAATTTGCATTTCTCTAATTATAAGTGATTTGGAGCACTTTTCATATGGCTATGGATAGCTTGGATTTCTTCCCTTGAGAACTTCCTGTTCATATTTTTTTTTATCATTTACCTACTGGGAAATGTCTCCCATTCTTATAAAGTTGAGTAAGTTCCTATATATCTTGTAAATGAGACCTTTATCAGAGAAACTCGTTGGAATTTTTTCTCCCTGTTAACTGTTTCCCTTCTAATTTTAGCTATATTGGTTTTGGTTATACAAAAAATAATTTTACGTAGTCAAAATCCAAATCTAATGGTCATTTCTCAATCCTCATCCTTCTTAACCTATTTGCTATATTTCATGCTATTGACCTGACTCTATAGTCAGCTGAGACTTTTTCCTCAATTATCCAAAAACCTGTCAAGAAGCCCAATTTATTCCTTCAAACATACAAATAAAGGAGACAACTGTCTTTTTCAACCCTTCATGTTGCAAAGGCAAAATGAGAAGGCTTTTAGAGGAGAATGCTGTCCCAATTCTATACTTTTCTGGCATCAGTGTGACTATAATCGAGATAGATTATGAGAAAATAGTCAAGAAGCTGCAAGAATTAATTGAAAACTCTCCTCTCTTTCTGGATACTTTCTCCTCTGGGTTTGTTTGTTTAACACTAATTACTCTCTTCTGGTTTTCCTCCTAGCTGTCTAACCTCCCTTCATAGTCTCCTTTACTGACCCAACATACATTCCCGACATACACCTACATAATGTAGGTGCACTTCAAGATTCTACCCTTGGATCTCTTCTCTCCTCTCTTTACAATTTTTCTTGGTGTTCTCATCAAATCCCATAGGTTAAATTATCATCTTTATGCAGATGACTCACAGATTTCCATAGTAAGCCCCAGTGTTTCCCTTGAGCTTTAGTCTCATATCATCTGGACACTTCAAAGTGAATGGAATCAAGGAAGGAATAGAACTGGTGCTTAGTGTGGATGGTACAATAATAATAGGCAACAGAGAGGAATCACATGTGTTCAGCTTTTATCCTTCTTCTGTTTTCTATGCCAAGGGGAATTATCTTTTGACTGGAAATAACAGAACAAAAATAGTTACCAGGGAACTGATGCCCAAAATTCAATTCAATAAATGCCTAATGTCTTTCAGATACTGGGGATATGATGACAAAACTTAAAAGGTCTCTATATTCAAGGAATTTATGGTCTTGTAGAATGATTAGGCAGAACAGAAGCTAGAAAGGGAGCACCCTGTAGCTCTGTCTGAGTTCACATTACCAGACTCAGGTGAACTTCCTCCTATGAAACTTAAGGAGGTAGAAGGTAACACTGGTGAAGCACTGGGGGTGACTTTTGGAAGATTGTAGAGAATAGAAACAGCACCTGCAGATTGGAGAAGAACAAATATTGTACTGATTTAAAAAAAAAAGAAAAAGAAATTATGTCTGCAAAGTATAGACCAATGAGCTTGACTTTGATTCCTGGCAGAATCCTAGATTGAAGAGTGTCCCAGTGAGCATCTAGAAAAGCAAATAGTGAACAAGAGGACCAGCATGTTTTCAGCAAAAATAGGTCAAGTCAAACTAAATTTATTCTTTTTTCTGCTTGGACCTAAAGGGCAGAACCAGGAAAAATGGATGAAAGTTGCAAAGAGGAATATTTCAGTTTAACTTAAGGAGGGAGAGACTTTCTAACATTTAGACATGTCATAAAGTAGAATGGACTATTTGGGGAGAAAGTAGATTTCCTATTATGAGATGTTTTTTGGTAAAAGTCACATGGCCACTTCTGGTCTTAGGCTACGCACAAGTAGTATGAGCTTCCTCAGTAGGTAAAGAGTTCTCCCTCAATGGATATCTTAAAGTCAGTCAATAAGCATTCATTAAGCACTTACTATGTACCATCCACATAACTATGTGCTAGAGATACAAAGAATCCTCATCCCTGCTCTCAAGAAGTTCACATTCTGATGATGGCATTAACATGCCAATAATTGCATATAGACAGACACAAAATGAGAGGAAATCTCAAAGAAAAGTCACAGGTGGATTGAGAGAATGGAATGGTACAGTAGCAATTAGATTTGAAGATCTTTCTCACCCATTAATAGCCATGTGACCTGCTTAAGACAGAGGAAGACTCAGTCATGTGGTAGGAGGAGCTTGCTTGAGAGGAAAAGAAATTTATGTCACAGGAAATGCTGAAAGAGACAGAGAGCTGTTATGGCCGTTAATGGTCATTGTGACTGTTAGAGCTGAGGTAACGAAAGTCGACCTCTGATAGCTGAACAGACTGTGACAGCTGTACTGTGAGTTTATCTTTGGAAAGATCCCATCGGGGGTCTGAGAGGTTTTGGGGTGGCAAGGCTCCATGTTGTGATATTATGTATCGAATGCTTCACTGCTGTGATGGATTGGGCAGATGGCTTATGGGATATGACCCACTAGTGTCTGAATCAATGCTTTGCTTCTTCTACTTTCTATGTGGAGAGTCTCGTATACTTTGCGATACAGAACCACAGAGGCATTTTGACAATCATCATCTACATTGTTATCATTGCCTTACTGATACAAATGAAAAACGTGTCTTGAAGAAGGTAAGATTTGAGCGGAGTCTTAGAGGAAACTAGAAAGTCAGGAGGCAGAGGTGAGGAGGGAGAACATTCTATGTGTGAAAACAAAGTTAGTGCAATTGCATGGAATACACAGAATGTTGTTTGTGAAGAATCATGGAGAGGAGTAAAGTGTAAGAGAACTGGAAAGGTGGAAGGGGGTCAGGTTACGAAGAGCTTTAAAGGTCAAAGAATTTTATATTTGCTCCTAAAAGTAATAGGGAACCACTAGAGTTTTTTGAGTAGTAAATTGACTTGGTCAGATCTACACTTTAGAAATAAGGCTGGGAAAGAGATAAAGGATCCATATGTACAAAGAAATTTATAGCAGTGCTTTTTGTGTGACGGAGTTAGGACAGGTATTATAAGCTCCATTTTACGGAGGAGGAAGTTAAGGCACAGAGAACTTTACATCACTGGTCCAAGGGACAACATTAAGAAATGAGACATTAAGCCAGAATTAGAACCCAGGGCTTTCAACTTCTAGGCCAATGTGATTCATAGCAGGGTTGTGCTACAGCCAGCTCTAAACCACTTCGAGGGCAGAGTGTTAAATTTTCAGGGTAAGCGTTTATACTTTGAAAATCAACAAACATCACAGATTTGTTGTTTTATTGATTGTCTAGATTTTACAATGTTAATAACATAGATTATAATGTTAATAATATAGATTACTCTTAAAATGTGTTACATTTTCCAAGAGTCAGTTGTTAAACATTTATCAGCACATGTGTGCTTAATAGACACACAAATTTAATACAACATGGTAATATATAGTACAGGATAGAAAAGGGGCTGGGTTTAGAGTCAGAGAACCTTGTACTTCCTACGTGTCCTTAAACAAATCCCTCCTCTTTTCTGGTCCTCAGTGTCCTTACCTGTAATACGAGAGGGTATGGATAGATGATCTCAAAATTCTCTTCCAGCTTTCAACCTGTGCTCCTATGATCTAGGCCTCCATTTTACAAAAGCAAGGTTGAATAGCTCACACGAAAGACACCTTCTTTTGGAAGGTAGAGATTTTTGAAGGCTGAAGTGGTAAAAGAAAGCTTAATGGGAGGCAGAGAGACTTGAGCATCTGGGTTTTAGAAAAAGGGTAGACCATGGAAGAGGACATGGAGGTTCTATTAAGTTCTGCTTCAAAGTAGCCAGGCTCATGGACTAAAAGGGCAATGTGGATGAGGGTGGACCTGTGATTTCACTGACATAAACAACTCCTGGTACTTATACCAATGAAAGGTGGGGCCCCTTTCCTTCTCTAGGACTTCTCATTTTAGAGGGTTTCCTGAGGCCCTGATGGACTGAGGGACTTGCCCACATGTGGGTCATAAACTCAGGTCTTCCTGGTTCTGAGAGCAGCATTGGCCTCCACTCTGCCACGTGTGTAGCCTTTCAGATGAGCCATAAGAGAAAGGACTACTGATCCTCAGCAAAGAACAACCCCTCCCCTGCCCTCTGCAGTTTCTTCCCTATAACAGGTTGAGGGGAAATCAACAGTAGAAAGTGAAAACCAAACTCCTGAGAAAAAGTAGATCCAATGCCATTGGTAGGGGGCCATTTCCCTCAGCATGATGCTTTATCTCTGACAATAGGCACAAAGCCACCAATGCTACTTTGCATCCCATTAGTGAAAGGATGTGGCCAGCAGCCCCGAGCCCCACTGCAAATGGCTGTCTTCATATCAGTCCAGTCCAAGCTGAGAGAGTTGGATCCCACTGCAGTGTCGTAGAAAGAGCCTGGATGTGGAGTTGGGCAGACCTAAATTCAAAGCTTGGCTCTTCTCCTTACTAGTAACCATAGTTTCTTTACCTGTACCTTGGATTTCATCTGTTGTGGGGAACTCCCTCTTTGGAAACTACCCAATGCAGACAGGCATCCGTTGCTTTAATCTCAGGAAGCTTTCCCAGATGGGGTACTGAGAGGTGCCCAGGGTACCACAGAAACATAAGACTGGGCTTGTAGTAGGGCTTGATTAAATCAATCAATAAAAATGTATTTCTTTGTGCCAAGCATTGTGCTGCTAGGTACTGGGGATAGAAACAAAAAGAATGAAACATGCCTGGTCTCAAGTTCTTCCTGTGGCCAAAGTCAGCTCTTTTTCTCCCATGATCAAGCTAGATTTCATTAATAATGATGATAGGTGTCACTTATATGAAACATTTCCTGAAACCTTCCCCCCAAAAAATTTCTTTCATTTACTTTGTATACTATTTGTATCTACCTTTAGATGTACATATTTTTCCCTTGATAGTGTAACACAGTATATACAGGGTGTCCCAAAGTCTCAGTTTTAAGTTTTTGTAGTTTAAAATGTCACTAAGGCTTTTGGAACACCCTGTATAGTCTCTGAGAAAGAGCCTATTGAGGCAGATGTTACTAAGGAATGTAAGCTCCTTGAGGCTAAGGGCTGTTTAATTTTTGTCATTGTATCTCCAAAGCCTAACAATGTCTGGCACATATTTTTAGTTGTGTTTCAGTGGTGCCCAGTTCTTTGTGACCACATTTGGAGTCTTCTTGGCAAAGATCCCGGAGTGGTTTGCCAATTCTTTCTCCAGCTCATTTTACAGACGAGGTAAACCTGGTTAAGTGACTTGCCAAGAGTCACATAGCTAGTAAGTGTCTGAGGCCAGATTTGAACTCAAGAAAAGGAGTCTTCCTATTTCCAAGTCCAGTGCTCTATCCACTGTGCCACCGAGGCTGCTCTGTCACATAGTAGGCACTTAATAAATGCTTGTTGATTGATTGCTTTCATGTTGACGAAATACTTTTAGGTATATTCTGTCAGTTGAGCCTTCAAAATCTCTCCAAGTAGGTACTCTAAGTATGATTTATCATTCCTGATTTATAAGAAAATACTACCTCCGAGTGAACTCAATTGACTTGTCTATGGTTCTACAAACAATAATAGGATTCAAACCCAGTACTTTCCTAATTGCAGATATAATATTCTTTTTACTATACTATGTTTCCTGTGTGACCTCAGGCAAGTCACTTTCCCTCTCTAGGTGTGTGTGTGTATGTCTATATATACATATATATGTATGTATGTATATATGTATATGTACATATGTGTATATGTATATGTGTGTATGTATGTATATGTGTATATATATATAGTATATTTATCTATGTATACACACGTACACACACACATATATATCACCTATAAAATAGAGATCAAACAGCACAATCTCTGGTCCCTTTTAGTGCTAAATCCTGTTACTGTTCCCTGCTGAATCACTGAAATGAATTGTAGACTTCTGCTACCTCCAAGACCCACTTGAGTCATAATCAGAATACGTAGTTACCTTACCATAATTTGATGTGAGAGGTGCTAGGATAGCATCATTGACCTAAAATATTTCCTTTCGATCACCCTCACACACATAAACAATTCCTACAATCGGATCATTAAAGAATCATGCCTCCAAATTAAACTTTTGCTCCTTTAAACGCAAATACTCCATGTGAAGCTTAACATATTAAGCTATTTTCAGCTCTTGATTCCTTAGAATGAGCTCATTTCTCAAATCGTTTAGTTGAGGGACTGGAGAAAGTACTGATGAGCTTTAATGGGAAAAGAATGGAGAGATGACTTTGGGAAACGGCTTCATATTTTAGAGCCTCAGTAGAACATGGAAGTAGACCTACATCATCTCTATGGTTTCCTCCACCTCAGAATCCTACAGTTTTGTGATCCTAAAATAGCTTCAGCGAGCCAGAAACTGAACCTACCAGGAGAAGAAACTGCACTGGGGAGTAGCCCAAGGGCAGTGGGTACCTGAAACTAGAAGAAAGTTTCACTAAAAGATAAGAACGAAGCACTGAAAGGGAGAAGGTACTAAGGACAAGTAGCATGATTTTGCCAAGTGGTAAGCCAGACTATTACAGAGACTTATAGAGGCAAATGAAACACATAAATATCTCTCTTGCCCACAATACCTTACGTTTTAGCTACTTGCCTGGGGGACTTACATGTGACTTCTAACTCCCCTCTGGCTGTGATTCTTCAGACAAAATAAAAGGGACAGTTGAAGCAATTATCTGGATAACTCAGGCCAAGTAGAAAAAAAGAAAAGA
Source organism: Phalanger gymnotis (assembly GCA_028646595.1). NCBI lineage: Eukaryota > Metazoa > Chordata > Mammalia > Diprotodontia > Phalangeridae > Phalanger > Phalanger gymnotis. Next base: position 38,528,818 of record CM053625.1, read on the forward strand.
GAAAAAATCAATGCTAAGTCCTGTGGTGTGAGGGGAAAAGGTTTATTGACCTGAATTATGTCAATTGGCTGCCTGCACTAATAGAATTCATTCTTTTCTTCAAAACAGTTTGCCTGTGTAGACAAAACCATGTCTTCCTAAGTCTCTCCTCAATAGGTACTGTTCAAAATAAGAGAACAGATACTTTCTAGCAAAACTGGCTATGAGACTAGGGGATATATTTGGGGCTTACGTACTATAACATTGAGATCTGTGGTAAAGAATTTTTGCTTCCTTAGGATCAGGGCCAAGAGAAATTGGAGAGCTTTTGACCTCCAGGGATCAGAGAGCAGACGTTGCATTTCCCTGAAGGAGTCTAATTCCAATTTGAAGGAAGGTCAGGGCAACACAAGGTGAGTCTTCCATCCATTTCTTGGTGGGGCCATTTAGAAGCATTTTCTTGCAATGATTATTATGGTTTGGGTCCAAAATAAAAAACCATGGATAGACAAAATAAACCACATCTTAGGGTTTATCCCCTAGTCTCATAGCCATAGAGCATAGCTCATAGAGCAAATTTATGTAAAGTCATAATTTTTTCAATAGGGGGAAATGGGTCCCTGGATGCGATTCAAAAGAAATCTCACTTTTGCTTTGTAGGCCAACTTTAAAATCAATGTAAAGAATTATTTCATAAAACTGTGATCTATCACTCAAAAGCATAATGAATCTTGAAGCTATATGAAACAGCAGAAAAAGCTTCAGCACCTGTGGGGGAGAAGACATCAACTCTAGGCCCCACAGTCTTGAAATTTGGAATGTGCTTTTTTCTCTTCTTTGATTTTATGATTTTAGTTCATGCTCAAGTTCCAGATTCTGTGAAGTAAGTTTCTGCTAAGTTACAGTTACTTGTAGATAAACAAACATGTAGTTGCTGCTGCTAGTAGGTGGTAAACAGTAGTCAGAAACTAAAGCTGTATTTGCCAAGTAGTAGTGAATCTGTATTCTTTTGAGATACTATTCAGACAACCAAGAGACCCTAAGGGTGAAAAACAGCTCCATGGAGGATTAAGTGAGGGAATCTACTAATAGAAACTGGGGACCTTCAAAGTATTTCCTGTACATATTCATTTTATATTTAAATAAGTACACATCTTCCTCAATGGAATTTAAACTACCTGAGGGCAGGGACAATTTCATTTTTTTTTTTTTGGTCTTTGTGTACCCAGTGCTTTGCATGGTAGGAGTCTAATAAGTGCTTACTGTTTGATTGATTCTACTCAACTGTCAGGTCACTATCTTTGAGATTTGCTAGGGAATGAGTTGGACACAGTATTTGGGGCTTACGCGCTGTAACACTGAGATTTGTGATAAAGAATTTTTGCTTCCTCAGGATCAGGACCAAGAGAAATTGGAGAGCTTTTGACCTCCAGGGATCAGAGAGCAGATGTTGCATTTCCCTGAAGGAGTCTAATTCCAATTTGAAGGAAGGTCAGGACAACACAAGGTGAGTCTTCCATCTATTTCTTGGTGGTGCCATTTAGAAGCATTTCTTGCAATGATTATTATGGTTTGGGTCAAAAAAAAGACATGGATAGGCAAAATAAACCACATCTTAGGGTTTATCCCCTAGTCTCATAGCCTATTGGAGGAAATATCCACAAATATCTATCACCTGTAAGTTTAGTGGATTCCTCCTAATGACTTCAAGGAAAGTGGAAGTCAAAAAACAATAGAGCTGGAAAGAATCTTGGAGCTTATCTAGTTTTATAAATGAGAAAACTGAGGAGCTGAAGGGCTGAATGAACTACCCGTGGTCATGGTGGTAAATGCAGGGCACACATGTGAATTCAGGTCCTGGAAAACATTGCAAGCTGGAGTAACCAGGAGAGTCTTTGTGAAGCAAAAGTCTCTAGCTTTCTCTTTGTCAGGTGTTTCTCGACATTTGAAAGCTTTTCACAATCTGGGTCCAGTCTCCCTTTCCAGGATTATTACACATTACTCCCATTCACCACCCTCTGTTATAGCCCAGCTGGTCTACTTGCTGCTGTCCCTACAGTGACTGCTTTCCACCATGCTTGGAATATACTCCCTTTTCACTCTTACCTTACCAAAACCCAACTTCTTTCAGTGTTCAGCTCAAGAGCCACCTCCTACAAGAATACTATTTTTATCCCCTCTATCACCTCCCACCCCACCAAAAGTACTGTTTCTCTCTCTTTCTCTCTCCCTCTCTCTCTCCTTTCTGCATAATATGTACATATTGTATTTAGTATTTATACATTGCATTTTATACATATATATATATATATATATACAGGGAGAGAGTTTAATTATCTGCTTTCGTCTTGTCTCCTACCTTTTGTGTTAAAAATTATATCTTGTTCTGGTCCCCTTGACTATCCCACTACACATCCTTCCAGTAGTTTATAAGCAGCCAGTGTAAAGTGACAATGACAGGAAATAAAATTGCAAAAGGGAACCTGGAAGTAATGAACAAACTATCCCAAAGATCATTGTTGCTGTTCAGTTGTTTCTGTCATGTCTGACTCTTTATGAATCCATTTAAGGTTTTCTTGGCAAAGATACTGAAGTAGTTTGCCATTTTCTTCTCCAACTCATTTTAGAGGCAAACAAGGTTAAGTGACTTATGTAGGGTCACTCAGCTAGCAAGTGCTTAAGGCCAGATTTGAACTCAAGAAGATGAATCTTCCTGACTCCAGGCCCAGCGCTTTATCTACTAGGCCAATGGTCAAACGAATGTAATTTACAAATGATATCATATTTTAACCAAAATTCATCCTGGTAGTATGTGCTGAATCAGCAGATGCCATCTAGGCACTACTGTCAGGGCCTCCTGGTCCTATGATATATAAATCTTAGATGAGTTCCAGACATCCCAATAAGAACAGCAGATCACCAAGGATGCTGATAATTTTGGGATAGTGTGGACATGTTAACTTAAACTTTTACCAACAACTTTAAGATCATTTGGGTATATTGATGAACTAATCTCAAGGTAGAGTTAGTCTGCTCCTCCCAAAACCCTGTTGAAATGAGACTTCAAACTGCCGCCCCCAGAGCACTCCTCTATTTCCATTGGGTCCATGATGGCCAGTGCTCCCAACTCTAATCCATGGTTACATGAGTGATATTCTCTGTCTCTGCTTCTCCTCATCCTCTTTCCCACCACTGCCTGCCTTCCTTCACCATCCCATCCCCTGTCCCCACGCTCTTGCCTGCCTTGGCTTCTCTTTCACCTCTTGTTTCTATCCTTTCTATGCTTCTTTACCCCCATACCTTCTATGGTTATTAATGTGTGATCAGAACTCTGTTTTCAGCTACCATAGTGGTCTTTCGAAGATGCAGAGAGCTGGACATGCCAGCCCCCATTTCATAAATTAATTATCGATTCAAATATAAACATCTTAAGGGCAGGGACATTTTTGGTTTTTGTCTTTTCATCTACAGAACTTAGCAAATTGCCTGGGATATAGTAGGTGCTTAATAAATGCTTATTAAATGTTTGTTGCTGAATGAAATCTAACCTCCAAAAGTACTAGCTCAATACTGAATTGTGCTTGGCACTATGGCAGATGTGCAGTTATTCAGTCTGTCAGAAGCAAGTTTTTATTAAGTACTTAGAATATGCCCGGCACTGAGAATATAAGAAGCAGAAAGAAAAACAATACCTGCCCTCATGGAATATACATTCTATAAATGGGGAAGATAATAATAAAGGGAAGCTGAAAAACTAGAAGAGGAATAGATGAAGGGTAGGGAGAGATGAAAATACCTTGTAAAAGGCATGAAAGAGAAAGTCCAGAGAGTCAGGAGAGTAGCCAGAAGATGTGGTTGGCCTGGGCATCCTCCTTAAAATGGAAGCTGTGAAAGAAACCTTCCAATCAGAGTGAAAGGCCACAGGGCAGAGGGTACTTCCAATGTGAGAAGAGTCCAGGGGGAGAATGAGCTTCCAGGATGAAGCATAGCAGAGGAATGCAGCATGGCGAAAAATGAACCCTGCAGCAATAAGAACACAACCAAGTGCGGTCCAGGCAGAGGGTTCTCCCTTTCCAGGGGTCCATAAGGTCAAAACTATTTTCATAATAATACAGATATTTGAATTTCTGACATGGTAAATATTGATAGATATAATCCGTGCAAACAAAATCCTTTGCGGGGGGGCGTAGTTCCCTTAATACTTTTTGATAGTGTAAGACAGTCTTGAGACCAAAAAGTTTGAGATAAGATAGACTACAAAATATCTACCCTCTGAAAATTTATATCTCAAAAGGCAATACTGAAGACAAAGATATCCATATCATGCATATAGCAGAACTGAAGTCATTATTTCAAAGCAGTATAGTAAACAGTTCAGAAGCAGAGATAGCTTAGACGTGTAACTGGAAAGTGCCAAACCATGGGAAAAGTGCTGTGTGGTCATAAATGGCTATATGATAATAATAATTTTCATTCATATAGGGCCCCAAAGTTTGCAAAATGCTTCACAAATAAATCATCTCATTTTATATTTACAACAACCCAGGAAGAAAGATACTTGCAGGTATTGTTAGCCCCATTTTACTGAGAAGAAAACCAAAGCTCAAGAAAGGTCTAATTATTTACCCAAAGCGTCAGAGATGTGATTTGAAACCCAAGTCTTCTCAACTCAAGTTCAGAAGGCTATCCCTTCCAAGACACTGCCTCTCAATGAAAGCTCGTTCTGAGTGCAAAGAAAGGAGATTCAGTGGTGAGGTACTCAGGTTCAAATGAGGACCGGCAAAGAGGAAGCAATCATATTTTTCCTGATCAGTCCAGGAAGTCTTTGTGGAAGAGATTCTGGGGTCCTCTTCAAGTTGAATTTGTTGGCAGGAAGGGTCGTCACTGCAATGGCTCTAAACCTAGAAAGAATTGTCAGCATTTTGGTTGCCTCCTTTTTTCTGTAGCCCTGCCACGCTATGAATGTGGCTGCCCTGTTCTTTTCATTCTTTCAATCTCTCTCATTATCCCTCTTGATCATATTCTCCCTCCTTTTTGCTCTCTCGCCGTGGCCGTGCAGAGGCTGAGGACTGAGTCATCAGTTGGCAAATGAGCATCAACAGCATCAGCAGAAGAGGAAGGCAACATCTTTTTTTTTTTTTCCCGTACCTTAAGAAACCAGCTGAAGAGCAAGCAATTCCACTGACCTCAAAGTCAGAATGTCAAGACCTGGCATAAGGGTTGGACTGACTTTCTGAAGACTGAGACATTTGCCACATGACCCAGTCCTATCAGATGTCAGACACTAGCTGGGATATCAGAGACACCTGCAAAAGCTCTCTGATGTGATTTTTCCTGCTTCACACATTAGCCATATGCTATAACCTGAACTGGTATCCCTCCTCTTCACTTTACTTCCTCTGTCCCTAGCACTCCCCTCTCTCCTTATCAGTCCCTTTTTGGGATCCATTCACCTCTCCTGTGACCCTCAGCTCACAACTCCACCCCATTCTGCTATTGTCTGCATCGGAGGTGTCAAACACTTGGCCAATGGACAGCACGCTACTCGGTGTGGCTGAACTAGATTAAAATATAATTGGGAAATATTTAACAAAAGAAATGAAAATGCAATAGGACATAGATAATGTCAATATGTGTTGTCTAAATCAACATGCAGTCCCAGGGATCCTTATGTACATTTTAGTGGTCCTGTTTCTGTTTGAATTTGATACCACTGGCTTTAATTCTTCCCTTTCTACCTACCCTTACTTCATTCCAACCCCATCCTAATTTATATTAATCAGTAAGTATTTGCTGAACATTGTGTGATGATCAACTTAGATAGACTTAGCTCCTCTCAGCAATACAGTGATCTAAGACAGTTCCATGGAACTCTTTGGAAAAAGCTATCCACATCCAGAGAAAGAACCATGGAGTCGGAATGCAGATCAAAGAGCACCGTTTTTTCTCTTTTTGTTGTTGTTTTCCTTTCTTGTGGTTTTCCCTTCTGTTCTGATTCTTCTTTCACAACATCACTAATGTGAAAATATGTTTAATATGATTGCACATGTATAGTTTATATCAGATTGCATGCAAAAGGGATGGGGGAATAGGAATGAGGGAGAAAAAAATTTGGAACTCAAAATCTGCATGCAATTGGAAAAAATAAAATACTATTAAGTGGGGCTGGGGGGGAAATAAAAAAGAAGTATTTCTTCCAAGCCAATGACCCTGGCAGATTGTACATGTAACTCAGACCCTCAACTATCTGGTTTATTAAAACTCTGCCAAAAAGGGGAAAATAAGTATTTGCTGAGTACCTACTGCATGCCCTGTGCCAAGTACTGTGTAAGATATAGAATGTTAGGGCAAAATGAGGCACTTGTAATTCATTGAATGTTTAGCAAAGGAGGTTTACTTTGCTCTAAAATAGCAAGAATCTGCAACAAAAATACAGCAACCCCCACATTATCTGTATGTGACTCCCACATCTCCTTCTGGAAAGTGTCTGGTCAGCAGGTCATCTGGCCATGGTGGCTCTCATGGTCTTAGGCATCCATCAAGTCTAAGAAGCCAGGCTAAACCTTTTTTAACCAATAAGCTGCCAAGAAAACCAGAGCTGATCTAGTTCTGGGGTGGGGCTCCATCCTCAGCCTACTCCAGATTGTTGGGGAAGGGAGGAAGGAAGCTATGAGGAAGTTAATTGGGCCCTGAGGGCACTTTGTTGTCTTTCAGGTAAAACTTCATCATATTATGCGTGGGGGGAAAAAAGAAAAATGGTTCCATTAGAGAAATTATAAACTATGCCAATCCTCCCTTCACCCCCTTTCTCCTTCCTCTCCCCCAGAGACTTACAGTCTCCCTAGGGAGGTTTCAAAACCCTATCAGATACAAGGAAGGGAAATCCTCTGCCAAGTAGCTCACAACTATTTATAAGTTGGTTGAGAAATCTTAGGGAGTTGTCTGAGACTCAAAGGAGTGAAGGACTTTGTCTATTGTTATGTGACTAATAAGTTCCAGAGATGGGGACTGAGTACAGGTCTTACTAACAAGTCCAGCATTCTGTCCACCATACATACCACACTATCTTTAGCAATCATATTTTTTAAATAGTATACTTGGATTTCAACAAAGCATTTGACTGTTTTTAATGTTATCTTTTTGAATTGATGGAAAGATGTGGGTTAGATGACAGTACAATTAGAGGATTTTAGAATCAATTGGATCACTAGACCCAAAGAAGAGGCGTAGATAAAAACTAGATAAATAGGTAGTCACTAGCTTGGAGAGATTTCTGGTGGAGTGCCCTATGGATCTCTGCTTGAACCCGAGTTCCTTATCATTATTCTCAATGATGAATGAAAGCATAGAAGGCATGCCCATCAAATTTGAAAATGACATAAAATGTGGAGGCATTGGTAATATAAATGATAAGTCAGAATCTAAAAGGATCTCAACAGGCTAGAACAATGAACCAAAAATGGTATGAAATTTAACAGAGAAAAATGTCAAGTTTACACTTGGGTTAAAAAATAACTTTCCAACTATAGGGAAGGTGAGATAGTCATAGATAGATAACAGTTCATGTAAAAAAAAAGATCTAGGAGTTTCATCAGATTACAAGCTTAATATGAATCAACAGTGTGACATGGTAGCAGCCAAAGGAACACATAGTATTCATATTTTTCTTCAACACAAAGAATTAAGTCTATGGGTATGGACAATTTTAGACATATATTTATCGGTATTAAGGACTTCTTTATTTAAAAAAAAGAAAAGTCTTTGTTATAAGGGATGGCTCTTTAGAAGAGAAATACCAGGTGAAATCTAAGTAATGTGAAAACAATTTATTGACACAAATCTCTTTTTTAAAAAATATTTTTATTGATGTTTTCCTGTTTCTTACATCACTATCATAGCTTATGAATCCCTCCCCAAGCCCAAGAACCAAACCATATGACAAATAGTGTTTGTTTTTTAGAGAGAGAAAAAAAAGATTGGCATAACTAATGAATACATTGAAAAAGTCTGAATACTCATTCAATGTGTAATAACTGCAGACCTCCCACCTCCATCAAGCGGCAGGCGGGGGTATCGTCTCATATTTATCCATTTGAGTCCCACTTGATAACTTTGTTACATTTACTTTGGGTGGGGGCTATGTCATTCTTTCCATCTACATTGCTATAGTTACTTTGTATATTGTTTTCTTGGCTATGGTTATTTCACTTTCTATCAGTTCATGTAGACCTTTCCATGCTTTCCTGTATTCTTCACATGTATCATTTCTTACAGTGTGGTAGTATTCCATTGCCCTCATGTACCACAATTTGTTTAGTGATGGGCATCTGCTTTGCTTCCAATCTTTAGCTATCACAAAAAGTACTGCTACAAATATTTTGAAGTATATGGTGACTTTTTTCTTATCAATGGCTCTCTTGGATTATAAACCCAGTAACAGAGTTTCTGGTTCAAAGGGCATGGGCAATTTAGTTACTTTATTTCCATAATTTCAAATTGATTTTCAAAATAGTTGTACCCATTTCATAATTTCACTAACAATGTATTAGTGTGCCTATCTTCCCACAACATGGGAAGTCTCTCCAACGTGGACTATTGCCATTTTGGGTCACTTTTGCCAATTTACAAAGCATGAGGTAAAACTTCAGTTATTTTCACTTGTGTTTCTCTTATTATTGCTGACTTGGAGCATTTTTTTCTGGTGGTTGTGAATATTTTGAGAATTGTTTACAATCTTTGATTATCTATTGGGGAATGGCACAAATTTATTTTTTTAAAATCATGCCTAGCACAATGCCTGGCACATAGTAGGTACTTAATATATGCTTGTTGATTGACTAACTGATATGTGCCCATCGGACTCAAAATTGTTAAGTTGTTGTAAAGTTCAAAGAATGGAATCATCATCAGGACCTGTAAAATCTTACAGATACTTCCAACTCCATTCTAACCAAGGTCGTGATGTCCTTTCAAAAAGCTCCTTCTCCCTCAATATACATAGATTTAATTGTGTATAGGAGAGAGCCATGGGAATAAAAAAAAATGCATGATCTTACTAGTCAGTTGAGACAAATAGTAAAAAAGCTTTTGAAAAACCAATTTCACTAAATACTGAATATGTACATTAAATTCAATAATTCAGAAGCAAAATGCTTTTTGCCACAGTGGGGATACGAATTTTTCCCCCTCAGTAGTATATTCTTATTCACAGGGCAGGCTTTCCAGGCACCCCAGCCAAGGCTGACTTCCTCCTTTTTAACAACAATGTGCTATCAATTCCCACTCTCTGTTCCTGCTGATTGACCTTTGGCCATCAGATGAAGTATTTGGAATATATTTCATATCTTCTTATAGATTTAATCCTGAAAATGTAGTGAGTTTAAGACTAGGGCTGTCCTAGTTCAGATTCCATTTCCTCTATAAAGCCTTCCCTTCCCAGTCCAGTTCAGATGAATCTCTCCCTGTCCTGAGCTCATGTGATAGCAGTTTTAGTTTCAACTTCAATTTATTATTTCATTATGTGCTGTTTTATAACTTTCTCTTAGATGCTGATTTTATCTCCCTAACAAGGCTACATAAGGTCCTTGATAACAGAAGCCAGCGCCTTGCACACAGAGAACAATCAGGGAATGTCTGGTACTGCTGTTCCTGATGACAGCATCCCCTATGAAGCTTTGTACAGATACCTTAGAGGCTACCTAGTCTAACTCATCAATTTTCCAGATGAGGCCCTTGAGTCCTGAAAGGTTAAGATACCTTGCCTAAGAACAGGCAGGTAGTTAGAAAGAGTCAGGATTCTAATTAAAGTCCTCTGACTCTGTTTAGCTCTTTTTTCCCCTTTCTTCCTTCATTCATTTAATAAACACTTATTAAGTGACTAGAGAGTACAAGGACAGTGTGGCATAATGGTTAGAGGGTTGGCTTCAAAGCTGGGAAGACCTGAATTCAAGTCCTGCCTATGTCACAGTGGCTTTATGACCTTGGAGAAGTCACTTAAACCTCCTAGTGCTCTAAACAACTCCCTAAGACTCTAAGTTTCAGCCAACTTACATTGTTGAAGGAAGTTCTCTGTATCAGCCCAGTCCCTATCTACTATTCATGCATAGAGAGCATTGTACTAGTCCTGGAAGAGATACAAAGCCTTAACAAGGCATGCTCCCTAAAGTCCCATATGTACAAAAATATTTACAGCAGCTCGTTTTGTTTTAATGACTGCAGAGACCTGGAAAAAAGATGAATACACATTGATTGAGGAATGAATGAATAAATCATAGTATAACAATGCAATTTAAATATTATTGCACCCTAAGAAAGGACAAACATGAAGAATTCAGGGAAAATCAGAAGAGATTGTAGAAATTTGTAGAGACTTCTGTGAGAGAGCAAAGTGAGCAGAACCATGAAAACAATCTAGAGGATGTACACAACATCTAGTGGTCTTCATTCCATACCAGGCCCCACTCTTTGGTCCTTGTCCACCATGCCATAGCAGCTGTCTCCCCCTGGAAGTTCACATTACTTCGATGTTCTCTTCTTCTGATTGGTCACTTCCTCCCAGAACTTCTACTCTAAGGGAAGTGCTTGGGCCCATCACATCTTCATTCCTCTCCAGGCTCTACTCCTGACTCTGAACTTTCTCCTCTATGCCTAAGCACCTTCTCCCTCCTCCCCTCTGCAGCTTTATTTTATGTGTTATCTTGACTTATTAGAAAGTAAGTTCCTTGAGGGTAGGTGCTACCTTTCTTTCTGCTTATATTTATATTCCCAGCAATTATCACCATGTCTATCATATATAAGCATTTAATAAATGTTTATTGACTTGACACAGAAAGATATTGAAAGACTTTATGACTAAGATGACTAATCATGACATAAGTGAAATGCTGCTAAAATCTGTCTCCTACCTTTTGAAGGGGATGTACTGGACTAAAGTTGTGGAAGGAGTCATAAGTTGTGGATAAGGTATTTATTTGTTTTGCCTAGCTGTAATTTTTTGTTCCATATGTGTGTGTGTGTGTGTGTGTGTGTGTGTGTGTGTGTGTGTGTGTGAGAGAGAGAGAGAGAGAGAGAGAGAGAGAGAGAGAGAGAATGGAAATGGCAGTTATTGGAAAGATCGAGTATTACAAAAAAGGAGAGAGAATCATAAAAAATGTATTACAAAATAAGACATGGCCCCTCTGAGTCTGCATAGTCTAGTACAAGGATGAGATAACAACACAGATAGCTATGATACACAATATTACATGATAAATGCATTGCAGAACCACAAGACAAAGCGCTATGTGCCATCTAGGGTGAAGTTAGATTATCGATCTGAGGTTAGGGGAAAGGGGGAAGAAAGAGGGATTAAGAAAAGGCTTCATGAAAAAGAAACAAAAAAAGCAAAGGCTTCATAAATAAGATTAAAATAACTGGGACTACTAGTCTGGAGAAGAGAAGACTCAAAGGGGATATGACTGTTGTCCTCATATATCTGAAAGGCTGTGACATGGCAGAAGGATTAGATTTTTTTTCTGTTCGGCCCTGAAGGGAGAACCAGGAGCAGTTAAGTAGAAGATGCAAAGAAGAAAGTTAAGCTTGGGTCTCAGAAAAATACTTCCTACCACTTAAAGCTGTTCAAAATAGAAGGAGTAGCCTGCAAGAGGTGATAAATTCCTCTGCCTTTGAGATTCTCAATCACATATTAGATGAATACTTGTCAGGTATGTTATGATGGGGATTCCTTTTGTCCATGGGCTGGACTTGGGGGCTACTAAGGTCACTTCTACCTCACAAAAGCTGTGACTCTTCCGTATCTCTTCTGCCCTTTTTAGCTAAACTCCTTGTAAAAGGGGTCTACAGTATGTGCCACTACTTTCTCTTCTCACTCTCCTTAACACGTTACAATCTGGCTTCCAGCCTCATCCTTTCACCAAAAGTGTTCTCTTCAAAGTTCCCAATGATTTTTTAGTTGTGTTAGTGGTCTTTTCTCAATCCTCATTCTCTGTGACCTCTCTGTAGCCTTTGACATTGTTGATTACTCTCTCTCCTTTGATACTTTCTTCTCTCTAGGTTTTCAGGAACCCCGCTGTCCTTGGTCTCCTCCTAGCTACCTGACCACTCTTCTCAGTCTCCTTAGGTAGATCCTCATCCAAGTTGTTCCCTCTAACCTTAGGTGTCCCTGAGGGTTCTGATCTGGGCCCTCCTCTCTTCTCCCTCT
>CM053625.1:38558118-38574944 GCA_028646595.1 Phalanger gymnotis
TAGAATTATCTTTACATAATGCAAATTTGTCCCTACCCACCCACTTCACTTAGCCTATATAACAAAGGCATGCAGGGGGCCTCCCAGCCATCCTGATTTATATCTGGCCACTGGACCCAGATGGCTCTAGAGGAGATAGTGAGGCTGGCAACCTTGCACAGCCCTCCCTCACTTAAAGCCAATTCACTTGCATGACATGGCATCATCTCCCTGATGTCCAGGTCCTCTTTGAGAACAAAGGATAACAACAATAACAAAGGTGTACCCAAAATAATACCTTTATGCAAGTCACAAAATATACTAAAATGCAGACATGTTAAATACTGTGCTGTGATAATAAACAGAATTATGAAATGAAAAGTAAAATTAATAATATAGATGTACAGGATGGTGCCCTTTCCCCATCCACTGAACCTGGCCTTTGTCACTAGTGGTTGACTGTGCAACTTTTTTTTTTTTAAATGAAGCTACCTAGAGATATTTGGATGATGGCTCATTATCCAAAATAAGTAAAATCTTGAAAGGACTGCCATTATCATTACAAAATTTCTAGACCTTGAGAATAAAGCAGTGCGCAAACCATTGTTCAAAGATGATAAGGGTTATTTTTGACAAAATAATGCACAGGTAGTGTTGCCTAGCAGATTCTTTTCAATACTCTGGGATTTTCTGAGTGGGCACAAGAACAGATTTTAATTTCCAAGTCCCACATGCATTCCCTCTAAGCAGAAGAGTAAGTCTATTTTTCAAAGCATTGTGACCCAGCCTAGTTTTTTCCTCCACTGAGATGTAGGTTTGAGATGGCATTCTTTGATAAAATAAGCCTGTTTCATCTACATTAAAGATTTACTCCAGCAAGTAGGAACCTTCATCTATTATTTTTTGCAGAAACTCTGGGAACTTCTTTGCTGCTACTAGCAGCCTCTCCTGACCCTTGCACATTATAAAATCCTGAATGATTTTTAAAGCATGCAAACCAACCGCTGCTTGCTGTAAATACCTGGTTACTTCAGGGTATTTTACCTTTAAATCTTCAAAGAGTCTTTGAGGCTTAGCATGGATTGTCATCAAGCTTAAAAGAATATTCTTCTGAGTCTGGTCTTCTATCTACATAGTTAATAGTTTCTCCATCTCTAGTATAACACCTTTTCTTTCTTTCAATAGATAATGGATTTCATGAAAGAACTGCCCTTTGCATGGCCCTTTATATGAGCAGCAAAATTCACGATGGTGTTCAGTCTACGCTGCAAGACTAAGTTCACGTGCTATCGATAACGACTTTTGTCCTCCTTCATGTTTTCTCATTATTTCATTTGCATTTCCAAGTCTATAGGCTTATGCTTATGAGATGGTTCCCTCTGTCCCTCAAGAACACATTTGTCACCAGCCATGTTGAAAATACAAGAATCCCTATTGAACACAGTAGCACTCACTGTCTGCAGACACAGGGAACCAACTTAGAGATACTTCTCAGCTCCTCATCACCATTTGTGCTGCCCTCATCATACCGAGTCTTATCATACAGTCTGCTTTACAAACAGGAATTTTCATAATTTGTTTTTTTGCAATGTGGATTTCCATCAGAATTTTTCAGTTGAGTCAAATTTGCGTGAAGCGAATTTACTAAAGCAAGAACTATCTGTAGCAAGAAGAACCATAGCCTTTACCCTCAAGGAGCTTACAGTCTAATGGGGAAGATAACACATAAAAGGAAGCTGAAAAAGGGGAGGGCTCAGTACTTGGACTGAGAAGAAGTGGCGGAATTGTGGAAAAATAAGTCCTGAGCATTAGGAGCAGAGCTCAGAGTAGAGTGGAGTGAGCATAGAAAGCCTGGGGGTCCTTCCTTAAAGATGATGTTCCAAGAGGAAACATTCAACCAATCAGAGGAAGGGGCTATTCCAAGATGAGAAGGCTGCTGGGAAGAGTAGAAAAAAGAAGTCTGCAGAGTCAGGAGCAGGACTCAGAGTGGTGTCTTAAGGATCTCTTTCAAATCATATTTCATCATGGGAGGTTATTTTAGATAAAGTCCACAAACATTTATTAAGTACTTACTATGTACCAGGCATTTCAGCATCATTCAATACAATTCAAACCCCATTCCATTCAATTCAACAAATATTTTTTAAATATTATAAATGAAATGTTTATTTTATTATGGCATATTGTTTAATATTACATTTTATTTAAAGTAACTGACATTTACATATAGCCTTAAAGTTTTCAAAGTATTTTACAGACACTATTTCACTTGGTATCACATAACAGCCCAGTGAAGTAGGTAACAAAGTATGTCTCTTTTATCTCTGTTTTATATAGTAGGTAACCAAGACTCATAGAGGTTGATTAAATTGCCCATCCCAGCACAGCTAGTAAATTCTGGAGGCAGGATTTGCAACCAAGCATTCTCAGAGTCCTACACCCTTTCTGTCGCAGAAGTGTTTTGAGCCGAGTGCAAAATAACCATCACTAACTAAATCGGAATCCCACTACAACCCCACCCCCACTTAATTCACCAGAGATCTCACAGGAAACTGCAAAAACCTTATGAAATAAACATTACACTTGACTTTGGTATATCAAAACTGAAAAATTGACTGGGGGGAAATCCTGGCTCAATAGGGTATTTATTTCATCTCAAACTACTTTTTTCAAGTTCTTTATTCATCATTAAATATTAATTTCCTAAGAAACCAGAGTGTTTGTTGACTGAGCTCTAACTATAGCAATACAGGTGCTAAAGGCTGCCTTTGATTCTCCAAGTGCTCCAGGGCCTTTCCTCCACCACCTCACTAAATATCTTCTCTCATTTATGAGACTTGTTATTTTCCTAGAAAAACACAATATACACCCCGTGGTCCGTTTAATAGTCCAGCACAGACCTGTAAGCAAGATTCTTCCAGGAGATTAGCAGTGGGTGAAGGGGGAAGCTAGGGTTATTTATCACCCCAGCCTTCTTTCAGCTCTAACAGGGCATCCCACTATCTTTATTAGCAGGATAGTCTATTTTTAAGTTTTTGTTCCATTAGTGAAAGCAATGGGAGTGAAAATCGTATCCTTCAACATTAGTGTCTGTACTACCTACATTCACAATCACATAAAATGTCTTAGAGGCATCACTGTATTACTCCTTACAATGTCTTCTTGAGGCAGGTCTCACTGGCCACATCTTACAGATATGAAAGCAAGGATGTAAAATTACCTCTCCAAAGTCACCTAGAGAATTTCAGAGGCAAGGTGCAGGATTTTGATCCCAGAGCTCCCACTCTTTCCTTTCTATGTTACTTCTGCTACTCTCTACTAGCAATACCAATTCACATACACATATGCATACATATACATATGCATATATGTGTGTATGAACATGTATGTATGCATATTATACAGTATATATTGCATATATATATAAAGTATATAATATAGGGCATTCCAAAAGTCTTGGTGCAGTTTGAAGCTATTAGGGCTATTAAAGCTTAAAACTGCACTACTGAGGATGCTGGGGGCTTTTGCCACAACTGAATCTCTGATGAAGGTGTGGTACAGTGGAAAGCACTCTGATCCTGGACTCAGAAGGCCTCAGTTCACTTGTATGACTTTGGGCAAGTCACTTCTCCCTGGGTTTCAGTTTCCTCAACTATCAAATGAGGGGTTTAGATTGGATGATTTCTAGGGTCCTTTCATTTATGACCCTATTACCAGAACTTTAAACCTGGGACCTAGAGAGTCTGCCTAACTTTCAAAGTCAACTCTCTACTATTCACAGTTGACCTATAACTATGGAAAACACACAGTGATATAGGAGAGAAGACAGAATGTTTCCGTTATGAGCGAATAAATAGCTCCTTATTAAGCAGTTATATGCCAAGCACTAGGGAAACAAGCGCGAAACTGAACATGATTTCCCAATTTCCTTCTCCCGCTTATCTTACATATGAGGAAACTGAGGCAAACAGGGTTAAGTGACTTGCCCAAGGTTATACAGCTAATAAGTTTCTGAGGCTAGATTTGAACTTAGAAAGCTGAGTCTTCCTGACTCCAGGTCCAGCACACAATCCACTGCTCCATCTAGCTGCCCATGGGTTAGTAGCTGGCTGGTATATTCTAACGGAAAGGGACAATGCATACAGGAGAGTGGTGTCTAGGGAGGGGTATTTTGGTTTGAAAAGTTATAAAGATGATGAATGGAGGTATGAGAGAATGGACTGACCCACTCTTTTAGGAATGATGACACAACAGATCTGATTCTGGTTTCAGAACTGGGGTTCAGAGTACAGGAGATGGTGAGATGGAAAACAGTGTATGTGACAGCTGGTGGGGAGAGAACCAGGTAGTAAAGTGAAACATAGCAGGCTGACCTGGGGCCAGAGGCAAGAGAAGCAACCTCCTATCATGACAGCAGGGCCCCAGGGAAGGAAGTCCAGGGCCAAAAGGGTTAAGTTCTCAAGATTAAGGCAAACATTGTTTTTAATTCCCTGAGCACCTGACAACTGACTTGCCATCCTGCCTGACTTCCTTCTTCTCGATTTGCCTCCACAATTTTCTTCTTTGGGGCATTGCTTTCTTCCCTAACTGCTCCGCCCAAAGGAATATAAATTTTGACAGCTGAAACCTAGCAAAACACCTTGGGGTTTACTGGCTACAGTTTTTCTTAAAGACTATGCCTTAAACCCAATTCACTGTGGCTCTCATTGATTGGCCAGCAATAGGTCGCAGTCCAAGCCCCACTTAATGGTCATCACTCGGCTCAGAGTCCAGATTGCTCTGAGTGAATATAAATAGTAATTGTTTCTGTTTGGCTAGAAATTCTGCAGGTCTTCCCCTCCCAGATTGATTTTATTATCATTATCATTACGTAAAAGAGGTTCATTTCTTACCTAGTCTTAATCACTGAATGGTCAATGCCTCAGTCAAACTGAGACCTGGGAAAGACCTTAGCTTAAAAAGGCCAAGATCTCCCACTGCATCAGGGCCATCTCCAGTCATCCTGATCTATATCTTGCCACTGGACCCAGATGGCTCCAGAGGAGAAAGTGAGGATGGTGATTTTGCACAGCCTTCCCTCACTTAAATCCAATTCACTTACAAGTCATGGCAGCATCTTCCTGATGTCATGGTCCTCTTTGAGAAATAAGGACAAACAACACCACAGAACTCATTCTAGCAGCGAGGTGACGCCGTAGTGCACAAAGTACAAGGCCTGGAGTCAGGAAGACTCAGCTTCCTGAATTCAAATCTGGCCTCAGACACTTACTAGCTGTGTGATCCTGGGCAAGTCACTTAACCATGCTTGTCTCTGTTTTCTCATCTGTAAAACGAACTGGAGAAGAAAATGGCAAACTATTCTAGTATCTTTGCCAACAAAACCTCAAATGGGGTCATGAAGAGTCAGGTATGACTGAAAAATTACTACATGAACACAGAAAAGGCTGGAGGACCAGAATGTTCCCTCTACTGGTACAATTGCAACTGAGGTCAAACGCTCCTCTGTATCCTACTTTAGCACTGAACTCGATTCCCCTCATCACCCCTGTAATAAAATTGCTTCTACCCCTGGTGAAAAAAAAATTCTAATTATAACTCTACCAGAGTGAAGTGGCCACAGAATAAGTGTGACTGCCTACAGTGAAGTTTATCTTCTATACTGGTGCCTTTGCACCACCACTACCACCAGCCCACACCCTGTCATTTTAGGGGCTACCCTAGATAACCTACTACGTCATATCTGTACTCCCTGGACCCACTCCTGATATTCAATACTGTGGTATTGTAGAAATAGCTTTTGTACTTTAAAGACCTAGGTTCTGCCACTAACTGTGTGATCTTGGGAAATTAATCTCTTTGAGCCTCAATTTTCCTGACCTGTTAAATGAGGAAATTAACATACTGCCTACAAGGTTGCTCTCAGGAACAAATGAGATTTTGTATGTGTGTGTGTGTGTGTGTATGTGTGTGTGTGTGTGTGTGTGTGTGCACGCGCGCGCATGTGTGTGTATGTAAATATATGCATATATATGTTTTATAATCCTGGAGTGTTATATAATTGTTAGCTATTATGATAACTTAGGTCTTGGTGATCCCAGATCTTATAATAACCTAGGTCTCTTAAGGTCCTTGCTCATCAAAAAAAAAATCCAATCTTTTGGAGAAAATCCTAGAAGGCTACAGGCAGAAAATACTTTATGGCCTGGTTTTCCTTCTTCCATCTCATTCATCAGCTTTACCCAATGCCTCCTTTCCACTCCATTGCAATTTCCCACTTGCCACCCACTTCCCATTTCCCTTCCAAGAGCCCAGATCATGTTTCCAAGATTAGAAGTCTATATTCTTCCTTGGTCTTCAGCACAAATCAGTACCCATCCAGGAAAACAGATTCCTTTCTCTCTCCCTCCCTTTGCCATGTTTCTAAGCAGCCCAAGGCATTTGGATGCAGGGAGGCTGTTACCAGAGGCATCTGTGCTATTCACAAACATTGATGATAAATTAGCCGAGGAAGCTTGCATGCAGCAAATGTCCAGCTGCACAAGATGTATTTAGGAGGAAGGCTGATGCTGAAGAGGAGGCAAAAATAAATCATTAATGGATTTGCATGTGATGGGAAGAGCTCAGAAACCAAGTGGCTCCATTAATTTTTGTTTCTTTTCTGGAAATGTGATGTTCAAGACTTGCAGAACAAGATAAGGGAGCCTTTTACAGAGTAAACTGTAACAACTTCTGGGGGTGGCTTTCTGCACTATAAAGCCTAAATGGATACCCTGGATGGTACTAAAAAACAGATTGCCTGGTTCTCTCACATTCTTCCCTGGCTTGAATGCTACTGACACCCAGCTGGCAATCTCTCATACTTCATCCATCCTCTGGATCAATGGCTCCCAAATTTTATTGGTTTTATTAGTCAAGTATATGCCTGATGTACTTTTATGAGAGACACTGTAATATGGTGCAACAAGTCCCACACTTGGATTTAGAATGGGCACGTCAAAACTTTTCCAAGTTTTCATTCACTCACTTCAAAAATGGGGCAACATGAAATAGTGAACAGAGAGCCAGCCTTAGAGCAAAAAGTGCTAGGTTCAAGTCCTATCTCTGACACTTAGCAAGCCATGTGACTCTGAGACTCAGTTTCCTCATCTGTAAAATCATGGGGCTGAACTACATGATCTTAAGGGTCTTCTCTAGCTCTAAATCAATGATTCTGCCTCTGAAATGTGCTGACTACGGACCCTCTGAAGTCACTTAACCTCTCAGAGAGTCCCAGGGAACTCTCTAAGAGAGTAAGATGCAGAGCAGTTACTAATCTGCATTTGTAGAAGTAGCTTCCCCATCAAGAGCTCCTGACAACAATGAAATACAAGTCTGGCCTGTAATTCCACGCCCCCCTCCCCAAAAGAGCATACTTGTCCTATGACACTTTGTAACAACAATGTGGTTAGCAGCTGGTGTAGTGGTGTACGACCCAAGAAGACCAGCAACAAGAGCTGCCAGCACAAGTTATTTGATCTGCTTTTCTAAGGAAAGCGACTTTAAGGGGTTAACAATCTCACTTTAATCAAACATACAAACATACATTATATAAACAGAGCAAATAACACGATTCAATCTATCTATGGCAATACATAATTACCAGCGGAGAACCATCAACATCTGGGTTTTTTCAAAGCCAGGGGGGCTCTTAACAACAGCTACCCAGAGTCTCCACACCAACACTCTTCCAGTGAGTGAGAGCCCCCAAACAAAACATCTGGGTTTCTTCAAAGCCAGGGGGGCTCTTAACAACAGCTACCCAGAGTCTCCACACCAACACTCTTTCAGTGAGTGAAAGCCTCAAACAAAATGCTAACCTCTGAGTTCATATACTCTTTTTAGGGCCAGAAGGGGTCACACCTAATCAGCAAAAGGGTATGGGCCTAGGGCTTTGCACCTAGTAAGGCTTAATCAAAGGTAGTTGATTACTTTAGCTTCTAAAAGAGAAAACAGTAAAAATGTCCCATCCTAATTACTGGAACAGACTTTACCCTCACAAGCTTTCATCCTTCTGATTGTTAGCACCCTAGTACAACAAATGCTTATTGTATTCAGAGGCTTTAGCAATCATGTAATCCAACAGCCTCATGTTACATAGAGGGGGGAAAACTGAGACCTCAAGGATTTTACCAAAGTCATGTCAACAGTATTAGTATAATAACTCTCATTTTTATGGTATTTCAGAGTTTACCAGGATCTTTCCTCAAAACAGACCCAGAAGGTATGAGGCACAAATATTATTAATCTCATTTTCACATAAGAGAACAGAGAGGTCAAAGGACATGTCTGTGACCTCGTGGCTAGTAAGTATGGTAAGTATTAAAGTAGGATCTCAAACCCCATTCTCTGAACCCCATGTCCAGGACTCTTTCTATCAAAACTTGTTTTGTGTGACAGTAAAGCGATGTGACTTGTGAAAGTGATTTGTAAATTGCAAAGGGCTGTGTGAATGCAGTGTTATCATGCACCTGGATTGACAGTGGCTATCAGACATCTTTCTGTTTTGTACCAAGGTTTGATATACCCTAGTGCTTCCTAGTCATTACTGACTACTTATTACTTATATCTTAAGGAGAGATGGGGTGGTGCAGCTAAGTAGCACAGTGGCTAGAGGCTGGGTCAGGAAGCTTTATCTCAGACACTTACTAGCTACGTGATTTGTCTCAGACACTTACTGGCTATGTAGACCCTGGGCAAGTCATTTAACCCTGTTTGCCTCACTTTCCTCATCTATAAAATGAGCTGGAGAAGGAAATGGCGAACCACTCCAGGATCTTTGCTAGGAAAACCCCAAATGGGGGTCACCAGGAATCAGATATGACTAAAAAAAGATTGAATAACATATGTAAAGAGAAAGAATGCTGAAATCAAAACAAAACAATGAAACAAAAACACTAGACTATGAGTTGCAAGGTCTGAGTTTGTTCTAAGTTCTGATAACAGTAGCCTTATGAGACTGGGCACATGACGACACCCCTCCAAATCGAGGTTTCTTGAGGGAGACAGAGTGGTACAGTAGAATGAACATTGGATCAGATAGCTAGAGGAACTGGCTTAAAGTCCCAGCTCTGCTAAACATTGTCTGTGTGACCTTGGGCTTCTGGTCCCTTATCTGTAAAATGAGGAAGCTGGACCAGATGACCTGTGAGGTCACTTCCTGCTCTAAGTGTAGGATCCTATGGAAATGGGTCAGATATTGCCTTCCCTTCTGTTCTTGCAGAATTGCTGTAACAAAACAATAAAAACAAATTATAAAAGTGCTTTGAAGACTATGAAATACTGTATGAGTATGACATCAAAATTGTCACATCTACAGGCATCGGTTTTTACCTTCTTGCCCTTTAGAATATCCATTTCCTCCAAACCAATACCCTAGTAGGCATTAGTTAAGATCGATGGATCGCCACTGATTTCTCTTCAGTGCCTTGATAGAACTGTGACCTCATTGATACAGGGGCTCCCATCCAGGCCTTCTCATCCTGCACGTCTCTTGTCCATCTCGCCCAATAAATGCACCACAAGGGGGTCCCCCCCTCACCCTGAAAGCCACACTCTCATTCTCTTGACAACATGTCCATCGTGTATCCCTCACTGTCACTACATTACTGGCCCATCTTTTTTTCTCCCAGTCGCACATTTCTTTGATGACATCCCTTTCTGCAGCTTCTGCCTAATTCCTCGTTTATAACGTGCTGCAGCCAGGAAATAAAAATCATCCGTCAGGAGAGCATTTCTGGTATATTCATTTGTATACAATATAAAGTAAGGCCCCGTTGATACTTATCTTAAAACAAGGTGGGGCACCAGGTCTTCAAAGAGCTTACTACCTCAAAAGGAGAAGGTGATAGAAATGAGGCAAATCTACAAGGTGATTCGAACAAGATCACATTTGAGGTTGACGGCTCTGTACATGTGGATTGATTGTGTACACTGCAGCTGGTTGGAGTGTTTCTGGCTCTAGAGCAGAACTGAAGCTCTCAAAGGAGTGTGACGTTGATGCCCAAACATGTGTCCTTATGTCTTCACACTAAATGCTCTGTTACTGTTTAAAACAGAAAGAAGCAGAAAAGTACTACTCATCTCCTTAATTATGGGAAATAGATATAACTGGCATTTTGTCATGTGGTGGGTTTTCAGTGGTGGCTTTTTCTTTTCTTTTATGTTTTGTTTTCTGCCAGCCCCTTTCCTAAAGATGTCTCCTCCTCTCTGAAGTGCCCAGTTTTGTGCGAGTGTACCATGTGGCACCTGATGTATGATGAATTTGTAGAGCAGAGACAGCCAATGTGATGTGTGCTGTTCTACAGAATTTGACTCTTGGGAGGGAAACAACCATTATGTATTTTGCTTCCTGCAGATGGATTTGGCTAAATGTAAGGGAAGGAGGGCTTTCCCCCTCACGCTTTGGACACAGTGACAAAATTTCAAGTACATGCCTCTGATGTGTTGTCTTGATATTAAGGAGGCAAGTGTTTAAACTTTAAAAAACAAATCAAAGGAATTCTGGGAAATTGGTAGTTTAGAGAGGGATAACTGTGGTTTGGCTTCCCATTTTGCTCACCATCTAAGGAATAGAAGATGCCATGTTTCCTATATTAAGGTAACCTAAGGGTTTCTTTGTCTTTTCAGAACTGTGTATGTTTATGCTTTGAAGGAATCTGAGAATGGAACAGAGGAGATCAAAGAAGAGGCAGAAGAGAATAATAGCTCACGATCGCCTAGCTCCTAGCTCTTTAAGGTCTACAAAGCCCTTTCTGGATAACAGCCCTGTGGAGGAGATAGAGAGACTTTTATGATCCTCACAAAACCGTGATTATCCTTCCAGCTTTCTAGATGAGGGAGCTGAAACTCACTGAGCTAAAATATCTTGCCCAAAATCTTACCTGCCTAAAGGGAGATTACAAACCCAGGTCTCTTGATTCCAAGGCTGGGTTCTTTCCACCACACCACTCTAGAACAAGTCTGATTTCATTAGAAAGGAGCTCCTTACATACTTCAGAAGCTGTTTCCTGCCTATGGACACATGCTTTCACTTCCTTCATCCCCAGTTTCCCCATCTGTCAAGTAGGCATAATAATATCTTCTGTATACATGTCTCAAAAATTGTTATGAAGATTTACAATAAAAGAGAAAATAACCATGAAAGCACTCTAAGTATTCATATTTGAGTTTTCTCTGAGGGCAGCTGAGCAGTGCAGTGTGTAAAGTGCCAGGCCTGGAGTCAGGAAGACTCGTCTTCCTGAGTTCAAATTCGGCCTCAGACACTTAACAGCTGTGTGACCCTGGGCAAGTCACCTAACCCTGTTTGCCTCAGTTTCCTCATCTATAAAATGAGCTGAAGAAGGAAATGGTAAATCACTCCAGTATCTTTGCCAAGAAAACCCCAAATGGGGTAAAAAAAATTAGGACAAAAATAGCACCATCTCCCAGGGTCGTTGTGAGGATCAAGTGACATAATATTTGTAAAGCACTTAGCACGGTGCATGGCACATAGTAGATGCTAGATAAATGTTAGTTATTATAATTATACCTTTTGTTATTAAATGAGTTGATAATTGTAAAGCCCTTAGCACATTTCCTAGAATGTAATGCTCTATAAATGTTAGCTATGATTATTAATATTGCTTGTAAGGGGAATAAGAGCTTTGCTTCAATACTGCTGGCAGAGAGCAAACTGCTAGTTTGTCTCTTTTATCGGGTTTCTAGTGTCATCTTGAGACTTTCTGAAGCTTCAAGGCAATTTGCTTGGCCAGGTACCAGTTACCTGAGGACAAGATGACAATTGAAAGGGTGAATGGGAAGGGGAACAAGTGATTATCCTTACTCTCAGAACAGCTCACTGGGTAGTATTGATCATATGGGGGAGGGAGCATCCTACCTGTACCATAAAGATATGAAAAGGCAAAAAAAATGAAACATATTCACCGTAACTCACCTGTGAATAAAGGCTGGGGACCTCCTTTTGAGAGGGGTAAGTCTAGAATTCTTGCAGCTTTCTGGAAATCTCCTTTGGTGTAAAGACCGAGTATTAGCCTTTGGCTGGCCCAAATGGCCTCATTCTAAAGTACAGCATTCACCTAATGCAGTGCATTCACCCAAAGAAGCTAAGAACCAAAGAGCAGAAATGTAGAAAGGTGGAATGAAGGCAGATCACAGAGGATGGCGCTTCAACATGGCAACAGCTATGGCATGTATAGCACAGAAGCATGGGACCAAGCTTCCCACTTTTGATGGCAACAGAAACAAGACTGAGGTGAGAGGCCATGGAGATCCTGAACCATGACAAGAAGATGCAGGAGGTGGAGCTTTGTGACCTCAAGAAGAAATTTTCAGTCATGACACAAGACCAGCAACTGGAACCCTCTCCCACCTTGGAGGATAGGTTTTCCCAAGTGTTGTTCCCTGGCTCTACACAAATGGCTACAATTTCCCCTGGGCTCTTTTGTGTTGAGGGTGGGATGGAGTCAAGAGCATATTTTTTGTTTGACTTTTTCTCTGTTACATATTTTCCTATTCTGTCTCAATTAAATTCTTGTCTATTTGCTATATGGTTTCTGCTTGGTAGAGAATGCACTGAATAGGGATTAGTCTACTATTACCCTTGCATTTAATCAACAAACATTTATGAAATGCCTATATGTGCCATGTGCTATATGTTATGCAATGATGATACAATGGCAGATTATTTCTGTATCTACCTCAAGGAGCTTATGTTCGTTCAGGGGAGACAATATACACACATAAATATATACACATATATGTATATCTACAAATTTTTTTTTCAAAAAGATAATTTGAGGGGAGAAGGAAAGCGTTAGTAGGTGGGGCAGGAGGATGGGGAGAAATCAGGAAAGGCTTTATGTAGATTGTGGTACTTAAGCTGAGATTTGAAGGAGGCTTTTCGTTATGGCACAGTGGATAGAGTGCCAGGCCTGGAGTCAGGAAAACTCCTCTTCCTGAGTTCAAATCTGGCCTCAGATATTTACTAGCTGTGTGACCTTGGGAAAGTCACTTCACCCTCTTTGCCTCGTTTTCCTCATCTGTAAAACGAATTGGAGAAGGAAATGGCAAACCATTCCAGTACCTTTGCCAAAAAAAGCCCAAAAGGGGTCACAAAGAGTTAGATGCAACTGAAAACAACCAAACAGAAGCTGCAACGATAACAAAAACTCTGAATATATTTTAAGAGGCATGTTCCCACAGTTGAGTGGAATACCATACAGATGTTGAGGGATTTCTACAGATGTAAAGTTTTCACACTTTCTCTGCAAAGTCTTTTGAAGAGCAGACTCACAGCTGAATTCCAAAACCAAACTCCATCTTTTTGTGCTCATAATAAGCTGGTTGCTTATTATCACTGTTTTAAAAAGATGATTATTTTCTTTAAGAGTTTTTCAAGCACTTGGTCTTTGCCAAACATTTGATAACTATGTCTACTAGTCATCTACACATGCGTTCAAAGCAATTGCTGTTATGTCTGTCTCCAATTCTCCCATGTTCTAGGAGTTTCTAGTCCTATTTCTCAAAATGAATTTACATGAGAAGGCCACATGGGGGTAATTGTCTTATTTTTCTAAAATACTAATTTTTATGACTAATGAAGAAAAGAGATACAATTTCTCAGCACATAAAATATATTTCAAGTTCTGTTTTTACTTATAAAAAGAGCACTTTACAGTCAGCTCTGGGTGAGCAAATGATGTTACACTACATTTGATAAATTAGCATCCGTTCTAGACTGCTCCTCTGAATTCCCCAGTGAAGAATGATTCCTTCTGAGTTAGGTTTGACTTTCTGGGAGGGAAATTTCTATTCCTTTTACTAGAAAGAACCAATGACCAAAGCTTTATTTGTCTGCATTTTCCAAAGTAAAACTGGCAACAGTAGCAAAATTGATTATAGTTTATAGAAGTTGTTTGTTGAACACCTTTTCCTCCTGTATATTTTCTTGGAAGCCCAAAGACATAGGGGCCCTTGCCCAAGGTCACTTGGAAAAGTAGCATGATACAGTAAAAAGAATTCTAAACTTGGAGTCCATCAGGGAGAGCCTAGGTGGAGTCCTACTTCTGATAATTAGGATCTATGATCATGCACAAGTCCCTTTACCTCTCTGAGGCTTAGTTGCTTTATCTATAAAAGAGGATTAATAATACCTGTGGGACCTGTCTCCTAGGGTTATTGCCAGTGTCAAGTGAGATAATGGATGCAATGTAATTTGTAAACTTCAAAATGCTGTGTAAAAGTCAGTTATGATCATGATTGTCACTGGAAGAAGAACCCAAATCTCCTGAAGCCCAGTTCTTCCCGCTGTACCACATTGCTAATAAGCTGGGAATTAAATTTTAAAATTGCTTCCTAAGATTCTTGAGTATTCGTAATCTCCCTGTAAAGAAAAGCTGAGAAAAATGCAGGACTGGGGGAAGGTACATGAGGAAGTGGAAGAGTCGGACAATGGAGAGACTAGTAGGCATGATACTTTTCCCTTTAGTCCCTGGAAAACACAGGTTCTGCAGTATACCTCTAACACACACTGACCTCTGCTGGGTACAGATAGAAATGTCTTTAATCAGCTATATTACCATCATTCAGTGGAAAGAGTTATCAAGAGCTCAGGACAAACACTAAAAAAAAAAAATTGAGATAAAGAAATGAACATAGCAGCATACTCATCCAACCTATCTTCCCATTTAATATTGGTGTCTGGAAAAGATCTAGAGGTTTTGGTGGACATTACGTTCAATGAATCAAGTATGTGGTATGATAGCTAAAAATGCTAATGTGCTCTTAGGCCACCAGGAAAAGTAGAAAGTGATAGATTCATTGGGCTATACAGCACCATGGCTAAACCCATATGGAGAATTGTATTGAGTTCCAGGAGACACATTGTAGGATGGACACTGATAGGCTACTGATAGGCTAGTGCATACCTGGGGAGAGTGACCACAATTGTGATGGGTCTCATCATGTTATATGAGGGTCAGTCAAAGGAACTAGGAGTCCTTAAATTAGAGAAGAGAAGGCTTATGAGGGGCATATCTGTCTTCATGTATTTGAAGGTGTGACCATATAAAAAGGCTGAGAGATGTAGTTTCTGGGTAATTAACCATTTTATAAATTATTGCTAGCAGATAATCAATAAAAGGGGTCAATAGCGCTCTCAACTGCCAAAGACTCTTTGTGGAATGCACTCAACATTTATATGTCCTTGGAAGAGTGGGTGTTCCTGAGGGTGGAAATCAACTCTGATGGCTTATGACAGAATGACTATTATAATGGGAGATGGGCTTATTCTAATGAGGGTCTGGACTCACTCAATCTTGGTCAAAGAAATTTATCCATACCTATAACCATACCAATTAGAGTAATCTAGGCCAAAGGGGGAATCCACTTCCCCTCAGACTTGTCTGACTAAAACGTAATGGGCCACATTTCAATGGACCAGAATCTCTTTACCTTTTGATCTGACCTAAATTTTCCCAGTGGAGCGCTTCTGCCCAAGATTACATGTTTTTCAGCCCTGCTTTTCAAAGGCTGACTGAATACCCTACAGGGAATGAGCAAATAGAAGGGGGGAAAACCTTAGTCCTAATTCAATAATTGGTTATTAATATAAGAGAAGAATAATCATTTCTCTCAAAGGACTGTCATGTGGAAGAGGGATTTGGTGCTTTCTGCTTGATCAGAGAGAACAAAACTGAAAGTAGAGATTGAAACTTACAGAGACAGATTTAAACTCAAGGTAAGGAAAAATTCCCTAAGAATTAGATCTATCCCAAAATGAAATGGGCTGTTATAGGAGGTATATTAGGTTCCCCGCTCACTTGAGGTCTTTTAAGCAAAGACTGGATGATCGTTGGCCAAGTGTATTATACAGACAAATCTTGATCAGGTATGGACCCAATGATCTATGTGGCTCCTCTAACCCTGGCCTTTTGGATTCTGGGATTCTAAGGCCCAACTTACTACACTTATACAACTTACAGTTGTGGTAGGCTCTAGGGAAATAGAAAATTTAGCTAAGAGGACATACTCTTAGTGCCAAAAAAATTGTCTAAACATTTAAAAATTTTTTAAAAGTTAGTGCCATTTAGAATAATCTTTACCTGTTAATTTCTTGGTCATGTCCTTTTCCCAATCAATGACAATTCACTGGATGTAAGAAAGTAAACTGGTGGCCAAGTTGTCAGTGTCAGATGATAGCACCATAGGTATAGAGCTAAAAGGGGACCTCAAAGGCCATCTAGTCCAACCTCTCATTTTACACAGGAGGAAACTGAGGCCCAGGGAAGTTGAGTGACTTGCCTATGGTCAAACAGCTCACAATTACCACAGGCAGGATCTGAACCCAGGTCCTCTGATTCCAGAGCCCTTGTACCACACTATCTCCTTTTTTCTTCTTTTTTTCCTTATTATTTAATATATTTAGTTTTCAGCGTTGATTTTCACAGGAGTTTGAATTACAAATTTTCTCCCCATTTCTACCCTCCCTCTGAGTCCAAGATGACATATATTCTGGTTGTCCTGTTCCCCAGTCAGCCCTCCCTTCTGTCACCCCACTCCCCTCCCATCCCCTTTTCCCTTTCTTTCTTGTAGAGCAAGATAAATTTCTATGCCCCATTGCCTGTGCATCTTATTTTCTAGTTGCATGCAAAAACTTTTTTGTTTTTGTTTTTGAACATCTACTTTTTTAAAACTTTGAGTTCCAAATTCTCTCCCCTCTTCCCTTCCCACCCACCCTCCCCAAGAAGTCAATCAATTCAACATGGGCCACATGCATATCATTATGTATAACCCTTCCATAACAATCATGT
>CM053625.1:38584536-38596040 GCA_028646595.1 Phalanger gymnotis
TAAGTGTCTGAGGCTGGATTTGAACTCAGGAAGATGAGTCTTCCTGACTCCAGGTCTGACGCTCTATCCACTAAGCCACCACCTGCCCAATTCACCTATCAAATTCCTACCTTTTAAATGCTACCTCTTTGATGAAGAGTCTCCATGATGTTCCTGTCAATGACCCCAGGCCTGGTACTCTAACCACTCAACTACCTGGATGCTCATAATTCTTACAAGTTCTTCCTTTTTGGTCTTCTTATTTTTTTTCTTATTCTTATTTTTCTCCATCTTTCACACTACAATTTTCTTAAGTACCAATATCTGATTACATTCACTTCTTTGCTCAAAAATCTCAGGTGTTTCTCCACTGCATGTTGAATAAAATAGAAATGGCTTAGCCTGGCATTCGAGGCCCCTCCAATGGCTGCTTAAATTTACCTTTCCAGTTTTACTTTGTACTATTCTCCTTCATGTACTCTACATTCCAAACAAACTGACCTACTCCTGGTGGCCCGGGTCTCGTCTTGTCCTCTCTTGCTTCCATGTATCTGCTTATACCACTTCTGTTCCTATAACTTCATCTGCTGAAATCTTTCTTTTCCACATCCAGTTTAGGTGCCTCTTCCTCCTCCATGAAGCCTTCCCTGATTCCTTCCACAAGTAACCTTTCCTTCTATGAATCAATTAGGTCACTCCATTTGACTTCCCCATGACCCTTAGTGATATTCTACCTTGTTTTATAATTATTTGTGTACATGAGTCTTCCCTCCTACTAGAATATAAATTCTTTGAGGGAAAGATCTGGATACTCTTTCATCTTAATCTCCTCACCACCTTCCGTACTATCTTGCCCACAGAAAGCACTCCATATGCATTTCTTTGAATTGAAATGAGTTGAACTTACAGTGACAAAGCTAAAATATGGTTAGAATATGGGGGGCATAAGAACCACTCTGATTACTGAGGTTTTGAAGCTTCAAAAAGTTGGCATGACATAAAAATGGAGGATGAAGGATATCCTTAAAGTGTGTTGTTTGTTGAGAGAATTCAATCATTGCACTGTTCTTCAGGCTTGGTTAAAAATTCGGTGCTCCACTTTCACTTGGCAACACAGAGCTGCCAGGCCGTGCGGCTGATTTTCCTGCATCTTCTTCAGCAATTGAGGCAACTGAGTCCTTCAAAATAGGAGGCCAAGAATATTGGACATGGTGTACAGTCCAATAGCAAAGGGAATCTGTGCAACTGATTCCAGCTATAAGGACTATGAGGCCTCCTTGTATTATTATAATAAACATGCATTGTATATGAGTCAGGAAATGAAGTGTGTGCCTTCCCTTCTCAACTAAAGTAATGGTTGGTCTCACGTTAAATTTATTATTTGGCATTGGAATAATTAGCAAAGTAGTGCAGATGATGAATTAAGAGATTAAATTATTCAGGACATTCTAGCATTTGGTGATGGTGTTTGTTACAAATAAGTGCCAGGATAGCAGAAGGAGCAGAAAGCATTACTTTTCCTTTGACTCAATGGGGATTTTTTTCCCCAAAGGCTTTGGCAGAGTCAGGAGATATAAGCTGTAAAGCCAAGAACACAGAACTTGAAGCCTAGTCACATCGCCCTAGCTGACCAGTCCATTTTAGTAAGCGACATTTCTTCCAGCTCATTTTTTGCAAACTCTTTATGGGTGAAGAGGACTTGGAGCTAGAGAGACCTCAATGCTGCCTCAGACATGGTATAACCATGTGGCCTTGGACAAGTCACTTCATTTCTTCTAGCCTTAGTTTTCTCTTCTATAGAATGGAAATAATAATAGCTCCTACTTCATGGGGCTGTTGTGAAAATCAAATGAGATAATATACTTTATTCAGCCTGGGCAAGTCACTTAATCCTGTTTGCCTCAGTCTCCTCATCTGTAAAATGAGCTGGAGAAGGAAATGCCACCCCAGTATCTTTGCTAAGAACACCCTAAATGGGGTCACGAAGAGTCAGACACAGCTGAAACTGAATAGAGGCCCTTTGGAAATCTAAAATTATTGTTTTTATTATTGTAAACAAATGCTTCTGTCAGTCAATAAGAATTTAAAGTGCCTACTATGTGCCACATGCTGTGCTAAGGGCTGGGGATATGTAGTGAAAGACAGTTCCTGCCCTCAAGGAAATGACCATTTAATGAAGGAGACAACAAATGCATACAAACAAATTATGTATAGGTTAAGTGAGAAATAATCAACAGAGAAAAGGCACTGGAGTTAAGAGGAGTTGGAAAGACTTCCTGTTCATGATGAGATTTTAATTGGGTTTTGAAGGAAGCCAGGGAAGACAAAAGGCAGAGATGAGGAAGGAGAGCCTTCCAGGCATGGAGAATAGTCAGAAAAAAATGTCTGGAGTCAAGAATGGAATGTCTTGTTGGCAGAACAGCCAGGAGGACGATGTCACTGGATCAAAGCGTATGCGAATTTGGGGACTAAGGTGAAAGAAGACTGGAAAGGCAGGAGGGGGTAGGTGATGAAGGGCTTCGAATGCCAAACAGAGAATTTTTTATTTGTTCCTGGAGGCAATAGGGAGGCACTGGAGCTTATTGAGTAGAGTAGTAACATGATCAGACCTATACTTTAGGAAAATCACTTTAGTGACTGAATAGAGAGCATGGATTGGAGTGGGAGAGCCTTGAGGCAGGCAGATCTATGAGCAGGCTATTGCAATAGTCCTGGTGTGAGGTGATGAGGGCCTGAACTACAGCGGTGCTGGCGTCAGATGAGAGAACGGAGCATATTCAAGAGATGTTGCAAAGGTGAAAATGTCAGGCCTTGGCAACAGATTGGATATGGGAGGAGTCCAAGATGACTCCTAGGTTGTGAGCCTGAGGGACTGGGAGGATGGTGTTTCCCTCTACAGTAGCAGGGAAGGTGGGGTTGGGGTTTAGGGGGAAAGATAATGAGTTCCATTTTGGACATATTGGATTTAAGATGTCCACTGGACATTCAGTTTGAGATGGTGTATGAAAGGCTGTTGGAAATGGAAGATTGGGGCAGGAAAGGTAGATTTGAGAATCATGATGATAAAGATGGTAATTAAATCCCTGGGAGCTGATGAGATCACTAAGTGAAATCATAGAGAGGAAGAAGAGAAGAGAGCCCAGGACAGAACCCTGTGGGACACCTACAATTGGAGGGTGTGACCCAGAGGAGGATACAGCAAAGGAGACAGAGACATAGTGGTCAGATAGGTAGGAAGAAAACCAGGAGAGAGTGAAAACCCAGAGGAAGTGGAGTATCAGTGTCAAAGGCTGCAGAGAGGTCAAGGAGACTGAGGATTGAGAAAAGGCCATGGGATTTAGCAACTAAGAGATCATTGGTAACTTTGAAGAGAGTAGCTTTGTGGAATGATAAGGTTGGAAGCTGGATTGTAAGAGCTTAGGAAGAGAGTAAGAGGGGAGAAACTGGAAAGCACCTACCATAGATGGCCTTTTTGAGGAGTTCAGCCTCAAAGGGCAGAAGAGATATAGAATGAGAGCAAGATTGGAAGGATCAAGTAAGTTTTTTTTTTTCAGGATAGGGGAAACATAGGTCATAAAGTCTTTCTCTGGTCAAGGTAGGGTAAGGAAGGAGAAGGAGCAGAGGCTCTTCTGGTCTACCAGCCACCCTTTCCCCAAGCACTGACCTCTCAAGAGTTTGGCTGGAACTACCTTCTTCTGACTCATCACTGGAATGCTCAAGATCCACAGGATATCACTGAGTCTCCTCAGCCATCCCATTTAGCTAAACTAGATTATTCACACTTAGTTTAATGCCTTTGATTGGTTATTTCAGCACCGATGTCTAGGCCTCATTCATCACTAGTTCCAATTGATTTGAGATGTCTAGACCTTCTAAAGTTATTGGTAGGGTTATGGAACTTCCCCCTTGTAATATCATAGATTTAGAGCTGGAAGGGATTTTAGGAGCTATTGTGTGTGACCCCTTTATTTTTCAAATGAGGAAACTGAGACACAGAGAGTTGAAGGATATGACCGAGCCACCTCTGTTACCTCTAGAATCAAATATACTCCTCCTCTGTTTCACATCTAAAGCCTTCTACAACCTGTCTCCAGCCAACTTTTCTAGCCTTTACACACTCTATGGTTTATCCAAAGTGATCTTTTTGCTATTCCATAGGACAGGTTGTCCTATGTGAGGCTATTTCCTATGTCTAAAATGCACTCACTCCATACGCCATGCTGCTGCATGTAAACAGATACACAAAACACAAACATCTACCTATACATTCATGTGTATGGACATTGTGTGGGTATTACCAGACCTATGATTTTATTGGTGTGCATTGCTCCCACTGAGGGTATTCATCTCCGTACAGATTGGTACGATCTCTGCAGCCTATAATCTTAAAGAGTTGCCTTGGGCACTAAAAGATTAGTTGATTTGCCCAAGTTCATAGTAAGTATATATCAGAGGTGCTACTTAAACCCAGATATTCTTGACTATCTACTATTCCATCCTGTCTATCGTACACATACAATACACATATCACACATATACATATGTATGCATGTACATGCAAGTACATATATAGATATACCTATCTATCCCTTTCTTTCGTAAAGTTACAACTCTAGCATCACCTTCTACATGAAATTTTTCTTGATCCTCCCTTCCCATATACTAGTGCCTCCCTCCCTAACCTTGTAAATAGCTGTTTTGTAATTACTTGTATTTATTCTGTATATACTTGTATATGTATTTCTTGTCTTCCCCACTGTAAACTCGTTATGAGTAGGGATTGTTTCAGTCATTGTATTTATATCCCTAGCATCTAGCACAGTGCCTGTCATATAAAAGCTCTTTGACTGATATACACCCACTAGGAGTATATGTATGTATATGTACACACATACATGTTCATATCTGTGTGAGTACATATATGTACATATACACTGTAAACATCAATGTATTCACTGAACATCATTTTAATGAATATAAATGCCTATATTATTTATAGACTGACATATATAGCTAATGCAGTTTACTAAAAGTTCTTTATGTAATTTTTTATTTGTATTAATTATAATCATTAAATGACATTTACATAGTACTTTAAAGTTTGCAAAATGATTTACACATATTATTCCATTTGGTCATCACAATAACCCTGAGGTAGGTGCAATGTATATATTTTAGAGGTGAGGAAATTAAGACTTAGAGGAGTCTGATGAAACAGGTTGTTGGCATCCAAAACCAATTTCTTGACCTGAAGTCCAGTACGCTTTCCATTATTCTATACTGTGTCTCTGAATTATGCAATATTTATGAAAATTGTATGTATGCACATAAAATGTGATTATAATTGAGTACTATATTGCATTCTTCTGACTCTAAAGCCTAATTCTAATGCATAATGATGGTATGGTAGGCTCAACAGAGGACAAACTCTGTTGGGACCTAAGAGCACATAAGACATTGGGTATTGGCCCAGAGGTCAATCGCTTGGCAAGCACTTATGAAGCATCTACTGTGTGCCAGGCACTGTGCTGGGGATCCAAATAAGAAGAATGAAAAAATGCCTACTCTCAAGGGGCAGAGATGGTCTATTTGTCTGTTGTGTAATGGCTGGCCTATTTATATTTAGGGAAACTCATAACTCATCTAGTGATTAATTCTTTTCAGCCACAAAAATTCACAAAGGGTTTTACTAAATTTTACACAGAGAGGCTATAATCTGCTTCAGTGGAGGGAAGACGTTTCCAAACCAATGAATTACAGAGGACAGCAAAATTTCCAAGTCTTTACAATCTCTGAATCACACGTATTTTAAAATAGCATTAGTGTCAGGAAATGGTTTTTGAATATATTCCAAAGAGAAATGTGTATTTTGACCCTTTGACTCTTTCTATGTGTCCTAAATGTTTTCATGGATATTGTACTACCATGGAATTTAAAAACAAAACAAAATAACCCTAGTGGGGGCATTTAAATACATTCTCCAGCTTTCAGTCCGTTAGGCCACCAATCCAAGATGCAGATCTCCCATTGATTTAATGGTGGAAAGACCACATTGTGCAATGTCCTGCTTAAAATGAGCCAAGCCTCTAACATTTTAATAAATAAAATTGGATTTTTTTCAATAAGTAAGTAATGGAGCTTTTAGTACCTTTTAGCAATGGGAATTGTGCCAGGAACATAAAAAATACAGTGATAAACTCCTAAGATACTGGCATGCACGAGGTCCCCAGCAACACTATGATGCTATTTCACATTTTTTTTAAAAAATCTAGTCTTTTCCTAAAGTTTGGAAGTAATGATATGATTTCACTTACGTAGTTTCCAATTGGTTAAATATTAATGTTCATTAATCAGTTAACCAATAAGCATTAATTAATTAAGACTTGGATCTGTGAACTTGTTTTTAAGATATTTTGATAATTATATTTCAGTATAATTTGTTTTCTTTTAATCCCATGTATTTGTTTTATGCATTTAAAAACATTACTCTCAGAAGGGCTTCATAGGTTTCACTAGACTGTTAACAGCGTCCATGGCATTGTGTTACATGGGAGGAATATAAAACCAAAAGTGAAAAAGGCTCTTCCTTCGAATGATTCATATTCATTCTGTCAGGGGAAAAATATACATGTATGCATGCGTGCATGTACATACATGTATACAACCATTCTTTGATTATATCAATGTGTGTATGCATACATATGTATACACATACATGTGTATATATACACACATTTAACAATGGTCACAAAAATGAAAATTTGGGGAGGACAATAGGTTCAGGGAAGGCTTCGTGTAGGTAGGGGCGTATGAACTGAGACTTGAAGGAAATAAGGGTTTCCATGTGGCAGAAATCAGGAGGGAATACAATTACCCCTTCTATATCCCAGGTGGGGGCAGGGGGAGGGACGCAGAGCCCCAACAATCTGGAAAATCTGCATAAAGCTTTTTGGCCTTTCCTTCACAACAGAGAAGTCTGATTTTTTTTTCTTTTTCTTTTAAGGGGTGTTTATTTACCTTATTATAAAATTTGGGTTGATATCATGAAATACTATTTTATATATTTCTGAGTTTCTAAACTTTTGCTGTGTCATAGCAACTTCTGCAAAACTCCCCAAAATTCCCATTTAATTTCTTATGCTGACCTGCAATATATTAAAACCTCAGTGGGGAAAGTCACAATGTGGAAGGGATAACCATGCATTATGGGGAAGGGGAGAGAAACAGTCTATGCAAAGACACTGAGATGGGAGAGTCATTCATGAAGAACAGCAAAAAGGTCAGTTTGGCGGGACTGAAGGGTGTAGAAATGGTAGTAATGAATAATTAGTTTGGAAAGGGAAGCACAGCAGGTTGTGAAGAGCTTTAAAGGCCAAACAGAGGAGTTTCTATCCTATTCTAGAGGCAATAGAGAGCCATCAGAATTTATCGAGTACAGGAACGACACGGTTACACCTGTGCTTTAGGAAAATCATTTTAACAAATGTGTGAAGAACAAATTCGATAGGACAGATACTTGAGACAAAGGCCACTGCAGTAGTTCAGGAAAGGGGGACAAGAACCTAAACCAAGATGGTGTCATCTGAGTGTAGAGAGAAAGGATCACGTGTGAGATGCTGTCTAGATAGAAATAACGAAGTTGAGCAAGTGATTTGGAGACGAAAGGAGTGTGAAGAGATGAAAATAACATATTTGTGAACATGAAGGACTAGCAGAATAATGCTGCCCTCAACAGAAATAGGGAAGTCTGGAAGAGAGATGGGTTTGGGGGAAAAGATAAATGACTTCTTTTGAGGACATGTTGAATTCGAGATATCTATGGGGCATTCAGTTTTAAATACTCAATAAACAGTTGGTGATGTAGGACTAGAGCTCAGAAGAAAGATTAGGTCAGATATATGGATCTGGGATCATCTTCATAGTGATGATAATTAACTCGTGTGCGTTGATAAGGTCACTAAGTTAAAGGATGAAGAAAAAAGGTCTCAGGACAGAGCTACATTCAGGAGGCAGGGAGGTGATAAGGATGATGAACAAGCAAAGGAGACTGAGAAGGAGAAGTAAAACTGGTGAGGACAGACATCTTCCGAGGACAGTCAGGAAACAGAAGGAAGAGAGAAAGGGTGGTCACCCTATGTGATTAATCACTACTATTAGCATCAAGACAAAAGGTGGAGCTAAATTTGAGGCCAACCTTTCAGAAATCAGCTATTAAATAGTTGATCTGTCCTTATGTTGGGATGTATGCATTAGGAAATACTCCCTCAAGCACACTCTACATTCTACCAGAACCACAACTAGGGTGGAATGACTGGGCTTTGTCTCAGGGCACCAAATTAAGGGAGTATCACATTAAGTGGGCACAAATTATAGAAGGTCTGACAGAACTTATAATCCTTCCACAGCATAAAAACAATAGAGCTTGGCTCCTAGCTAGCAATAATCATCAGTTAAAATAGGAAACAACCTGGGATAGGATGATTTTTTTTTCCTACCGCTCTTACTTTCCGCCTCTCCCTGATAAAGGGCTGAGTTACGCTCTTTGCCTCAAGAATAGTGGGTGATTCTTGATCAAGAAACAAAAATTCCTAGTCACAGCTCTACGTCCCACTCATTTAAAAGCACCACAGTCCTAGCCTTGAGTCTCTTCTTCGGCTGATCCTTCCATTCCTTGGCTAGCTGGGTTCTCTTCAAAATCCAGCCTCGAACATGAGGCTGATAATTGGGGGCGGGGCCGGGAATTTAAGTTCTGGATCTCAAAGAACTTTCATGGACCTTGGGAACATTGCCTTCTGTTATTCTTTAGAGTTCCCTATTATAGTTGTGTGACAGCTCAAATACCACACCTGCTCTACCAATTACCAGCCAGAGGAAAAAGGTCTGACTTTTTTTTTCTTTTAATAGCCTGGGAGGTAGTTAATGGCTATTGTCACCTAAGAGTCCTCTTCAGTCTAGGTAGATAGCTGCTTCCCCTTCAGGGTCACTCTTTCACTATGGTTCTCATAATTTCTGGCCTTACACAGGGTTCACCCAGAGGCCAAGAACTCCCGTATGCTCCTGCTATCTTTTAATGTGTTTTCATCATTTACAGAAATCTGGATGTGCCACTTACTATCTGTGCAACCTTCGGCAAGTTTAACCCTGTGGGCACTTTCACTGGCCATTCCCTGTTTACAGATGTTTCCTCATCTGTAAAATAAGGCAGTTCGACTGGAGGACCTCCAAGGTCTCTTTCAGCACTGTGAAACTGATGTTGTTATGAACCTAACACTGAACTGGCTTAAGATAAAATCACAATCGAATATTCTTTCTCCCAGTGTCTGGTTGTGTTTCTTGTTAGCATCAGTAATATTTACAGAAGTCTTATTAAACAACTCAGTTACCTCCTTATTATCCTTCATACCCTGAATATCTCTCTGAGGTCAACCAGATGGACTTATTCAAATTTCTTTGTCCTACTTCCTTTGAATTCTAAGGACTGGGGGAAATCGAGCATCCCCTTGATGTTGTCAGTCCTTGCTACTTATGTCACCACATGTCCATTTTCATTTGGGAAAAAACACATTAAAAACAATTAGTCATTACTTTTCCTTTTGAAATGGTGCATTGAGGTCAGGCTATATATGTTAAAGTCTGGAAAATTTATATGGTCATAGACTTGAAATCTAATAAGAGAATTCTCACTTCTTTTTAAAGAAAGCATCCCAAATTACTTTTTTACTCAGACTGCTTCTCTCCTATTGGAACTTTCTTCAGTACTTCAGGGATCCATGATTCTGTCAGTGTGAGTGTTTCCTTCTTGATACAGATCACAACCCTTTCACACAAGAAGATAGTTCTGAGGGTTCCCTTGGCCAGTAATTTTATAAAGTCATGCTGTAATGCAGGAGTTCTTAACCTGGGGTCTATAAACTTGTTGGGTTTTTTTTTTAAAATCTGAATAACTATATTTCAAAATAATTGGCTTCCTTTGTAATACTATGTATTTTATGCATTTAAAAACATAATTCTGAAAATCTTAAATTCCCTTTTACTACTGAGGTTACTAACATTCTACCTGTATGTATCTTATATGCATAAAGTTGTATACATGATGTCTCTCCTATTATTATTGTGAGTTCCTTGAGAACAAAGTCTGTATTTGCCTTTCTCTATATCCCCAGTGGTTATTCCAGTGTCTGGCATATTAAGTTCTGTTATATAAGTTAAGTTTATGTATATATATATATATATATATATATATATATATATATATATATATATAAAGTTAAAGCTTAAAAATGTTTGTTGACTACAAAAGGGGTTCATAGACTTCATTAGATTGTCAAAGGAGTCAATGACACAAAAAAGGCTTTAAGTATCCCTGCTCCAATGTCTAATGTTTGGGGGAATATGCCTTTCTAAACAAACTTAGCTGGGGATAAAATTGCTTTCCATCTCCCACCCTCCTGACAAAAAGAAGAAAAAGTAAAGAAAGAAAAAAAGGGTCATTGAAGGCCCCCCCACACTCTTTTTAATGCATAGAAGAGAACAGAAGGTAGGCCAGAAGGAAACATAGACAAGCAAGACAACTTTAGGAGTTATATGTTGAATTTAAAAAGAAAATAAAATTGTACATAATAAAGATATGCAGTTTCATGTACAATTCTCTTTTTCTGACCCACATATATGGAAATGCTCATTCTTTTTCGGTTTTGTTATGCTCGAAAATTTAAATAATTTAAAAAAATATAATGTGCTACGGACCACTTCTATGCTCTATTCATCTTTCCGTTGTCTTTTGGGTTACCTGAAATTTTGAATCTTTGGAGATCATGATATCCTATTATTCACAGCAATAACACATCCCCAGGAGAATAGTGCTTTTAGAAGATAGCCTTTTGTAGCAGGGGGAGCTTAGGATCACAGAAATTGCAGCACAATTTTCAAAATGGGATCATGCCCACTCTCCTCTCCCTATCTGGTTTATTAGAATCTATTTAAATAATGTGCATTGCCATATTGCCAAGCATACCAGGCACAGCATAATAAGTAATGTGTTTGAAAGATGGCCAGGTAGATTTTGCTTTCGATCAGAGTTGTTTGTTTTATTGAGATAAGTGAAATTGTTGGAGGAGATTGCTTTTTCCCTCTATTACTTCATTTTGGGTTCTGTTCAAAGGAAATTGCATGCTTGTTTTTGACTTCTAAGCCCATTAATGAAATATTGGCTTGAGCATGAGGAATAATGAATCTGTCGATGCTATGGCCAGGCCTTGGCATCAGTGATCTGGGTTAGTAAATCACAGACTCAACAGCAGCCCAGGAGTTTAAGAGAACAAAAAGTGCTGACAAAGCAAAGTCAAGCCATCAATCCAGGGGTTTCAAGTGAAACAGTTAGGACCTGTGTTCCCGAAGGGCTTGCCAAGCTCTACATTTACTAGCGCTGACCCCTCGCTGCCAACTATTTCCTGGAATATTAAAGAACTGATGATTCACTTAAATGAGGTGATCACAATAGTTTTGCCAGACTGCATGAACTTTTT
>CM053625.1:38596540-38690453 GCA_028646595.1 Phalanger gymnotis
CATTTAATTATTGTAATTATCTTCAGAAGGATTGAGATATTACAAAATAACAATGCTTTCCTACAGGGAAGCTGATCTGCTTAAATAATATTGCTATTATGCATTGATCCTCCCCTTTAGGGAAGTAACACCACCATATTATGTTGCCCTTTTCACTCATGCTATCTCCAATATGTTGTTGAGTCATTTTCAGTTGTGTCCTACCCTTCTGACCTTAGATTCTTACTAGCTCTGTTACCTTGGAC
Organism: Phalanger gymnotis; assembly: GCA_028646595.1. Lineage (NCBI taxonomy): Eukaryota > Metazoa > Chordata > Mammalia > Diprotodontia > Phalangeridae > Phalanger > Phalanger gymnotis. The sequence goes on from CM053625.1 coordinate 38,596,786, forward strand.
TAGTCATTTGACCCCGCATGCCTCAGTTCCCCCCTCTATAAATTGAACCGGAGAAGGAAATGGCAAACCATTTCAGTATCTTTGCCAAGTAAACCCCAAATGGGCTCACCAAGACTTAGTCACAACTGAACAACAACAGCACATCTTAATATTGCAGGAAGAAGCTGAAACCAATCAGTGTTCAAGTATCCCTCCACAGGGGATGCCAACATTGTAAAAGCGGGCACAGTCTGGAGTGCAATTCAGTTTTTCCTGACTCTCAAGTTCAGTGCTCTGCTCCATCACCCTATGGATCTGTGACTTAGTTAATAAAAGCACTCTAACTGTTTAGACCACATCTGACCTATGCCTTCTCATCCTATGTAATTGCAGTCCATATCCTTCCTCAGAATAGATCTTCTCAGAACTCTGAAGTCTTCTGTTGAGATCTTTTAATAAACTAATATTTGTAAAGTATTTAACAAATCTTAAAGTATTATATAAATGGTACTATTGTTTTTGATGTTATATTTGTGGACACTAGTGTAACACTCAGGCTGTTCATCTGTTTTTCCCTCTCTCACTACACAACTACTCCACCTTCTTTTTCCCATCATTTATCAGACTTTTTAACTACTTCCATATAATACTACCTATACTCTCCATGTATCTTAAAACAATGCACCATTATTCTTCATTGTGTATCACCCTAAACCACTATACACTGTATCCAGAATCCATGTGATTAGAGACCCCAACAAGAAATAAAGCAAGAGATAGGTTCTTTAACTTACATAGCTATAGAAATGGGGGAATGAGCAGGTCTACAAAAATAGTTAAATAGAAGAAAAAAGAGATCTCCTTTTTTAGTTACTAAGAGGCATAGTGGATAAAGAATATGAGCCTGGGAAATGAACATACAGATTTTAATGAGATTGCACTGTGTCTGAATGTTTGCCTGGGAATTGTCTTAATATACACAATACCAACTGCCATCCCCACATCCTCATACATACCCCTCTCTGTCTTATTATCCTTGCTTTCTAGGGGTTGAGAATATGAGACCAGGCTTTCAGCCCTGATATATGCAAGCACTTCAGAAGAACAAAGATGACATTAGCTGGATTCATGAATAAGTTACTTTTTACTAGCACTGTATACTAAGAGTCCATTCCTTCTTACCTGGGCCATATCTTCTTTCTCTATATCAGTATTTCATGAAGGGTGATCTGCAGCCCCTTGGGAGTACCCAGGCCTCTTTAAGGAGGCCTGCAAGGTCAAAATTATTTCCATAATAATAGTAAGATGTTATTTATATAACCCCCATAAACAAAAGTTCCTCAGTAATTTTTAGGAGTATAAAGGAATCCTGAGACCAAAAAGTTTGAGAAATACTGACCTGCATGACCATCCACTGTAGGCCTGCATACTTCATACATAATAGATTTTATCAACCTGGTTTTTTTTAGATAAAAGTACTTTAGCCTTCACTTTCTCTCTCTACCCTACATCCTCTGCTAGATCTCTTATTCTTTGGTATAGAGAACTGCTGCCTATATTTAAAGACTTTCCCTTCCTAGATGTAAGAGGAACAATGAGAGAAAGAAAGGCTGGGTAGAGACTAGCCAATGCTTGCTTGCTTTTTGCCTCTGCTCCTACTTGCCATGGTTCCAACTGAGCCAAAATGGAGATGGTAGAGATGGAATGTCAACCCTGCTGAAGATGCAATTTTCAGGCACCTGACTGAACCTGTTGCTAATAATGATGATAGTAGTAATGATTATGTACCACTTTATAGATTTCCTGGCATTTTATATGCATGATATCATTTGATCCCCACAACAACCTTGTGAGACAGGTAGTACAAATATTTTTGTCCCCATTTTAAAGATCACCTTGTTGCAAGTCTTATATAAGTTTCTGCAACAACAAAGTAAAGTAGTGTAGGGCATAGGCAAAATTGGCAAGTAGTTTTTGCCTCTTTTATATCTCTTTTTATTGTCCCTCCCTCTTTGACAAGGTGTATAACTCCTTCCCCTTTGAGGTTATATCTGATTATGCTGTTTTAGAGCTAGAGGAGACTTTTTAAATTCAACAACATCATTTTGTGGTTGAGGAAACTGAGGTCTAAAGTGCAGAGACAACTTGCTAAAGGTCTTAGGAGTAAATTAGTGACTGACCTGGGACTAAGAGCTCAGGTCTCTTTCATCTCACTCTAGGGTTCTTTCTGCTACACCACTGAAACTCTCCAATTTAGGGATTCTTAACCATATCAGGGTTTCCCTCCCCTGTAACAAATCTACATATACGTTCTAAGAGAAGAACCATAGTACTAGGATTCTATTTAATGCACTGTGGCGCATGAATTGCATAGACTCAGTTCTGTGAGTTAACATAAATGAAATGTTTGGTATGTCAGTCTTGATGACACAGGCCAGAAGTGTCGAGCATGTGGCAGGTGGCCTTGGAGCTGAACCAGATTAAAAGTGGGGAATATTTTACAAAATAGATAAAAATATAATAGAAGGCAGATAATGCTAATATATGGTTTTCTAAGCCAATCTGTGGCCTTCAGGGATCCTTAACAATGGCTGAGTGGCCCCTCTTTCTGTTTGACACCGCTAATCTAGATACATATTCCTTAGCCAATATATGAATTTTTTTCTAGAGAGATAAAAAATAATTATAGCAGTGGTATTTATTCATAAATATGATATAATGCAAACAATACATATTTGAATCAGAAAACCAAGGTTCAAATTCTACCTCTTGTTCACTGCCTGGGTGATACAGGGCACTCACTTGACCTCTCTCCTCTCAGTTGTCTCATCTGCAAAATGAGGGGGTTGAAAGATATAGCCTCTCAGTTCCCTTCCACTCCTAAATCTGTGAGTTTATGAATATCTCTTGTATAAGCTGAGGCCAGGTTTTTGGAAGCAAACATTACTTCATACCATATTATCAGAGTTTAAAGGACATAGCTTGCCTTTCTGTTAAGAATCAACAAACTAGCTTTTTTTTCAAGTAGTAAATTGTGCATAAAGATTTCAGAGGGAAGTGTGTACTACATCAAAAGCGATTGAATAAATTTAATTTTTTAAAAAACCAAACATTGCATATTGGGAAACTGGTATAAACAGCCTAGCAAACCGTGCTGCATTCTCCTTGCTTAATTCCTTAATATTTATATAGCATTTTATGATGCTTTCACAATAATTGTGAGAAAGCACTGTGGTTTCGTGAAAAAGATACTAGATCTGTATTAGGAATCTTAGAATCACCACATCATAGATTTAGAGTTGCAAGAAATCTTTAACACACACACTCTTTTCCCCCATTTGTCAGCTAAGGAAACAAAGCTAAGTGACTTATCCTAGGCCATACACGGAGCAGTCAGGATTTGAACTGAGATCCTCCTATTCTAAAATCCCTCAGTCTTTCCCTGTACTATACTGCCACCTAAAATTATGAGGACCTGGTTCCTAGCTCTGCTACATATTAATTGTGTGACCTTTAACAAGTTATTTAACCTTTTGGGATTTTAGTTTCCTCATCTCTAAAATTAAGAGGTGGGACTAAATAACCTTTGAGCTCTAAATATAGAATGCTTTAAACTCCAAAATGGGGAAAATGCATTAGATGATCTCCAAAGTTTCTTCCACCTCTAAATTCTGTTTTCTCAGATGCAACTTACCATTAACTTTGTGTTATGGCTAAATATGATTGTCCCTCTTTTACAGGTGAGGAAACCGAGGCCAAAAGAGGTTAAATGACTTGCAGTCAGATAGTCAGTGATAAAGCCAGGAATGGAAGCTGGATGTCTCCATACCTAACATAACCAGAAAATGCAATCCCTAACAGAATAAAATGTATATGATGCTACATAGTCTGTGATGAAAACTTTCCATCCAAACTGTTCTAATCCTTCTAGGATATGTTTAGATTGGCATTACTAATGACCTAGGTGCTCTCTTCCATTGAGCAATCAGCTACTTGGTGATTTGTGAAATCATTTAATTTATGTCTGTGGGGTGTGTGCTATTCTAGGTACTCCTTCCAAGATGAGGAGGACATGTTTATGGTGGTAGATCTCCTGCTGGGTGGCGATTTGCGTTATCACCTGCAGCAGAATGTCCGCTTCCAAGAAGACACGGTGAAGCTCTTCATCTGTGAGCTCTCCATGGCATTGGACTACCTCCAGAATCAACGCATCATCCATAGGTCAGTTGCGGGCATGGGTTTTGGGGCTTAATTCGGGAAGATGACATTCAGAGTTAGGAGGATCTGAGTATCGAGTCTGAATATTTATTAAGAGGCCACAGAATACCTGATGTTGGTAAGATACTACACCAAGTTCAGCAATCCTGTAATCCTAGGTGGCTTTCTACTGGGGCTTAGCAATGTCAATGAATGATGCAGGAAGGCCTAAGGAACAGAGAAAGAAGTAAAGAAAGGAAGAAAGAAAAAAATATAGTGGAAAAGGGCATTCTTTAAAAAAATGCCAATTGAAAATTATTTCAAAATTAAAATATAGTCAGTATTTCATTTTTTAAAAGAGACAGAGTTGGGAACTGGGGGGAGGGGAAAACAGGGAAGAATGAGAGAGAGAGAGAGAGAGAGCAATTGAGAGGGAGGAGAGAGAAGTTTACAAAGTTTTACAAAATACATTTTCAGGTTTTTGGAAAACAGAGATTAATCTGTATTTCATTTTGATAAAGAAGAGAGAATAAAGGAAAAAAAGGATAGAGGAAGGGGACAAAGGGAGAGAACAGAAAATTTTGTTTTAAAAATACCCTTTATGAGTTTGGCATTACTAATGACCTAGGCTGAGGCAGTTCTCAAACCCAGACCTCCTGACTCTAACTAATCCTCTTTCCACTAGTCTTCATTACTTTTCACCTTGGGGAAAAGGAACTTTCATACCTGGTCTTGTCACAATAGCTAGATAACCCCCCCTGATACTAACATCACCTTAAACTTGACCCCTTGTTCTGGCTGTTTCTTCTGAGTAGCAGTAGCTGCTTGAAAAACATTCTTTTTGTCAGGAAGGTCCTTTTAATCTCATAGAGTTTGCCCCCACTGTCTCTTCTCTCATTTATCATCCCAAGAAAATTGCCAACTACCTTCTGGAGTTTTGCTTGCTGACACTGTAGAAATTAGGAAGGACAAGTTATTATGTGAAGCTGGCAGTGGCTCAAAACACCTTTTAAATCTTTTTTTCTTTTCTTTGTAACACAGAACCTATTTTCATCTAGGTTCCATGTGCATTCTCTTTCTCTCTCTCTGTCTCTCTCTCCATATATACATATGTGCATATATATATGTCTACACACATGTGCATAAGTGTACATGTACACACACACATATATGTATGTATATATTATATATGCATGTGCCTGACTTGGTTTCATTCTGTCCCTTTGTATCTCCCATCCCTCATATACCCCTAATCCTGTAACCCAGGCTGTTAATGGGTCAGAATGAGAACCCACTGAAGTGCTCTGCCCCCTCACTTTTGTCTCCTAGTTTCACTGGCTTCCTTTAAGTCTCAGCGCAAATCCCACCTTCTGCAGGAGGTCTTTCCTGGTGTCTTACCTTCATGTACCCTGTATATATCTTGCATATACCTAGTTATTCACATGTTCTCTCCTTCCCTTTTACCCTCCACTTACAATGTAAGGTTTTTGAGGGAAGAGACTGTTTTTGCCTTTCTTTATATGTGTGGCTCTTATCAAAGTGCCTGACTTAATAAATACTTGTTGACTGCAGAAACAAAGGAGTGAGTATATTTGGTGTTTTAAATCTTTATCCCTTCTCCATCCCTCATTCTGTCAAAATTGTTGCTAATTTCCAACCTATTTGTGTTGAACTTCCTTTCAATGAAATACTTCATGCCATTGGCTTGTGTGAGCAAACCCTTCTGCTAGGAACTATGGGGCAGGTATGAAGAAAAGGGTCTGTCTATAGCTCCTGTCCTCAAGGAGTTTATAATGCAGTACAGTGGGAGTAGGTTCCCATTATCTGAGGTTGTGCATTTAATACTTTCATCTGGTTTCTAATTCCAGCTTTGCCACTGACTTGCCATGTGATCTTAGGCAAGTCACAAAATTTCTCTTCATTTTACTGTGATCATCTGTGAACTATAAGGGTTGATCCCCTCGAAGCCCTCATCTAGTCCTGAATCCTATCATTTGTATGTGGTAGAAAAGTTAAATGGTTTGAAAGGAATGTAGGGCCCACCAAAGTGTACATAAGTATGCCTGTGGGTCATTTACTGACTTAGAAAACCACATATGTTTACATATTTCTTTTTTTAAAACTAATAAATCTACTCATTAAAATCGGATAGGAACTATGCTTTAATCTGCTTCTGCGGGGCAGCTAGGTGATGCAGTGGGTAGAACACCGGCCCTGGAGTCAGGAGTACCTGAGTTCAAATCTGGCCTCACACACTTGACACATGTACTAGTTGTGTGACCTTGGGCAAGTCACTTAACCCCAATTGCCCTGCCTTCCCCCCTCCAAAAAAAATCTGCTTCTGGCTGCACTCCCAAGCTGTGGGCCACCTGTTTGCCACCTCTGCTATAGGGATTCTGAAAAGAAAGATCGATTACGATTGAAGGAGTAGTAAAAGCGGCATGTCATAGTAGAGAGAATCAGAAGGCTTGGATCACATCCCATTTCTGCCTCTTACTGGCTCTATGACCCTGGCCCAATTATTCTATTTCTTTGGAACTCAGTTTCCTCATCTCGTAAAGTGGCAGAGTTGGAATAGATGTTCTCTAAAGTGCCACAAGCTTTAATATCCTTTATTTTATGTATGGCCTCACTCGATAGGAGAGCGTTCCTCAAATTCAGGTCTTTCCTTTCTTTAGTCTTTCTGAGGGCCATGGTGAAGGGTGATAACTAATAAATTCTGAAATTCTTGTTCTTGTTTCTTGCTTCAAGATGTTCATTAAGTCAAAACCTTTCAAGATTGCTCTTCAGTAAGTATTGAAGGACAGCATGAACTTCCAGTATTTCCACCTGGACTTTCCCTTCTTTCTACTTTAATTCAACTAATGGAGATGAAAAATTTAGAAAAGGTGTTTATTTGTCTTCACACACACAAAAACAACCCTTAAGAATAACAAAACTAATCCCAGCCACTCTCTTGGCACTACTCCTGCCTGATATGTGGATAACAGTGATCTCTCCGAAGAATGATTTTGGGGAAAACTAATTACCACAGTTAAACGCTAATGGATGAATTTCTATTAATGTCTTCATGTCCAACTTTGAGGAAATTTAATGAGTAATTTGGGTATATGGGATAAATTGTCAAACACTGTTAAGTGATGAGTCACCTTATATCAAAGTCACATCTCAATGGATGTTTGATACTTTCTTCCTCTCCAAGAAGCCCTAGACACTAATAAAGTTGTAACTTTTGGGGTTTTTTGATTCTTATATGAACAAATGCAAATAATTGTAACAGGTGGCAACACTGTAGAAAGTTCATTTGAAATCGAAACAAAAAATAGAAAGAAATAGAACTAGAAAGTTTGAAGAAACAGAGTTAAAAACTTTAAAAAAGGGATAGTTTTCTGCCTTTTATGTCACCCTTTTCTTCCCTGCAGCAATAAGATTGTGCTCTTGGTGTTGTCACATTAACTCTGCCTAGGTTTCCTGAATGACACGATGGACACCTCCTTCTTAGTGAGAAGAGGCATAGACCTCTATCCTCTTCCCTGTGAGGCTCTTGGAAGAATTCTGACATGGGCAGCCACTGGAAAGTTATTTGACCATTAAACCTGCCCTCTCGCTAGTTCCATGATACCCCCAAGGAACTTTTCATAGCAACCCTGAACACTGAAATGATACATTTCAATGTTTGAGCTTTAGCTGTGGGAGAGGATAAAGGATAGTGACCAAACCAGTGATTCCTTTGGTATAAAGAACTCTCAGGTTGGAAAATTTGCTCTCCAAAAGTACACAACAGCACTTTCTCTACAACTTATTGTTGCCAATGCAAATTGGCATCTTCTTTGGAACTTGCAGTCTTAGAGAATTGCTTGGAGCGCTGAAAGTTTTAGTGCATGGACTTGGTTGTCTAGAAAGACAGGATTGTTGTTGCAATTGTTGTTGCAGGATTAGCAAATTAACTGGGATCTGATTTATTATTTTATGATGATGGATGATTATTCGTTAGCTTAAGATAAGGCACTCTATGTTCTTCTCCTTGCCCCTTTGGATATTGGTTTCCCTTATTTTGCCTTGGCTAGAAATGCAGCAGCCACTCCTAGGCCTAGCCCTACTACTGATTGGCGCAGAGGTTTTGGCAGCCTGGTGGCCCTCTGCTTCTAGATCTTCTTGGCTTAACATGGAAAGCAGGCAAAATTGTCAAGCCAGTGAAATTTGTTGGTCACCATCTACCCTCCCTGACGCCAGGGTCCTCTTGCTAGACCCTTCCTGGAGTACCATCTAAAGCGCACTGGGCTCGTCTAGACCTTTTCCAGTTTATACCAATAAAATCCAGCATATCTATCCCACTGCCTTGCTGTTTTGCATTGGGATCTGAAATTTGAAATTGAGATGGGTTGTATTTGAAACAGCCTTCAACGACTTCTCCCAAGGAAGTTGCCTTGGGGGAAAATGTGAGTATTTCAAGCCCTGTGTCAGGCCAGCATTTCTATGTGTCATAAAATCTTAGAGTTGGAAGATCATCTGATTTAACATCTGGTCTCATTTTCATCTCTAAATACTAAGCAGACCCATTTTTTTAAGCCGCCCTTTCTGTGGCATAATTTTAATTCTTCCTATTCTTTGTACATATGAGGCTAGCCCTAGTGGAGAATAAAGCGGATGACTTCTGGCATAGAAAGAACATAGCTGCATCACTTTCCCCATGTTTCTACTGTTTGTGGCCCTATCCCCTAGGACATCTATCTGCTGTGCTGAAGCTATATACAGCAAAACGCTAAGCAGAGATGAGATGATGTCATCTGCTGAACAACCATTCACAAATTCATTAGTCAGGATCACATTTAGACTTTATTGTCAACTTAGAATCTTCTTTTTACTCAACTGAAGTCACTTTTTTTGTTGTTACAGTCATTTTTGCCTGTCAGTGAGAAGCATGGGCTGAAGCTTCACCGGGCAGGTCTATGAACAAATTCTATGTTTCTGAATTTCTACCGATATATCTTTTTAAAGAAAATTAATAATTCTTGAGAATGCACAGTGCCTCTAATCCCTGCTACTGAGAAAGGCTAAGTCTTGGTGGATTGCTTGAGTTCTGAGTTTCAGTAGTGCTAAAGTAAGTCAGGTTTCCATACTGGGTCTGCCACCAATGTGGTGAGCCCCCAGGAGCAGAGAACCAGCAGGCTGCCAAAGCTTCTGTGCCAATCGGCAGTGGAGCTGGCCCTGAAAATGGCTGCTGTGCTTCTAGCTGGGGCAAATTAAGGAGACCCAGTTCCCAAAGTGGGAAGAGGGAGAACATACAGTGCCTTATCTTAAGCTTATAATGTAAACAAATAATCATTAATAAAATAACAAATTAGATCCCCATTAATTAATTTGCTAATCCTGGAAAAATAGTCTTTCTAGACATATAAGTTTTCCACTTACCTTTTTTAAAAATTGAAATTTTAACCATTGTTGATGGTGCATGTGTTTACTTTGTATATTTTTTCTATCTTCTGCTTTATAGTTAGACTGTCAACTGACAATACTTGCCATCATTAGTGTGGCTGATGAACAAGTCTAATCCCACTTCTATATGTCAATCCTTCAAGACTTCAAGCTAGACAATAATCACATTCTTCCTAAATTTTCTCCTTTTCTAGGCTGGACATCTCACTCCATCCCATCCAATCCAATGCACATTTATTAAACATTTGCTGTGTGCAAGGAACTGAGGATATGAAGACAAAATAAAAAATAGTCCCTATCCTCACAGAACTTATATTCTTGAGGAGGGGGAAACAATGTGAAAGAGGTATTTGTAGACACTCTAATTTGAGGTAGGAGGATACACTCACATCTAGGGGGAATCAGAAAATAATCCTTGTAGGAGGTGGCACTTTAATGAAGCTAGAAATTCTAAGAGGCTCAGGGGAGGAAAGAATGTCTTCCAAATGTTTGAGATCCCCTGGGGAAGGGCCCAGAGGCAGAAGATGGAGTAAGGAATTTAGGCAATGATATGTAGGTCAGTTTGGCTGGAATATAAAGTTCATGGCAGGAAATAGTGTCTTGGCTTAAGTGCCAACCTGAGATGTTTGCATTTTATCCTAGAATATCTTTAGGACTCCTGAAGGTGATGTGATCAGACTTGTGCTTTAAGAACTCTATGTTGGTAGCTATGTGGCGGAAGGATTGGAGAGGGGAGAGATTGAAAGTCAGCTGTCCAATTAATTAGAAGGCTTCTGGATAGAGTGATGAGTTTGGAAACAGGAAAACCTAAGTTTGGTTTCTGCCTCAAACACTTATGAGCTATATAACTAACCATGGGCATGTCATTTAACTACTCTCTACTTCTGTTTCCCCATATAAAAAAACAAAGGTAATAATATCACCTACTTCACGAGGTTGTTTTGAGAATCAAAAAATATATTTATTAAGCAATTTATAAACCTTAAAGAGATGGATAAAGTTAGAAATTATTGTTATTGTTATCCAGGTGAGAAGTGATAAGGACGTGACCTAGGGTGGTAGCCATGTGAACATTGTGGAGATAACATCAACAAGACAATGTCTGATTGGAGATGGTGGGACTGGGAATGAAGGAAAGGGAAGAGTCAAGAGTGAACCCAAGGTTGCAGACCTTAGTGGCAGGAAGAAAAATGATGCCCTAATCAGAAATAAGAATTGATCCTCAAGAGACATGGTCTTCAGACTCCTCGCCTTCCTAAATGACTTACGGAGGGTCATGGTAGCCACCTTTGAGTATTTGAAAGACTCCCATATGGAAGTAACTTTGTCTTGCTTCCCTCCTTCCTTGGAAGGAGCAGCCAGGAGCAGGGGGTGAAAGCCACTAAGAGGCTCATTTTAAGGAAAAAGTTCCTAACAATCAGAGCTATCCAAAAGTAGAGGCAAATGTCTTGGGAGATAGTGAGTTCCCCAACATTAGAGATCTGCAAAAAGAGTCAGTAAGTCAACTTGCATTTATATGAGGCTCCCCCCAGGTACTGTGCAAAGCACAGAGGCTAGATGATCACGTCAAGGCCGCTGTGGAATGTTCTCCTGTCAGGAGAACCGTATGCTCCTCCGAAAGCCTGATAACGCTAAGATTGTGTTATTATTGTGTGTGTGTAGTGTGTGGAAAGGGAAAGCGCAAAAATGTTGATCTCTTACCTGATTGCATAAACTATGTCTGATTCACTGTCCTGCCGAGTTTTATGTTCTCCCTTAAAAAAGTTGTGTGAATAACCCTTCCTGTTTATTATTCCAGGAAAACATTTTCTTCTGTTAGTTTTTTTTAAGGTTTTGTATCTTTTCCTTTTGTTTTGGTAAATCCTCCTTTCTAAGTCGATCATAGACCTAGCAAATGTTCTCTCTCCAATTTCTCTGCCCAAAAGGGGCTATGTTACACTAGGAGACAAAATGGTAGGTAATAATGAGGGTATTAGGTTGATGCATTCTCATTCTGCACCTGCTCTCGAGCTACTAAATAACAAATGAGTATAAATTACACCTCTAAAAAGAAAAATCAGCCTTCTCTGTATTATGCATCAGGTCTTTTTTTAAAAATGAGGGTTGAAACATCCATTTTCACCCAAGGCTACCTGCACTTTTAGGCCCATGAGTCAGTGCAGGTTAAATTAACTAGGTCATCCTGTTCTTTAAATCATTTTAGTAAGAATGAGAAGTTTGGTGGATGTAAGGACTTTGACTGTTTCAGATAAAATCTCATCGACTATTAGGAGGCTGTATGGTACAGTGAAAAGACCGGTGGATGTGGTTTAAATCTTGGCTCTGTACATCTTATCTGTGTGATCTTGAGAAAGGCAATTAGCTTTTCTGAGCCTTGGTTTCTTCACCTGTAAAATGAAGGAATTAGATTAGATGACACATAACATCCCTTAGAGTTCTAAATCTATGATTTTATTCATTTTGCAGGAAAGTTCAAACTATGTTATCTTTACCAAATAAATAAATTAGCTATATCTTTTTTTGTTTGTTTCATGGGCTTATAGAATATTAGAGCTAGAAGGGACCCTCTGTTAGAGTTATGTATCCAGGAACAAGGCAGACAATAGCACAGTGAAAATACAACCAGGAATATGCTGGTAAATATTTAACAATTCAGAAAAAAATTATGGAGAACAGACTTCATAGTTTAATCTGCATTATTAACATTTTTTCTATCACTTTCTTAAGTCTAGACAACCAACAAAATGATAAACAATGCCCTGATTTGTAGAATTTGCTGATTTCTGGAGTATAAGTTCTCACTCTGAAAATATAATAGTTGGCTTTCAGGAGCAGGTATGAGCTGGTTCCAGCATACCCCTGAATACATAAAACATTCTTATAGCTGTTTTCGACCACAGATTACTGCCACATTTTATAAAAGAGTTCAAGATGCAATTTTGAGGCTGGAGATCTTTATTTGAAAGGGTGATGTGACATCCAGCAGCTGGGCATATGTGTGAAATAATATGGAGGAGTTTTGAATAAGTGAATAACTGAGTGAAGTAGGAGAGAGAGAGAGAGAGAGAGAGAGAGAGAGAGAGAGAGAGAGAGAGAGAGAGAGAGAGAGAGAGAGAGAGGGAATAGCATATTGGAGAGGCAGTCTGGGATAGTGGATAGGGCATTGGACTTGGAGTCAGAAAAACCTGGCTCTATACCTGAAGGCCACCACTAGGTGATGCAGTACCTAGAGCCCTGGGCCAGGAGTTAGGAAGACCTGAGTTCGAATTTAGCCTCAGACTTTCCTAGCTGTGTGGCCCTAAACAAATCACTTAACTTCTGTCTGCCTTAATTTTCCCAACTGTAAAATGGGGATAATAGTGGTACCTATTTCAAACAGATGTCATGAAGATCAGCTGTGATAGTTTTTGTAAAGCACTTGGTACCGTGCCTGGCACATCATGGACACTTAATAAATGCTTATCTTCTTTCCCTTCCCCTTACTAGCTGTGTGACCCTGGGCAAGTCCCTTAACTTCTCAGGGTTTTAGTTTCCTCCCCTGAAAAATGAGGAAGTAGGATTCAATCGCCCATAAGGTTTTTTTCCCCAGCTCCAAATCTATAATTGAATTCCTGTACAACACAGTACTAGAAAGTAAGTGTGAATGGGGGAACAGTATATGAGAATGGATCCTCAGAGCTGATTCTGTGTTCAGAGCCAGAGAGCATTGAGTTATACTATAGGGGAAGCAAGGCCTAGGTCAAGGTCAAAGCTAACATTCCCTACCTATAATAAGTAGCTGATCAGATCAGTACTAATCACCATAGAGAGATTTGTTGATCAATTATTTTTCAGTTGTCTGACCCTTTGTGATCCCATTTGGGGTTTTCTTTTTCTTTTTTTTGGAGGGGAGAAGGCAGGACAGTTGGGGTCAAGTGACTTGCCCGAAGTCACACAGCTAGTAAGTGTGTCAAGTATCTAAGGCTGGATTTGAACTCAGGTCCTCCTGACACAAGGGCTGGTGCTCTACTCACTGTGCCACCTAGTCGCCCCCATTTGGGGTTTTCTTGGCAAAGATACTAAGGTGGTTTGCTATTTCTTTCTCCATTTTACAGATGAGGAAACTGAGGCAAACAGGTAAGTGACTTGCCCAGGGTCACACAGCTAGTAAGTGTCTTGCCCAGGATCACACAGCTAGTAAGTGTCTGAGGCCACATCGAATTCAGGAAGATGAGTCTTCCTGACTCTAGGTGCTGGAGCTCTTTTGACTGCCCCAAGTATCTAGATAAGTTTTAATAAGAACTAGCAGATGTACACATGTGAATGGCATAGTTCTAGGCCCCCAGTAATCTTCATAAAGCAAAAAAAAACTGCTCAGGGAGAAATCAATTGACCATGAGTTTGGGTGTGAGCATAGTTAGTAGCAAGTGGTAAAGTGCTCCTGAGTGTATGTCAGCAGGTGCATAATCACCTAGTAGTACAACCTCCTCGTTTTACAAATGAGGGAAGTAAGGACCTAAGGCTGAAATGACATGCCCAGTGTCACTCAAGTCAGTGGCAGAGCTTGGACTAGAACCCTGGGCTCCTGATTCTCAGGCTGACGACCCTTCTAGTGTGTAGCACTCTCTTGGCTTTTGTGAAATTCAGGAGGTTACCAAGAAGAGTTCAATACTTAGGTCTTTTTCACACTGGGAAGTGATAAAGCATGTTGTTGAAGTGAACACCAAGGGTGACAACAATCAGCTGATTTTAGCCCCCTGTTAGCATTTTCCCTGATACTTGTAATAGATTCACAGGAGAGATTATCTAGTCCAGCCCCCTTATTCCATACAACAAGAAACTGAGGCCCAGAGAGAAAGAAAGTCATTTGCCACAGACACCCAGGCTGGTCAAGCCAGGTCTACTGCTCAGGTCCAAGATGCTTCCCCCTAAGCCTGGAAGCAAGGACTTCATCCCCAAAGGTCTGTTCAAGCCACCCCTAAGACATCCTAACTTTCTGAAGTTTGGCACTTTTTCTTAACATGATGGGAAAGTTAAAAAAATCCCACCCAAAAGATTGACTTAGTGAATTTTTGCCCTACATTGATCAGACTAGCAGTTACGTGCATGATTTGTAAATTGAGATTTCAAAGTAAAGCTGGATTTGAACCCGTCTGGAAAGGAATATGGCAATGTACCGCTGGTTTCATTTTTATTTTCTCTGTAACACGGAGTATAAATTTGTTTCGTTTTCAAGTGGAGAGTTTATTTTTCATGTGTCCAGGCCAGTACATTCTGTTCTGGAGCAGTACTGGAACAAAATACTTTGTACGTAATCATCCCATCCTCTCCTCTGCTTATAAAATAATTGGCTTGCCTTCAGGTAACAATTCTGTCAATGCTTATGATAAACAAATCAGATTCGATCTTAGGCTTTGTTCTTCAGGATTATTGATCAGAATTGCAGAAAAGTATGGAAGATAACTTTTAAGTTCTTTCGAAAACGATTTATTGGTATTTATATTGATTTATTGGTATTGATAAAAACATGATAGGCATGGACCATAGGAGGTTAACACAAGTTTATTGATTGATTGACTGATTACATTGGCACACTTGTACTTCCACAACAGGAGGACATCTTTTTCAATAGTTTATTCAATTCAGTAAATATTTATTAAGCATCTACTATGTGCCAGGCACTGTGTTATGCATTGGGAATACAATTAAGAAAAGGAAAGATAGTCCCTGTAACACCAATGGAAAAGACTTGGGGCTTAGAGTCAAGATACCTGAGCTCTAGCTCTAACCCTTCTACTTATTCCTAGTATGACTCTATGAGTGTTTTCATTTCCTTATCTATAAAATGGATGCTATAAGATCTGCTCTGTCTTGTTGAAAACAATGATTGGAGCTCACATTTCTAAAGCACCTTAAAGTTTGCCCAGGGCTTCCAACTCAACAACTTTATAAAATAAATGGTATAAGTATTATTTATTATCCTTATGTTATGGTAGAAGAAACTGAGGCTCAGGAAGGTGGTGTGGGAGGCCCAGGGTCACATGAGTATCCAGTGGCTGAGTGAAGTGTTCGGGCAGAGATCTTTGACCTCCAGTCTAACGTTCTTTCCACTCTACCCAAAGACAAAGAGGAATGAGAAGTGGGAAGGAGCTTTGGGAAGTGTTGAGAGCGCTAGAGGAGGCCACATATCATCAGCAGCATCACCTTCTAAGATCTCACTGACGGACAGACAACGTCAACTGTTGGCTAGTTTTGCTGAACTTGTTTTTCTTCTTTAATATAGGGGATGGCTCAGTGGGTATTAGAAGGGAAATTTGGAAATGAAGGGGCTGTAGAAACAAAAGACGCAAGTAGATTTAGTGTGCCTACCACGTAAGGGAATTATTTCCCTAACTCACCTCTTCGCCGTTGTACCCCACTGACGACAACACAGTCTACAGGCCTGGCTTTAGTGGCCTTGCCATCTCTATGAAACAGAACACAAGGCAATCTGAGGTGCTTAGTAAATATCCAATATTGTAATTCAAGCTTAGAATTGTGAACTCAAAAGCTTTTCTGAGTCTGCAGAGAACAAACAGCTCAGCTGAACTGCCCTTTTCGGGGCATTACTATTTTGTAAGCTTCTTTTAGTAAATGATTCTGCCTTTAGTATCTTGTGGAGGCGGAGGGGGCATGATTTTATGTGAATTCAGGTCCTCTGAGTATAAATCCAGCATTCTGTCCACTGTACTACGATGCTTATTTCTTCTACCACACTCTACCGACTTAGTGGGTAGAATGCTGGGCTCAGTTAGGAGGACCTGGCACTTCATAGCTGTGTGTCCTGGGGTAAGTCATTTTACCTCTGTCTGCCTCAATTTTCTCAATGTAAAATGGAGATGATAAGAGCAACTCTCCCAGAGTTGTTGTGAGGATCAAATGAGGTAAAATTTGTAAAGTACTTAGCACAGTGCCTGGCACATAGTAGGTGCTTAATAAATGTTTATTGAATTGAATTAAAGATGAGACATACTAAATGTGCCTCTTTATATCTCACAGAGAACAGGGAGAGGCACTTAGAAAGGTAGATTTCAGGACAGACACATTAATCTTCTGTTTCACAGTTTTCGTGTCCTATATCAGATTGCTGGGGGATGTGGTTCCAGAGTGGGTGCAGAAGTCATGTAATTAGCCTATTAAGCTCAGCTAATGTCTTGTAAAGTCATTCAAGTGGGTCCAGTAGATATATCAGTTACATCTTGTTCTCTGCCTCAGAGAGTGTTACCTTTCCATGTTGATTAAACTTCCCTTAGAGAGAATCAGCCAAATCAGAGAGAACTGGCTCTTTCATATCCTGCAAATAGAGAGATGTAATTAAGGGTTTTTGCAGCCAGAGAAGTGTGTGTCTTTCCACCTCCGTGATTCCCAACAAGACTCATAGATATAGAATAACAAGAATATAGAATAAATCCCTGTTAGAACTAGAGATGTGCAGATCTGCCCCATTCATTTTATTGAGGCTTGCCTGAGTCATTAGCTAGCAGTGGCCAAGCCCAGAATCCACTGATCCAATGTCCAGGGCTCTTTCCACCCTACCATTCTGCTTCTCTGTCAGCTGACCATGTTATAGAGGATCAGCTCTGTTTAGAACACTGCACTTAGGTGTTGTAAGTAGATACAGAAGGAATGAAAATGGTTGGCAATTGACTGGATATAGGAGGGTGCTGTCGTGGTTGTGTTGTTGTCTGTCCTTCATTCTTGAGGACCATGGCATCGGAGATGGTGATGTCATGACTTGCAAATGAATTGGATTTAGGTGAGGCAGGGCTGTTCAAAGTCACCAGCCTCACTCTTTCCTCCAGAGCCATCTGGGTCCAGTGGCAAAATACAGTTCAGGATGACTGGAGATGGCCCCAGAGACAGTGGGAGACTTCGGCCTTAAGTAAGAGAGAAGGGTCAAAGGTGATTCTGAGGTTGTAAAACTGGATAACTAGAAGGAAAGTTGTAGCCTTAATAGAAAGCAGAACATTTGAAAGGAAGAGTCAACTTGGGAAAAAATAATGGATTTCAGATAGCTTTGGGACATTCAGGTGGAGGTGTCAAGCAGACCAACAGGACTGGAGGTCAGGAGGCCTGGATATGTAGATTTTGAAGTCATCTGCCTAGAGATGATAACTGAAACCATGGTAGGCACAGAAAGGAGAAAGAGAGAAAGACAGAGAGAGAGACAGACAGAGAGACAGAGACAGAGACAGAGACAGAGAGACAGAGACAGAGAGACAGAGAGATTGGAGTGATGGAAGTATAGGAAATTAAGATCAGAGAAAGGAATATCAGGGTTTGGGATCAGGAAGGTTGAACAGTTATGGGCAATGGTAGGATAAAATATATAGTTCTTCCTGTGTAACTGAGGTAGAGAGAAAGTATATGTCACATGAGCTATAGAAATTAACTTAAAGTCCAAAGCATTTGAGAAGATATTGATAAATATATCGAAGGCCCCCAAAATAAGAGCAAGGGTAAGGATGGAGACGACTGAGCCAGATGCTAAACTTGAGAAAGGAGAGAAACACTATTCAGTATATACCCTCAAGAAGGTCAAAGACAGAACAGTGTCCATATACACTAAAATATTTGTAGCAGCCCTTTTGTAATAGTAAAGAACTAGAAATAAGGTTAATGCTCATCTATTGGGGAATGGTAAAACAAATTGTGGTATATGAGCGTAATGGAATATTACTGCGCTGCAAGTAAAGATGAATGTGGATAATGCTGATAAGCAAGAGAAGACATATGACATGTGAACATATACAGAGTGAAGTAAAGAGAAGCAGGAAATCAATATATAGTATTACAACAGCAATCTAAAGAGAAAGAAAAAAACCAACAAAAAATTTTTAAAGGAAAGAAGAGGGAACTGGGAACTAAGATCTGAATACTAAGTGATGGCAGCAGAGAGGGAGAGTCTAGAAAGAGGAACAAGGACTTTGCCTATTCCTACTCTTGGCCAGTGTGTTAGGGAACACAAGAAAAGATCCATCCAATAATGGAGAGGTTGATCAGGGGACACAATATCTTCTGGGGAAACCAGATGTCCATTTAGCGTGAGAAAATAGAAGCAGTATGAAAAGAAGAGGTCTAATAGGAAGGGAAGTTTCTTCAATAGAACTGAGTTCTGTAGGGCACAATGGAAGGGGAGGGAAAGATTGGAAAGGTTCTCATAAGGGATAGGGCTGAAGTGGATAGGGATAAGGGATTAGGGAGTAGTAGTAGGGGTAGCGAGTTTTTGCCTGCAAAACTTACAACTCTGAAGGATTCTAAAGATGAAGAGGAGGGAGTATGCAAACCATGTTACCTAACTGCTGCAGACTCAGCTTGGTGGTAATGGAGTGCTAAAGCAACCTTCCTACCTGGCTGGATTGGGTCTGACTGGTGAGAGGCTATTAAACTACGAGATCCTTAAGAATTGGGAGCCTTTCTTTTTATCCTGAACACTTTGCACGGTACCTGATACATAGTAGGCACTTAATAAATGCTTGACTGATTGTTTTTTTCCCAACGTTTTGCAACCATAAGTGTAGAAATGAGTGGGATCACACAATGGACTGACTGAGAGATATTTTCTATTTTACTTCTTTTCTATGGGTCACCAAAAGCCAAAATAATCATCACTAAGTGACTAGCCTCTTGGTGATGAGCCTTGCTCAACTTGGCTAAGTGGATCCTCAGAAAGCAGACATTTTCTATTCCTGAGACTATTGTCATGAATTATATACAATCTTAATAAGCTGTATCTTCCTCCATAGCCCCTAAAACAGTACCTCTCACATAGCAGGGGTTCAACAAATTATTTTGAATGAATGAATGATTCATTCCTCTTTTTTGTTCAGTCTACTTTTGCCTCAGCTAGCTTGCCAATTCAATAAGATTTATGTTGCATTTTTCCCCCAAATCTTATTATTTAGACTTAAAACAAACATTTTCTTTGCAGTTTGTTCAATTTTTTATATCTGAATGAGTTACAAAGAGAGGAAAAAGGAGACCAGTGTTGAGAAATCAAAGGCCTCAACTTGTTCCAGCAGGAATTTCAATAATCAAAACTCTTTTTCATTTATTTTCTCTCAAGGTGCTTTAGTAGATAAATAAAACTGCTACGCTCCCTTCAGTTTTATTCCTACAGGGTTAGATCTTAATCTTTGATCATTTTAGTGTAGCTTGAAAAGTAATTCCCTACTTTTATTACAAATCTTATCTTTTCATATTCAGTATGAATAAGGGATATTGCTACTGATTTTGTTCATTTTTACTTATCGGAACCCTTTATCAAAATGCCTTTGGTCTCAAAGCAAAGCAACTCTTTACCTGATGTACTTTTGCCTTAACACATGTGCCAATATGAGTCAATGCAAAACATTTTTAGTTTTCTTCAGTTCTCCAATCCCACTCTTTGCACCATTTCACTCTTGGTTAATAATCTTACTTCCTACTTTACCAAGGTATTTTACTAAGGGACAGATCACTTCCAAATCCATAGTCTTCTCCCCATTCCTATTTCCCTCACTTTACTTCAGGGCTTTATTATTTCAAAATTGTCTGGACTCCCACAATGGCCTTCTAACTGATCTCTTTGCCTTCAGGCTTTCCCAGCATGAATTCAGACTTTATAACCCTGTCAAACAGTCATGTTACTTTGCCACTAAAAGGCTTTCCATGGCTCCCCAACCACCTTCTACATCAAGTTACCCTCCTAACCTAGCATGCAAGGTCTTCCATAATTTAGTTCCAACCTCATTCTCTAGCCAAAATGTTATTACTTGCTATTCACCTGAATACATATCTTTTCCTCATCCTATTAAATAAAGAACAAATGACTGATAAGATCTGGAATGGACCTCAGTAGGTCTTCTAGTCCAACCCCCATATTTTACAGATAAGGAAAATGAAACCCAGAGAAGTTATTTGCCCTGGATCTCACAGGTAGTAAGTCTTTAGGTTGTGAATTTAAAATCATTGGTCCAGAACTGGAAGGAACCTCAAAGGCCCATTTTATAAATGAAGAAACTGAGGCCCAAAGAAGCTAAGTGATTTACCCAAGGTGACACAGGTAGTAAGCACTGGGCTTTGAACCCACAGATATTCAAGACTAAATAATAAGAAAGTTCTACTAGTATTCTTCACAGTTTTAAACAATATGATCCATCTTGGAGTCCTGAAAGAGTTAATTTGCCTCTTGCAAAAATGAGGTTTACAATTCAGCTAGGAATACATCTGTTTGACAATTCAAAAGTTCCACCAAATAAAACAAAGGTTTTCCATAAGAAGTATACATGTTTTCCCTATACAAGACATTCCATCTCCTTTTCTCATGCCTTGCATAGATTGTCCCTCATGCCCGGAGTCCTCATCCCTCCCCCTCACCTCTGCCTTTTGGAACCCTTAGTTCCCTTCAAGACTCAGCTTGTGTCACCTCCTACAAGTTTTCTTGATTCTCTCTGTTCTTGGTGCTCACACACACCAAAATGACTTTGTGTTTCTTTTGCATATATTACACATTTACTTACCTTACAACTATAGTGTACATGGACCACTTTGTGTGCATACCATGAGGCACATGGAGCACTAAAGTAGAAATCCAATACAGTTCATGCACTGCCTTCCTTAAGCCTGCAGAAAGGCAGTATGTCACTTTATTAAATATCCAGTGAGGGGCAGTCATATCTGAGTTGTACATCAGGTGGCACTCTTCTTGACCTACTAGCCCAGGAAGCCACCTCATTTCCTCCCTGGCACACATATCAGGTATAGCTTCCCAAAAGGGTGCAATATCTGCAGTAGCCACCAGTAGTAGCCTTTAAATGCTTAGAATACTGCTCTATCCAACCCTCAACGCTTGTTCTCACCCCCACCTCCCCACCCCACACAATGGCTGCTGAGCCATGCAGGGAGGGCAGTAGTCAGATTTGGCATTTAAGCTAGGGATTGATATGAAATATCACTGAAAATATTTAAAATAGGAAATCTATGGCTCTAGTCCCTCCTTCCCTCCACCTCTGGACTCACCAACAAACTAGTACTCACATTCATGTGGCACAAACATTCACTATACTGTGGCTACATCATTTATTTAACATAGCAAAAGTCAATCGATAATCAACAATCCCTCCTCTCAACATTCTGTGGAATTAAATTACATTCTATGGAATAATAATAATAGCTTACATTTGTATAATTCAAATTAAATGGGAAATGTTCAGCAGACCTGGAAGTAGAGTGGAGTCCTCTACCTCCATGTCCCTAAACTCCCCCTTGCTTATCCTTTGTGCTCTTTGCGGTACCTGGGTAGTTGTCTTGAACCACGAACTCCTATATCATATACTAGCTCCTATAGGGCAGGGAAAGGATTAAAGAAAGGGTTGCTAGAGGACCCATCTCAGGGTTACTATACCAAAGGGAAAGCAAGGGAAGTATGTGGGAAGAAATGGGCTTCTCCATCCCATTAGCTTATGGTTTTTCAAAAGCTACTCATCTCAGCCATCCTAGACTCACTTTTGGTGTGGGTTTGTTTTTCCACTGCGCCTATCACCTGGTGCCACAGATTCTTATCTTAACCACTGGCAGAAAAAGTCTCAGGCTGTCACAACTTGTGACAGCTATAGTCAGGCAATCCCCAAAGCAAAAGTCAGCATCTGCTCTCCTACAAGAGAATCAGCTACCCCAGCTCCAGTGGAGGCCACTGTACTCCAATTCCTCCCAGAAACACAAGAATACTGAATCTTACAGGCTCAGCCCAATTGCAGAGGCAGCCAGCTCCCTGTTCTCAACATGACAGCCAGGATGTCTCTCAAGGGCAAGACAAAGAAAAAAAGAACCCTAGAGTTATATGCCCATGCAAATCTCATTGCTGTCTTCTATCTTGGACAGGATAAGGGTAATTTTACTTTCTTGTGTTTTGTTTTTCGGTTTCTCTCTATGGGGATTTCCAAGGTCCCTTGGTACTCCCTTAGAGGTGAAATAACTCTGCAGAAATATCTTCTACGTTTATTTAGGTACCTAGTATAGCACTGCCCTAAGCAGAATGTTAGCTCCTTGGGGCTTTCTTTTTCTAGAGTACATTTTATGTAAGGCCCAAGATATCTATTGTAATCTATTTATTCTGGAAAAAGAAAGCCCCAAATGCCTTGTTCTGTGATTGCTCGGGTAGCACAAAGCATCTTTATTCCAGCAATATACATTCAACTTTAGGGAACCTTGTTTCAAAATGGCTTCTCTGCATTTGGGTCAAAGGACTTTGCTGATGGTGAGGGTTGGGAGGTAAAAAGTCTGAGGGTGTAGAAGTAGGGACTGGTGGAGAGGGGCAATTCTCTTTGCTGATTGCCAGATTTTTTTTTTAATCATAGGTTTCATGAGAACTTTGAAGTCAATGAAGTCTTTATTTTTTTCCCGTTAGACGAATCATTTCCTTCATAGATATGGAAAAGTCATGTTCCCTTCTATGGACCTCACAGAAGCGCTTAGACTAAGATACTGGCTGAGATAAATAGCCCCAAATCTCATTTTCAGCCTTAAGTGGAATAGTATTTATTAAATAGCCACTGGTACGTGGCACTCTGTGGGGGCACAGGAAAGCAAATTAAATAAATACTCTCCCTCTGTGGCCTCAAGCTACTGAAATCCAAATAAAGTTGACTAAGGTTTGGGGTTTTTTTTGCCTTTTTTGAGGATCAGTGAATTGCATGGAGGGTGTAAGGAAGGGGTATGGAGATAAAAATTCATTCATTGTCACCACTTCTCCTCGAGTATAGTGATGCTCCCACGAACCTTTATGTTCTTGTTTTTAAGATGCATCATGGGATACCTTGGTTCAATGTTTATTTTTGTTGTTGTTTTTTTAAATGAAACTTTCTCTTTTCTGTTTCTAGAGACATGAAGCCTGACAACATTTTACTTGATGAGCATGGTGAGTAGTATCCTGTGCACACATAGGTAAACGAGACAGGAATTTTTTTTTAATTAATGGAAAGGCCTTATACATATAAAGGAACTTACACATATAAAATGACTAATTTTGCGCAATAGACTTATAGCTGGCAGGGATCTTAATGTTGATCCAGTCCATTTCCTCAGACTTCATCTTACAGATGAGGAAACTGAGGCCCAAAGAGGTTAAGTGACGTGTCCAAAATCACACATGTAACCCAGTAGAACTGGGATTACAACCCAGATGCTTTGATCTTAAAGACATTTGTCATGTTAGTAATTTAACGAGTGATGAAATTGTGGTTAGATTGGATCCTTTATGATAATCCCTAATCAATCAATTTTCCAAATTTGGATGTTTTGTAGCCTGGAGCCCACCTGCGTGTGCATGCTTCTGCGGGCTGTATGGGCAGTAAAAGAGATTCTGGCAATAATTACAAGGTCACTAGAATCACAAAGTTACTACAAGTTTCCTTAATCATTTAAAACTTATGATGAGATATGGGGATAATAGGGATGAAACTCCAAAGGGAGATACATCGTTCTTTTATTTATTTGAGTTTTAAGCTGGATTTGCCAGATAACACCTGAGCCTAGAGAGCTGAGCATCAGTTTTTAATATGACCTCTGATTTCAAAGCACAGGGTAATCATTTATTTATCACCTGTTTGAAAAGGATTGGGTATTTTTCCCACTTCCAAATTGATTTTCTCTCCCTCCTCTTTCTTTCCTCCCATCCCCCCACTTCTAATGCTAATAAATTATGAAATATATGCTTCTAGGTAATGGATAGAATTAGCATACAGGTGTTTTAACTGGAAAAAAAAAACCTTGTAGATTTCTTATTCACACCCTCTGGCAGAGACAAGAGGATTCCCTTAAATTCTGGGACAAATGAACCATGACATCATAGATTTAGAGCTGGAAGAGACCTCAGAGGTCACCAAGTCCAACCCCCTCATTTTACAGATAAGAACATTGAAACTCAGAAAGAGTAAATTGACTTGCCCAGAGACACAGCTAGTAAGTATCTGAGGCGGGATTTGAAACCAGTTCTTCTTGACTTCAGGCCCAGCACTCTATCTATCAGCTGTGCTGCTTTTAACCCTGTGCAAACTCACAGCCAGATAGGAATGCACCTACTAATCATAATAAAGAATAAATGAAAAAGTATTTATTAATTGTTTAATATGTGCTAAGCACTGGGGATATATCCTATACATTCCAGGAGCTTACATTCTAAAAGAGGCAGTTTCAGCTTAGGTAAATGGAAAGTTCACAGAGGTTCTGAGGATATAAGGGGCAAGGCAAAGGGTAATTATCTTCTTTTATTTCATTTCCATTGATTAAAAACCACATCAGACATTTTGGTGGTACATTAAGTTCAAATCCAGCCTCAGACACTTACTAGGCAAGTCACTGAACTGTTTGCCTCAGCTTCCTCAACTGTAAAGTGGGGCTAATAATAGCATCTGCCTCCCAGGGTTGTTGTGAGAATCAAATGAGATAATATTTGTAAATTCTGAGACTATTGTCATAAATTATATACAATCTTAATAAGCTGTATCTTCCTCCATAGCCCCTAAAACAGTACCTCTCACATAGCAGGGGTTCAACAAATTATTTTGAATGAATGAATGATTCATTCCTCTTTTTTGTTCAGTCTACTTTTGCCTCAGCTAGCTTGCCAATTCAATAAGATTTATGTTGCATTTTTCCCCAAAATCTTATTGTTTAGACTTAAAACAAACATTTTCTTTGCAGTTTGTTCAATTTTTTATATCTGAATGAGTTACAGAGAGGAAAAAGGAGACAAGTGTTGAGAAATGGTGCTTTATAAATGCTTGTTTCCCTCCTTCCTATTTCTGATATGGGACCAGGGAGTTTGGTTATCTAGAACTTTCTTTTCTGGGTCTTTAGTAGCTGTGGCCACTGAGTCGGTGAGGGCTGCAGCACTTCAAGAGGCAATTGCCAAGTCTCATCTCCCCAAGAGTTGCTTGCCGGGATGGTGGCTGTGGAGCCAGGGTGGAAGCAAGGACACTGATGTATGGAGAGGAGGCAACGGCATTGCCGTTCCTATGGCTCTTGGACTTGAGCAGTCAAGGTAGATGATGGCAGGGCTGGTGGGCCTCTTCTCCACAGAGGAATCATAATATACCTTATCCCTTTATATCCCTTCTTAAAGTAACTTCACAAATGAGATAGGTTATCTCATTGGCTTACAACAACCTAATAATGTAGGCAGATCATTAGTCCTACCCTTCAGATATGGAAACTGAGACGCAGAGATGTTGAGGGACCCGTTCCAAGGTCATACAGCTAAAAAGTGGAAGAACTGGGACTGGAACCCATGGCTCCTAATTCCCAATCCAATTGTTTTCCCACTGTACTCCATTGCCTCCTCAAATAGTGGCTGTTCAGTCTTCATTTGTGAAAACCTTAGCATTAATTTATTTTTTACTCAGGATCATGCCAAATGTTGATACAGTTTTGGGACCCGTGCCCTGGTTGATTTTTTTTCTCACCATGAGTCTTACGGTTCTTCTATTATCTCTCACTCTATAGGCTTCTTGACTGCTCTTGTGATGGGTTAGTAAGAGAAAGGCTGATGGGACGAGCTAAGCAACTTTTACAAGTTCAGCTATTTCTTTATTCCTCAAACACCAGCAGTGTCACATCAATGTCTATTCTGAGAGAACTGAATTATGCATGCTGGTCCTCTCCTCTTGGGAAGGAACCTTCAAAGTCTGATTTTTCTTATATTCTTTGGCTGTATCCAAGCCAATCTCACATCAAGATAGACCCTGTGATGTGTACTGTCTTCCCCATGAATTATTTGGTGAATTCTTGCAGATGGCCAAAGTGTGAGTCCAAAGACTTCTGCCTGCTATCTGGCTAGACTGGGGAACCCACTCAGCCCCAATCAGCCCATGATACCTTTGAAAACACATTTTCAATCTGCTTTTTCCTCCTAGTGCACCAGAAGACCAAAGTCCATCTCTACTGGATGTTCTTGAGACTGGGGCAAACAAGTCTAGCAGGCCCTACTGAACAAGAAGGGTTTCAGACATGAGCAAGCAATGGACTGGGAAAGAACCTAAATATAGACTTTGTTTTCAGAGAAGTAGTTCAGCCCTATCCTTACAAGAGGTTGTGTTCTTGCACATTCTGAGCTTTGCTTTTATAGAAGAAAAGTGACAAGAACACTCTCTTGTAAATGGTATTTTTATTATAAAAGCATATGATGGAAAAATATATATTATACATAAAATATATGTATAGCATACTATATATGCGTTTATATATATATGTGTGTATATATATATATGGGGGGGCAGGGATCAGAATCAGTATAGATTAATTCCTATTCCCTAGACCTTCCACAGATATTAAGTCAATAATTGATCATAGTATCATAAATTTAGAGCTAGAAGGGACCCAAGTGGTTGTCCTCAGGTCTCTCCACCTGCTAACTCTTCCTTACTCAAGTTATATTGTATTTATTTTTATATTTTGTAAATGCATTTTATGTGTAAATACATTTTTATATAGTTTATATAGTTATTTGTTGTCTTTTCCCCCGATAACAGTAGCTCCCCAAGGGCATGGACTATTTTATTTTTGTCACTGTATTCCCAGTCCCTAGCATAGTACTTGGCATATGGGGCTTAATGAATGTATGATGATTTATTAATTGATTGGTCTAGTGTGACCCCCTCATTTTAAAGATGAGGAGATGCCCAAAAAGGGAAGTGACTTCACACAGCAAAGTCAGAATTAAATCCTGGGTCTCCTGGCTTTTCCCACTGAACCCTAGGGCACTTAAAGCAAATTCATAGCCAGATAAAAATGCACAAACAATCATGATATATTCTTTATTTGCACATCCCTTTATCTTTTTTAAAGTATCCTCACAAATGAGATTTACTACCTCATTCGATCCTCCTCACACCCTCATAAAGTATGCAGGGATTTCTAGTCCCACTTTATAGATGAGAAAACTGAAGCCCAGACAGATGAAGTGATTTGCCAACATCTACCAGACTGATAAGTCCAGCATACTGTAGAATCCTAGACTTTCAAAGCTGGGAGGAATGGTAAAGACCACCAAGTACGGTGCTCTCATTTTAAAGAGGAAGAGACTGAGGCCCAGAGAGACACCACGTCTTGTCCATAACCACATACCTATTAAATGGCTGGGTCAGTGGAAAAAGTCAGTCTTCACCTCTCAGGTCACTGCTTCTCCCACTGTATCCCTTTGCCTCACACCACCACACACTTGACAGCCCTACAGTTGGCAGCTAATAGATATGTCCTGTTTCATCTTTCATGCTGTTCTAACAGTGCAGAAGGCAGATGAGTAGAACGAGTGACCTTGACTATTTTCTGTTAAATCATGCCTGATACAAGGCCTGAAAACAAGACTGCAGCTCAGAATAGAATCTGTCCCTCTACGCAGGTCCAGGAAAGTGGGTTTCTTTAGAGAGCCCACAGCAAGCCAGGGTTTTCAGGAGCTGCTTTGGGTCCCTGACCATCTGCATGTGAGGGGGCACATGTGAGATAATTAGAAGACCCAAGTGTTCTCAGGTCTTCTGTCCTAACTCTGTCACCCGCTAAGAAAATCACTTTGGGCAAATCATTTCCTCTCTCTTGGCTTAAACGAGTTGTATCAGATGAACATTCAAGGCCTTTCCCACTCCAAAATGCTTTGAGTATCAGCTTCTTCGTCCACAGAATGGCGATAATATTGCATAGCTTACCTCATAGGGGTTTTTTTGGTTTTGAAGATGAAATAAGAGGCTGTATTTGAAAGCTGTACAAAACTCTGCAAGATGTAAAATCTTATTTTTAAAATAATAAGAGTATGTTATGTTTGAAAACTCAACTGAGAACTGAGAAACAGTAGTTTAAGTGTGATTAATTTATTAGTCTAGCAGTAATCAATAAATTGCGTTTTTGACCTCCCAATAACCAAAGACCCAGAGGTAGGATTTACTAGCCTTCCCATAGCTATGGGAAATACAAGAGAACCACAAACAGAGTTGGGTAGGTGGGGAAGACAATGCAGTTGGTTAGAGGGTAGACAGCATCATGGGGGTTGGGACAACACGATTGGTTGGAAATTGGGAATGAAGGGCTAATAATAACCCCCTCCTTCCCTACTGTGGCTAAGAAAAATTCATTGTTTGAGTCCACCTACAAGGTTAGAGATAGTGGGCCACACTTCTTTGGTTAACAAACCAGACATCCTTGAAGGATAGTTTGGTGGTGAAGAAATACTAGTCCAGACTCCCTGGTGTCTACTTGCTCTCTTCAAAGGTAACAAATTTCCTTGACACAACAATAGAAGAACGGGAGAATTGAATTTCTTAATTTAACTCTTTACAGGACAGCTTAATTTCTGGACTAAGTTCAGAGACAAAGAATCATGACATAGGCAGTCACAAGACAAAATCAATTAACTGTAAATAGGATCAATTTTAAAAAGGCACAGAATCAATCTGATTGTTTCAAATAATCATAGTAGCTAGCATTTATATAGTGCTTTAAGGTTTGCAAAGCACTTTACATGCATTATCTCATTCGCTCCTCACAGCAACCCTGTAAGGTAGATGCTAGTATTATTCCCATTTGACAGATGAGAAAAACAAAGGCTTGCCCAGGATCACACAGCTGGAAAGTGTCTGAGGCAAGGATTTGAACTTATATCTCCTTGGCTCCAGGTCCCATACTCTACCCTCTACATCATCTAATCAGCCTTTTCTTTAAACACAACACACATTTTGAAATGTTGAAGATTTTACCTCTAATATAAAGGCAAGGGGAAGCATGATAGAGAGGCTAGGGCACTAGACTTCAAGTCAAGGAGTCCTGGGTTCAGATCCCCGCCATAATTACTGTAGGACCCTGGACAAGTCTGTTTCAGTTTCCTCATTTGTAAAAGTGAAGGTATTGGATTCAGTGGCTTCGAAGGCCCCTTCCAACTCCAAATCTATGATCCCAAAAGGATTTGCTAGTGGCTAAAGAACTTATTTTCAAATAAACATAGCATGTAAGTGCTATGACCCTTCCTCCTTGCTTTTCTTTTGATTTTGTGTTCTTGCTCATTCTGACACCAAGCTATACCCAGAGCAGTTCAGCCTATCTGATATCATGGTGCCCTCCCTTCTTCCTGGTTTCCTTGCCTTGTTGCCCACCCACCTGAATTCACCCGAGTGATGGAAATTAGAGAAGTATGTGCTCTGGTTCTCAAATATTTTTATCAAAATAATAGTGCAGAGGGGCTAATTATCCTGCTCGTTCACTACCCAGTAGGAAAACAAATCTTTTGGAATTTTGGCCAAGTTACGGCTTATGAGTATGTTCCACTGAAGAGCAGCATGGCACAGTAAGATGAGCACTGGATTGGGAATCAAGGACCCAGCTCACCATGATCTTGCTGCGTGACTTGGGGGACATCATTTAACCTCTCTGGTCTTCAGTTTCCTCTTCTATAAAATGAAGGGGTTGAACTAGATGACTCCTAAGGTCCCTTCCAGCTAAAAAGCTATACTGATGTGGATGAAACTGCCACAAGCTTACATCACAACTCTTACCCACCTCCTCAATCCTGTGCAAGTTGCATTTATGTCTTCCCACAGAGCCTTTATGGAATCTACCCAGTGAATGGAACCCTACCTCCATGCCTTTCTGCTTTGGGGATACTAGTGCAGACACCTCAGGCTCTGTATTATTCCTTGCTCTTGCTCCTTGAGCCACCCTTTCCAGCCATATATTTCCTTAATGACATCCCTTGTTGCATGTAAGTCCCATGAGAAATGTGCTACAGCTTAACGTGTGGTGTCCCCTGTGCATCCCTATTATACATTGCCCTTTGGGTCACCAACAATTTGATCCTTAGGAGATTGCATTGTTTCAGCATTTGTCACCATCTGGCATCATTGGAAGAGAGGAGCTTTGTGTTAGGAAGTTGCTTGGTATTATTAAAAATGCAGTGGAGTTTCCCCAATAAAATGCAGCTTGCCCTTTGCCTCCTATTCAATTTTGGGTCCAGGTCATGATCCCTCTTCATTGCCTGTCCCAAATATAAGTACTGTTGTTCTAACTTAATAGCCTGACCATTCAGCTGCATGTCATAGTTTGAACGATAGGCATTTTTCATCCATTTGGTTTTGCCTGTAGAATGATTTCTTTTGAGTTATGGATCAGAGGCACTGAAGGCATAGGGAGGGGTTGGAGAGCTCACTTCATACTCAGGAGGACCCGAGTTCAAGTACCGTGTCTGATACATAGTTGTGTGATTCTGACCAAATCACTCAACCTCTCAGTGACTCCACACAACTCTCTAAGACTATAAGTCGTGGAGAAGGTATTGATCAGCCTCAAAAGAAGGCATCTTTACCCAGAGTTCACTAACCTGTTAAAAGCATAGGTCCAGTCAAAGACAATACAAAAATCATAGATCTCTGTTGTTCTGGAGCTGGATGCAAATCAGTAAAACATTATCCATAAATTGGAGCCTAAATAACATAATCTAAAAATCTTAGTGGCTACCTTTTTACAATCCATAAATTAACATTTATTAAGTACCTACTATATGCCAGACACCACCCTCTAGGGTACTTTTTAAGTGGTCCTTTTTGTAATTTTCAAATGTATGTTCAAACCTGCAGTGGAAAATTCAGTTTTTAAAATGGCACATTTTACCATGACTTGTATTAGGCCATGAGCTTAATGGTAATGTCCAAGGATGCCTGATGACTCTCACTTTGAGAACCAGTGCAATGTCCCAGATGAAAGATGTCAATTCTGTATGGTGGACTTGAAAGAGGAACAGGTTTAGATTTAGAAAACCAGGATTGAAGTCTTATTTGTTCCACTTAATAGTTATATGAGCTGAGCCAAGTCAGTGCTTTTTTCTGGCCTCAGTTTTCTCATTCTGTGAAATGATTCCTTCAGCTCTAAAGTTCTGTGTTACTATAATGCTATAATCCCATTTCATCCTCTTTCTCAATGGATGGGACTTTGGCTAAGTCCCTTAAGTCTTCTAGGCTCCATTTTCCTGTGGAGGCAGGACCACTATCTGACTCCTATGTCTCCTCTCCCTCTGAAGGATGTTGGGAAGGCCATTGAGTCTGTAAAACATTTTGAATGAGACTACAAGAATTGACTACAAAATAATACTTTACCCTAGCTCATACTTCAGAATATTTGTTATAAAATTGGTGTGTATATCCTTCCACCAATGCATAAAGTTAAAGTTCTCCTTTCACACCCTAATGGACAGTATTTAGTTAGTGATACAAAAGCAATCCATCACCTAGTAGTTAACCCTCTGGTGATGAGCCTCTCAGAATGTAGTTAGGCAGGTCCTTAGATAACAAACAAAGCATCTGCCTGACTCAAGGCCCAGACTCCAAGACTTTCTAGAAAACTCTGACTGTGCTCCATTGGCATAACCTTTGAGAACCAGCATTGTTTCTATACCACGATGAGGTATCAGAGAACAACTTATACTAATAATCCTGGAGTCATAGTTTTAGAGATGGAAGAGACCTTCAAGGTCATCAATTCATAGGCTCAAAGATTTAGACCTAGAAGGGACCTTAGAGACCAGCTGGTCAGTAAGTCTTAAGCATTTATCAAGCACTTACTGTGTATCAGGCACTGCGCTAAGCCCTAGGAATACAAAGGCAAAAGATAGTCCAACCTCCTTTCTTTTACAGGCAAGGAAACTGAGGCCCAGAGAAATTAAGCGACTTGCCCAGGGTCTCTCTCTGCTAGTAAGTGCCTGAGATGGGATTGGAATTCAGGTCTTCCTGACTCTCAGGTTCAGTCTTAGTCAGGATGCTACACTGCCTCTCTTCCTGTATTCTATCCCTCTAATTTCAGTTGGGGAAGGTGAGATCCAGAGTGTTGGGCCAGTGATTTGCCCAAGCTCATGGAGGTTATAGGTGATAGAAACAAGTTTTAAACCCAGGTCCTCTGACTACAAATACAGCACTCCTTCCACTGTACCATGATAATAATTGAAAACTTATTGATATCTTTAAATTGCTATTTTTCATTATTGCACAGGGACAAGTAGGTGGTGCAGTGGATAGAGTGCTGGGCCTGGAGTCAGGAAGACTTATCTTCCTGGGTTCAAATTTGGTCTTAGTCACCAGTTGTGTGACCCTAGGCAAGTCATTTAACCCTTTTTGCCTCAGTTTCCTCATCTGTAAAATGACCTGGAGAAGGAAGTAGCAAACCACTCCAGTATCTTTGCCAAGGAAACCCCAAATAGAGTCCCAAAGAGTCAGACACAACTGAACAACAAAATCACAGCACAGAATTCTAAGAGTCTTAAAATTTGAGCAGGGCCCTGGAAGCCCATTGTGAAATTTTCAGTGTGAGTATTTACACCTTGGAAGTCAGCAAAAGCTACGAATCAGTACTTGATTTATTGTTTTATTGATTGTCTAAACTTGAGAAAATAATGGAAGGAATGTTAATAATTCACATTAAACCTAAAAGTATGTCATGCATACCTTTTTTTCTTGAGATCCAGTTGTTGAACATTTACCAGCACACCCCTGCCTACACATCACCTTATCTAACTGACAGTTCAGACAAGGACACTTCAGATGTTGGTCACAACTCAGTTTTATACTTATTCCTTTCGAAAATGTAACTGCATGTTCTAACTGTTGTTGTCTTCACAAAATAAAACGAGTTGAGGTCTCCCGGATAAGTCTCCATTTCCTGATGTGAAGCTAACAGAGTCTAAGATTTATCTGTCTCAATTTCTAGCTTAATATCATCATTCCCCTTTATGGTTGTTACAAGTTTAATACTGCAGCTATTAGAACAATGGGGCCATAGAAGACCAGGGACATTATAGTAGGGGGCCCAGCTTTGATGGCAAAATTTCTCATTTGGGATTTTTTGGGTACAGATGTGTGGTTTTTAAACCAATATAGGGAAGTCCAGGAGAGGAAATTCTCCCAGTGAAGATTACCAGTTTATAGGCTTAGAGAATAAGTGGCGGCCACCAGGAAGTTAAGTGACTTGCCACTCAGCCAATATGTGGCAATAAAAGAAGAAAGGAAATTCTCAGTAAACAAACACTAAGACGGACCTCAAGCAGACTAGTTCCTTGTACTTGAAGTACTTGCCTTTTTATTTCTTCTGTTTATGTTCTTGCATTATGATTTTATTCTAACCTCCCGAGATATTTGCACTGCTTTTGATTATTGCTGTGTATCTGTTAATTTGGGGGTCATAACTGTGGTTGATAGTAAATTGACTGTATCAAGTCGCTGTTCTGTGTTCTTGTCTTTTAGCATAATTTTTTATATAGTAAAAAGTATTTTTTATTTTCTGAAGGGATATCGGCAAATATCTGTATTATACACTGAGCTATTACAATGGTACTTAAAATAATGTAAATTTGAAATTATTGCTATGAAGTAATAAAAGTGGAAATTACTTATGTATTTAAATTATGAAAGAATAATGCAGACTTTTTATTGTTTCTGAATTTCTGAATCAGCCAATATATGTCAGAAACAAGACTTAAAAGTGAGTTCTTCCTGATTCCTTTCAGTCCACTGTGCCATAATGCTTCCATGTCCAAAATATTCCTTCAAAACCTGACAAGGAAAGCTACAATGAAGCTACAAAAAAAGGAGAAAAATAAAAACACTGTTTCTTAGCAAGAAGGCAGAGCTAGGGTCAATGAGTAGAAGGCAATGGGAGGCACATTTCAGCCCAACATTTAAAATATAGATGTATATTTTTTCTAACAATTAAAACTTCCAAAATGTGGTAGATTACCTCAGAAGGCACACTGTTTCTTCTAAATGGAAGTTTCAAACAAAGGCTGGATGACAATAAATATTTATCAACTGATTTGTGCCAGGTACTCTGTTAAGCACCATGGAATACAGATATGAAACTAAAAGAATTCCTCCCCTCAAGGAGCTTACATTCTATCAGGCGAAAGTATATGCACACCTGTCAGTGTGACCCCTATTTCAAAGCATTTCTCACAGAAACTACAAATAATGTAAAGATAGAAGTATTGTAGCTTTGAAACCCAAATAGACTGATAAGAAAAGCAGTGTGTTAGAAATTTGAAAGACAGTCAAGAAATTACGAAATATTTTTCCTTTGGAGAACGTATGTGTGTTAGGTTAAGATCTGT
Organism: Phalanger gymnotis; assembly: GCA_028646595.1. Taxonomy (NCBI): domain Eukaryota; kingdom Metazoa; phylum Chordata; class Mammalia; order Diprotodontia; family Phalangeridae; genus Phalanger; species Phalanger gymnotis. The sequence continues at coordinate 38,631,521 of CM053625.1, forward strand.
AAGGATTTTTGAAGGATCTACAGAGAAAACATTTAGGAAGGCAGTGATGTGAAACTTCTTCCTCTTTAGAACTGTCTTAAATCATAAAGATAGTTCCATGAAGACTTTGTGAATAGCTGACCAATAACAGTGTATTTTGAAAAGATCATTTCCTATGATTACTAAAGAGAACAGAAAGAAAAGGGACCAATCTAGTTTATTTTCAGAGACACTGAATTTAACCATTATGAGGAGAAGAATTGTAAAGATTCTTAGGAGACCGATCAGTATCTGGAATGAACTGAATGGTGTGAGGTGGTTTACAGATAAGTGAAGTCAAGTCATCTACTGATATATTGAGGATTAGAAGTGACTCTGGGTGTGACATTGGTCCTAGCCAAAGTATTACAAATAGTTACTTATGTCTTTGATTTATTATTGTTTTGATTTGATAATAAATTATACATATTCGGTGATTTAAAGATATAATTATAAGGGAATAAGAGGAATTACTAATGTGAGCTAATTACACTGAAAATGTGAGCTAATTAATTATAAAAATGAAATTTATTATGAGAAATATGTTATCTAAACATACTCTTGGATAACTCTAGAGCTAGGAAGAAAAAGAGTAAAATAAAGGAATAAATCAAGTGTCAGGCTAGCTTGGGTGACTTATGGGTGAGTATGGTCAAATCCCCAAGACCCCATTTAACCTTGCTACATGTATGGGGAATGCTGGGGAGGGTGCTATATAAATATATACAAAATACATATAGACTAAATACAGGGTAATTTCAGGGGGAGAAGGCCCTTACATCTGGCCTCATTTAGGAGGTAGCACTTAGGTTGAGCTTTGAAGGAAACTATGGATTCTAAGAGACAGAGGTGAGGAGGGAGGGCATTCCAGGCACAGGGTTCAGCCTCTACGAAGGTGCTGTTCCAGTGGAGGGATTGTTGTGTGAGGAAGGGCAGGAAGTTCAATTTGGCTGGGCTGTAGGATTCATACCGGAATGATGTTCGATAAGCCTGGAAAGCTGGACTTGTGAAAGGCTTTAAATGCCAAAAAGAAGAGTGCATATTTAATCCTAGAGTCACGTTAGGAAGCACTGGAGCCTACTGAGCAGGGAAGTGATGTGATCAGACCTTATCATTAGGAATAGCATTTTGGCAGCTGTATAGAGAATGGATTGGAAACCAGTGACCTGAGACAGGGAGACCAATGAGGAGACTAATGCAGTAGTCAAAGCATGAGTGATGAGAGCCCAAACCTTGTCAGTAATGGTGAAGAGATTTCTGATCAGATAGGGGTTGGACTAGATGACCTTTGAAGTCCTTTTTTAATTCTCTGGTTCTATGGGAACTCCCCTTTCACCCTCCACACACAAAGGGAGGGATATTAACATGTTCAATTCTATTTGATTCAGCAAACAATTATTAGGTACCTACTGTGTACAAGACACTTTGTTAGGGAATGAGGATAGGAAACAGCCCCTGCCCCAAGGAGCCTCTGCTTTGTTAGATCCATATAACATTGATAGAAGTAAGTAAAATTAAAGGTGATTTGAGAAAGGAGGAAGCAGGACCAACCAAGGTTTCCCAGAGGACATAGCACCAGAACTGAGCCTTAAAGGAAGACAGGCAGATGTGAGAGACAGACTGAGAAGGGGGTATTATTCTAATCTAGACACTAGAATAACCATAATGCGATATCAAATTATTTTAAAAACTCCTCACTGCTACAAGGCAGTGTGGTACAGTGGAAAGAGCGCTGAATTTGGAATCAGAGGTTCTGAGTGCAAACCTTGACTCTGTTACTTCCTATTATATGACCTTGGGCAATTCACCTAACTTCTCCAGGCCTCAGTTCCTCATCTGTAAAATGAAGAGGGGACTGAGATTGGAGTAGAAAATCTCTCAGGACCTTTCTAGCTCTAAGTCTAGTATCCTATGATTTCCTTCTTCAAAAGAGAATGGATGTTCATAAGTGAGCCTTTTACTACTAGTCACAAGCCTATGCTAGAAATTTTATCTCATTCTCCCAATATTACAAAAGCATATTCCTAGAAGTGTTGGTAAATGTTTAACGACCAGCTTTCTGGAAGAAATTATAGGCATGGCATACCTTTAAGCTTAATCTGCATTATTAACATTTTTGTGATCACTTTCTTAAGTCTAGGCAATCAACAAAATAAATCAAGTCTTGTTTCGTGTAGCATTTGCCGTTTCTCAAGGTGTAAAGAGCTCACACTGAAAATTTAACAATTGGCTTCCATAAGTGAGCTGACTCCAGCATACCCTTGCATATTGCCATGGACAAAATACAAAGCATATATGATTACTATAAGAATTCTGTCCACTTCTTCTTTTGGGTTTTGATTGGCTGCCACCTAGACACTTGGTAATACCTGGGCCTCGATTTTAGTTGAAAATTAGGAAGCTGGTTTCCCATCTCATGCATTCCCCATCCCACACAAATACAAATTTGCAGCCAGACCTTGGACAAAGTTATCATATTTTCATAGAAAAGGGCTTGTTCCCTTTTTTGACCTTTGGCCTTCCAGTCGTGCATATAATCAATGTAACAACTTCATCAGTCAGTCAGTCAGCAAGGATTTATTCAGTGCCTACTATGTGCTACACATGGTGCCAAGTCCTTGAGACAGAAATGGTTCAGGAGACTTTGACCTTTCACTTCCAGGTACACTGGATAACTGGGATTTTCATGGATGTATAGAAGGATTTAGCTGGAAGCAGTTGTTAAGAATGCTAGGCAGCTGCTATTTTAAAATAGAAATTCATCCATATCATCACAGGGGCTGAAAGGCCCTAAGCCCTGACCTTGGCTCTTTTCTTTTCCTTAGGACACGTGCACATTACAGACTTCAACATTGCCGCCATGCTGACCAAGGAAATGAAAATCACCACAGTTGCTGGCACCAAACCTTATATGGGTAGGAATTTCTTTGATTATTTAAATGGGTATTTCTTAATTACCCCTACATATAGCTCTTTCTGCAATTAAAATCCTTCTAACACCAACTAGCTATATAAATCCTTTTACAAGCTAATCTGTGAATCTTGTTACCTTCTTTTAAAAATATATATATTTAATTTTTGTTCACTATTTCCCAATTAAATGTTGAAGATTTTTTAACTTCAATTTCAAAAATTGAGTTCCTTATTCTCTCTCTCCTTCCTGTCACCACATCCCTTGAGAAGGCAAGCAGTATCAGTTATACATGTGAAGTCATGAAAAACATATTTCCATATTAGCCATGTGAAAGGAAACACAAACAAGCCAAAAAGTAAAGAAAGTTTTAAAAGTATGTTTCAATCTGCATTCAGAGCTTTAGTTTTCTCTTTGGGGAGGGATAGCATTTTTTATCATAGGTCCTTTGGAATTGTTTTGGATCATTGTCTTGATCGGAGTAGCTAAGTCTTTTAAGATGATCATCTTTGGGGGCGGAGCCAAGATGGCGGCTGGAAAGCAGGGACTAGCATGAGCTCCCCGCCAAGTCCCTCCAAAAACCTGCAAAAAATGGCTCTGAACCAATTCTAGAACTGCAGAACACACAAAATAGCATAGGGAAGCAGGGCTCTAGCCCAGGACAGCCTGGATAGTCTCTGGGTAAGGTTTATCCCACATGGAGCTGGGAGCAGAATGGAGCAGAGCCCAGTGTGGGCAGCGCGGACCAACGAGACCGGGAGCCGGGTGGAGTGTTCCCTAGTGCCCTGAATCAGTGAGCTGCAGCAGTTACCAGACTTCTCAACCCACAAACACCAAAGACAACAGAGTAGGTTAGTGGGAAAAGCTGCTGGGGACAGGGTGATAGAGTTTGTGATTCAGCTACCACACTGGGGGGCAGTGGAGGTGGGGCAGCTACAGAACTACAGCTGCAGTTGCTTCCATCCCCAGGCCCTCCTGGTGGCAGGAATTAAGTGGCAGATCAGAGCAGGAGTGCAGAGCCTGCTGAAGCTCTAAGTCGAGTCCAGGTTGGGGGTTCTTGGGGAAGGAGGAGTGCTGGTGTGGCAGAGCTGGCGCATCCTCCCAGGCTTGAAACATAGAACTCTTTACTCTACAAGCAGTCATACCCCACTGAAAAACTCAAGGGTCAAGTAAATTGGCTGGGAACACGACCAGGCAGCGAAAACGCACCCAAATTCAATCTCAGACTCTGGAATCCTTGTTTGGTGACAAAGAAGACCAAAATATACATCCAGAAGAAGTCAACAAAGTCATAATGATACACATGTGGCCCATGTTGAATTGCTTGACTTCTTAGGGAGGGTGGGTGGGAAGGGAAGAGGGGAGAGAATTTGGAACTCAAAGTTTTAAAAAATAGATGTTCAAAAACAAAAACAAAAATTTTTTTGCATGCAACTGGAAAATAAGATACACAAGCAATGGGGCATAGAAACTTATCTTTCCCTACAAGAAAGGAAGGGAAAAGGGGATGGGAGGGGAGTGGGGTGACAGAAGGGAGGGGTGACTGTGGAACAGGGCAACCAGAATATACGCCATTTTGGAGTGGGGGGGGAGGGTAGAAATGGGGAGAAAATTTGTAATTCATACTCCTGTGAAAATCAATGCTGAAAACTAAATATATTAAACAAAAAAAAAAAGAAAAAGAAAAAAAGATGATCATCTTTACAATATTGCTGTTACTATGTACAATGTAATGCTGGTTCTTCTCACTTCACTTTGCATCAGTTCATATAAGTCTTCCCAGGTTTTTCTGAAATCATCCTGCTCATCGTTTCTTATAGCACAGTAGTATTCCATCACAATCATACTACAACTTGTTCGGCCATTCCTCAATTAATTTGCCAATACAGAAAAAGCTGGAATAAAAATTTTTGTACAGATAGGTCCGTTTCCCTTTTCTTTGATCTCTCTGCAGTACAGACCTAGTAGTGGTATTGCTGAGTCAAAGGGTATGTACACTTTTATATCCATTTGAGCATAGTTCCAAATTGTTCTTCAAAATGGCAGGACTAATTCAAAACTCCACCAATGGTGCATTTAGCATCACAATTTTTTCAACATCCCCTCTAGCATTTGTCATTTTTCCTTTCTGTCATGTCAGCCATTGTGATAGGTATGAGATGGTATCTCAGGGTTGTTTCAATTTGCACTTCTTGAATCAATGGAGATTTAGAGCATTTTTAATTTGACTATTAATAGCTTTGATTTCTTCTTCTGAAAACTGCCTGATCACATCCTTTGATCATTTATCAATTGGATCGTATTTTTATAAATTTGGTTCAATTTCCTATATATTTAAGAAATGAAGTCTTGACGATGGTGGCTGGAAAGCAGGGACTTGCATGAGCTCCCCACCCAAGGCCCTCCAAACACCTATAAAAAATGGTTCTGAGCAAACTGTAGAACCGCAGAACCCACAAAATAGCAGAGGGAAGCAGGGCTCCAGCCCAGGACAGCCTAGATGGTTATGGGGTAAGGTCTATCGCACAGACCTGGGAGCAGAGCAGAACAGAGCCCAGCATGGGCTGCGCCTTGACCAACCAAACTGGGAACCAGGCAAAACAGACCCTAGCACCCTGAATCAGTGAGCTGTGGCAGTTATCGGACTTCTCAACCCACAAACACCAAAGACAACAGAGAAGGTTAGTGGGAAAAACTTCTGGGACAGAGTGAAAGGAGTTCCAGGTTTGGTCACCACCCTGGGGGCAGCAGAGAAAGTGCAGCTACAGAACTACAGCTGCAGTTGCTTCTGGCCCCAGGCCCACCTGGTGGTAGGAATTAAGTGGCAGATCTGAGCAGGAGTGCAGAGCCTGCTTAGATCTGAGTCGTGGTCCAAGTTGGCTGTTCTTGGGGGAGGAGGAGCGCTGGTGTGGCAGAGCTTACTGTGTAGAAATAACTCGGAAAACAACAGTGCAGCCCCTCAAGCTTGGGACAAAGTACTCTGTACTCTACAAGCAGTCATACCCTGACAAAAAACTCAAGGGTCAAATAAGTTGTCTGGGAACATGGCCAGGCAGCGAAAACACACCCAGATTCAGTCTCAGACTTTGGAAACCTTCTTTGGTGACAAAGAAGACCAAAACATACAGCCAGAAGAAGTGAACAAAGTCAAAGAGCCTACATCAAAAGCCTCCAAGAAAAACATGAAGTGGTCTCAGGCCACTGAAGAGCTCAAAAAGGATTTGGAAAAGCAAGTAGAGGAGTAGAGGAGAAGTAGAGGAAAAATTGGGAAAAGAAATGAGAATGATGCGGGAAAACCATGAAAAAACAAGTCAATGACTCATTAAAGGAGACCCAAAAAATACTGAAGAAAATAACACCTTAAAAAATAGACCAACTCAAATGGCAAAAGGGCTCCAAAAAGTCAATGAGGAGAAGAATTCCTTGAAAGGCAGAATTAGCCAAATGGAAAAAGAGGTCCAAAAGACCACTAAAGAAAATACTACCTTAAAAATTAGATTGGAGCAAGTGGAAGCTAGTGACTAGAGTTGGAAGAAAGGAAGGAATGCAGAGTAGGCATGGGGCACAGCCAATTTAGAAGCACAGAAGTGGGAGATGGAGTGACGGGTGTGGGGCATAGCAAGAAACCCAGTGTGCCTAGTTTGTAGATTATGTGAAGGCATATAATGTACAAGGCTGGAAAGGCAGCGATGTTAGAGCCAGGTTGTAAAGGGTTTTAAATGCCAGATGGGCAAATTCACCCTTTAAAAAAATTTCTCTCTCCTCCATCCCCTCTCTTTTTAAGATAGTCACAATATTATTTCTTGGATTACTGTACTATAGTCAATAGGAAAACTTTTTTAATTGTCCTTGATTTTATGTTGTATAGTAGAAACAATGCAGTCCTGGAGTCAGGAGAGACTTGGGGTTGAATTCTGCCTCTCTAAAGACAAAATTAGTAGCTCTGGAAAGCTAAACAAATTACTTACCCTGAGACTGAGTTTTCCCATCCATAAAATGGGGGTAACAGTACCTGTAGTAGCTAACTCACAGAGTTTTTGGAAGAAGTAAATGAGATAGTGCATGTAAAACTTTTTTTAAACGTTAAAGTGCTATATAAACATTGGCTTTTATAATCGTGATCCTTATCCCTTGATTTAAAAAAAATAGCTAAAACCCCTGGGAGTCCAATAAATAGAAAAGACTACGGGGAAAACAAATGTGAACCTGGGTTAGATGAGCTAATGTCTGTAAAGCATACTTTGTAAATGACAAAGTTTTGCATAAATGCCAGTCATCCCTATTATGACCATTATTTTTATTATCTTGGCAAGCACATTGAGCCAGACATTTGCGATGCAGAAAGTCCTGGCAGTAATTGAGAAAGAAAACAAGTAGCTGGGACCTATCGGTCGCAGGGTCAGCAGTAAAAGCTGAGTGGTGGTTTGGGGCTGACCTCTCTAATGAAACAGCCTGGCCTGCCAACAGTCCCCAAGTCCTGATTCAATAGGTTGTCATTTTGGTTTACAGAGACCATCTGAAGAATCTTGAGGAACACTAGTGTAACTTTCCAGGGTACACTCCCAGTACACCAGGAGAAGCCAAGCAGCCACTTGTGTAGAAATCACATGGGTGCCTTATAATGAAGTCAGCCCCCAGCTTATGCAAATTGTGAGTATTATCATTGGCACCAGCCAGGGATGATTCGCATGTGTGCTGCTGCTTCCCTCAAAGGACTGTCATCTCTGTTCCATTGCTTCATTGTTCTCTTTTCCTCCTCTGAGAATGTGGTTGTCAGTCACACAAGCTGCGATTAGGCCTTGGCAGAGAAACTCATGGCAGCCAAATTCAGGGAAGATTATTTGTTCCATTGAATGTCAGGTCAGTAAATGACAGCAGGACCTGTACCTGCCTAACCCTGGAGCACCAGCGGTCAGCAGGGTATTGGGTGGTGGCATTTGACTATCTTATCAAAGCAAGGGATTAATTTGGCATTTTCCTGGTAAAACTGAAATAATTTTTTTCCTTAGACTGAGATTCTTTTGGCACAGGTCACTCATAATGAGGAAATTCCCTCTGCTCTTTCAGAATAGCAATTCTTCTGCAATTATAGTCTTAGAGTAAGTGATTTGTCTAGGGCCACTCAGCTAATATTTTTCAAAGGAATGACTTCAGTCTAGAACTTCCTGATTCCAAGGTCAGATCTCTGTATCCACTCTGACATTCTGCCTCTGATAATGAGAATGATGAAGAAGAAAATTACTGTTGTCACCATCATTACCTAAACCTAACATGGACCCATAAAAAACCCAAGAACCATATTTCTAATAGATGTCACCACGTTGAATATTCATGGTCTCCAAGCTTCATGGAATGACAAGCCTCAAAATACAGAGACTTAGCAGAATAAATTAAAGCCATGTGGAAACAGAATGTGGTACAGATCATCCTGATGGCCTTTCTGCTACTGCAGACATACTGAAGATGCTTTCTATGAGACTGCAGAGGATGATCTTAAATCCTAGTACTTTTCTTCAACTACAAAAAACAATTATTTTATCTACCTATGCAATAGTCTGTAGAATGTTAAATATACCAAAGAGTAAAAACAGCATTTTGAGTTGTCCAAGCACCACTTCTCTGTGAGCTCCATGGCAAAGAAAAATAAAAACGAGATAACAAAAGTGGTTCATGTTTATATAAGCACTTTAAGGTTTGTATGGATTCCTTCAGGCCTAAAATGAGACCCTCACGACAGCCCCATAAAGTATGTGCTGTCATTATTCTTATTTTACAGATGAGGAAACTGAGGCTGAGTGAGAGCAAGTGGCTTTCCCAGGGTCCCAAAGTCAATAAGTATCTGAGATAGGATTCTAAGCTAAGTCTTTCTCACTTTCTGACTTTCTGACCAGCATATTATCTGCTGATACATCATGCTAAAATGAATCAGGATGGTCGACAGGAGAAATTCTGTATAATTTAAGCAGCATTTTTTCATGATTATAATATTCACATAGTAGGGGTCTAATAGGATCATAGACTTAGAGCTAGAAGGGACATTAGTGGCCATCTATCTTGTCCAAGCTCCTTCTTTTACAAATGAGGAAACTGAGACCCAGAGAAAGTAAATGCCTCTGCCAAGCTCACTCAGGCAGAGCTGAGATTTGAACCCATGTCTTCTGACTCGAGTTTATTGCATTTTGCTATTCTTTTTGTTCTGTATCACCTCTTAATGTTGACCTGTGTCTGTTAACTGAGCATCAGCCAAGCTGAGTTTTAAAAGTTCATCCCAGGTTGTTCTCTGGGTGATAAATTTTTTCCTCCACAAAAACTCTTAAAGACTCATTACCAAATTAAGCTGGGCTGTGCTCTGTGTTGGAAGAGACAGTAAACATACTGATGTTAGCAACAGATACTCAAAGAATGAAATAAGGGCCTCCTGCTCTGCTGATTGGCTTATTTTCATCAGAAACAGTCTTAGGCAGAGCAAGTCCCTATTCTTGGGGACATCTGTGGCCTTTTCTCTAAGATTCCAGTGTCAAGAGCTTTGTTCTCCTCCTGACTTTGTCACTTTTTGCATTTATGTAAATATGCCCAGCCTGGGGTGGAGGTGGATAGAGCCAAGATGGCAGCTGGAAAACAGGGACTCACTTAAGCTCTCCCCCAAATCTCTCCAAACACCTGTAAAAATGTCTCTGAACAAATTCTAGAGCTACAGGACCCACAAAATAACAGAGGGAAGCAGGTCTCCAGCCCAGGACAGCCTGGATGGTCGCTGGGAAGGGTCTATTGCACCATACTGGGAGCCAAGGGCAGCCCAGTGTGGACTGCTTCAGGAACAACCAGGCCAGGAATAGATGGGGTGGTGCAGGCCTTAGGGCCATGAACCACTGAGCTGTAGCAGTTAACAGACTTCTTAACCCACAAACACCAAAGACAGCTTAGCTGGTCAGTGGGAAAACTGCTGGATCTGGGTGAGAGAAGTGTGCGGTCCGGCCCCAGCCCTGGGGCCGCGGAGGTGGCACAGCAGCAGCAGCAACAGCAGGAAGCTCCTGTGGCTGCTTCCAGAGCTCCAGCCACAGCTGCTTCTGGCCCCAGGCCCACACAGTGGGAGGAATCAAATGGCAGATCGGAGCAGGAGTGTAGGGAGCACTTTGCTGGTGCAGAGGCAGGGTTCTCTTGCTTTGCCCTGCTTAGATCTGGGTCACAGTTCTGGCTGGCGGTTCTTGGGGGAGAAGGGATGATGTCTAAAAAAATCAAATTAAGGAATGAGAGAGGAATATATTGAGAGGAGAAAGGGAGAAATAGTATGGGGTAAATTGTCTCACATAAAAGTGGTAAGAAAAAGCAGTCCTATTGGAAGGGAAGAGGGGGTAGGTGAAAGGGAATGAATTAATCTTGCTCTCATCAGATTTAACTTAAGGAGGGAATAACATACACGCTCAATTGGGTATCTTACCTTACAGAAAAGTAAGGGGTAAGGGGATAAGAGGGGGAGAAGATAGAAGGGAGGGCAAATTGGGGGAGGTTGTAGTCAAAAGAAAACACTGTTGAAAAGAGACAGAGTTAAGGGAGAAAATTGAATAAAAGGGGACAGGATAGGATGGAGGGAAATATAGTTAGTCTTTTACAACATGACTATTATGGAAGTGTTTTGCATAATGATACAAGTGTGGTCTATGGTGAATTGCTTGCCTTTTCAAGGAGGGTGAGTGGGGAGGGAAGAAGGGAGAGAATTTGGGACTCAAAGTTCTGAAAACAAATGCTCAAAAAAAGTTGTTTTTACATGTAACTGGGAAATAAGATATACAAGCAATGGGGTATAGAAATCTATCTTGCCCTACAAGAAAGTAAGGGGAAAGAGGATAAGGTGGAGGGGAGTAGAGTGACAGAAGAGAGGGCAGACTGGGGAAAGGGGCAGTCAGAATATATGCCATCTTGGGGTGGTGGGAGAGTAGAAATGGGGAGAAAATTTGTAACTCAAAATCTTGTGGAAATCAATGTCGAAAACTAAAAACATTAAATAATAAAACAATTTTTAAAAAAATATGCCGAGCCTGAAACCTCCCCAGCATCCATGATGCAGTATTATTGGAAGATCTCTAAACAATTCAGCTCAACAACAATGCTTAACAGTTGCAAAAATCACCCAGAGATAGATATTCTGCCCTGGATAAATCTGTAAACAGGCAGCTATGTGATGCAGTGGATAGAGATCTAGACCTGGAATCAAGAGTTCACATATGATCTCAGACCCTTAGTGGCTGTGTAACCATGGGCAAGTCACAAATTAATCCTGTTTGCCTCAGTTTCCTCATCTGTAAAATGAGCTGGAGAAGGAGATGGCAAACCACTCCAGTATCTTTGCCAAGAAAACAGAAAATGGAGTCACAAAGAGTTGGACATTACTGAACAACAACAAAAAACCTGTGGGCAGGGAGTTGGGGACTGTGAAAGGTGGCAGAGACCCTGCCTGGTTGAGGAACAAAGAAGAGTGGTCTGGAAAGCCAGTAATAGGGGAAAGATTTGTGTTGACTCAAGAAGCATGCTTCCCTAGTGATATTTCATTTATTCCCTTTAGTATTTCACCCACTTCTTTATTTACCTTTGGGAAGGGAGAGAAAAAAGGAGAGAGGGAAGGAAAAGGAGGGATGGAAGAAAGGAGGAAGGGAGGGAGAAAAGAGGGAGAGGGAGGGAAAGAAAGAGGAAGAGGGAGAGGGAGAAAGAGAATAGGAAGGAGAGGAAGAAGAGAGAGAAGAGGGGAGCGATGGGGGAGAAAGAGAAGGCAGGGGGAAGGGAGGGAGGGAAGGAGGAAAGGAGAGAGAGAGAGAGAGAGAGAGAGCTAAGAAATGGTCCCATTCCCCACAGCAACTAGAAAGATAATTTTACAGAAGTAAAAGAATGAGCCTCATTTTATGGAACTTCAGAACCCTCTAAATTACAGTTTCCAAATACCAGGTGATGAAATAAATCCATTTTTGTCATGGTTGAAACAAGTGAATGTACGTTAATTCAGCCCATTCCTGTCCTAGACTAGTGCTCAAATAATAATAATAATGATTTAAGAAAAGAGGAATAAAGAGGTCTGGCAAGCCCATTTGCTACATTTCAAACTGTCATTTTCAGGAGTGACATGTATCTCTAAGGTTTTCATAATTCTAAGGTCTGGGTCTGGTTTCCATGGTGAGAAGGTTGAAGAGAAACAGTCTTTTCTTTTTTTTTTTCCTTGTTGCTTAGTTTAAATGCAACATCCATCTAACTTATTTTTTCAAAAAAAAAAAAAAGAGTGTTTCTTGTCTTTTTTCGACAGGGCTGAAACTGGAGAGGGAATCTTAGATAACACTTCAGTGAAAACATAACCCCAGTGCCACACCCATATTTCTTGAACAAGAGTCCACACTTTTGACTTCTTGTTTTTGCCTGCGTTATTTATGCTAATGTGGTAGAACAGACAGAGGACTGGTCTCTAAATTAGTAAACCAGAGTTCTAGTCTCTCCTGTAACACCGGCAAATTACTCAACCCCTCTGTGCCAGAGGTCATTAAGAGCAATGGCTGATCTACGTTGGTAGCAGGGAGTTTTCCTCCTGTTAAAAGGCCTAATGAATGGAATCACCAATGAGAAAGGGAGAAAAATGGTTAAAATAGGCCAAGCTAACAAGTACTTTTCTTCCAGGAGAAATTCCTCATTTAACCCCATTTTCCCCATCTAATGGAGAAGTTGTTCCTTGCTTTTGAAGCTAGATAATGAGTTTTTTAAATCCTGGCCTTGGTGGAAGGCATTATAGGTTTTTGCTTTGCATTTTTCTTTTGCATTTTATAGCAGGGAAATTTGGATCCATCATCTAACAAACCCTTTGTCATGATGGAAGTAACAGTTGTTTAGAAATGTCTAGAATATTGTCTTCAAAGACCACGTGTAATATGAGAGTTATAAAAATACCAGTCTTGCAGGGTTGTTAGGGGATCGAGTGAAATCCCAAACCTAAATAAAGTACTTTGTGAACTTTAGAAAAGAAAAACCTCTCCAGAAAACAAAATAAGTCTGAACAAACTTAGCTATAAATGAAGAACATGTACAAAAACCAGTCACCTCTAATGAACATTGTATACAGTAACAGCAATATTATTTCACGAATGACTTTTAATGAATAAGTTATTTTGTTTATTATAAATACCCACATTAACTATAAAAGACATATGAAGAAGATGCTATCTGCATCCAATGAAAGAACTGATAAATAGATGTGTAGATAGTTATGTATGTGTGTGTGTGTGTATACACACATATACCTATTTGTGTCTAATGGTAGCCATCTCTAGGGATAGTGGGGAAGAGGAAAAAAGAAAATTTACAGTATAATTTTGTAGTATATTTGAAAGGAATAGTAGGTTGTACATAGTCCATTTGCAGTCAGCTTTTTATTGTATTATGGAAATGCTTGTTTTATTCCATAAATTAAAAATGAAATCTTAAAAAATCAGTCACCTATAAAAATCAGATTCCTACAGTGATCAAACATGATCAAAAACATGATCTAAACAGCCCCCAAAGGCTCAGTTTGCCTAGCACAGCATAAGGCATTGAAGAGTACACCATTATACATCGCTGATTTCCTATTCTCAACTGTTTTCCAACTACCCAGTCCCTCGAAGCCCCAATATCCTCATCTCTAAAATGGAAACAGTAATACTTGACTACCTACTTTACAGTGTTGTTTCAAAGAAAGCTCTTTGTTAAACCTTAAAGCGCCACATAAATGTGAGCCATTTTTCCTGTTATTTCTCCACTAAAGTCCCCTGGTGCTTCAGCAAAGTATCCTGGGTTCTCAAAGGCTGTGACAGTGGAGAACAAGCTCTAGTTAGTCCTACCAACGTAGAAATCTTTCTAGTGTGAGTCCAGTGATGTTTGGGGTTTTTTAGCCACTGCAATTCATGAAGACTGTATCATAATCTGCACTGACAGAAAGCGATAAAATTAGGGATTTATGAGATGATGGTAATCTGTACTCTTCTTGGCTGCTTCCACACACTGATGTTAGGGACAATTCCAGCCTATAGGCAGAACAGAAGCTTTTTTCATATTTGGGGGGGAGCAGCAAAAGAAATTTGGGCAGGGAGAAATGATGATACTTCTGAACAGAAGGACAGAAACTTGCTTATATCTAAGGACATTCTCTTTGCATGAAGATAAACTTGACACACACAGCAGTGTCAGTGGATGGATTCATTTATCAGAGACCTGGAAGTAGTCATTAGCCCCACTTTTTTGTATCTTCCAGCCCCTGAGATGTTCAACTCAAGAAGACAAACAGGATACTCCTTTGCTGTTGACTGGTGGTCCCTGGGAGTGACTGCTTATGAGCTCCTGAGAGGCCGGGTATGGTAAAATTTTATTCCAGTTTGTTTCATGCCTTACAATACGATGTATTTTATGAGAAAAAAAATGGATCAGCCTGCAATAACTCAGTATGTTTCCAAATTCTGCCACCTCCACATGTCTTTTTTTTTTGAATTGACAGCAAAATATCAGTTCTGGTAGCCCAATGAAGAGCTGGTAAGAATCTATGTGATTTCAGTGCAGATTAATTCCCTGTCACTCAGCATGGGGCTCAGAATGTTGGTTAACATTAAATTAAGCACCAGAAATTGAAGGAGTAATTTGAATAATAGAAATCTCCCAACTGGTGACTGCAGTAGTATTCATTAAGTAATTCATGTAAATATATTTGTATGTTTGAACAAAGTCATTTTGCAATCACAACATGACATATTAGTTGAGAAACTACCCGCTTCAGCAGGTGTGAATTATTAATACAACACCATTCATGCCCTGTCATGTTGAAGTCCTTACTGGTACTCAATTCTAAAGTTCTGGGTTCAGGGGCAAAATAGAGTTATCTCCATGAAAACAAATTCTTTTTTGCACTAATGGAAAGAGTCTTTTCTTTCCTTTCTTTTCTTTTTTGGAGCCAAATTAAAGTGACTATTGATTTTCCCCCTAATAATTCATTTCATTCAGAGGAGTACTTTCAAATATTTTCTAGCAATCCTCTTGATGACCTTTGCCAAAGTGTGTATGGAGGGGGGTGGGGGTACCAACAAGAAAAAAAACAGGCAGATGAATGAGAGCACCTCTGGTATTGTGATCCTCTGGTAATTGGAACACGTCGACTGGGAAATACTGATCAAAAGTCCTTAGTGTAGTTTTAGGCATCTCATTTTGAGAATTCTGTGACATCCTAGTAGGAAGAAAGAAGATTGGAAGAAGATGTGGGGAGGGGAGTCAGGAGAGTGAAATTCTGGACAGGAAATAGCAAAACCTAGGAAAGGGATTAGACCCTTGGACACCATGGCACATAGCAGAGATAAAAGAATTCAAACTTGGCCCAGGATAGACAGTAGAATGGAAAGGCCCTTTTAACAAGAAGGGCCCAAGTATATATTTTGTGGCATTTCTCACTTCCCTGATCTACATGTGCCACCATGATATCAGGCCTCTCCTCTGCATGAGCTCCTGCTTATCAATGCTTTTTTTCTAAAATGTGTTCCCTAGAAGTGAACACAGTCCTCCAGATGTCTTCCTACCAGGGCAAGAGAACAACAGCATTATCATCTCCATAGTCCTGGTAATTACATCTTTCTTAATAGAGCCTGTGGCTTTGTTCCCTGTTTTGATTACCATATTATGCTATTGACTCATGTTGAGACTTTGTCGTTGTTCAGTCATTTCAGTCACATCTGACTCTTTGCGCCTCCATTTGGGGTTTTTGTGGCAAAGATACTGGTGTGGTTTGCCATTTCCTTCTCCAGATCATTTTACAAATGAGGAAATTGAGGAAAATAAGGTTAGTGTTAAGTGACTTGCCCAGGGTCACACAGCTAGTAAATGTCTGAGACCAGATCTGAATTCAGGTCTTCCTGACTCCAGGCCCAGAACTCTATCTACTATACCACCTCTCTGCCCAGTTGAGCCTACTGTCTACTAAAGTACCTAGGTAAACTGCTTTTCAACCATATCACCTTGAGTGCCGTTTCTGCTTTTTAAAATAATTCATTCGATCTTGATGTGTTAATAGCACAAACATGCTGGTGCCACAGTGATCTATATAATAATCTAAAGATTATTATAAAAACACTGGAAAGTCTTTTCGCATCACATGGATTTATTATCCCTCTTACAGCTTCATCGATGACTGCGCTTCACTTGATTTCACTTGGTTGGATCACATGCCAAACTTTTTGCAGATTTATTTTTCTACTGCTTCTTTAATGCTTTGCCCAGCGATATTGCTAATAATTTTCCATTGGCCTCCTCAGCAGTGTTTTGACTATGAATTTATATTATAAATCATTTTATAGCTCTTTGCTATGAGGTCGCCTCAGCTGAAAGGAATTATGTTTAGTGGCCAAAGTGGTTCCCAGAGATTTTTTTTTACCTTCTTATTGTGGCTATTATTTTGATTGGTTGACCACTGGATTTTAATCCCAGCACTGTCACTTACCATCTGTTTAACCTTGGGCAAATCATTTAATTTCTCTGGGCCTTAATTCCTTCATTTGTAAAATTAG
Source organism: Phalanger gymnotis (assembly GCA_028646595.1). Taxonomy (NCBI): domain Eukaryota; kingdom Metazoa; phylum Chordata; class Mammalia; order Diprotodontia; family Phalangeridae; genus Phalanger; species Phalanger gymnotis. The sequence goes on from CM053625.1 coordinate 38,648,000, forward strand.
GGGGTTGGGCTAGATGGCCTCAAAATCTTCCAGCTCTGAATCAATGGACTTAAGAATTGGCAACAGTCCATGTCTTTGCTTTTAATCATTTGTTATTTTTCAGAGTCCATAGCTTATTTACATAGGACAACAGGGAGTGTTGAAAGTCCAATATTTTTGCCTCATTTTTTTTCTTTTGCATTAATTTTGACTTTTACTCTAACTAGGTCCTCCAGTAAAATATCAACTTGTTGGGTAAAGATCATCTATCTAGAGTAGCAGCACTTAATTTAATATTTATAAAGTCTAAACACTATGTGATTCTCTGTATATGCTCCATAAAAATTGTATGTGCAGAGTTGTTGACATATTTTCTCCCCCACTAGATTTTGACCTCCTTGAGGGCAAGGAATTTTTTTGGCCTTTTTTTTTTTCAAAATTATCAGCCCTTAACCCAGTGCCTCACACATGATAGACACTTAATAAATGCTTGTTGACCTGACCTGATTGTCACACTTGGTATCTGGCCCCAGACCTCCCTTTGCATGGTGATACTATGGAATCTACCTGGGCCTTGGGAAAAATAGACTATGGTCACCCTGAGCAATTGGGTGTTGATTGTTATTGGACTTGGGACACTATGCTGGTGAAAATAAATCTGAATCATTTTAGTAAATAGAAAAAAAAAGAAGAGAGTGTATCTTAACCTTCCCATTTAAAGGACAGCTGGATTCATCTGAACAATGGGTTCATCTCATAAACACCTCTCTGGGAGTGTAATAATTTTTTGGTACTAATTCCTAGGATTTGGATTTTTTGTCCTCTTTGCCTTAACTTCAGTAGAACCAGCCCTTAGAGTAACCTGGGCCCATGTGGGGGCCCAGAACTGGAAGTTAAGATTCTGGGGACAACTTGATGACAATATCATGACTTCCCACCGGGTGGAGAGTATCCCAGTGTGCTATCTCAGTGGCCAAATCCATGACCTATGTCTGTCAGCTCCTCGGAATTTACAAGTAGAGTCATACTCTTTGAGGTGTCTTTCAATAATTACTTGTTAAGCTTGTGTGAACTAAATAAACAATTATTTATTTATTAGTTTCTATTATGTGGCCTACATTAAAAATCACACACTCATAAAACATTAACGCAAGCCAGCAAATGTTTGCATTGGCCAGTTTACTAGAGTCCCATGCAATAATATCAAAAAATAAATCTAGTAATTGTTAAAACTTTGAACAAATTTTATAAAATGATTATAAGAACATTTTTATATTAAAGACCCCCAAATACATCTTTCAACATTTTATGAGGTGTGCTCAGTTCTAATATTTGCTGACTGATTAGACATGCTAATAGAAAAGAAAGAGATAAAGCTAATGCAGAAGAGATAATCCCAAATTATATGTATTTGCAATTAATTTCATTTGGATATGCATAGTGTACTTGATGTCTAGCACTAAACCCCTCTCTGTATTACCTCACTGTTAGGAATTATTGCCTTAGCTAGACCTTGAGAAAAGGGTACTCTAGTCCAGGAGTTCTTAACAGGGGTCAATGAACTCATTTTAAAAGATTTTTTGATAAATATATTTCAATATAATTGGTACCCTTTGTAATTGTATGTATTCTATTTTATGTATTTTTAAATATAATCCTGAGAAAGGGTCTATAGGTTTCATCATACTACCAGAGGGGTCTATCCCACAAAAAAAGGTTAAGAATCCCTTCTGCAGGTCACTTAGAGTAATTTAAAATGAACTTGATTTGAACAAAATTAATTGATTGAACTTGAGATTTTAATGGGGAAAAGAAATTACTTCAGCCATCAAAATCAATAGAATAGAACAAGAAGGGAAACAAATTATATTACCAGGTTTCTTTTGATAAATTCTAGAAGATAATGGAGACATGATAGTTACCTTCAAATAGCTGAAGGTCTGTTGTCTGGAAGAGGGCTTACATTTCCTCTACTGCTTCTAAGTACAGAACTTGGACCAGTACGGTTGGCATGAGAATGAAGCCAGTTACAGGGAAGCACATTTCAGCTCCAGCTTAAGACAGAACTCTAACAAAGAGAGCTGTTTAAAAATGGAATGATGTGTCCCGTGAAGTAGCGAGTTCCCAGGTAAATGGCCACCTGTCAGGAATGCCTTTAGAAAGGCCTCCTGCATAAGAGTGAAGAAGGGGGTCGGATTGGGTGATCTCTGAGCTCTCTTCCAGAAGCAGGATTTTGCAGTTCTATGAATCACAAACTGAGCCACATAATGGTGTTTTGAAAAGTATGCTCAGACAAGAAAGAACAAAGTATCCACCATTTATGAACAATTATCAACACTGCCCAATCTCACAGAGAGGGTGTTAAATAATCCCTTTGACATTTACAAGTTATTGTTTAGATAGAAACACAGCTTTCAAAGAGGGAATGAACTTGAAAATGTTCCCTTAAGTCCTCAGCTTAATCATGACTGTTGACAAATGTGACCCTTAGTAGTTAAACCCTGCCTTTTCTAGACTCAGTGTTGCTGCCCCCCTCTCTCCACGGTACCCCTAGTGTAGCCTTCAGTTTTTCATATATTGGCTCATTTGCAACCACGTTCCTGTTCTGTTCTGTGCTCTTCAAATTTCTTCGTTTATGAACATGACATAGGACACCAGCCAATTAAATTACTCCCAGTTTAATGCCTAAATATTGCTACCACCTGACCCTTGAAACTATGGGAGGGAAGAGTAGCCAGTAGGAGTGAGTCAGTAGTGCCAAAACTAAAGAGACATCAAAGAGGAGGACTTAAATAAGACCATGGGATGTAGCAATTAGGTCAGCATTAGTGGTCTTAAGGAGAACACTTTTAGTAGAGAGCTGGGGAAGAAGCTCAATTGCAAGTGATTGAGGAGATAATGAATAGTGAAGAGATGAAGGTATTGCCTATAATCAACTTTAATTTTTAAAAAAATTTTATGGATATTTTTGTTTTTACATCTCTTTGATTTCTAAATGTCTTTTCTTCCTTCTTCTTTCAAAAGAGCCATCTCTTAGAAAAAAAATCAAAAAATCAAAATAAAGAGGGGGGAGCGGGGGGAAGAAGTTCTGCGAAACTGACCAACACAGGAAACAAGTCTAATAGTAGAGGCATTTTACCTCGCCCATCGTCGCATACCTCTGCAAAATCAGTCAGTAAACATTTATTAAGCCTCTACTATGTGCCACACACTGTACTAAATGCAGAGATTACAAAGAAGGGTAAAAGATAATTGCTGATCTCAAGGAGCTCTAATGGCGGTATCCCTAATTTTCCTCAGCCCCTCCATCGTTGAATATTTCCATTTTTAATTCTCCTTGACAATTTGTTGGGTGAGAGGTGAAACAGCATCACTTTCATTTATATTCCTCTTGTTATTAATAATCTGTCTTTTATGTAGTTGTTAACCATTTGCATTTCTTCTCCTGAAAACTGTTCAAGCTTCTGACTACTTGTCTATGCTATTGAGGAATGGCTCTTCATGTTGGGCCATTGAAAAATGGGAAGGTATGAGATGATATGGAATGGAGAAAGCAGATCCAAGAGAGCAAGCAATACACCCAATGACCACAGTAATGTAGATGGTAACGATACTCAAAAGACATTCATCTTTGATGAACCGTAATGAATAACCTCGGTCCTAGAGAGCCAATGAGGAAACACAGCTTCCTCCTCTCAGCAGGGAAGTGGGAATTCCACAGCTATGGAATGTGGTACATTTTGCTTAAATTTGCTTAAATATGTGTCTCCATTGCAAGGAAAGTTTCAGTGGGGAGGGGGCAGTGTAAGAGGACATTTCAGTGGTATAAAAACAAAAGACAGCAATAAAACTTTTAGCAAAAAAGGAAAGAAATGAGGCAGTTAGGACGGCTAAGCTCCTTTCCAGTTCTATGGTCCTGTTCATGATCATATAAACATTTCTATCCTATTGAGACTTCTATTTTGTTTGTTTGTTTGGTAGGGGAAATGGGAGAACTTTAACCTGTGATTTCAGTAGTGTAGAGAATTCCCTGCATGGAAACTCTTTCCTTCAACGTACATCACGACATCTCAGCTATAAGTTATAGTCTTAGAGATAGGGCTGTACGGAGCGCTTACCTAGGAAGTCACGCACTTCATAGGACTGACTCTAAGCTCATCATTCTAGCTATTAAACCACGGTGCCTCTCATCTGTGGAGGCAGCGAGGCAGATAGAGCGCTGGACCTGGGGTCAGGAAGATCTGAGTTCAAATGTGGCCTCAGACACTTACAAACTGTGCGACCCTGGGCAAGTCATTTAACCTCTGTTTGCCTTCATCCACTGGTAAAGGATATGACAAACCACTCCTCTGCTTTTGCCAGGAAAACTCCATGGACAATACTGGCATGCTTTGTGACCGCGTGGTCACAAAGAATTGGACACAACTGAACAACAGCAATGACTTCTTATCTCTGTAGTGATTCCTAATTGGGTGGCTCAGTGGGGCCCCGAGTCAGGAAGTTGTTGTTCAGTCATGACCCCATTTGGGGTTTTCTACAGGTTTTTTACAGATGAAGAAACTGAAACAAACAGGGTTAAGTAACTTGCCCAGGATCACAGAGCTAGTACGTGTCTGAGGCCGGTTTTGAACCCAGAAGATAAGTCTTCCTGACTCCAGGCCCAGCACTCTATCCACTGTGCCACCCAGCTGCCCAGAGTCAGGAAAACCTGTGTTCAAATCCTTATTTTAGACATATTGTCTCTGTGTCCCTGCGCAAATCACTTACCCTCTATTTGTCTCAGTTTCTGCATCTGTAAAAGGGAGGCAATAACAGTACCTACCTCCCAGGGTGGTTGTGAAGATCAGAGATAATAATGGGAAAGTGTTTTAATACAACATCTGTTGTTGTTTGTCCTTCATTCTCAAAGTGACATCAGGAAGGTGATATCATGACTTGCAAGTGAATTGGATTTAAGTGAGGCAGGGCTCTGCAAAGTCACCAGCCTCACATCTGCACCCAGTGGGAAGATATAGATCAGGATGACTGGAGATGGCCTCAGATGCAGTGGGGACCTCGGCCTTTTTAAGCTAAGATCTTTCCCACGTCTCATTTTGACTGAGGTAACACTCATTCAGTGATTAAGGCTAAGTAATAAATGAGGCAAGAACATCCTCTTTTACCTAGTCAAAAATAAATCAATCTGGGAAGAGAAGACCCTCAGGGTTTCTGGCCAAAACAGAAACAATTGCTATTTACCCTCACCCTAAGCTATCAAAACTCAAACAATAACCAAGGGAGGCTTGGGCTGGGACCTGTTGGCCAATCGGGGAAAGCCAGAGTGATTTGGGCTTAAGGTATGATCCTTAAAAAAGAAATCTAGCTCATAAACTCCCAGATATCTTGCAAAGTTTCAGCAATCAAAATTTATATTCCTTTGGGCAGAGCACCTTCAGGTAAGGGAATGATTCCCTATGCGGATAGAGGGAAAGGAGGGAGGGAAGGAATGAAGGAAGAAAGAAAGAAAGATCTGGCACATAGTATTTATTATTCACTCATTTCAGTCATGTTTGACTCTTCACGATCTCTTTTGGGGTTCTCTGGGCAAAAATACTAGAGTGGTTTGCCATTTCCTTCTCTAGCTCATTTTACAAATGAGGAACCTGAGGCAAATGAGGTTAAATGCCTTGCCCGCAGTCATACAGCTAATAAGTGTCTGAGGTCAGATTTGAATTCAGGAAAATAGGTTTTCCTGACTCTAGGCCCAGCACTGTGCCACCCAGCTGCCCTGGACACGTGGTGAGCACTACATAAATGTTAGCTATTATTCATTTATAAGTTGCTTGTGAAATATATTTAGTTAGTAAATATTAAATGAAATATTAGATGAAAATATTTAAATATTAAATTGAAATCTTCCCCAAACCTAAGCCTCAGCAGAGGATCACAGACCTCAGAGGTCACTTGGTCCAGACTCTTCTTACCAAGGAGAAAACAGAGGGCCTGCAGACAGTTGGAAGGATTTGCCCAAGCTTGTTGCAGAGGCAGCAGGTGCCTGAACTGGGATTCAAACCCAAGTCTTCTGTGGCTCTAGCAATCTTTTTCTTGCACCATGCCACTTCTTAAATGAATGGAATCTGCTGGAATTATCTTTAAATGGACATCTGTGAACCTTGTGAACATTCATTTATTTTTTCAGAGCAAAATAATGAGTCCTCTCCTCCTTCAGTCCCCACCCCCCCCCAAAAAAAGACTATAGTTGGAGACTGGAAAACCCTTTAAATTTTCACCCAGACAGTGGTCTCACCCAAAGAAATATTCTTCTCTACGTCATCTATGCAGTCAGGGACCCCAGGACAGTAGCAAAAATTTCATTTCTTATGCTAGCTATCTGGTTTTATCGCCATTTATAGCATTATGGGATTTGAACTGGAAAGGGATTTTAGACTACAGATCATCTTGATCAAACTCCACATTTCACAGAAAAGGAAATGGAGGCTCGGAAAGGGAGCTGACTGACCCAACGTCACAATGACAGCAGAACCAAGTTTTCTGCTTCCATATTCTCTTTTCACTTGGCCCAAACAGACTGGGGGGAGGGAGCCCACCCGAGACCTCCCATGCCTGACCTTCTTTACCTTAGCCTCCAGCCACGATCTAAACACTATTGCAGCTTAGTCAGAAAGATGGCCGGGCCACTACATGGCCGATCAGTGAATTTTCCTTGACTGGACTTGCTCCCTCTGTTTTGAAAGCACTAGATATGCTGGCCACAACCCATCTAGGTGGTGGCTCTTTGTTGGCGGTGGGTTGTTTTTTTCTTTTTCTTTTCCAAGCCCCTTTGCTTTGTGAGCTACCTCATTTTGTTGGGTTGTTAATCTATTTACTTCAGCTGGTCTAGTCCTGGCCCTGCGATGATTTTCAGTGGCTCTATTGAGGATAATAATTCAGCGAGAGGTGAGGTATTTAGAAACTACACAATAACATCTTTAGTTCCTGAATGACTGACCTGGGAAAATTTCCAAGGGAAGTGTTTTTCTGCCTTGCTCTCTCCTCTCCCTCCTCCAGACAAAAAGAAATAATTTCCTTGTTCTATTTTTGCAGAGGCCATATCAAATTCGCTCTGGCGCATCTACTAATGACATTGCTCACATGTTTAAGACAGCAATTGTGACCTATCCAGCTTCATGGTCAGTGGGAATGGTGACGCTGCTGAAAAAGGTAAGAGGAGGGACAGCGTGGTCCCCATGACTAGAGGCTATTATGAATAGTTGCCTGTATTAATGTAGCAATATATACTTTCAGGCCACTGGACTCAGAGTCAAGAAGTTCCAAGTTCAAAGCTGCCTCAGATAGTTACTAGCTATGTGTCCCTGGGTAAATCACTTAATCTCTCTGCCTCAGTTTCCTCAACTGCAAAAATAAGGGTGTTGGATGGCTAATATGGAAATGTAGTCTACATGATCTCATATGTATAATTAATATCATTTTGTTCGCCTTCTCAATGGGTAGGGGAGCAACTGGAGGGAGAAAATTCAGAACTCACAAATGTTTTTAAAATGAATGTTAAAAGTAAATAATTCTGTTTAAATAAAAGGGTTGGGCTCTTTAGCCTCTAAGGTCCTTTCCAGCTATACTTCTATGATCTTAGGATCTTAAACTTACAAACTTCATCCCATTTGCTTTTCATGATAACCCTGGTTGCTAAATAGTGCAAGTATCACACTCCCCATTCTATAGAAAGGAAACTGGAGTCCAGGAAAGGGAAACAACTTGCCAGATGTTTCATATTTAGTGTCAGAGCCAGGACTCAAACTCGCATCCTTAGACTCCATCATCAGAACCATTTCCACTATTCAAAAACTAATAAGCCCTTATACTTGTATAGTTATTTCATATTTTATAAAGTGCTTCCCCATATATTATCTCATTTAATTTGCTGGATTAAAACATGCTCTCCTTCCTCGAATTTTCCGAGAGTACTTTGTATGTATACATCATATTTTATATCATGCTTATCAGTGAACCTATCATTTGTTGTTAAGTTGTTTCAGTTGTATCTGGCCCTGCATGATCCCATTTGGGATTTTCTTAGCAAAGATGTTGGAATGGTTTGCCATTTCTTTCTCCAGCTTATTTTACAGATAAGGAAACTGAGTTAATTGACTTGCCCAGGGTTACACAGCTAATAAATGTCTAAGGCCAGATTTGAATTCAGGTCCTCCTGACTCTAGGCCTGGCAGTCTATTCACTGTGCCACCTAGGAGAACCCGTCATACAAAGGATCAAAGATCCTATGCTGGAAGAGAGGCCATGGAGTTCAGCCTCATCATTTTCATGGAACTAGGTTTTTATGAGTATGTGTGAAAGGCCATTGATGACTTTCCCAGTGGCTCATCCTCCATCACATACAGATGAGGAAACTGAGGTCTAGAGAGGAAAAGTGTTTTGCCTAAGGTCACATGCATAATAAAATTGGCAAATTTGAGGTTCAAAACCATATGCCTTGATTCTAAGAGCAGCATGTACACCAGTGCACCTGGTAGGCTCTGAGATCCTTGAGGGCAGAGACCATGCCATTTTGTAACTTTCTAACCTCAGCGTCTTGACATGGTAGGCATGTAATAAATATATGTTGAATTGAACATTTGTTAAATTGAATCCAACATGTATTTATTGAGCACCCACTAGGCACTGTGGGAGGAAATACAAAAGAAACAAAATACAATCCTTACCTTAAAGAGGCTTAGAGTCTTTTTAAGGAGAGAATGTGTTACTGGAGAAACATTTTGTGAGCACCTACTGTATTCACAGAACTGGGCTAAGCACTGTAATGACACCAAGAACTACATTCCTTTATAGGACCTTATCTGCTGGTAAGAACTCTAAGAGACGAACACATAGAAAGATGATTAGTAATATGAAATGGCGTAGTGCAGGAAAGCTGCCAGATGTGGAGCAGAGAGAGTGGATGTCACAGGAATGAATTTAGAAGGAAAGATAACTGAGACACGGAGAGCAACTGCTCACAATAACGTTTTCATCTGACGAGGTTAGACACCACCCTCTGGTGGTTCTGCTGAAATAAATCTCTTGCTTCGGTCTGATTTCTACTGATATAATCCTGATAATAATCTTAAAGGCATAGCTCTAGAGCCAGAGGGATTTCTGAGGCCAGCTAATCCATCTCTTTCATTTTAATGATGAGGAAAGAAGAAATGATAATAATTAATAATAATAGCCAGCATTTGTATCGTTCTTTAAGTTTTGTAAAATACTTTACAAATATTATGTCATTTGATCCTGAGAGGTAGATGCTAGTATTATCCCCATTTTGTAGATGAGGAAACTAAGGCAATTGGAGATTAAGTGATTTGCCCAGGCTTACGGAGACATGTCCAGAGGCAGGATTTGAACTCAGTTCTTTTTGACTTCCTGCTTTATCAACTGTACCACCTAGCTGCTCCTAAAACTAAGGAAATTGAGGCCCAAGGAAGTTAAATGTCTTGCCAAGGTCATAGAGGCCATGTCAGAGGAGTTTTTTAACCTAAGTCCATGAATCCAGAATCAGTGCATTCTCCATTCTCTATGTACCGCTTCCTTTGACAGCACAATATAAAAATGCCTCCACTCCAACTAGCATGACTGATTTTTTTTTTGCTCAAAGATCACAGAATTTAACTTTTTCTTTGATTTCTGAAGTCATTCTATTTTGGTTAGGGAGTAAATCATATCAGTGAAACTTGTACAACCAGGCTATGACTAGTATTGGGCTATCTGGACTTTGTTACCAGGGAACCAACATCTGGGGGTCTTATTTCCTCAAACTCCCAGTGGTCCTCTAACTTGTTGCCTTTTTCTTTGTCTTTGTGCTATCACCCCAGGTCCCCATTTCCAGAGCCCCTTTTCCAGGGCCCACCTTTTCCCATCACTACACCCTACCTGCTATCTTCCCATGCCATTTGGGACCACCAGAGACCATCTATTGTGTTATGGGGGTTCAGCCTAGACTCTTTGGGATAGACCGTTCTCTCTCATGGTATAGAAACCCCCTGGGATAAATTGTCCTCAGTCCCCCTTCTCCAATTGAATTCGCCCCAGATACAGTAATTCTTAGTAATCATTCTAAGTACAGCTACTATCCGAAAAGGTAGAAAGACTTGTCATTTAGAGATGTCATTCCCAAGCAAACCCACCTTCCAAACCCCAAAATGGGAAGGGTGGGGTGGGATAAACATAACAGCTATTTACCAGCATCTGGATATAATCTATGGAAAACAGGAAATAATTTATATGATTTAAACCATAAGAAGAATTTTAAAAAGAAATTGGTAGCATCAGGCTACCCCTCAAAAAAGACATCAATTTTCTTTTTTTTTTAATTCAGAAAGAAAAATATTTCAGTCTCATAGGGAGACTCAAATTCTCTATTGTCTGGTCTACAGAACATTCTCTAACCTTGTTTGTGACAGTTATCTGGCCCTGTTGGAGGTATGGAAGAGGGGAGGGAAGGGTGTATATCTTCCCTCAGCGCTATTGCAGCCAAGGTGCTTATTTTTCAGCCTGAATCTGTGAGTGAAAGCACATTTTCAGAACAGATTCCCAAATGACAGAAATTAGTCTGCAGGAACCTTACAGATGTTAGGCAGATGTGACTGTCCACATCTCTTTTAACAGCTTCTCCCAAGTTTCTTTCTTCTCCCTTCTTGAATGGATAATGTGGTATAAAAAAAAATTACATTTGCACCCATTCCTGCCAAGGATATTTGGTAGTTGAATTTATTGTGTGCAGGCCAGCTGGGTGAGGTACCTTTGTTAGTAAAATATAGTGTAGTGGAAGGAGCTATGGCACCAAAGTCAGAGTTCCTGGGTTCAAATCCTAACTTCAGTAGTTAGTGTGGAGTCACTGAGTCTCACTTTTCCTCATCCATAAAATGGTCATCATAATGGCCTACCTCCTAGGATTGTAAGGAAAGCATTTTGTAACCATTAAAGTGTCTACCATCTAATAGTTTCCTATTTTAACTAATTACTCTTACTCATTGGGTGCTAAGCTCAGTTTTCTTATGCTGTTAAAGGATTGCAAATACTATCAGTAGTTTCTAAGTTTGGGCCCACTGGTTGCCCACTTCAGTTGCTTTTCTAATGTTACCTTCTCTTGAAGGATTGCCTTAAAAAGAACAACCACCACAAAACAAAAACAAATCCCCAGTTCAATGGGAATTAAGTGCTCCTGGTCAACTCCTGTTTATCTTTTTTATATCAAGCTATTAAAAATTGACCTCCACCTCCTCTCCAGGAAAGGGTACAATGGTCACTTCAAAGCACCACTTCTGCAGCATCAAGTTTAGGGGGGAAATGAGTGGGATGCAGCTGAAGTGATAACAGTTTCATAAAGTGAAGATATTAATCAAGTGCGATCATTCTCATTATGTGGGAAAAGTTCCACTAAAATGAGTGTTATCTGGCGACCTGTGATTGTAGTTTTATCTCGAAGTGTCTGGGGCTCGCTTGTGCCTCAGATTATCCCTGCAGACCACATATTGACTTGGAAATCCACAAACTAATACGTTGTATTGTACTTTTATTGATTTTTTTTTTGTTAAACATTTCCCAATTACATTTTGATCTGGTTCCAGCAGCACTAGGAAACATTGCCAGCCACTTAAGGCCCACAGACAGGTCACACGGTTGTAAATGGCAGAACTGGGATTCAAACTCAGGTCTTCCTACTCCAAATCCTATACACTTTCCATTCATCCTTGTCTGACTCCTCTATGGTTAAAGTCATACTATTTACTTCCCAATCCCAGACATGGATGCTAAGTGGCAGGTTTCTCTCTTTTGTTCTCAGTATAGCTGACGTGTTTCTAGTTAGAGCCTCATTCTTCTCCATTAGATCATTTCCAGAATACAGATTTATTTATCACACATCAACTAAGCCTCAAGTCTAAGCCCCAAGTCAAAGTAAGCATTATCTCTACACAACTAATATACCAAATGACCTTTCTCAGAGAAAGTCAGACATTGAGTGGGATGAAGGAATCAGTCAATAAATATTTATTAAGCTCCATAAGTTACACCGTTAAGAACATAAGAAAAATCTCAAAAATTCAACTTTATTTTCAGTATTTTAAAAGCCATACTTTCTTTGTTTGGGTGTTCCTTCTAGCAAGGCAGTTCACAGTCCCTCAGCCTGTGTTGATGGTTGAGTGAATTGCTATAGTCAGAATAATTCATCACCTCACGTCCACTTCTCTAGTGATGGGCCCCATCACACTGAAGTACTCTGGTCATCCAATGACAGACTGTTCTTTGGACTCTACTCAAAGCCATCTCAAGTTTTCAGGACCTGCCAGAATTGACATTATCTTTGGGAAGCCATTGTCCCCTTCGCACTTCAATGAAGTGTTTGTGAGAGACTTTAGTGGAGGCAAAAGCCAATTGTGTGCACAAGGTCATTTATTCTCATATATCCATATCCTAGCAATTTCTATGCTATCTCTTATTTAAGTGCCTACTCTGTAAAAAGGGGCAGCTGCTGGTTCAGTGGACAGAGTGCCAGGCCTGAAGTCAGGAAGACTTATTTTCTTGAGTTCAAATCTGGCTTCAGGTACTTACTAGCTGTGTGATCTTGGGCAAGTCACTTAACCCTATTTGTCTTAGTTTCCTCATCTATAAAATGAGTTGGAGAAGGAAATGGCAAACCACTCTAATATCTTGGTCAAGAAAACCCCAAATAGGGTTGCGAAGAATCAGACATGACTGAAATCACTGAACAACAACAAAACTCTGTGCAAAGCTAGTCTAGGCATTAGGAACACAAAAATGAAAATTAGAAACCTTAAAAATTAAAAATTGTCCTTCTTTTGAAGGAGCCTACATCCTACTGGAGTTTACAATGTGTAAATAGTCAAATAAAAACGCAGCAACCTGAGGCAGGAAAGAGTAGTGTAAGTAGGAGGCTCGGGAAGAGCTTACCATTCACAGAAGGCAGCCCCTGAGCTGGTCCTAAAAAGGAGATAAGGATCCTAAGGAGAAGAGGGGAAGAAGGAGGCCTTGTTAGGCATGGGGGGACCTATGAGAGGCAGTGAGTTCCTGAGACTAGTGTCTGATTCATTGGAGGTATGTGGGTCAAAAGACCACTGACTCAAGTGAAAAAAAAAACAGAGGTGTCTTGGTTTCTCAAGGCAGAGAAAAAAAACAGAAGCTTTATTTGATCAAGTCTTGTGAGAATTGGGCATCTCTCACTACCAGGGTGGAGATAGCAATGAAGAGCATCAAGGGACAGAAGGCAAGCAGGGAGATATATACCCTTGTACAAACAATTCTAAGAAATCCCACCCCAGAGGCTGGACCCCCGTCCCCATTTGTGGAAATGAGTGGCCTCACAATCTAACCAGGAATAAGTTTTTACCCAATACAAGCACAGAAACTAGAGAATTACCTTATAGGGAAACTTTAATGCTAAGATAGCAGTTTGTAAGTATGCTAAGGGAGGGGGAGTGGGGAATATCATTTGGTTTCCCTGAAATCATACGATTTACAGGAAAACGAAACTTAGGCCTGGCGAGGTTCACATCCTAACTACATTTGTACTATCTCTATTTGAACATTGCCTTGCCTGAGTTATTCATAGGAAGCTTTCACAATCTTGTATTCCACTCACAGTTGAGGTGACATCTATAAATCTAAAGAAGGAGGGGGAGAAAGACATTCCTAAAGGCTAAATAATCAGATTCCCACAGACACAAATTTATCCCATTTCCCTTTGCTCTAAATACTGATTCTCAAACATTTTAGATATAAATTATTATATATATACATATTTCTTGTGAAGTTTTCACACTTTATTCTCTCACTACCTCACACAGAGGGAAAGGGATTAATACAAGAAATACTATAGAAGTAGAATTGACCAGTCTACTTACAAGTTGAATGACTATATTGGTAATTAAGGTAGGACTTTTTTACTGTTTTCCCTTTGGAGCACTAAAGTAATCAAGTGCCTTTGATGAGTCTGGCCTTTGTTTCTTTGATTAAATTTGGGAGTCTTTGATGACCTGCTTAAGAAACAAGAAAGCCTAGTTCACATAGGTTTGAGTTGCATGGTTGTGACACCTTTTGACCCTGAACAGGGTATATAAACTCAGAGGTTAGCGTTTCGTTGGGGCCTCTCACTCACTGGAAGAGTGTCGTGTGATTTGACCAGATGAGACTCCGAGTAGCCATTGTTAAGGAGCATCCCCCATCCCAGCTTGAAAACCCAGGCATTGGTGCTTCCCTGGTAACTATATAGTGAGATGTTGGACAGAAAGCTAGAGAAGGCTGTCTACTGATTTGTGTTATTTGATCTGTTTATATTGTCTCTGTTTGTAATTTGTTTGTATTTGCTCAAGTTCAGGGTGCTGGCTTTTCCCTCTAAACTAAGTGAATGATATATATATATATGTTTGATTAAAGTGAGATTGTTAACCTCTTAAAGCTTCTTTCCTTAGAAAAGCACATCAAAGAACCTGTGCTGGCAGCTCTTCTGTGTGCTGGTGTTGTTGGTCTTACACAGCCACAACAGATGCTAGTAATGCTGTTGTTACAATGACCATGGGCAAGACCTCTTCTGAGAGTCGGTTACCTTTTCTGTGAAATGAGGGAGGTGGTGTTAAACTCAAATAGAAACAGGAGCCACTAAACCATATGTAAGGATCCCTGTAGGGATACTTACCGACTTAGAAAACCATCTATTAGTACTATCTGTGTTCTGTTGTATTTTTATTTATTTTGTTCAGTATTTCCCAGTTGCATTTTAATCTGCTTCAGGCTGCACCAGGCAGTGTTGTGGGCTCAGTGGTATGTATGAAACCTCTGCTCTGGGTGATTTTTCATATTCCTTTCAATTCTGAACCTTGGATTCTATCACCTGGCAGCCGCTTGGATACAGATGGTAGGGGGAAGTGGGGAGAGATGGCCTCCCTGAACCATAATGTCTCATCATCCAAACTCTTGTGTTTTCTTGGCAGTTGCTTGAACAAAATCCTGATCACAGATTTTCTCAGCTATCAGATGTCCGGGACTGCTCCTACATGGCTGATGTGAACTGGGATGCAGTTCTACAGAAGAGGCTGATTCCAACTTTCATTCCTAATGTAAGTCAACTTCCTTAACCCCACCCCACCCCCACTTCCAAGTTTAGAGTGTGTTTCTTCCTGCTTTTGAAGGGTCTATAAATTACAGTCCACTGGGGCTCTACAGGGCAAAACTCAAATGTTGTGTTGCTGTGTAGGTAGGTGTGTATAGCCTTTGCCTCAAGCCATCCCCACACCACTGAAATTGTGCATCCTGAAAAGTAGGAGGGAATTCAGTACGATTCAATACAGGAAGGATCTTAGTATAGGGAGCTCCACATTTATACTTGACCAAGTCCTAGAGACAAGAGAGATATATGAGGGACAGGGAAGAGGCTTGGTGCCACATAGCTAATATATGGCAGAGGCAGAATTTGAGCCTTTGTCTTCTTAACTCCAAGCTTAGTACCCCATCCACTGCACTAATGTTGCTTCTATAAATTCATCTGTGCAGATTAAATGCACACACGATGCTAACCTATCAATAGCATTACCATGTTTAGAGGCATATTGGCAGTACATTTTATGCCAGTATTTAAGGCCCTTAATCTGGTGAAAGTTCAGAGTTTGGGGTCTTTAATTCCACATAGAGCCCTTGTTTCAGGGCTACAGAAATTCACATAGTCTTTGCTCTCCTAGCATTCATTGAGTACCAACTTTGAGCTCAGCTCTGTGCCAAGAACTTTTAGGGATTAAAAAACAGGGAGACCAAGGGACCCTGTTGTTCTTGAAGGAAGCTGCAGCTTACTTGGAGGGACAGACATGTTTCACATAATTGCACAACAGTATAGGGCTGTCTCCAATCACATGTCAACATACAAGTGCTAAAGGCAAGAATCACTCTGGCATTAAAAAAAGAAAAGAGAGATATTAGTGTGACTTAGCACATTTGGGGAAATCATTTCCATAAAGCCTCACAGAGTTGTATGAATCCTTTGTAGGGGGAAGCATTCTAATAAATTTCCCCTAATATGGTGGAGACTAGGGGTAGGCTCCCCTCCCTAGTGAGTTAATTTCACACTAAGTCGGTAGAAAAGCCAGAATTTGATTCCAAGCCTTCTGCTTACAAATCCATTGTTGTTCCTATTAAACCCCAGGCCAGCCCTCTATGTGAGTGGTCTCATTAGCACCATAGCACTTTTCCTGCAATGAAACCCCACAGTGACCCAAAAAGTCCACAAACAAGAAAGGTAAAACGTCCTTTAGAAAAGATGTATGTTTCCCTTTCTACCCATGGTGGGTTTATTAAAAGACAGAGAGAATAAAATATAAAGGTAAAGAATGATGAATGCTCTCTGCCATGGAAGGAGATGATAAATTATGTAAAGCATACAGTGGGAGCTCTGCTCCCTTTATTGTCTTGGCCCCATTTCATTAAGACTTAGTTCACTCCCTTCCCTAGATGTGGCCCATTTGTAAAACAGTCTAAAAGGTTGAGTCCAACGAGGGAGGTGACCTTTTCTTTTCTTCCCTACAGAAAGGTAGACTCAACTGTGATCCCACTTTTGAACTTGAAGAAATGATTTTAGAGTCCAATCCTCTTCACAAGAAAAAGAAACGGCTGGCAAAGAAAGAGAAGGATACCAGGAAAAGTGACTCCTCCCAGGTGAGCAACAGAACCCACACATCCTCAGCTCCTGCTACCTGGGACACACAGGAAAGATCATGACACTCTATATAGGTGTTTGGAGTGGCTAGTGTGCTCTTCAACTCACTACCCTGCCTGTAGAGGGGAATGGCTTGTGCCATGAATCTTTCATTCCAATGAGCTGTATTTTGTTAAGAATGAAGTTGGGGTAGTCCATGCTCAAAGATGTTCTGGCAAATATTTAACAAAAGGCTCTCCAAGGGAAAAAACTGTACTCACAACACGCTTACATTATTTATTTATTTAATTTTTAATTCATGCAATAAAACATATTGCATAGTATAATTTAGTATATACTAATATAGTATAATTTTAAAAAAGATGACTGCACGTGAAACTGCAAATCTATTATGTATAACTTGCTATTCCTTTTAAACATACAATAAAGTTATCATGTAAATTTCTTTTTTTTCCCTTTTTTTTCCTTTCCCCCGCTCCCCACCCTAGAGAAGGCTACCATTAGACACACATACACAAACACACATACACACACATATGTGTGTGCATATATATATATATATATGTGCAAAAACATTCTACACATACTTCTAATCATTTCTTTCTCTGGATGCAGATAGTGTCTTCCTTCGTATGTCTTTTGTAATTAATTTGGATATTTATAATAATCAAAATGACTTAATTTTATTTAATCTGGGTTGTTGACATTTTTCTATCTCTTTCTTAGTACAATCAACAAAACAATAAAGCAAGCTCCGATTTATAGTATTTGCTGATTTCCAAACTGTAAATACTCTGACTGAAAATTTAATGTTCAGTTCCAGCTAGTTCTAGCACACCCATCTGCACTTAATGATAGCATGTCCATTTACCCAATCATTATTTATTAAGCATTTCCAATATGCATAGCATTGGGCTGGAAGGTTTAAAAAAAAAAAAGACCATTCCTGGAGGAACTTATGCTAGTATGACAAATGACAAATATATGCTACCTAACCTCAACTTGGCCCTCCCTGCTGCATGACAGTCCTTTTATTCTTCCTTTATCGACCCTCTCCCATGTCCCAACCCTGCTCCTCTCCCCTCAAAGCTCCTATACCACTTCCACTCCCACTCCTATCCTTCTCAGCAGAGACCTTGCCTCCTATTGGGAAAATAAAGGCAATACATTGTGAGATCCTTCTCCATTATTTCACACCTCTACACCCCTCTCATCATTCCCCATTTTGCTCCAATCTCCAGGTAAGATATGGTCCTTCTCTCTGTGCCAAGGCCAATCCCTACAAAGATTGTTTTGTCCAAGTGTTTGTTTCCTTTCTAATTCTAACTACATTACTTGTACAAATGCTTTTTAATTTTATGTAATCAAAATTGTCCATTTTATCTTTTATGATCATCTCTATCCCTTGTTTGGTTAAGAATTCTCACTCATCCATAGTTATGAGAACTAGCTCCTTTCCTTCTCCTCTAATTTGTTTATGATTTCATCTTTTATATTTAGGTTATGTATTCATTTGGAGTTTATTGTGATATATGTGTGAGAAGTCAGCTAACTCTTAAATTCTAAATCCAAGGGCCTTTTTTTTATCCATTCGACTTCTCTATAATTTTTGTCACTGTCTACCTCTTTTCCTCAAAACTGTCTCTTTCGCTGATTTCTATGATATTGCTCTCCTACCATTCTGACCTGTCATCATGGAAGCTTTCTAAGGCTCTATTCTGAGCCCTCTTCTCTCACAATACTCTCTTTCTTGATGACCTCATCTATTCCCATGGGTTCAATTATTATCTTTTTACAAGTGAGATCTAAATCTATGTATCCAGTCCTTATCTCTCCATTGAACTCTAGTCTTGTATCACCATATGCCTGTTAGCCACATTCACTTGGATGTCCTATTGGCATTCTGAATTCAGTATGTCCAAAATGGAATTTCCCCACACTGAATCTGATACTCTTCCAAACCTCCCTGTTTCTTTTTTTTTTTGAGGGGGGGTAGGCAGGGCAATTGGGGTTAAATGACTTGCCCAAGGTCACACAGCTAGTAAGTGTGTCAAGTGTCTGAGGCCAGATTTGAACTCAGGTCCTCCTGACTCCAGGGCCGGTGCTCTACTCACTGCACCGCCTAGCTGCCCCAACCTCCCTGTTTGTATTGCCACTCCAGCCGTCACAATGCCATCCTCCCACTCACTAAGGTTCACAACCTCAGTATCACTTTTGACTCTTCCCTCTCCCCATGCCCCATATCTGAATAGTTGCCAAATATTTTCAATGCTCCTTCCCTCTAATCCCCTGCATCTGTTTCCTCCTCCCCTCTCACTCTGTCATAGCCCAGGTCCCCAGCACTTTTTTTGTCTGGCCTGTTTCAGAAGTCTCCTAATCAGTCTCCTTGCTTCCAGCCTCTCCCCTCTCCAACCCATCTTCCATAGGTGGCCAACATAATAATAATAATAATAATAATAATAATAATAATGATTTACATTTATATCGTGTCTACTATGTGCCAGGCACTTACCATTATGATCTCATTTTGTCTTCGCAATAACCCTGGGAGCTAGGTGTTATCATTGTCCCCATTTTAGAGATGAGGAAACTAAGGCAAACAGAAGCTAAGGGACGTGCCCAGGGTCAGACAGCTAGTAAATGTCTGAGGCTGGATTTGAACTCAGGTCTCCCAATGCTCTATCCACTGCACCACCCTGCTGCACAGCTACATTATCTTCCTAAGGCTCTAGTCTAACCATATCACGACCCTCCTCCAAAACCTTCAGTGGTGCCATACTGTGTCTAGGTCAAAATGCAAGTTCTCCTGCTTGACTTCTAAGGCCCGCTGCAGTCTGGCTCCAAGCTGCCTTTGCAGATCTATTTCCTTTTACTCTCTTTATGCTTCAACAGAAGTGGCTACTAAGCTGTTCCCTTAACTTGTCACTCCGTCCCCCAAGCCAGGAATGGAGTCCCTCCCTATCTTCACCTCCCCAGATTCTTATCTTTCTTCAAGGCTCAGCTCAGATATCATCTTCTCCACAGAGCTTGCCTTATCTCACCCCAATCTCCAGCCTCACATTAATTTTTATTTACTTGTCTATGCATATCAGCACTCTCCTCAGGAAAATGTAAACTCCTGAAGGACAGACAAGGAGTTTTATTTTTGCCTGTGGATTCCCAGGGCCTAGCACCATGCCTTTCATAAAGCCTAAGGCACTTAAACCTTCGTGTAGTTGTGTTAAGATGACACAGTGCCTACCCTTGAAAAATACATGGTTTAAGGAAGAAAAAAGGCAGACATATAAAAAGTAACTTCTCAACGGTACAAAAGCCCCGCAAAAGTTCCATAATAAGAAATAACAAAGAGGGGGAAAAATTAGAAATTAACCCCTTAAGATTGCGTTGTACTTTTTATTTTTCAAAACGCCTTCATTTCTGTTGTCTCATTTGACCTTTACGACACCTCCTGCAACACAAGGACACCCCTGTGTTACTGGAGCCAGCCCAAACTGGCTGGGGAGCTGGTTGTTAAATGTTCAGTGGGAGCATTTACATCCTGGAAATTGGCAAATGCTGCAAATCAGGACTTGATTTATTGTTTATTAATTGTCTAGACTTAAGAAAATGATGAAAAAAAATGTTAATAATGCAGATTGAGGTGTCACGTACATTCTTTTTGAGAGCTGATTGTTGAACATTTGCCAGCACCTCCCTAGATATAGCCCAGTTACATGAAAGCTTTTTGGGTCTCTAATAAATTTAAAGTGTAAAAGGATCTTTATGATGCAGCCTCTGTGCTTTCCAAAGAAAAAAACGAACTGCAGGTGGAAGGTGGGGAGACGTAGCCAACTATTACATATAGGAAATACAGTGGAGTTTGAATGTTGGGCAGTTTAGTTCGAGAAAGGACCTCAGTGTCTGGTACCTTATCCTGGCAGGTGATCTTCAAAATCTTCCTAAGACAATTCAAATGGCAGCGATTCAGTTTTCTGGCCTAGTGCTGTTAGACTGTCCAGGTTTCACAGACATACAACAATGAGGTCCTCACAACAGACCTTTAGTTTGAGAGTCTAATACCTCTTCTCTCCCTTACTTTCCTTTAGAGCCACCCAGACATTGACTAGCTCTGACAAATGTACACTTGCCTAAAAGACTATTTTTATGGAGAAGTCATACAGGGCAAGTGCTCACATGGTGGTCAGAAGAAGCCATACAAGGACACTCTCAAGGTCTCTCTTAAGAACTCTGGAATTAATTGTGTGACATGGGAGACACTGGCACAGGACCACCCAACATGGCCTACCATTATCAGAGAAGGTGCCGTGCTCTATGAGTAAAGCGGAACTAAAGCAGCTCAAAATAAACAGGAGATGCCCAAATTTATAGAATCTACCCCAAATGTTTCCATGGACTATTTGTGCCAACCATGTGGTAGAATATTCTGAGCTCATATTGGTCTGATCAGCCACAGTCTGATACACTGTAACTTGACTCTACACAGTAATGTCATTTTGGTCCTCTTCGAGAACAAAGGACAACCATAGGAAATACATCTATGCCAGGGTTTGGTCCATCCTGTGCTATTCCCCATCTTCTCTGCCCCACTGAGTTTCAATCAATGGGGCCACTTTCTTAGAACTGAACTGAACATTTGAAACAAGAATCTTAGGTGGCCTTTAGCCACCAATCTCATATGAGAAGGATTAAAACTCCCTGTGCTTAGCTCTGGCCTCATTATCCACTGCTTAGGGATCACATTTTCTTTAAAAAAAAAAAAGACCCAACACTTAACCTGAGAGTTTGGATTCAAGTCATGAATGTGGAAAGGAGGCCAGCAACCCAAGCGTGAATATTTTAGTGGCATCCAGCTGTCTCCTGATACCCAACCTTTGAACCTCTGTCCTCAGCTACAGGGGAAAGAATCCCTGCCTAAGGAACTTTTACCATGCTAGAATAGTTTCCCTTCTCCCTGCTCCCTCCAGGCCCCCTCGACAGAATTACAATGAGGATTCTCTACACAATTCTTTTTCATTCAAACTAGTTGGGTAAGCCTCATAACATCTCTGAACCTCAGTTTCCTAGTCTATAAAATGGAGATAGAGATACCTGGAGTACCAGTCTCAGAGGGTTGCTGAGAGGCTCAAATAAGATACTGTATGGGAAGTGCTTTGCAAACCTCCAAGTGCTCCAGAAATAGGAGGTATTAGTCATAAGAAAACAGGCTTCGTTTACAATTTCACAGAATCACAAAATGGCAGGGTAGACAGGACACAGGTCATCTCCTTCAGCACCTTTATTTTAGAGGAAGAAATGGAGGTGAGATTACTCAATTACCAAGTGGCACAGCTAGAATTTAAATGCATGACTCCAAGCCTAATATTCTTTCCAATAATAATAATAATATAGCTTATTTTGTATAAAGTGTTTATGATTTACAAAACACTTTACATATATTCTTCTTTTGACCCTCACAGCTACGCCCCTCCCCAGGTAAATTCTATAGGTTACTCTAATCCTCATTTCTCTGATGGAGATTTTTGTTGTTGTTGAGTCTTTTCAGTCTTGTCTGACTCTTCCTGACTCTATTTTGGGTTTTCTTGGCAAAGAAACTAGAGTGGTTTGCCATTTCCTTCTCTAGCTCATTTTACAAATGAGGCAGAGTTCATGACTTGCCCAGGATTATATAGATAGTAGGTGTCTGAGGCAGGATTTGAACTCATGAAGATAAATCTTCCTGACTACAAGCCAGAGCTCTGTCCATTGTACCACCTGGATTCCCTCCAATAGAGATAGTGAAGCTCAGAGATGATGACTGGCCCAAGGTTATCCAAGCTAGTAATTTCAGAGGTAGAAATCAATTCAATTCTCTTCTGACTTTAGGTCAATCATTCAGTGAATTTATTAAGCACCTACTATGCGCCAGGTGCTGTGCCATGCAATGGGCAAAAGACAGCCCCTACTCTCAGGAAGCTCATGACTGAACATACCAACAACTAGGTACAAATAAGCTATATACAGGAAAAATTGGAAATAGTCTCTCCACTGCATAAGGCTGCCATTCATCAAAGGTCGCTGTTATACACAAAAGGCTTTTTTTTTGGTACATTAAGGAAGTGCCTTGGACTAAATTCTTCTGTTAAGAAAAGAGTAAATAAATGAGACTCTTCAATCAATAGGTGTCCTCATTAAGGAAAAAAAAATGCCCTCACATCAACCTTCTTGTGTGTATATGAAAAAAAAACCTCTTAATTAAAGGGACAGTATTGTTCTATTTTTTTTTAAGAAAATCTTTAAAGGTCAGCCACCTTTATGAATTGTTGAGTCAGTCTGAATATTTTATAACACTCACACAAAGTGGCTTTTTTAGCAAACATATGTTAAGGTCTTGCTATCCCCATGACCCATAATCCCAAACTGCCTTGTGTTGTCACTTAACTCTCTTGTGTTTGTGTTTGTCTCTCCAAGCTCTTTGATGGCAGAGACTCTGTCTTCTACTCCATCTTTGTATTCCCCACTGAGCACAAGGTGCCCAGGGTCTGGCAGAAGCTAGACAAACACTTGTTAAGTGGATACCTTGGAAGCGTCTCCTTCCCGTCCACTGAGACTCCCCATCTGCTGTGAAAAATGAATCTGAAATGGAGAACCTATACTTTATATGAAAAAGATATTTGAAAGAAATGATCAGTGGCTCCAAATCAAGCACAAGGGGTCCCAAAAGTTTAATAAGTTTAAAACCACACTGACTGAGATCGGTGACTTAATAACCCACAGGTACATATTGTCTTAAATTAATGAAGAACTGGACTCCTGTGGGTTATTATTACTGTCCTTATCCTATAACCCCAGGATTTCTTCACTATGTCTCTTTAAGCTCTAGGGTTTAAGAGTATAATAAAAAAGATAAAGTAAAAATTAATTTAAAATAAACTTTGTTCTTTACCAAAGGTCTTTCCCCCTTCTTCTCTCCCCTTGCCCCCTCTCCTACTGCAAATGGCTTTATCATTTCTTTGTAATTAGAACATTTCCCATACTTTGCTTCCCTCTACACTTTGATGATTTTTTAAATTTCATATTTAAAAAAAGTTATAGGATCCCACTCAACTCCTTCTGCCCACTGAGGACAACACAGCTCAAACCCTTTGCTCTCTGTTCCAAACCATCTCTTTCTTCTCCCTCACTTCCACATTCTTTCTGAAACTCAGATCACAGTAATAGATTTAAAGTTAGAAGGCACCAAAGAAGCCATTTTATCCAACAATATCCCCCTTCATTTTACAAATGAAGAAATTGAGGCCCAGGGATGTTAAGTGACTTGCTCAAAGTCAGAGAAGTAGTGAATGGCAAAGGTAGGATTTGAATCCAGGTCTTCTGCCTTCAAAACAATTGATCTTTCCACTTAGACCAGATATCACCAGATTCATTTAAGCTTCATTTAATGTATCCCAGGTGCTCTTCATTTCCAGGTGCCAAATCATCATTTCCTGGCTTGGTTAGTACGATCGAGTAATTTCTTCAACAACATTCTTCCTTTTACTCTCATTAGATCTTTTATTTTTTATTTTCTTTTTTCACAGTATCCTAGATTTAGAACTTGAAGGGACCTTAAAAGTCTTTCTATTCTCCTCTCCTACTTCCCTCCTTCTCTATTTTATAGGGAGGGAGGAAATAAACATTTATTAGGTAGTGCACTAAGTATAAATATTATCTATTTGATCCACACAACAACTCTGAAAGGTAACTGCTATTACAATCCCCCAGAAGTTAAGTGACTTGCCCTGGGCTGAGAAATGTCTAAGGCCATATTCGAACTCAGGTCTTCCTGATTCTAGGCCCAGTGTTCCATTCACTGTGCCACCTAGCTGCCTTCGACTATGGACGAGAGAAGCAGATAAGTGATTTGCCTAAAATCACATGAGTAATAAGTAGCAGGCTGGGTTTGAACCCAAATCTAGTACATTTTCCACTGCATCATGCTGTTTGCCATTTTTTTCTCCCTTTTTCCTTTTGTGTAAAATCTGCCAGGCCTCTTTCTTACCTGAATTCCCTCTTCTTTTTCTTCTGAATACCCATATATCTGTTGTGACCCTTCAGAAATCACATACAAAGACTGTCTTTCTTTGCTGCCTCTGCCAAGAGTTCCTGAGAGCCCTACTTCTATACTACCTTCTCTGTTCAGTGTAATCCCCACTGCCCTTTTAACTAAATCACACTTTGACAGCCTAGTAAGTGCAACCTTTTGTCTCTGGAATTTCTCTTTTACTTGCATTCTGCCTGCCTTCTGATTTGGGAAAGTCAGTGGGCACTTGTAATGGCAAGCAGGGTGGGACTTTTTGTCCTCTTTTGTTTTGGAGTGCTTTTCAATACTAAGGCAATAAAGTGCCTGTGAGTCTTGCCTTTGTTTCAGTCAAGAGTCTTTGAATCAGGAGTCTTTGATGACCTGCTTAAGTCATGGGAAGGTTTAGGTCACATGGGTTTGAGTCCTGCGGTTGCCCTCTGACCCTGAAGAAGTGTATATATACTCTGAGGTTAGCATTTTGCTTGGGGGCTCACTCACTGGAACGGTGTCCTGTGATTTGACCAGACGAGACTCTGGGTAGCCATTGTTAAGAAGCCCTCCCCTCCACCCCCGATTTGAAAACCCAGATGTTGGTGCTTCTCTCTCTGGTAACTGTATATATTGCTATAGTCAGACAGTTAGAAGCCTGTTTGCTTATTTATATTTATTTCCTCTGTTTATATGGTGTATGCTTGTAATTTGTTTATGTTTTCTCTGAAGTTCAGGGTACTGACTTTTTCCCCTGAACCAAGTGAATGATATATGTATGTTTAATTAAAGTGAGATTATAAACCCCTTAAAGTTGCTTTCCTTAGAAAAGCAGACCAAAGAATCTGTGCTAGCATCCCTCCTGTGTGCTGATGTTATTGGCCTTACACGTTGTTACAGTACTCTACGATCTCCGTTTTGGACTTGTTGCTAGGTATAAAATGAGAGGTTGAGTTGTGTATGAAGGCCAAGCTCTACCCACTTAAAGAGGGGAGAGCACGGACTTCCCTTTACAGAAGTGGAGGCCTAAGAGTGTGTAACATTGAATATACTGTCAGACTCAGTTGAAGTTTTGGTTAGTTTTGCTAAACAGCATTTTTTCTCATTTTTATTCCTTCCTAGAAAGGATGTTACATTTATAGCCCCTATGTGGGGAAGAGAAGAGAAATGAAGGTGATACAAAAACAAAAGATATATATATGTACATATATATATACACACATATATATACACATACATATACATTACATATATATTATATATAGTATGTATATGTATATGTGTATACACACACACACACACACACACACACACACACACACACATATATATTTAAAGGAAAAGAAGTTGACAAGGGATGACTTCTCAACTAAACTTTCTCTTAGGGATAACTTAAGTCCCCAAAAGTAATTTAGGGAAAAATTTTCTGATAAACATTCAAACCTTTGGCTCTGGGACTCCCCTTCCTCCCAGGCCCTGTGTTTGTTGACCACTTCTCAAGGTTAAGTTCTTTCCAGCAGGTACTCTGTACAATAACACAGTCAGACACAGTCGATAGCCTGTTCACTTGAGCCAAAGTACATTTAAGAGTCCCCGAAGAATGAATGTCATAGTGGTTAAAGGGAACAGTCAGATGGAATTAAATGTGGTCCTGGAGGAGAGAGATTATTCTGGGCCATTCAGTAGAGCATCTGAACCTTTCACCATGGGATAGGAAATGCACGGCTGGCCCATGACCTGCAGGAGGGACCCTCACATGCTGCCTCTTGTGGCCTCACTTCAGACCCATTCTCCTCCAAGGCAGTTATGTCTGACTTCACCCTGGGATAAACAGCTGATGGCTACTCATGCTGTCTGGGTTAAACTGGGCTGAGTCTTTCCAGCTCAGGCTAGAGAGGCGGCGATTTCTTTACTGGCCCAAAGAGTACTGCTCCGCTGTCCTTTGCCAGATAGGAGTGTGTATGGTGCTGCCCTCTGCCAGGTTCCTGGTTACCTCTCTCTGATGTAGCTGCCTTGCTTGCTCTAGCCTTTCTCTTGGGGGCTGTGGAGGGGACAGGGAAGAGTAGGACCAGGATCTTACAGAGTTGGACCTTCCTACCCAAATCAGCTGTTCAGTTTGCTAACTGGGGGGAAAATATGCTTCAAGTTCTGCTAGAAAATTTAATACTTAAGTAGATGTAGTGATAGTTTAGGTTAGGGCTAAGGAAAAGGCAGTATAGAATAGTGAAAAGAACACTCAGAGGCCCTGAGTGTGAATCCTACATTCTGCCACTTATTAATTACTTACATGACTGAGCCGTGTCAGTTTTCTCTCTGAATGTCAGTTTCTTCTTCCATCGAATGAAGGTTTGGGGCAAGGTGACCTTTAAGGTTCCTTTCACCCTTCTATTTAAATAAATAGGGACTGAACCCATGACTTTATTGGTAGAGAGAACTCCCAGGTGAGGAAGCTCCCTCTACCAGGGCAGGTTGGTGCTTCTCTACCACTACTGAGGGCAGCAGAGCACTGAGAGTGTCAGTGATTTGTCCTTTATGTCCGAGGTGGTGCCTGAACCCAGGTCTTCCTGTTTCTGAGGACACAGATGCCACAGAGGTGGGTATCTGTTGGCTTTTCCCCACAAACACTTTCTGAATTGATCATCTTTGGCCAAAGTAGAGGTCTTGAATTCAAATTCTGGCTGATACCTACCCCCTGACTTTGGGTGAGTCCCTGAGCTTCTTTGGGTGTCAGCTTCCTCCTCTCCAAAGTAAGGGGACTGGATTAGAGGATCTCTACATGCCCTTTCTGACTGACTGTCTGATACCACTGAGTACATTATAAGCACTTGGGAAATAACAGTCGATTGATAGTGGAGCCTGTCTGCTAACCTTTCTTTTCTTATTTCCACCTGGCAGGTTCGCCTTCTTCAGGAGCACCTTGACTCAGTCCAGAAGGAATTCATTATTTTCAACAGAGAAAAGTAAGTCTCTCCTAGAAAAGGCATGGCCTAGTAAATTTAATAAATGCCTCAGCTAGAACTTCTTGCAGACCTGATGTGAAGAAGTAGGGTTTTAGGAAGATTAACGCTTCTCCACTGGTGAGGAAAGCAGAGGCATTATTAGTTGATCCTCTAAATCAGTAATGTTGGGTTTTTTTCGTTTGTTCACTCATTCATTTCCTTGTCCCTTTCAAGGCTTAAACCTTTTCCTCTTTTTATCTGAAGGGTGAGAAGGCAACATAATGAGAAGCTGGCACAAGCCAAAGACCCAGAAGACAGTCAGAACAACAACCTGTGAGATCTGCTCCATCCTCTTCCCACAACATTCATCCACAGCTCTGCACATGGGCGCTATACCATGTGCTTCTGAATACTCCATTTAGAATGCTCAAACGTTAGTTCTCACCTGCCCCCCCCACACTGCCACTTACAATTGCCCAAGGCCCGCTGTGGTAGAGCACTAGACCAGAAGCCAGGAGACCTGGGGTCTAGTCCCAATGCTGCCACTAATTGACTCTGTATGACCTTGGCCAAGTCACCTGCTCTCTCTGGGGCTGTTTATCTCATCTGTAAAATGAGATAATCTGTCACAGATCTCTGTTAGCTCGAATAGTCTACGATTCTAAATAGCGTTGGAGGTTTATGCTTTAGTGTAGTGCAAAGAACACAGGATTTAGACTAAGAAAGATCTGGGTTCCAAACCCAGGACTGGCACACTGTGTGACCACTGGCAAATGGCTTTACCTTTCTGAGCCTCAGTGGATAATGGGGGTAGTAATATTTATACTACCTATATAAGACCTATCTCACAGGGTTATTGTGAGAAAAACACTATATGGTTGTGAGTTCTTATTATATTTAACCCCTTTTCTCATCCTTGTCATACTGTGGAAAATGTGGGGATTGGGGTGAGGCCCTTCCATCTTAGAAAACTAACAAAAGGGGGTCAGAATGCCTTAGTCCATCCAAGCAGGAAGCAGAGCATTCTGTCCAGGAAAAAAAAAAAAGAATGGGACTTAATAAGGCTCTATGTGAAAGAGAACCTCCACAATAGGGGCCTTCTCACAGCAGCCATGGTCCTTCAGCACTGTTATCAGGTTAAATACTGAGAAATACCAGAAAAGAATACTGTCAGATAGAAAACACATCTACCATTTTGTGGTCACACATGGGGGACCAGAACTAATGTGTAGAGAAGTTTCATCTGATGTCTAGCAAGATGTCCTTCAGTATGAGACCAAGACACAAAGAAACACTGACTGTGGCTCTTTCTTGCATCAACTAACTCTAGGGCAAGTTGGTGGCTGATCAAGGGAGCAGCCATTCTGGAAGTAGAATGTATAGAATTGGGCCCAAGAGAAAGCCAGAGATGGGAACTAGGCTGCAAAGAGATGGAAAGTGTAGTACTAGCTGGCTACATTCCCCTAGAGGGTGTGGGCATGAAGTGAGGAGTCAACATCTGCTTAGTGTTTACAGTTTTCAGCCCACTGAACTAACAGGCCTTAAGTCCTAGTAGTGCGAGGAGGAGTCTCTTTTTTGCCAGTAAAAAAAAAAAAAAAGGTCTTTTGCAAGGAGGTAGCACAGATGCCTTTTTAAATGTTGGTAAAAACAATCAAACAAAACACCATCACCTCCACCTCTTGTGTTCCCTTCCAACTAAATCACTCTGGCTTTCATTGATTGGCCTCACTTGGGCATTGTTTGGGTTTTGATGGCTCAGTGAGTGTAAATAGCAATTGTTTCTGTTTTGGTCAGAAACCCTGAGGGTCTTCCCCTCCCAGACTGATTTTTTTTTAACCAGTTAAAAGAGGCCATTCTTTGCCTTAAACACTGAATGGGTGTTGCCTCAGTCAACAGAGACCTGGAAAAGACCTTAGCTTCAAAAGGTCTCCCACTACATCCAGGCCCTCTTCAGTCATTCTGATTTATATCTTGACACTGGACCCAGATGGCTCCAGATGAGAAAGCGAGATTGGTGACTTTGCACAGCCCTCCCTCACTTAAATCCAATTTCCTTGCAAGTCATGGCATCACCTTCCTGATTTCCTGATGTCATGGCCCTCTTTGAGAAGGAAGGATAAATAACAAGGACATTCTCCTCCTACTGACTACAAAGTATGTCAAGTGAGATAATATATGTAAAACACTCTGTGAATAGCATCTCTTCTTCAGGAAGCTGTCTCCAAATACCAGTCCTTGTCCTAACACAGTCTGATCTGCTAGGGACTGGAATAAAGTCATCAGCAATGAGAAACAGACCAGACTCTCTTTCCAAAGAGGAAAGGCCAAGGGTTTCCATGGCCATTTGCAATTCAGGCCAAACTCTGTGCTTTGGTTGTTCTAACTTGAGCCCCAAAGGTCATAGACTTTTTTTTCCCTGACACACATTTCTTCTTGGTTAAAGTCCTGTTGACAGAACTTCCTAAGGGATGTTTCAGAAACAAACATCTTACCAAAGGGAAGGAAGGCAAGCCATTTGGCTCATCTTCCACTGACGTGTCTAGTTCATGAATCTAGAATGTCTGAAGCAGGAGAAAAACCTTATAAAATATCCGTAATTCACATTCCTAGTTAACTAGTGTTTATTTTTAATAATAAGCTACATATGAGCCTGGAATAGTGCCACTGATTTTTAGGAACTAGGATTCCCTAGCTGGACACTGATGGAGCTGGATGAGGCAAAAGGGTCCTCCCTGGACCTTTCCTGGACTGCTTAGACAGTTGTTTGCCAAAGGTAAAACAGAAGCTTTGTCTGTGTTGGTATGGCCTCCAGAAAACTGGAGTGAGAAAGTATCCTTGGAACCTTTCTCATTGCTGAGCTAGTGCAGTCCTGGGCTTTTACAAAACCTTTTTCCAAACAGTTTCTTAAATAGTTGTTGGCAATGCGGAGGCCCTTCTGTTCTAGTCCATGAGTGAGGGGCTAAAACCAACACCTGCCTGGGGCTGAGGCAAATCTACCCACAACTACTTACTTACATTCCATTAGAATGTGCTCTCCCTGAGGCCAAGGGATGTGTATTTTATTTTGTGTAGCCCCAGTGATTATCCTGGTGACTAGCCCATAAGAGGTACTTGAATTGCCTTGAATTGCACGACCCTACAATTTCCAGGGCCTATTATTTCCTGGTTCACGTCTCCTTAAACTAGAATCTGAGAGCTCCAGTCTTGGAAAAGAAAGGGATCATAGTAGCCATCTGTGACATATGTTCCTGAGAATTTTATTAGTGTTGACCTATCATCTCCACCCATCACTATAGAAAAATGTATGTATAGACTCACTATGTTTATAAGGTTGGAAGCATTTTTTCTTAATAAGTTTCCCTAGACTTTCTGCCCAGTGAATGCATGCTGATTTAGGCAGCACAGGTAGGGCAGAGGGGGCACCCTACTAACAATAGGTTTGGGATCATGGGATATAAAACCTAGGCCAATGGGCCACGATGACTTTAAAATGCTAAGGGAGCCTGGCTAAGACTGGAGATTATGGACTCAGAAGACCTGGGTTTGAGTCCTAGCTCTGCCATTTATTAGCTGTATCACCTCCAAAAGTGGTTCTCCTCTTTATTTCCTCATCTCTAAATCAATGGGGCTGGAGTAGGTGATTTTGAAGCCTGTTTCAATTCTAACATTCTGTGATCAATGTATGTGTGTAGCACCTTCAAGTTTGCTGAACACTTCCGTGTTCACAACCAGTCTGTGAAGTAGGCTGTGTGATTATCACCATCCTCATTCTGTAGACGAGGAAACCGTGTCTCAGAGAGATCAGGCAGTCACACGGCTAGTAAGTATCCAGGGTGGAACTCAGCCCCAGTGGTCTTGATTCCAAGGATAGCACTCTTTACATCAAGAGAAGGCTAAGATTCATTTAATTAGCGCAGTCAAGTAGCCCTTTGTGGGAGAACTGTCGATTGCAGTTGTATGATGTGACCACTATTGGCCATCATCATAGCTCCCTTTGGTCATTTAGCAGATTAAAAAGGAAGCAGGGCAGAGATCTTCCAGAGGATTCTCCCAGTAGATAGTCGTTGGCTGTGCTCCAGAATTCATATGATAAGGAAGGATGAACTGTGGAAGCTGAAGGGAAGAGAGTGAAGGCCTAGGTATCTCTGTTGTCCATCATTAGATGTCAGAGCACCGTTCTAATAGCCGTCTGCCCGGCTCACTTGTTCTAAGTAAAGTCCTGTCTGTCTGTCTGCCACTAACGAAATTAAAGAGTCAAACGTCTTACTCTCCGCTCTGTTGTGTATGTGTGTCCAACTTCTTCCTGAGATCTCTCAACATCGGCCCAGACACCAAGCACCTCTGGGGAGCTGCAGTAACATAATCTTGAACAGAAAGTAGCATCATGGTGCAGTGGGAAGGGCATTGGCTGGGGCATTGGAGGACCTGGGATTCAATCCTGCCTCTGCCGTGGCTTTGCGCAAAGTATTACTACATCTCCCTGGGACTCAGTTTCCTTATTTGTAAAATGAGTTAGACTAGATGAGCTCTGAGGTCCTCCTCAGCTCTAAATCTATGACCTTAAGTAACAAGACTAGCTGGAGAAACTAAGCAGCCAAAGTATCCAGAATGAATAGGATTTGTGGCCGAGATGTCACATACTGCCTTGGTATGGCAGTCACTAACATGCCCCCCCACCCCCACACACCTGCTTTTGGAGAGAATATGTTCTGTAAGTATAAGTGCACCCATTTATTAAGCATCCACATACCATGCCCGTGACACTGTGGCACAGGAGGCACTGTTCTAAGCCAAAAGGCAAAAGATTGTCCCTGCTCTGAAGACACTAAGGTTTAATGAGAAGACAAGATGCAAACAAACTGGAGATAATCAAGAGGGAAGGGATATCAGGAAAGGCTTCCTTTCTCACCCAGACCCCTTCATGACCAGCGTAATGCAACTGCAAGAGGTCTGCCTGGTGGAGCTGCTTCCTCTGGTCCCTCGCTCCTTCTCCTCCACCTCGGTGCTGCTGCTCCTGACCCTCAGGGTCGTCACCCTGGCCAAGCAGATTCACCTTCTGGACTGTGGCTATGCAGCTGGAAAAGTCTAGGTGGTGGAAATGATTCCCTGCTCCATTCAGCCCTGCAGATTGCATAGAGGAGAATCCCACAGGGTCACCGTCACCTTCGTCAGTGATGTCTGGTCGCAGAATACCACAGCTTCGGTGCACAGCATTATATTGGGAGTTGAAGTACCTTTCCCTACCCTTCAGCCTGTATGGTGTAAGTGCAGCATTAACCGTTCCACTGAAAAA
This sequence comes from Phalanger gymnotis, assembly GCA_028646595.1. Taxonomy (NCBI): domain Eukaryota; kingdom Metazoa; phylum Chordata; class Mammalia; order Diprotodontia; family Phalangeridae; genus Phalanger; species Phalanger gymnotis. Next base: position 38,680,945 of record CM053625.1, read on the forward strand.
GGCAAGACCTGTGGCTACTTGAACAAACTGCCCGAGAAGAGCGAATACCCCAACATGAAGTTGGTGGTGGAGTGGAAGCTTTTGGATGACAAGTCAAATCTGTTCTGCTGGAAGATCCCAAAAGAAATTGCGTAAACTGATGTTTGTCTCAGGATGAGAGGGGCTGAGGGTGGGGAGCTGGGTTATTGGGAAAGGCTGAAACCTGAAACAAGCTCACTGACAAAAGAAGGGGAATTCCAGTGCTGCTTTACACATCCAGACCCTACCTACAAAATTAAGAACTGCGCAGTTACACCATGTGAGCCCAGAGAGCACACGTGTGGATTGTTGTCAGCATTCTCTGCAGTTGGCATGGGGAAGGCCCGAGAGGAGGCTAACCTCAGGCTTGGCTGTTTTGAGATATCTAGGAAGTTGGCTTTGGGTCATGGGACTTGATTCCAGACTGGTGATGCAGGTTGGGATATATCTCCAAGCTTTTCAACCCAAGTGCCTCATTGTGAGTCTAACAGTCCTAACCTCTTACATGACCACTCCGTGACCCTACATCTGTCAGTGCTTGAGTGTCATCTGCCTCCTTCCACAGAGCTCAGTTACCAGGAGCTCCGGAGGGATGAATGACTATTGGTCTTAGTTGGTGTCAGATGTTTCTGCTTTAATTCTGCCTTATGTGACTTTTACTGAACAAATGGATGATTTTTTTGCACTAGCTTTTGGTGAATTCACAGCAGCACATATCAGCCGAGTCTTTTTCTTTAACCTCATTAACTTGAGATTTGTTAATGTACCTGCAAACTCCTTTGAATAGTCTTTATGAATCTTGCAAAAAAAAAAAAAAAGAGGTCTGGCTGGCATTAGGAATGTATCTCTGTTTGGGGTGCCACAGTTTGGGAAGGATATTAATAAGCTAGAGTAATGACCAAGATCAGAAGAGCCTTAAGTCCACCCCTTATGAGGATCAAAAAAGGAAGTAGAGATGCTTACACTGCAGAAGACTGTAGGTGGGAGGGTGGGGGGATGGAACATAATAGTTGTCTTCAAGCACCCAAAGAGGGCTATCAGGTAGCAGAAGGATGCTGGGATAGCTTAGCTGGTAGAACCCCTAGACTTTTAATCTGAGGATAAAGTCTCTGTTCATTGGGTAACTAGGTGGGGCAGTGGATAGAGTGCTGGGCCTGGAGTCAGCAAGACTCCTCTTAGTAAGTTCAAATCAGGCCTCAGACACTTACTAGCTGTTTGACAATGCAAGTCACGTAACCTGGTTTGCCTCAGTTTCCTCATCTGTAAAATAAGCTGGAGAAGGAAATGGCAAACCACTCCAGTATTTGACAAAGAGTCAGACATGATTGAACAACAACCCAGATCAGAAGAACCTCAAGTCCATCCATTTGAAGAGCAATAAAAGAACTGGGGATACTTGTGCTGGAGAAGACTTGGGGTGCAGTGGGGAGGACGTGAAGAGGGCTAACTTGAGGCAGGATTCCCTTCATTCTGCTTGTCCCCAGAAGGTAGAACTCAGGGCACTGATGTTAGGAACATCTTCATGACAATTAGAACTAACCCAAAGTGGAATGGCCAGGGTGGGGAAGGGGGGCTCTCATTTCAAAGTCTCCATGCTGGCTAGATGGTCACTTATCTGGTATGATCAACCAAGGTCATATATTCACAGTGTTCTGCAAGCCACAAAGTGCTAAATAAATGTCAGCTGACATAAATAATGGCTAACATTATTACACTGCAGTAGAACTTGAGGGACTAGATAGTCACTGAAGCCTCTCCCAATTCAGAAAAAAACTGTGATTTTTGTCCTGTGACCACGAATCACAATAAACTATTAACAATTAGTAATGACTTTTACTAGTTGTTTTACTGCTAACAGTATTTTAATAATAAACTCTATATGGAGATCTAGTCCACAGATGACCTCCAGTACTGTGCCCTCACCATCTGGGCTCACCAACCAAGATTTGGGCAACAGAAGTCTGGGAAAGCCCAGATTCTGCTTCCTTGGCTTACACTTGACCCTCATGGACATGGGCAGCCTTGCTATGTGGCCTTGGACAAGTTTTATCCTTCTGAGTCTTAGTGTTCTTATCTATAAGTAATAGGACTTGTCCTAATTCAATCAAACAATATTTATTAATTGTGTACTGTGTGTCAGGCACTGTGCTAAGCACTGGGGATACAAAGAGGCAAAAGACCAGTATCTGCTCTCAAGGAACTTGCAGTCTAATGATGGAGTGAGGGAGACAAGAAATATATGCAAAGCAAGGTACAGACAAGATAAATAGGAGATAAAATTAACAGGCAAGACACTGGAATTAAGACAGGATGGGGAGGGGTTCTTTTAGTAGGGACTTTAAGGAAGCCATGGAGGTCGGCAGTGGGAGTGGAAGAAGGAGAGCATGCCAGGCACTGGGGACAGCCAGAGAAATGAACATTTGTTCCTACTACAACTTAGATTTACAAAATACTTTCCTCACAACAGCCTTATGAGATAGTGGTATGATTACCACCATCCCCACTTAACAGATGAAGAAACTGAGGCTGAGAGTTGAAAGGGCATGCCCAGGTCTCCCATCTCCCACTGTTTGCTACAGCTCTGCCAGTCCCCAGTTTCATAGCTCCCCTACACACTTCTCAGTATCTCTGTCCTAATCCATCCTGGTCACAAAAGCAGCTCGACATTCCAAGCCCAGCACAAACAGGATCTGTGGCCAAGCACATTCAGCTCTGTTCTCCAGTCACTAAAGCCTCTTTCTGCCTGGAGAGCCAATAAATGTAGCTTTCAATCCAGACAGTGCCTCTTCTTAGGCCCAACAATACCTCGGCGACAGGCAGGCAGGTTGGCTGTTGCCCTGAACTCTTCCTTAATAACTTGATTTGTTTGGAAGGCTCCCCCAGGAGCTGCATGCTAAGTGCTCCCACAACCCCAGTTAACCCTCTGCCTGCCAGCATGTTCTCAGCAGGCATCGAGCAAAGGGACAGATCCATTTGGAACTCTGGATCCTGACGAGGGGAGAGAGGTTGTGAAGGATCTACTTTGACGGTCCTGCTATCTCTTGCTACTGCTGCTAATCATCTTCAAGATACCATCTCTACCGTTCAATGGATCAATCAACATGCATTTGCTAAAACACCTACTATGTGCGCCAGGCACTACGCTAAGTGCCCAGGGATACAAAGGCAGAAACAGTCTCTACTTTCAAAGAGCTCAGTCTAACAGGAAGACAAACTTCAAACAAGATATATTCAGGATAAACTAGAGATATTCTCAGGGAAGGCAGTGTTAAAAGGCACTGGGTCAATCTTCCTGTAGAAGATGGGATTTCAGCCAGGGCTTGAAAGCCAGGAGGCAGAGACGAGGAGGGAGGACATTCCAGGTGGGGGCGACATCTGGTAAAAATGCAGGGAACTAGCAGATGGGAGCATTTTGAGCAAGGATGTCAGTTTTACTGGATCACAGAGTAAGGTGTAAGAAGACCGTCAAGGGAGGCTGGGTTTCTCCAGTTATGAAGGGCTTTAAAAGCCAGACAGATGATCTCCTCTTTGAGACTGGAGATGATAGAGAACCACTGGAGTTTACTGAGTAGGGAGGTGACACCATCAGGCATGCGCTTTAGGAAAATCAGTTTAGCAGCTGAGTGACAATTGGACTGGAGTGGGGAGAGGTTTGAGGCAGGGATTCTGGGACATCTCACCTCAGTGCGGAGAACTTCCCAACAACTCCAGTTTTCTAAGAACGGGTGGGCGCCTTAGGAGGTAGTGGGTCACCCATTCACTATTAAAGCATGTTAAGCAAAGGCTAGAATCGTCCAGGATTTTCTCAAGTGGACTCCTGCTCAGATGGAGATCAGACTGGATCTTCCCTGAGCTCCCACCCAGCTCTGAGATCTTCAGATTCTTGCCCGTACCTCCCTCGCCCAAATGGGAGATGTATTTTGTAGCAATCTTGCTTTGGGAGATGCAAGCTACTATCTGAACACAGAATGGATGGAACATAGACTCCATGAAGGGGTATGAGGTAGGACAGAATAGAAAAGTGGAGTATAAGGTAGCACAAAATAGAAAGGTAGCCTGTGGCCAAATTATTAAAGATGTTAAATGTAGAAGTTGGTAGACTATGGATTTGAAGTGTTGTATATGTGATCTAATGCAATGAGGTTGATTTTGCTCATTAAAAAAAAAAAACTATGTTAAGAGAAAGCTCACCAGACTTAAATGCCAAGCTGAGGTTCTTCTCATCCTAGTGGTAACAGGGAGCAGAGACGCGTCTTGAGCAGTGGGTCACATGATCAAACGTGCTTTAGGGTGATTACTTTGGCAGCCCTGTGGAAGATGGATCAGAGAGGGGCGCAATGGGAATTCCAGATGTCTGATCACAGGAAAACAGTGGCTATTGCTGCGCTTGGAATCAGGCAGACTGACCCCTATTTGAATCCTACTGCAAACACATTTGTGGTTCATCCTTCGTTCTTGAAGAGGACCAATGACATCTCAAGCGTGATGTCTTGACTTTTGAATGAATTGGTTTTGAGTAAGGCAGAGCAAAGTTGTCAGTGTCACTCTCTCCTCCAGTCATTGGAGTCCAATGGGAAGCCAATGGTCAAGATGACTGGTGGTGGTCCGGGATTCAGTGGGTGACCTTTGGCCTTCCTAAATTAGTCTTTTCGCATCTCAGTTTGTCTGTGGCCACGCTCACTCAGTCACTAAGGGCTAGGTAAGAAGTCAGACAAAAGACGGCCCAATTTACCACCAAAGCTATTGATCTGGGAAGGAAAGACTCTGGAGTTTCCTGCCAAAACATAAAATAATTGCTATTTCCAATCTTTTTAAGTCATCAGTATCTCAACAATGAGCCATAGAGGCTTGGCTGGGCCTGTTATTGACCATTCAATGAAAGCCAGAATGATTTGTGTTTAAAGGCCTAGTCAAGTAGTTCCATTTAAAACAACAGGCTTTTTAAAAAAGCCTGTTTTCAGAGCTCCATTTCGAGAAATCAAAAATGAAGACTGAGCAGGACAAAAGAAAATTGTCCCAGCTTTTTGGAGGAAAAATGGAGAAGGGGAAAGTAGGGGAAGGGAGAGGTGGGAGGAGAGGGAGGATGAGTGGGCCCCCAGAGGGCAGCTGCTACTACTAGCCTCAGATAACACGGTAAAGACAATTAATTCCAAACCTTCTCCGAAGACCCTGGTTGGCTCCTTCCCACAACTACACACAGCATCCATAGGAGAAGCCTTAAACTTAGATCTTAACAGTAAGGCAGCACCCACGTAAGAACTATGTGACAAGGTTTAATTCACATCGCCTGTTCTGGAAGTCCTCTGTGCGATATCATGCAGAGCCCTTGTCGTCTTTCATTCTTGAAGATGACCAAGGACATCACGAGCCTGTTATCTTGACTTGTGTGTGGACTGGATTTGAGCAAGGCAGAGCTATGCAAAGTCAGAACACTATCTGTGTTGTATAGCCAAGTCATTTCTCTGACTTTGACTCTCCTTATGAAAAGGCAGCATTACTGTGTAGTGTCTAAGACACTAAACTTGAAGTCATGAAGACCTGGGTTCAAATCCTACCTTTGGCATTTATGAGCTGTATGACCTTCAGCAAGTTATTCAATCTTCCTTGTTCACTAAGGCATTGGGACCACTCCCACCCCCATCACACATATTCACCACTATTGGGGGAAAATCTTTCTAGCAAGGCTTGAAAGGGGGAAAAAAGAAGGTCTTCTGGGTCACCTTCAAATAGTCAGAAAAATTCACAAGAATTTCCATTTCTGGAGCATCCTAGCTATTGTTTGTGAGGAAGTGATGTGTGGTACGACGGAAAGGATCAGAGGCTTCAGCATCAGAGGAGCAGGTTCATATCCCTGCCTGTCTGTTCCCGACGTGTGACTTTGGGCAAATTATTTAACCTCTCCAGGGCTCACATTCTTCATCTGTAAAACAAAGGGACCGGACCTTATGGTCTCAATGTTCTGCTCCAGTTCTAGTTGTGATCCTCAGAGCCTTAATGGCTCAAGGAACTATTTGTTACACACACACACACACACACACACAAAGAAGCAGGCTGGACACCAAAGGGGATGTTGTTTTACAATTATTTTAATAACCAGGTTTACAGTAACAGTCACTTGATGAACTTTTCTTCAGCTAAACTCAAAATACTGTTTTCTTTACGGTTCAAACCAAACAGCTCTTCCACACGGGAGCTGCTTCACAGCAACCACAGACCACAGGAAGGCTCACTTGTCCCTTCTTTCACGTTCACCAGATACAAGAACTCGACACCCACAAACCATACGTCAATAGAAGGAGTTTAAGGGGAGAGGGGGAAATGTACAATAAATGTTGGCTGCCCACAACAGCCAGTGAGTATATCTGGGAATCCAGCTCGGGTCTTCCCACGGAGAAAGCTTAGACAACAACCCTCGGCAGTATACAGAAGTTGGAAACTCAACCTGCCGGGCATGTTATTTCTGGACTAGGACAGCCCAGCCTCACAGTAAGATCAAAGAAAAGGTACCTGTGAGGTAGAAAGATGGAGTGAGCATCCATTTGTTCACTTACAACCACTGCCATGGTCTTACTTCAACTCAATCTACAGTGGTGGGAAAGGTAACGATTCTATTAGCACCTGCTCCTGCCCACCACTCCAGAAAAAGCTAACTGAGTATCTAGGACCAGAGGGAAACTGGAACAAGAATGAGGGCAAGGATGCTCCAGAAGTCACAGATCAGAGATCATAGGGCTCAGGGTAAGGGTGCGATGGTGGATGGCAGACTGAAGCTGAAGAAGGCCATCTGAGAGCCCTGCCTCGAGGAGAAGAGGGCTTAAAGAGAGAGGCCTATGGTGTGTTCTATGTCATAAAGAAAATTCTGGCAAAACCGTCAGAGCTCAGAGCTCTAATCTCTACAGTTCATGCTGTGAGCCATTTCCTTCTACTTTCTAGGGATCACCTGAAGGAGAAGCCTGATGAATTTTTTGGACAGTAGGGCATTACTTAATGTCATTTTCTTTCCTGCTACTGTTCAATAAGAAACCTGACCATTTAAAAATAAGACATAAGACTCTAAAACCCAAGTAATTAATTCCGTGGAAGCCAAACTCAGCAAGGTTCTGGAGATTTATTTTTCTCCTAGAATCGCTGGGTTTGGCAAGATGTTATTAAAGTGAACAAAGTTGAGATCTGCCTTTGAATCTTTTGGTCTAGCACCACATACCACCAAGATAATCTCTATAGCTCTTGGGCTTAATCTGCACACAGAAACTGAAATGTCCTGACCAATTCCTTCATGTCAGAATCTCTCAATAACAAGGACAAGCATGGCTGAGGTGGACAGGCAACCATGAGAAAAGACAGATAACAAGGAGGGCTTGCTTGGGCCATAAACAGGTTGACCTCTTCAAATACAGGCAGAAAGGCTGGAGATTTTCATTTCTGTAATATTAGCGCTATCTTGTGGCCATGGCTGGGGATTACAACAAAGTCTTAAGAACCAACGAGGTATTTATTCTCAGCACACTCACAGTACGTGCAAAGGGCCAAAGGTCTACCTACATCCGGGACCAGTGACCCCAACTGACATAAGCCTAATCCTAACCTTTCCCTCTCCCAGGAATGAAACAAATCTAAAATGCTACTTCTTCTTAGCCTTAACACCTAGAACTGATTCAAAACAGAGAAAAAGAAGGAAAGATAATATGCCAAAGAACCATTCAAGGCAGTTGTCACTAAATGGTTGGCCCTCAGAGAAACAAACAGCCCCATTGATATGGTGCCCACCCAGGGTTGGTGCAGATTTCATTTAATTTCTCTCTTAGGAAACTGGGTTCTCTCAACACTAGGGTTTTAGGTCTTAATTCCAGAATCTAACTTTCTTAAAGCCCTTGTGAAATGTAAGAGATGAGGATATCACACTAAATGATTTTAAAAGAAATTTCAACTCATTAAAATCCTCCCTACTCGTTTTCAGTCTGTTGTGTTCTTTTTCTCATCTCTGGCCTGATTCACAACACAGACCAGCAGCAAGGATACTTGGTTGTATGGCTCTGATATTTCTTCAGGCAAAAGAAGGCTGAGGACACTGGACAAGAAGGGAAAAATGGAAATGCACCACTCTCCTCAGGCCCCAGGGGAACCAGATGGAGTGTTGAGGAGACCCCAAAAAAGCACTGGGAGCCCTCCTCTCTATTCATTTGGGGTTTGACTACTCAACTAACTGCCCTCCTCAGGTCAGAAACCTGAAAATGACAATGTTATTAGTATAAATGCCTTGGAATCTCCTGGTTTGGGAAAACTGGGCCCATGTTCTCTGTTCCTGCTCGCAGGTATGCAAGAGAGAGTCTGGGCTTGCAACACACACTGCAAGAAAATGACCTGCAGTGGACAATCAATAAAGAATGTATATGAAGACCCCACTTTCTCTAACCCTACCTCATCAGCAAACGCTTGCCCTATGATCATGGGCTTAAGCACTCAAAGTGACCTTAAAAGATTATCTAGTCCAAACCTCATGTCCTGCTAAGGTGGAAAATAAGGCCCACCCTTTTCTGACCTTTGTAAGTCCTCATAAACACAACAGTTTTACTTCTTAATGAAGGACAAAATGGATCAGTTACAAAAGAAAAAGAAAATGTCAGTGAAAAAGTCTTCTCTGACTTCTACCGTTCTCCCACACCCATCCCCATATCCACAGGAGATGAGGTTGCTTACTATTAAAATTTTGAGGGATGCTTAGAAAACCCTTGCCAAAAAAAAAAGATTCTTCCATCCAATTTGAAGCTGTATGAGCACCAAGAAACTAAGAAAATCAATTGCCTAGACCCGCTTGGATTGGCTTCCCTTGAAAGGCTTGATGGAACCTTCTTTTTGGCCACTTCCAACACAAGAACCTGATTTCATGCATTAAAATGTCCTTGGGATTCTCTCTCCTCATCAATACTCAAGAATGATCCATCCTCCAGTGGGCAGTTAAAGACGGACTCTTTGTAAGGTGCCACTGCCATCTTGAGGATCTACGCTCTGCCTCCCTGGGGCACCTCTCACCAGTCAGCTGGCCAAAAGAAAAAGGGGGCTGAGGACACCGACGGGAAGGGAGAAAATGGAGGCACCTTCCTCTCTTCAGGCTAGAGGGAAAGGAGCTGGAGCGGTGAAGAGGCCTTGAAAATAACTGAGCGAGAGACCAAAGAATGGGGGCGACCAAGCAGGTGGAGAGAAGTGATTGCCTTTCATTTTTTAATAAAATGTACAAAGTAACACAAGTCAGATGAAGAAGCAACGTAACGAAGGCTACGTGACAGAAATCGCTTGCCTTCTCCAGAGGCCCCGTGATACTGTGATGTGATGAGGTGACGATGATGGCCGTGCCCGACCGGCTTCATCGGAAACAGAAGTACTCAACACAATACACAACATCCCCTTTTCCTTCCCCCTGGCCCACCCACCTCCCGCACTCAGCCCACCCGCTGCCCCTCTGCCAGGGCTCCCACCACCCTTCCACCCCAAGC
>CM053625.1:38690953-38712712 GCA_028646595.1 Phalanger gymnotis
CCAATTCTAACTGTAAGAAAACCTGAGGTCTAGGCACATTATTACAAAGGGAGGACTTGAACACCTCAGAGATTAAGAGTCAAATACATCTATGACACATTCTTCAAAGAATGTAAGGGAGAATGTAGGCGAAAGTTCCATTCCCATTCACTCCAGTGATGGTTCTGAGCTGTGTGGCCTGGGATGTATAAAATCCCCTCTCTGGGCCTCAGGTTAGCTTCTGTACTTCTATGCTAAACTATGCCTCTGTAAAACAAAACGAAGGGCTTGAAATGGAAGACTTCTAACGTCCCTTCTGGCTCTAACATTCCGTTCTGGGAAAATAAGAGCACAGGAGAGTATAAACAACACAGAATCTACAGGTACAGAACAGGGTTTAAATCGCGCCTCTGAAGTGACTGCCTGTGTGACATTGGGCAAGTCTCTTAAGCCTCCAAGGGCCTCAGTTTCCTCATCTGTGAAATTAAAGCGGTAGACTAAATCGGGGATGCTGATCCTATGCCTGGTGGGATTGGAGCATTAACACCACTTTGCCACCAGGAGGCAGCAGCGAACAACTCTAGTAAAGCACGTGGCCACTGAAAATGGCCAATTTTATACTTACTACACTTCCGATTTAAATATAGGCCATATTCCTAAAACTAGATATTTTTAAAAGAAAAAATTGGCATATATTAAAGATAATTACATAAAATTACGTTATTTTAAAGTATATTTACAGTGAAAGGTTTTGGGTTTTTACCTTTCTTTCACATAAAGATGGCTTATTTCTTTTTATCATCATCACTCTTATCTTTTTCGCTTTCATTCTCTCAGAAAGGGAATGAAAAGGTGGCATAATATAGTGGCTAGGGAACTGGCCTCAAACCTAAGACCTGTGTTCAAGTCCCGCTACTAATACATATTAGCTGTCTGACCTGGGCACATTTACCTAAACCTCTCGATCCTCTAGGACAGCTTATTAGGACTGTTAGTTGAAGAAAAGGTGCTGACTCACACTGGTAGAAGGAGTTTCCTCACACAGGAATATATATATATATACCTATACCGCTGAAATCAAATCTGAATCCATGTGAGTTAGTCCCTATGAGATGCCATTTTCAAAAAAAGCACAGTACTGTGTCTGGCACATAGTAGGCACTACATAAATGCTTATTCCCTTCCTTTTCCTTTATCAAAAGCACAATATAGCAGAATGGGAAGAAGACAGGTCTTAGAAGTCTGAAGTTGTCGTTGTTCGGTTCTGCCTGACTCTTTGTGACCCATTTGGAGTTTTCTCCACAGAGATACTTGAGCGGTTTGCCATTTCCTTCTCCGGCTCATTTTACAGATGAGGAAACTCAGGCAAATGGGTTAAGTGACTTGCCCAGGGTCACTCTGCTAGGAAGTGTCTGAGTCCAGATTTGCACTCAGGAAGATGAGTCTCCCTGCTAGCACTGCAAAGACCCTGGGTCAATTCTCCGAGTCCTCATCATAGTGTTTGGCATCTAGTAAGCACTTAGTAAATATTAAATCTGTTTACCTATCTAACAAAGTAGTTATGTAGATCCAAATACATCATTTGGAAGCCCGGTGCCAAGCACGGAACTCTTCACATAGTAGGTAATCAATAGATGTTTGATGATATTGACGAGAAAAGCACTTTGCCAAATACAGAACACCTCCCTTTCAGGGTTGCTATTAAGACCAAATGAAATAATATTTGTAAAGACCTTCACACACTTTGTTTTTCTTGCTCAGCTGTTTCAGTTGTGTCTGACTCTTCGTGACCCCATTTGGGATTTTCTTGGCAAAGATATTAGAATGGTTTGCCATTTCCTTCTCCTGATTATTTTACAGATGAGGAAACTGAGGCAAAGAGGGTTAAGTGAATTGCCCAGGTTCACACAGCTCGTGAGTGTCTGAGGCTGGATTTGAACTCTGGTCTTCCTGACTCCAGGCCTGGCGCTTCATCCACTCCTCCCCACCTAGCTGCCCCTATAAACCTTAAAGTGCTAGATAAATGATGATAGTGATAATTATGACAAGAAGCAGCACGGTGTAGTGGATAGTTAGTTTTGGAGTCAGAGAGAGCTGGGCTCACGTCTCACCTCTAACACAGATTAGCTATAGGACGCTGGGGAAATCACTGAATACCAACGGGCAACTCTCTAGGATTTATGAACTGCAGATGAGCAATCAATCTGTATTGGTGGAGAGAGCTACCATATTAGGAGTCCCCCTGTGCCAATGAAAACATAGGTTTGGACCGTCCCATCCATTCCCCCAGCCCCACTCTTAAAGCTGCGCACCAGAGGAGAAAGCTGTCATTAGGGTATGAGATCTGGCAGAGGATGAGCTAGTGCCGGGCACACTTGATTGGCTCCGTGAGTCTTTACAAACCCTTGACAGGATGTCATTATTCTTTTGGCACCGTTGATGTCGGCGTGGAGGAGAAACAAGAAAGGCCAGCCCCGGGCCTCCGAGGTATTTCTAGAATCTGCAGCTAGCACAGCGTCTGTATCCGATCTGCCTGACAAGTCTCGTTGTTCCTCAGCGGCCCGGGTCTGCCATGGCAGGCCTCTGCCATGTGGCCCCTTGAGGCTGAAAACCTTCCCATGTTAACCCCATTTGGCTCAGAACCCTTCTCTGCTGCCAGCTGCCCCACTGGGAATGAACTCATCTGAGACTCCACTCTACCTTCTGCTCTCTTCATCCTATCCAGAAGCTGCTCTATGGCAGGGCTTCTGAAACTTTTTCCATTAGTGACCCTTTTCTGCATTTTCACATTTTGGCAGCTTTCTTGGCATTGCATGGCCTGAGGGCGTGTGCAATTGAAGCACCACTCTACAGACCATGAATGACTACTGGTAGGTAAAACAGTAGATAGAGTACAGGATTTGGGAGTTACAGAGACCTGAGTTCAAATCCTACCTGAGATACCTTCTGTGTGACCCTGGGAAAGTTGATTAAACTACATCCCAATATAGTTCTGAAGAATAAGAGACAATATATAAAGTATGTATATGTATGCGTGCACGCACACACACACATACACACACATATGCTATTACCATTATTACTAGCTGGCACCCACCTTGCCAACAAGGAGTTGATATAGTCCGGAGTGGTAGGGTCGGGGCTCAGCGGGGGAGATGTCACAAAAGCAGCAGCTTTGGCCCAGTTCTTGCTCCAATAGTGTGTCCCATCTGTGCCAAGGCTGGCTGTGATGGGTTCACCGAACACCACATTTCCTAGAGGGTAGAAAAAGGAGGCACTTGTGTTAGACAGATACTACACAGGCCTGATTTATGTAATGGTTTTTCCTAAGGAAGAGAGGCATTGTTAGAAGACCCGGGTTCAAGTATTGCCTCCGACACATATTGGTGGTGGGATCCTGGGCAAGTCAGCTAAGGTAGCACAGTAATTAGTGCATCAGACCTGGAGTCGGGAAGCTGTTGTTGAGTCATTTCAGACTTGTCTGACTCTCTACGCCCCATCTGGGGTTTTCTTGGCAAAGATACTGGAGTGGTTTGCCATTTCCTTCTCCATCTCATTTTACAAATGAGGAAACTGAGGCAAAGAGTTACATGAGTAGCCCAGGGTCACATAGCTAGTAAGTATCTGAGGCCAGATTTGAACTCAGGAAGATGTCTTCCAGACTCTAGTCCCAGCATCCAGCTGCTCAGTCAGGAACACCTAAGTTCAAAACCAGCCTCAGGCACTTACTAGCTGTGTGGCCCTGGGCAAGTCACTTAATTTCTGTCAGCCTTGATTTCTTCATGTGTAAAATGGAGATAATTATAGCACCTACTTCCAATGTTGTTATAAGGATAAAATAATATTCCTCAAGTGTTTTGCAAACCTTAAAGGACTACAAAATGTCAGTTATTACTGTAATTATGGTATTTACTTAACCTCCAAGTGCCCCCAGGCAGGTCTCTAAGACTATAAAGTGCAGAGCAGGTGCAGATCTACATGGGTAGAGACCCATGGGACAGCCTTAAGCCAATGACATCCCAGGCTTAGAAAACAATGAAGACAAAGTACCCAAAGCCAGTGCACAAGGAGGATCCAAGCTCATCATCTCCCCAGAGTCAACAGGGATAACCAGGCTCTGATCTGGGGAAGATTTTCCCCTGTTGTCCCAATGCCAAAGCTTTCTCAAACAAGAAAGGTTATCTCTGTCTTTTTTCATCACCTCAGTCTTAGGCAAGGAGTGAGCCAAGAACAGCAAGCAAAACTCTGGGGACAAGCAAAGGATTAAATGTCCCCAGAGATGAAGTCTCCAACTGGACTACTTGATGAGGAAGCCCCCATGGGAGAGGGAACCCTATCTGAGACTTCATTAATAGAGGTTCTAGCAGAAGAACAGTGAATTACGGTAACGTAGGGGATTGCTGAGACAAAAGAATAAAGTTGTGAAACTATCCTTGGAGAACCTCAGCAAAGTAGGGGGGTGGCAGTTTCATCTGTGTCCTTGTGTCCCCCATTCTTAGCACGTAGGAGACAATAAATGTTTGTTTAAAGACAAACACTCATCAGAAAGTAGATGAGACGAATGAAGAATGATTAAACACAGTAAGATACATAAATACAATGGAATATGATTACGCTGTAAGGAACAACGAATATAATGAAAGCAGACAAGCATGGGAAGACCTCTATGAACAGATGCAAAGCAGGATAAGCAGAACCTAGAAAACAGTATCTACAATGACTGCAATTTTGTTGTGTTTGTCCTTCTCAAAGAGGACCATGACATCGGTGAAATGATGACATGACTTACAGCTGACTTTGATTTGAGTGAGGGAGGGTTGTGCAGGGTCACCAGCCTCACTTTCTCCTTCAGAGCCATCTGGGTCCAGTGAGTGGCCTGATATTCATCAGGATGGCTGGAGATGACCCAAGATGTAATGGGGGACCCTGGCCCTTTTAAGCTAAGGCCTTTTCATGTACTCACTTAGAGGGAGGTAATGCCCATTCAGCGAATAGGCTTTTTCAACAAGTGAGTCCAGCTTTCACTCCTTTAATTGGAAAAAAAAGAAAAAAAATCAAACTGGGAGGGGAAGACTCTCAGGGTTGCTATTCCAAAGAGAAACTGGTTACCACTGACATTCACTCTAAGCCAAGAGGGCCCAAAATACAGCCATCAAGTGGAGCTTGGGCAGGGACCCATTGTGATCCAATCTATGAGCTTCAGAATGAACAGGGACTGTAATCTTATAAATGGAAAGAACCACAAGAATAAAATGACTGAAACTAAATGTATTTAAATGACAACATGATAGGACAATCTCCATAACAGAACACTAGCAATAAGACCAGACTGTTAGCTAGCTTTGGGTTTTTTTTTGTTGTTGTTGTTGTTGTTTTTAATGAGGGATGCCTTTCTGGGAGAAAGAGGGATATATAGACAAATGCAGCTTTCCTGGCTTTAGCTAAAACCCCCTTTCTGCAAGGAGCCTTTCCAATCCCCCTTAAGGCTAGTGCCTTCCTTAGGCTGATTATCACCAAATGATCCTACATATATCTTGTTTGTATATAGCTAATTGTACAATTACTCCCATTAGACTGGTAGCTCCTTGAAAGCAGGGACTTGTCTTTTGTCTTTCTTTGAATCCCCAGTGTTTTGCACAGAGCTTGGCACATAATAGGTGCTCAATAAATGCTTACTGAATAACTGTTAGTTGACTACAAAAATAAAATATAGCAATAAAATTATTTTTAAAAGAAGAAAAAAGTCAACGAGCACTAAAATCTACTATTATACCCAAGCTGGTATCTAACAGCTTTATCCCCCACTCTGGGTGTCTGAACCACATTCAGCCCTGCCCTAACTCTCATTTCTCCTTCTTCCTCATCCCAAAGTCTCCCCCTTAAGACCACAGAAGAGGCTTGGCTTAAGAATGCCTAGCATACTCTGATGAAACCAGATGTGTTGATGTTAATCTGCCTGATGCTCCAGGAGTTCTCCATAAATATTAATTCAACTGAACCATGCAGATGCACAAAGAATGAAGAAAAAAATGAAAGGAAAAACAGCTATATGGAGAAATTGCAAGAAGCATGAAACGGTGGAGAAGTGAAGAAAGCTCATCCAGGCTCTGACAGCCGGAGGCATTTAGTCCTAAGGAGCCACTGGCAGAAGCTGGGTCACCAAGGACCCTGGAAGTCCATTAGCAACTCAATCAACAATGACCATGAAAACCACCAAGTCTCCCGGGCTCAGAATTATCTTTTATCTTCCCCAGAGAAAGAAGGTGGAAAGAAAGCTTCAGGGACATCCTTCTTCTCTGGGGCCAGTTTTTTCTCCTTACTAAAATGTTTTCTTTCCCTTGACACTCAGTTTACTGGCCATACGAGGCCCTATGGCAGACCTGCAGGGTGGACCTTCTTCTACATGAAGTAGGGTTTGAGCAAAACATCAACACTATGAACTCGCTTCCTCAACTGTGAAATGAAGCGGCTTGGACCTTAAACAACCCTTCTGGCTCTAAATCTATTTCATCTCTTCCTGAGAAATCTTTTATTTGAGGCCAAATGCTCTGAGTCATTCCCTCCCCAGTAAAGGAATGGACCAATTCAAGAAAACAGAACCCAAGGTCAAGTTCGTCCAAAAGGACAGCACTCAAAGTAGAACCTGACAGGGCAGAGAAATACTTGTGAGAACCCGCATGGAGAAGGGGGTTCCCAGGATGGCTTTGCAGGCTTGTGTACACGTGCCTACTTTCTACTTTTCTCCATGAAAGGAAGGAGCAGAACAGGAGAAACTTGGGCCCTCTTCCCAGATCCGGCCCTCCTGTGACTCAGGCATCAAGGAAAAAATAATATTGTGTCAGAGGACAAGTTTAACACCATAGCAGAACACACACACACACAC
This sequence comes from Phalanger gymnotis, assembly GCA_028646595.1. Taxonomy (NCBI): domain Eukaryota; kingdom Metazoa; phylum Chordata; class Mammalia; order Diprotodontia; family Phalangeridae; genus Phalanger; species Phalanger gymnotis. The sequence continues at coordinate 38,697,816 of CM053625.1, forward strand.
ACAGAATTGCTGTCAAGCGGATAACACAGGGAACCAAGTGAATCTCTCAGGGCTCCCTAGACAGAAAGGGTCTCTACCCACAAGAACGGACCACCCGCCCTCAGGGAAGCTGGGCATCAAAAGGCAGCTTGGGCTATTTTTGGCAGCCCCAATCATTTACATGTGAAGTTTTGGGGACGTAGCCCAAAATGTGGTATTCAAACTACTGTTTGTTCTCACAGCTTCTCCTCCACCCAAAATATTTCATTCCTACCTAATGTCCTGGCAGTTGGCATTCACCCGAAACAGAAATCCCGATGGATTCTTCTGAAGCCACTTTCTTTCTCATCTCTCCCATCCTTCTCTGACTTCTCATTCACCATCTGTCCCTGCAGCATTCATAACCACCCACAGACCACTCATTTTGTGGTCAAGCCATCTACCAGTCAGGTGGAGGGGCCAGGTCTTTGATAAATACCAGTCAGCAGAATCCACCCAGCCTCTAAAGTGACCTTATTCTTCCAGAGATGCTGGAATAACAGGCATAGTTAGCAGGGATTAACTACAGTGAGGATGTGTAAACAAGTTCCCAGGATAGATAGAGAAGGGCCTACATTTATGAACAAGTCACTAAACTCCTTGGGCCTCAATTTCCTCATTTGCAAAATAAGGTTGGAACCACTGACATCAGAGATCCTTCTCAACTCTAGAGCTGACATCCTAAATCCCACATGTGTATGTTTGACATATCTGGGGACACCAACGGAGGAGGAGGCTGGGATGGAGAAGAATGGAGTGAGAAGTACAGGGCCCTCGCTAAGAACACAATTTACCTTTCTTCCGGGCTTGGGAGATGATGTCTGCAGCACTCTTGCTCATGACCTTGGTGATATAGAGAGGGCAGTTGGTTTGACTGGCAATAGTGATCGCCCGAAAAACAGCCTCTGCTTCCAGCTAAAAGGAAAGCAATCCAGACATCAGAAAGACCAAGGACCACCCTCCCCAACAAAGCTGCCAGTCCTTCCGCCTCCCAGAGCCCGGGTGCCATTCCTCATGGAGATGAGTGGTGACGAGCTAACACAGAAGGAAGCTGAATTTTTCAGCCGGCTCTGTTTGTTAAATGAACACCCATCCCATGTCTGTACCTAAACAAGGTTGAAAAAATATTATAGCCTTTATCTTCCCATCCCACTAAATGGTGCACCCCACCCCTATGGGCAAACACCATCAGAGTACCAGAATGTCTGTCTAAAACACTCAGCAAACATCAGCTGAACCACAGCTTGAAACCCTGGTACCTTCTGAGTAACAGAACTGCAAGGTAAAGTCCAAGGGGTTGGTCACACCATAAATTAATTAATCCTTCCTTACCACCTGGGTGAGGTCACAAGCTTAAGAGAACATTATGTAGGATACCCCCAAGATTAAATCCAATCCTTATAAACCCAAAGCTGGGATTCTGGAACATAGCTTATAACTGCCATAAACTGTAATTGATTCATTCACTAAGATATCACAAAGCCCTTTTAAATTCATTACCTCTATAATTCCCCCAGAGTTATCAGTACACTTTCCTATCTCCAAGCACCTTGTATTTACTCATCCTATCTCTTGGCTTCCCTGGCCTTCAGTTCCCTTGTCTGTAAAATAAGGGAATTGGGTTTGATAACCTCAGAAGGTCCTTCTAGCTATCATTTTATGATCTGTGTATATGCTATACATGGTCCAGCAGAATATAAATTCAACAGTAGAAAATAGTTTTATTTTTTCTGTGTATCTAATTGTAGTACCTTGCAGATGCTTAATGAATAATTTTTAACTGAACCGAAGCAGGAGACAGTAGAGAATTGGGGGACTATGGGTACAAGATGTCACATATACCAATAGATGTGTGGTTTCTGTGTTAGTAGGATCTGTGTAAATGTTCTACTTGGCTGCAAGGGAGGAAGTGACCCGTATTTTTAAAAGTCTATACCTATTTTATCTAATTTTTTTTTAGAAAAGAATACAATGGGAAGGCTTTATACAAATGGCAGCTTTTCCGTAAACGTTTTCCTTTGGTTTAATAAGAACGTATAAGTAGAACCTATGTCGGACTGCACGCCGTCTTGGGAAGGAGGGAGGAAAGGCAGGGGGAGAAAATTTAAAACTCAAAATCTTATGGAAATGAATGTTGAAAATTAAAAATAAATTAATTATTTAAAAAAATAAATGTCTTACTTTGCATGAGGGATGATGGAACAGGAAGTGACTTATTTCTATTTAGATATGTACTTATTGTATCTATTTCAAAATAAATCCATTTTAATTTTTTATGAAAGAATACAGTGGAAGGGTTTTGTACAACTGTTGATAGGTTTTCTGTAATGTTTTACTTTGCACGAGAGAAGACAGCAGGAAGTGACTTATTTCTAAGTCTATATATATTTTAGGTATATATCAAACTTATTTTAAAATCAACCAATTTTAATTAATAATTTTTGAAAAAAAATACATTGGGAAAAACATGGCTTGCAGACAACATAAGCCTGAATAGTTGAGTCTACTTATCACAAGCTACTTTTTCCCCTCTGGGGAAGAAAGGTGACATTGGGCTTCAAGATGACCAAGTAGGAAGCTGCTGACCCTGCTATCTCTCCGACTATTATCTTCTCCAGTTTCTCTGGAGCCTCTGGGTTCCAGTGCTTGAAGGCACCACTCAAGGTACAGCCAAGGTACGCTTTGAACTAGAGAGGGCCTGCCTTGTTCCCTGATAAGCCCTCCTCTGAGCAGCTGTCTTGACCACTTCAGCTCCCTATGACCTCAACCCTGGCCTCTGATCTCTCTCTCTCTCTCTCCCAGTGCGGTGTGGATTCCCAGCACTTTGGCAACCTGACTATCTTTGGAAGGTTACATCACCCTCTCTGACTTCACCCACAAGGGCTTCCAAGGTTCTGACAGATGCTACAGCTGAAAGGCCTCTTATTAAAAAGAAGAAAGGGAGAAAGAGAGAGGGAGCCAAACCAGAGAAGGCAAAAATAGGCCTTTCGTTGAAATCCCCTGGCCTCTGGCCCACTGCAGACTCCCTCAGTGACCCAGCTGAAGGAATCTATCTTGCAAGCACATCTCCTCAGTGGTTAGCCTTTAGAAATGGTTTCTAGAATGGCGCCGATTAGCCCAAACCAACCTACCCTGCGGAATTAATCTGGTTTTGCTTCCCACATGGTGGTGACTGACTTTATAGGCAAGATGTATCTGGCCTATACGCCAGGGTCAAAAGCTGTTAATGAATTCCAATGACAAATTCAAGTAACAGCAAAAAGAAGGAATCATTACAAGTGGGAGGGACAAGACAGAACTAGATACTTCTGTTTAGGGGTTTCTGCCTCCTATAACCAAGATATTGGCTTAGAATCATGGAACAGGAAGGGAGTTCTATTCATTTACAGGCATGACACAGAATCAGTTCTGGGAGGCCCACTACATATTGCCAGCAGGCCAGCCTTTGCAATGCCAAACTACTATTTACCATGGGGTTAAACAACTCCCAGTCCTATAGGCAGATGCCAACATGTCAAGTGAGTGCTACTCTGGAGACACCCATACAAACTCTCCCACCGTACTCCTCCTTCCCCCCGCCCCTCGCTCCCTCCCCCATCCCCTCACCAATCCTGAGTCCAGTAGATAAATGAAATATGACGTGGCTGGGTTTTACAGGGGCATGAATGTTGTACTTGGAGTAGGGAAGAAACTAGTTCGAATCCTGCCTCTGACACTTCCTAGCTGGATAAGCCCAGGTAAGTAAACCTCTCTCAGTCTCAGCTCCTCCATCTGTGAAAGGGGGATAATACTAGCACTCAACCTCACAAGGCTGATATGAAGATTAAATGAAATTAAATAAAAGAGCTTTGCAAGCCCCAGAGAAATATACAAATGTTAGCTATTTTACTCATGATGATATAAAGACCACTATCATTCAAAAGAACTATCAATTCCAGAATGGGAGGGAATTCTGGTAACTGTAGTTTTGGAGGACATGGAATACTTAATGATCAAACTTATATAAAACCTATAGAATGCGGCTGAAATAATTTCTCAACCACCCATGGATCCACACGAAAAAGTTCAAGTCAATGATTCTGGGATTGGAAAAAATTGAAACATGATCCACAGTCACTCAGTCATGAAGGAGTTCAGAAGTTTCCCTCCCACTGCCATTCCCAAAAGTCTATGCATTTCACCTGCCTTAATGAGATTAGAAGGGGGACATCCCCTGTCTCTCAGCAATCCCTTCCCAATTTGGATGTGCTCTCTGTTTGTGTCGGCCAAAGAAAACCTTTGATAAAATGCTTCAATATAGTTTCCCTCTCTTTGTCGATTTTTCTCCAACTCCAAGATGAGTGTGTGCACGAATGTATGTGTAAGTAATACGCAGCTGTGTGTATGGGGAGGGGCGGGGTGGAGGGAAATACACTAGGAGTGACTGCCAAACATAAATGCATCTGACATAAAACAAGCTGGAGGAAGAAAACCAGCTTCTGATAAGAGCGTGTCTCCAGAGGGGGCCCCCGGAGGAAGACAACCGAGGGCCCCAGCTTTTGTTTCTTTCCTTCATTTTTGCCACTTACCTCCTCTGGTCTACTCAGCACATGGCCTTCGGGGCCAGTTATTCCTATCTCCAACATCCGGGTTTGTTCCTAGAGGGATGAGAAAAGCCAGATGTCAACAGATACCAACTAACTGCATCAATTAAGAAGGTGGTGAATTCTAAAAAATGTTTCCATCTAAGGATGGAAAAAGAAAATGGAACCACAAGAATGGTTAGAGAACTACTGAGCCCAACATCTCTCATTTTATAGATGGGGAAACTGAGGTCCAGAGAGAGAGGAAACAACCTCAACGAGATGATACAGGTAGGTGGCGGAGATGAGATCTGAACCTAGGGAGGCAGTGGTGACAGCTACTAACCCAGGTTCAATTCCTTTTCTAATACTTTTTATCAGTATGACCTTGGGCAAGTCAACCTAATTTCTACAGGCCTTTATTTTCTTCATCTGCAAAATGAGGATGCTGGACCAAATGACCTCTGAGCTTCCTTTCTATTTAAGCTCTATAATCCCTTAAATTAAATCCAGTCCTCATACTCTACCTCCTGCTGCTCAACGGGGCAGACTCCTATCAAATTATATTATTATCTTTTACTTCGAGCCAGCAACATTCTACGTGTATGACATACCACTTCTCCATATCTGACCTCTGACACTGAATTACAGGCATAGAAAGACAATTCTCTAGAACCCATCTGCTATGCTGGCCTGGCAGGAGGGAGTGGTAACCACAGAAGTAATGAAGCTGTCGAAATCACACATACTTCCAAGCCTCCAGGTGTGTGCACCTGGAGCGTGCACGTGCGTGCATTTCAAACCACAAAATAATGCAGGAATGTCCTTCAGGAAAAAGCTAATACTCTTAAGAGGAGAATGCTTCTATCTGGCGAGCACTGTGTTGTTCAACTGAACTAGAATTGGGTTAGAGAGACATCACTGTATTCTGAACCTTCCCTACTGAACCATTTGCTACGTAATGGCAAGAAGGACTAAAGGACATTTCATTTCTCATCTGCAATTCAGTAAGACTTTATGGAGCCTATCCCATTCATCCCTCTCTCTAGCGCCATCTCCTCCGGACACCAACCCCCATCCTCACTTACTAGCTGGCAGGAAGAGCATGCAGTGGGGATAACTATAAGAGAATAATGTTACTAATTTGTTTGCCTCAGAACAGAATCCCCCCCACCCCTCACCACCACCAAGATAAGCTCTAGGATACTTTGGCAACCTAACAACAATAGCATAGATAAGAGAGAATCTGTGTGGGATAATGGAAGGAGTGCTGGATTTGAGGTCCAAGGACGTGGGTTCAAATCTTAGCTCTACTGCTGATTCCTTGAGTAAACTTGAAGCAAGCTATCTGCTTTCTAGGGCCCTCAGTTTCTTCATCTGTAAAATGAAGAGTTTGACCATCTCTTCCACCTCTAAATTCTGTGACCCTATAAATCACAGGCTGACCTCTAAATCAGCAAACCACCTTCCCCACTCTCCAGAATAAGGCTGCTGAGTTAGAGGGCTTATGGGCTGTCAAATTAGGACAGCGATCCTGGAATGATCCGTGACAGGCCATCCTGATTCTTTTAAAATAACAAGCTTTATTCCAAGAACGCGTAAGATCATCGAGAGCCTGGTCTATTGTTCTGGAAGTTTGCTTTGGTCATTCTGGGGTAGAAAATGGAGATAACATACATCTTTGAAGTGTTCATCTCCACAGGAATGAAAAGGCCTTCCTTTGTTTGGGAGCAATGAGGTGTTGAGAGCAAAAACAATTCTTCAGTGTGAAAGGCAGGGACTCATTCAGATCCACCAGGCAATAATTTTTATTCTTATGAAAAAGCAAGAACAAAAATGGACTGGGCACTGAGATTATCCATATTTTATATGCTTACTTGTACAAACAGTGCCTAAACGAGGAGACTTTGGTCCCAGTTTCTTTTGTGTGTGTACGTGTGTGTGTGTGTCTACCTCCCTTCTTCATCCCCTCACTGATTCCATTCCTGGTCAATGCAGAAGTGTGTGTGTCTGTGTGTGTGTGTGTCTGTCTGTCTGTCTGTCTACCTTCTTCATCCCCTCACTGATTCCATTCCTGGTCAACGCAGAAGCGTGTGTGTGTGTGTCTGTCTGTCTGTCTGTCTACCTCCCTTCTTCATCCACTCACTGATTCCATTCCTGGTCAATGCAGAAGCTTTCACATGCTCTGTTTCCAACCTGGGCAGATACACCTCTCCCTAGGCAGCCTGGTAGCTCCATATTTACGGAGGCTCACCCTATGGATGCCATACTTGGTGTGAACACACCCAATCAGCTCAGCCCTACTGTAGCACAGAATTCCCAGCTCAAGTGACATTACTGCCCAGGCTGCAGCTAAATCTAGGACAAGTTCTCCTCTATAAAATGCAGGAAGTGGTGGGATTCAAATAAATTAACAACCAGTTCTCCATGGAACCGAGCTGAGGTACCCACCCACCCACCCACCCCTAATGTGGTGGCCGCAGGCCCCCCCCCACTAACAACTGATTTGCCAAACTCAACCTAAAATTGGGTCCCCCTTCTGCCTAACCACCGCGAACCGGTTGAATCTCACCACTGAACGATCTCCAAGGTGCCTTCCACTTACCAAATACCAGCCAAGCACCTGCTGACGATACCCTCACATGAGCTCTAGGCAGTTCAGCCGCAGAAGGGGCAAGAAAGCCCAGGCTCTTAGATTCTGCTGTTACTCTACAATCTTATGATGCAGATTTTTGGTTTTTCTACTCTATACTAAAAGGAGCCAAGTTTGGCTCTCCTTCTTAGTTCCTTTTACATAAGGATTTCGAAATCCCAGGGTACATCTGCCGTCTTCTGTCAGACAACAAGATCTCTCATAGCCAAGATGAAACTTAATAAACAATACCAGAAATTCCTCCAAATGGAAAAGTGCCCTCAATCGTTTCTTGTCTGCAGGGAGGCAATAGCCCCAAATGCCCTTTGGCATCAAGAAACTCAGAATCAAAGGCACACTGTCTTAGGAGAAAAGACAAGCAAGGGAGTTTCTTTAAAAAAGCTATATACTTTCAATGTAGCAGAGATTCAGATTTGGTGGGGAGCTCAGGGGCCATCAAGTTATTTAATAGATAAGGAAACTGTGGCTGGAAGAGAGAAGTAACTCACCCAAGATCACACAGCTGGGAAATAACCAGAATACTGATGAAACTTCGAAGACTAGGCAGGGCCTTATCCACTATACCATTCTGCCTTCTCAAAATAAGTCAAGAAGCATCCAATGTGGGTCTATGGAGAATCCTGATGAAGCAGCTTTGGCACTCAAAGAAGAGTTTCTGGCCCTCAAAGAGTAAGTGAGAGCTTCTATCTAAGGCTACTGTGGCTTCTCCTCCTTTTCAACCCTCACACAAGGTGTCTGGAACATCTCTGGGGGCACCTGGGAAGACGCTGTCAGAGTTTCCCATACACACAGCTATTCCTCTCCCACGGTCCTAAGAATGCTGAGGGGATACAATGTCCCTTCATCTTCCCCAAACAGGACAAAATCCAGAGTCTGACAGTTGCATGAGGAGAACTCTGCCTGACAGACAAGGCTGGAGCCAGAGAGCTGGAAGAGTCTGTGGGAAGACTCTTCACCCTGACTGGAACCACTCCAAGTCCTGATAGATCTAAGCACATTCTTACCCCCACTTTGGTAGACACGTTCACCAAGCCTGGGAAAACTTCTGAGAAAAAGAGCTAGGTGGTGTTGCAGACAGAGCACCGGGCCTGGAGTCAGGAAGACCCGAGTTCAAATGTGACCTCAGACACCTGCTGGCTGTGTGATCCTGGGCAAGTCATTTAACTCCTGCTTGCTGCAGTTATAGCAGCATCCACTTCCCAAGGTTGCTATGAGGTTCAAATGAAATAATCACGTAAAGCGGTTATGAGAAAAAAAATGAAATGTCTGTAAAGTACTTTGCATCCCTTAAAGTGCCATGTAAATGCTGGTTATAATTATTATCAGCATCAGTTATGATTATGGTTATCGTACCCAAGCAGTTGATGGAAGAGTTTTTTGGGGAGTTTTGGGGGGGGGAATCGAGCACGTCTAGTGGAAAAGTCAATGGATTTGTAGTCAAGAAAACTAAGCTGAAATCCCGGTTCGGCTGCTAAATAAGTTATGCTGACATCAGGAAAGGCACGGAATCATGCACACTGTTAACTGGAAGGGAAACCAGAGGCCGTGTGGTCCAATGCTTACTTGATGCAGAGACCTCCCCTACGACCCCTCCCTGGCCATCTAGCATCTACCTCAGTGACGAGGAAGAACTCCCTCCCTCTGCAGGTGGCTAATGCCTTGCACTTTTGGACAGCACTCATCCTTGGAAAGCTTTTCCCCACTATGCACTAAAACCTGCTTCTCTGTCCCAGCCTAACCCCTCCCTCCATGTGAAATCCTTCAAAATCCACTCCAAGGCTCAGTTTCCACCTCTCAGTAAAATGGGGAAATCCCTATCTCCTAACTACCACCTGCCTCCTAGGGCTGTTATAAACCACTTAGCTGTACTATAGAAAGGCAAGTTGTTACTTTTACTAACAAAAGAGCTGACCCATCTGTTCCATTCCCTTCCTTCTGGGAGTCTCCACTGCTGGATACGTGCAAGCCCAAGCCGGGCTAGTTCTTTTCCATAATGCATCTCCTCATCTAACCCATTTAGCAAGCAGATAGAACTTCCTGCTTCCTTACAAATGATCCGCTTGGGCTCTGGGGCTTAACTTTCATCACTCTTACGGCAAGTCATTCAATATGCCCAGGAAATCAATGGAATTTCTCCAGCCCTTTAAAATACATTCTTTTAGCATCTCAAGGCAGTTAAGTTCTACAATCCCCATCAGGTTCAGTCTTAATTTTAAAAAAATCATTTCCCCTTTTCCACTCCGAGATAGAGCCTGCTCCAAAAAGGATTTCCTTTTAGGATAATGACTCTCAAGCAACTGGGTCTTGTTTTCACTGTAGGAAAAATCGCCACTAACTTTCAGGAGAGCAACACAGAGCTCTGGAAGGAGCAATGCACCAGGAATCAGACAATCTGGGTTTAAACCCTGTTGCTATTCAGTAGTTTCAGTCATGTCCAACTCTTCCTGACCCCTTTTGGGGTTTGCTTGAAAAAGATATTGGACTGGTTTGCCATTTTCATTTTACAGATGAGGAAACTGAGGCAAACAGGATTAAGTGACTTGCTAGAAAGGGTCTGAGGCAAGATTTGAACTCAGGAAGATGAGTCTTCCTGACTCCAGGCCCAGCACATTATCCATTGTGCCACTCAGCTGCCCCAATAATAATTTTATAAAATGATTTACCTATATTAGCTCATTTGAACCTCACAATAACTCTGAAGTAGATGTTTTTGCTGTCCCTATTTTACAGAAAAGGAAACTGAAGTTGAGAGTTTTTTTGTTTGGGAATCTGATCAAACGAACCCTGAGAAACAGCGTGTCTAGTGGAAAAGTCAATAGTGGAAAGAACGCTGAACCTGGAGTCTTGGGTTCGAATCCTGCCTCATTCACCAGGAAGTCATTTAACCACCACGGAGTGAGTTCTATGGTGCCTTCCAGCTCGAAATTTACTACCCAATGGCCTAAGGTCAACGTAAATATGTGGTGCATTCCAGCAGAGGGAAGCCTGGGGATCCAGATGGAAAGCACATTCTCACTTGCTCACCTGCGCGATGATATCTCCATTTTCTGCATGAACCTGGGCAATGGCACCCAGTTCTGCGAGGCAGCTAAAGATCTCATAGAGCTGAAACAGAAAAGGATACCAGTTGTCTTCATTTGAAAGCCTATGCTTGTGAACATCTTGAAAAGAAAATTTTGAACACACTCAAATGCCCAAAGGAAAACCTTCTTCTTGGGGCTCTGGTTGGCTCATGAAGAAAAATGCTTTCAGGATGAAAGAGACTGGCACTGGAAACCGGGTCAGCATGACTGGCTCCGGTAGCCATCCCCAGAAGAATGGAGAGGCATTCTGACAAAGGGAATCTTGGGAGAGGGGAATTCAAGGGGTAATGTATTTCCTTAATATCCTGGATCACTTCTTGGACTTGGCCCCAAGCCATCCCCTAAGTGGGATGGAGATGGCCTTGGGGCTTGTTAATAACACATCTGGTGATTCATAACTACCTTGGTTCTCAGAGAGGCCTCATCTCTGATCTAGACTTCCCTTTCCCCTGGGAAACAGAGGCCCAGTCAACCACATCCCTCCCCTTGACTTCTACACCCCCGAGGATCTCCTTGGGAAAGCAGTCAGAGATAGGCTGATATTAATCCCTCTGATACAGAACACTCCTAATGCTGCTGGAGTGAGACCCCCCAAGGCTACACTAAGCTGGGGCCGTGGGGTAAAGGAGACAGAAGGGAAGCAGTAAAAGGAGATGCAGAGAACCATCCCCCTCCCCAGCTGTCTTTCAAAGGAGGCTGCCCCCCGTGGAAACTCCAGCTCTGGCTCCCCAGGACTGTGGGAACCCTGCCTACTGCCTTATTAAATATGTAGCTGGAGCTGCTCTAGATTCAAATGGAACTCTGGCTGTCTCCAAGGGTGACCATGGCACTCCCCAGGGCCAAAGAAGCTGAGGCCCTGGATAAACCAGCCCCACCCAGGCACTCCCAAACCAGATGGCCACATCATTGTTACCTCTGTGTTGGAGACCTGATACAAATCCTTGTAAGCCATGTAAACCATGAAGGAGTTGACGCCTGTAAAAAACAACAACAACAACAAAAAAAAAAACATTTAAAAGGCAGGAGTTGGAGAGAGGAGAGAAACAAGAGAGAGGCAAATGTAGCCCACATTTCCCACAGTTTCTCTAAAGGACACAGGCTCTGGAGACACAGGACCTGGGTTTAACATTTGCTACCTGTATAACTTTGAGCAAGCCAATTAACTTCTCTGAGACTTGGTTTTCTCAGCCAAAATGAAGGAGCTGGACCTGGTGGTCACTGGGTCCTCTGAGGTCCTTATCTCTAAATCTAGGAACCCACAATTCTATTCACTACAGCCTTTACTGACACCTGCCTGGACTAGATTACCAAAGCCTCCAGCAGGGGTTCCCAACTCCAGTCTCCACCCCCTTCACGCTGCTTCCAGAATGATTTCACTCAGGCATAGCACTGATCACACGACTCCACTGCTCAAAAACCAGTCAGTGGCTCCCTAAGTGTATAAATATTTAAGTTCAGACTCTTTTGCTTTGCGTTCAGTCATTTTTCAGTCATGTCCAACACTCTGCCACCCCATTGGGGGTTGTCTTGGCAGAGATACTGGAATGGTTTGCCATTTCCTTCTCCAGCTCATTTTATAGATGAGGAAACTGAGGCAAACGGGGTTAAGAGACTTGCCCAAGGTCACACAGCCACTAAGTGTCTGGAGCCAGATTTGAACTCAGGAAGATTAGTCTTCCTGATTCCAAGTCCAGCGTTCTGCCCACTGTGCCACCTAGCTACCCAGTTCAACCATTGAATTCCTTTAAATGCAACCTCTTTTGTGAAGGGTCTCCTTGACCTTCCCGTCAAATGACCTTACTCGCCCTCTCATAGCACCTTATTAATTGCATTAAACTCTCTATATAGCATTGTTCATCATAGTTATCCAAGTGTCTTAGTCTCATGATCCATGAGGCAGCAATCTCTCTCACACTTAGCACAGTGTTCTGCACAAGCAGGCACTAAATACAAGTGTTTGTCAAATAAATGCAACAAGAAGGTTTTAAAAAATTAAATAAATGAATGAGTGACCATGATCACAGAACCACAGATTAGGGCTAGAAGAGACCTCAGATGCCAAGTAGTCTCAACCCCACATTCACACATAATTAAGAAAAGTTAAATGCCATCCCCGAGGTCACATGTAGTAAGCAACGTACCCAAGATTTGAGCCCACACCCTTGGACTCCAAACACAGCCCTCTTTCCAATGTACCAGCCTGATGACTCTCCTGCCTTCTGATGGGTCACTTTTGTCAAACACCAAGAAGATATCGTTATCGTGAAGATTCCCATACCTCCTTACGGCACAGAAAGACCCTCATATCTATAACATGAAACCCAACAGTCATGAGGCAAGACTTATTTTGAATTTACAAATGGCTGGAAGGAAAACACTTAACTTTGTTTTCTAAAGAACAGACCACACTGATTACAGTTTTGCAAAATCTAAGCTGGAAAGGACAATCTGGTCCAATCCAATGTTGTAATCTTTTGGCTCACCATTCTGTCATCCAATGAGTTTTGTCTATCCCTCCCAGCTCTGTGTCATCTGCATTTGATAAGAGTGCTAACTACGTTTTTATTCAAGCAGGTCGTTAAAATTAGTGGAAAACACGAGAGACCAAGCACAAATTACTGGAGCACTCCATGAGAAACATCCTTCCAAGGTGATGTTGAGCCATGAACAACTTCTCATGTGTGTGCATCTCAGGATCCTAACACTGATCCAGAGGAGGAAGGGACCTCAGAAAGCTTGGCTGCTCATTCCACACTGGAGATAGCGAGAGCTAAGGGGAACTAAACTATCTTTTTCTATTAAGAAAAATCTCTTTGCCCTAATCCTCGATTCACAGGCTTCTTGCTTAGGGAGCTGAGGGTATCTGTGAGATTCATGTGCTATCTCCAAAGGCAGTGAGGGAAGGGATGCAGGGCACCTCTTCCTAGGGCAACCCCATCTCCTGTTACATATGAAGAAGGTATTGTAGAAGAAGGGTCATGGAAGAGAGGAGAGTGCCTAGGGAGATATCACTTACCCTTTCCATACCCCTTTAAAAACCCTCACTTGATCTGCCCATCCCCACACTAGCTACTGTCCTGTATCTCTCCTCCTTTTCATGGCTAAAGTCCTTGAGAAAGAATCTGTAATAATGCCTCTACTTCCTTCCCTCTCATTTGATGTAAGACCCTCTGCTCATCACTCGACCAAAAGCACTCTCTCCAAAGTTACCAATAGTCTCTCAACTGCCAAAACAAATGACCCACCCCCCCCCATTCCTCCACCTTCTGGACCTCTGCAACCACAGATGCCAGTCATGCTCTTGGGTATATTCTCTTCTCCCCATGTTTTCGTGACACCAGCTTCTCCTCTTCTCTCCTCCTTCCTGTCTGACTGCTCCTTGTCAGCCTCTCGGGACCGCGTATCTAGCCTTGACCTCTCTCCTAATATCTCCGTTCTTGGACACCTTGAACTAGACGTCCTGGAGACACCTTAAACTCAGCACGTCCAAAACCGAGCTCATTATCTTCCCTCCCCCCCCAGACATGCCCCTTTTCCTAACTTCCCCTGTTTCTGTCAGGGGCACTACCATTGTTTCTAGTCCCCCAAGCTCGAAACCAAAGAGTCATCCTTGACACTGTCTAAACCCTCACGTGCAGCATGTGGCCAATACAATTCTATCTTTACAACATCTCTTACGTGCATTCTCTCTTCTGAAAATGCCTCCATCTTGATGCAGACCCTCATCACCTCACGCTGCTGGCTGGTCTCTCTGCCTCAAGTCTCTCCTCACTCCAGTCCACCTTTCACTCAGCCATCGAAGCTCAGGTCTAACCATGCCATGACCCCCTTTTCCAATAAACTCCGGTTAGCTCTCCATCACCTCCGGTATCAAAGAGAAAATCCCCCGGCCTTTAAAGCCCTTCATAACCCGGGCCCCTCCTCCCTTTCCAGGCTTCTCACACCTCACTTCTCTCCATCTAATCCGCGAGCCAGTGACGTTGGCCGCCTTGCATAAGACACTCCAACTTTGCATTTCCACTGGCTGCTCCCCATTCTTAGATGTCTCTACCTCCTGGTTTCCCTGGCTTTCTTCAAACCTCACCTAGAACACCACCTGCGGAAAGAAGCCGTTCCTGACCCCCTTAATACCACCATCTTCCCTCAAAGGGTCTACAATTCATCCTGTATATGCTGGTTTGCATGCCTCTCCCCTGTTAGAATGAGTTCTTTGAAGGCATGGAATGTTTTAGCCTTTTTTTGTACCCTCAGCATTTAGCACAGGGGCAACTAGGTGGTGCAGTGGACAGAGCATTTGACCTGGAGTCAGAAAGACCTGAATTCAAATCTTGCCTCAGACATTTACTAGCTTGTGACCCTGGGCAAGTCACTTAACTACTGTTCAACTCAGTTTCTTCATTTGTAAAGTAGGGGTAAAAAGAGTACTTTCATCCCAGGGTGGGTTATGAGAATCAAATAAGATATCTGTAAACTCCAAAGCACTATGAAAATGCTAGCTGTTGTTACTGCTATGATATTATAACATTATATATTATATATTGCTATAATAATAATAGCAATAAATAAAAGCTTATTGATTGA
>CM053625.1:38713212-38760666 GCA_028646595.1 Phalanger gymnotis
CTGAGACTGAGATACTCGATTTCTTTAATAAAAAACATATTCAGAAACTCCCTGCCCTGCCCCGCCCCCATGAAATCATTCCACAAGATGGCAAAAGGAGCTCACACAAAGATAAAAACCAGGCTGCAACAAGACAAAAGCAAAATGTGAGGTTTTCTGGGGTCTCAGGAGCTTCCCACTAGACATCTAGAACAATCTTTACATTCCTTGTCCCAAGGCCCCGCATCTGGGATCCAGGTCAATCTCCCAGGGGCAAAGTTAACTCGGCTTAGCCCAGGCTGTTTTCCCCACCCCTTGGTTCACAACATCCACCTCCCTCCCTTGGTAGTGGCAGGCAGCGTGGGAGGGTGGTGGTAACTCCAGCCATCCTGACTTCCACCGCATCCTGGCCTGCAGCGGACATCCTGCAGCATCACAGAGAGGACGATGCCAAGCAACTGCCCTCGAGCTTCCTCTAAGTGCCAGATCCAGGTCTGTGAGGTCACGGTGTCTGAATTATAAACTCTATGAAGGCAGGGCCTTTGTCTACATCTGCCATTATTTACTCCTTGAGGAAGTCACATTTAGCCCCGAGGAAGTCGTTTCATTTTTCTGGGCGTAATTTTCTTCATGGGCAAAATGAGGGGGTTTGAACGAGACGAGCTCTAAGCTTCCTTCCAGCTCTAGATTTGTGCTAATAGTCTCCTGACTTTGTTTTCTTTTTTTTTTGTTTCTTTGTTTTTGGCAGGGCAATTGGGGTTAAGTGACTTGCCCAAGGTCACACAGCTAGTGCATGTGTCAAGTGTCTAAGGCTGGATTTGAACTCAGGTCCTCCTGACTTCAGGGCCGGTGGTCTACTCACTGCACCACTTAGCTGCCCTGACTGTTTTCTTATTGAATTAGTATTTGTAATTTAAGAACAACAATGATCCTGCATCCAATAAAAATTTTGTTTGTGGCATAATTTCTTTGAGGCCTAGTCAGACGGCTTCAGTCACTGGGTCTGTGGGAGTCAGGTCACTCCTTTCAGTATGAGCCAGATCTAGCCTTGCTGTCTTGACATTTGGTCCCCTTGAAACCTTTCCCCATCCCCTCACCCACAGAGGAGATTAATGGTGCTCAGATAGAGGAAGCTAACTAGACCTGCTTTACTCCATCTCCCTCCCCCCCGACCCCGCCACCCCCATCCGGGTAGCAGAAAGCATAGTCCCAAGACTATTCGCACTATCAAATTCAGCCAAAGTGCACTTATCAGAAAGGAAATGCATCAAACCACTACTTAATAATGTCTGGCACCAAACCAGGGGCTCTTGTGGGCAAGGCAGCTGCTGAGAAATCAGCTGGTAGGGATCAGGCCCCTCCTCCTGGCTGGGGGAAAAAACCTGAGTATCTTTGCTCAAGCAACCTCTAATTGCATCTGGTATGCCTGATGCAATCCTGTGGAGGGGGAGATGAGAGGGAAGAAGAAGGTTCTCCTCCTCCGACTGGCAAAGAAGAAAACAAAAGCTGGACCCTTCTGGGATACCTTTCACCAGCAGGATAAAACTCTTGAGGATAGACAGAGCTAGGGAGGGAGGGAAGGACAAAGGAAAGAAAGGAGGGAAGGAGCAAGACAAGAAGGGAGGCAGGAAGGAAGGAAAAAAAAGAAGAAAAGGGAGGGAGGGAAGAGGGAGAGGAAGAAAAGATAGCTACCACTAGACCCCTTACTAATCTTAAAGAAGGCTGTCCAAATATTCTGCAATACCAGATAACACCATTTTAATCCTCTCTTTAACAAGGCCTGCAAATCCCAAGGATCTGTTCATTCTTAAGCTAATTCTCTGCCACTCTTTCTCTGCATACCCCATTCCTCCTAGATTCAACTCTGCTGCTCCAATGGGTTAAAATGGTCTCTCCTCTGTCTACCTCCCCTTGGGAACTAGTTTCTGACAGGCTGGCCCAGAAAGTCTTCCTCTGCCCCATCTCAGGACCCAGATCTTCCAATGCTTGTTATGCTAACACAAGTGGACAGCAAGTTACCTCTCCATTTTCCACCCATCTGCACCACAGATCCCTACCATGTAGACAATGGACAACTAATTCTATACCTAATACAGTCTCGCTCACCTCCCAGGTCAATTTAACTAGTAAGATCTTAAGAATTAAAGATGGGAGAAGCATATGACTTGGCCCAGAAAATGACTCTTGATTACCACACGGACTGACTAATCAACCTCTGACTTTTAGGGGAAAAAGGACTGAATAAATACAGCTGACTCAACTTACTGATCATGGTGGTCCCACCAGCTAAGGCGGCTTTAGTCCCTTGGAAGAAGTCGTCTACCGTGGTCATTCCCTTGTACGGCATCTGGAAGTGAGTATGAACATCTATGCCTCCGGGGATTACCATCTTCCCGTGAGCTTCAATGGTCTTCACTCCTCCAGGTACAATCAGATTGTCTCCAATTTGCCTGAAGAGACGGTGACAAAGAGAGTGACAAAGTTCAGAAGAAAGCCCAAAGGACCACCACAAAGGATTTCAACAACTTCTCTCCCCCATGGCTAGAGAGAGTTCCCTATCATGAGTCATTTGAAGCTATGGTGGATCATTGTATTCTAAATCTTTCACGGTTGATTACCGTTACAACATTGCTGTTGCTGTATACAATGTTCTCCTGATTCTTCTCACTTCATTTCTATCAGTTCATGGAAGTCTTCCCAGACTTTTCTGAAACCATCATGCCATCACGATCATACCACAACTTGCCCAGCCATTTCCCGACTGATAGGCATCCCCTCAGTTCCCATTCTTTGCCACCACAAAAAAGAGCTGCTGTAAATATTTTTGCACATATAGGTCCTTTTCCTTTCTCTTTGATCTCCTTGGTACATGTAATATAGTAAAAGCCTTAGAGGAAGGCTTCATTGAGACAGAATAGTGTCGTGGATAAAACAATGGATTAGAAGTCAAGGAGACCTAGGCTCAAATCCCAGGTGGGGGATGAGGAATGCAAAGACCAGAGCTCTGGGGTCCTTTCGGCTACAGATGTGCAAACCTGTGACTGGATCTGAGACCTCCAGCACACGGAGCAGATGGTCTACAGGAGATTTATGGTTCTACACGTGGACAAGAATCCAGTATGAGAAGCTATGGAGGGGGCGTGATTGGCATTCTTGGGGGGGGGGAGTGGCCTTATTAATGAGCTCATCGTTTCACTGAACCATAATAGAAGACAGATCTTGTCTGGACTAAACTTTGGACATCTCCTCCAAGGTACAGATCATAGAGCTTGGCACACCACAACAAACACTTAACAAATATTTGTTGAATCGAAAGAATGTGGTTTTTTTTCCTCAACAGAAGGGAATCAGATGCATATCTTTTAGTTATTTTGTGGGTTTGCTACTTTTGCTATTTTTATTTTTGCCATATTTGGCATTTTTATTTGGTTTTAATTGGGGCCTTAAGACTATAGAGGTAACAGTATTTGGGGATCCTAAGTAGAATAAATGAAAATGAAAAATTAGAGGAAATGTCAGATAAAGTTAAATAAAAGAGGAGGGCAATGCTTTTTTTTATTTAAAAAAAAATATTGACTTAATTAAAGAATAGGGACTCTTCTATCCTAGAAATCAGTTCACCTTGGTTAAAGGAGAACAATCGGGTGTTTGGAGCTTTGGTCAGCTGAGTCAGCTCTTGCCTCAGTTTCCAGTTTCAGCCCCTCCCCTGCTCTGCCAACACATCAGTTGTCCTAAGCCAGCAGAACATGCTCAAGGTAGGAGAGCTGGTAGAAAGTGAAATTGGAGTTTCTCCAGCATCAGCTCTTTCTGTTAAATCAGCATCCCAGCAGGTATTAAGCACCAGGGAAGGTTATGGCCCTGTGCTTAGTGCTGTGACTGGTACACAGTTGGTGCTTAATAAATGCTTTCTGCCTGACCGTTGACTGACCATCTGTTTTCCAGACCTACTGCATCACTCACTAAAATCTTAATATTCCACTGAGGAAGGTAGAGGGGGAGAGGTCAATAGTGTTCATCCCAACATGGAGGTAAAAACGGAGGCAAAGAGCATTCAGCACAGAAGTGCTATTTCCCAAATCAATGCTCTTTCCTGTACCAACCTAGAAGGTACCATAACACTGCGAGAACATTTACAATGGATCCACTAGCAAAGTAAAATCTGAAAGAGCAGAGATTGTATCACTGTTATCTTTATATTCTCATTAGCCAGGAGAGAATCTGGCATCTGACAAGAGCTTAATAAATGCTTGGTGAACACAATGAGCCACCATGATTCCAAAGGTGATGAAACCTGCCGTCCAACTACTGGCAGAGGTGGTAGACTCAAGGTGCTGAATGAGACCTTTGTTCTTGCATGTGGCCAAATCCAGAATTTGGTGAATCTGATTTTCTTGACTAAATACATTTGTTACAAAGGTTTGATTTTTCTTTTTTTTCCATAGGTAGGAAGGGGGAAGAGGAAGAAGGAAGAGAAAGCAGATTTTCATTAATAGAAAAAATAAAATTTAATTTCAGAGAATGCTTGGTGAACTGAATTCACAATGTACACATGATTTTATACACACTGTCCACCTATAACGTACATGTAAACCTGCTAACATAAATTTTATTCCTAGGTAACACTTGACTGGCATGCACATCAACCCTTAAATCACAGCTTGGAAAACCCTCTATCGCCTAAAGAAGCATGTCTCAAAATGTGGTCTAGAGGTCCCATATCCAAAATATTTTCAGGGGGTCTGTGAGGACAAAACTATTTTCATAATACTACTGAAACATTTTAATTTCCAGTATGGTAAATATCAATAGATAAAACACACAAAACAAAAGTTCCTGGTGGAGGGATTCAATAATTTTTAAGAGTGTAAGGAGATCTTAAGACCAAAAACTTTGAAAACTGCTGCTCTAGAACAAAGTTTTTAATCTGGGGTCCATGAACTTAGTTTTTATTATATCATATTTAATATATCATTATATTTTAATATATACATGTAACATATATGTATATTTAAATATATGTATAATACATGTTAAATTATATTATATTAATTATATTGTTACAAATGTGATACATAAATTACATAAATTATCTATTATAATAAAAGGAAGCAATTATATAGAAATTTTGTTGTTCATGACCTAATGTGTTTTTTTCTTGGCAAGGATACTGGAGTGATTTGCCATTTCCTTCTCCAGCTCATTTTACAGATGAGGAAACTGAGGCAAAAAGGGATAAGTGACTTGCACCAGGGTCACACAGCTAGTAAGTGTCTGAAGTCAGATTTGAACTCGGGTCTTCCTGATTCAGGATCGGCACTCTATCCATTATGCCATTTAGTTATCTTAAGGAGAAATAGTTATCAAGATACATTTATATGTATATTTTAAAATGCATACGTGTGTTGATAACTATTTCAATTATATTGTACCTAGTTTCAATATATACATGTTAAAATATTATATATTATAAACTGTTATAAAGGGAATCAATCATATTTTATATAATTCCTAATGTAATACTTTAATATTTCAATATTGTATTATTTGGATATTAGATCATATTGGATAATTGGATAATAATATTGGATATATGTGTTTGGATAACTATTTCAATATAATTGGTTCCATTTACAGTCCTATGTATTTTACTTCATGTGTTTAAAACATTATTCTGAGAAGGGGTCTGAAGGCTTAATTCACCAGGATGTCAGAGGGTTTTACAACACAAAAAAGGTTAAGAACCCCTACCCTGAAAAAAGCTGCTTAACGCTAGTTTTTATTCACAGAGTCAGACCAGCCACATGGCCAGGAAAGATTCTCTCTTGGGGCAGTGAAATGTTTACCACTGAGTCTGCCAAACTCCAAGTTCTTTGATATTTAGATATATTTCATATAAATATATATACACACACATGTGTATGTATGTATATATACACACCTACCTAAATGTCCCTGACAGTCCATCTTGCAGCACTCAGTTATCCTAGAAACACTACATAATTCCAAACAAATGATGAAAAAAATTTCTCCTCATCTTAACCTCATCTTAACCTCATCTCAACTCAAATATCCAAGGGCTCCCCTGGCTTTCCCCCTTTTCCAATCTGGCACTCTACTCAGGTTCACTAGGAACCAAATACTTGGCTGAAGAATCTGAATTCTGAGGACTTCTCCAACTTTTCATCTCTTTTTGTCAGCTAAGGAAAGTGTAAAGACCAGCATGATGTGCTCTCCTTCCCTATCTATATAAATTGTATCTATCCCTGAAGCCCCCCACCCAAGTCCTGCGTCTTCTACGAAGCCTTCCTTCCCCATCTTTCTTCACAGTGACTGCTTCTTTGGACTCCCATAGTGCTTGCTTGTCTGGACCATTTGGGTAACTTTTATCATACATACACTGCTCAATCCTGCTAATCATCTTTTCATCTATGTAACACTTTCTCTCTCCAACTATAATGTCCTCTTCTTGGTGGGGTTGGTATCAGGGCCTGGATGCTGCACAAATATTCATTGGCCAATTAACGATCATTCATTCTACTGATCTGAAGAACTGAGTTCTGTGAGCTAGCCTAGATTTCAGGAATGATTTTTCTAAATGAAAAAAAGATTCAACTACTTCCAACTTGGTCCAAAAGAAATGATCCTGGTTGTAGTGGTTGCTTTTTTTTTTAAACTGGTATTCTCATAATAAAAATGTATCACTTTTAGCATCATTTGGCTGGCGTGACTCTTCTGTAAAAGCATTAGGATGCCTTGAAAGCACCTTAGTTCTTTGTCTTCGGCCTTTCAACAGCACCAGGCTCATCCTGGACCAATGAGAATCCAAATCATAAGAAACATTTTATCATTTCCCTCTGTAATCTATTTCAGTATTTGAAATCATCCCTTGTTAGCAAGTCATCTCTATAGCTAACCTAAACTCCCTCACACAGCAATTTGAACCTGTTACATCTAACTCTGGCCTTGGTGGAGAAGAAAAACAGTCTGCCCTTGACCATCTGAAATATAAGGCCCCTGTACATGCTTTCCTTCTTCTCTGATAAAATGGGATCAAGGCAAACATGGTGTTCTAAAGGCAATGTCACAAAGCCTGCGTGCTCTGTGGGCAGGTTTAAACAAACTGTCTCAAGTGCACAGACATGCAAAAATCTCTTTCACAAATGCCTAACTTTGAAGGCATCAGTTCCCATTCTCTCCTATAAGCATTCTTCAGTTTCCTAAGGATGTCTTTCAGTAGAACCTTGGGATATTTCTACAGCTGGAGACATGGGAATTTGCTGCCCTAGTCCTCATACTAAGCCCATAACCACAGCATGTGCTGTACCTATATTGAAGGGTTAGGCCTTATAGGAAAAAAAAAAAGCATCTCAAAATAGTTATAACTTTTTAACCAGGGACAGTGTGGGATGGTGGAAAATGGGTTGGGTTTGGAGTTGGAGGATACCTGTGTGACCTCTCTGGACCTCAGTTTCACTATTTGTAAAATGAAAGGATTAGACTAGATGGCCTCTGGGGTCCCTTCCTGCTCTAAACTGCAGTCTTACGGATCTTCCTCTGTATTTCTTATAAATGTGACTTTCCTTTGCCTCAGATCACAGTAACTAGACTCCTTCTGACACTCGAGCCGGTTGAAAGTAGAGAAAACCAAACCCAGGAAGGCTAGAGAGGGGAAGCAGTCACAGCAGGTGCAGGCACCTCGGACACAGTTTGGTGACGTAGTAGAAGTCTGGCCCTGTAGATGATGTGATAAGTGTACTTCTTTCTACTGAGGGTGAGCAAACCTCATTTTACTCCTGATGGGCCGTACATCAGAGGAATCACTTCAGATTTCGTCAAATAATAGCTGGGTTGTATTTAGAGAGCAGACCACTCTATCAAAAAATCCCAGGATGAGTCATTTTGTTAAATGAATAATTATCTCCTAACATTCTTGCCACAGACATCATTCCCCTCCATCCCGCTCCATCAGTCATAATACTACCACTTTGTCAAGGTCTAAGTTGAATTCCACCTCCTCTCTGAAGCTTTCCCACTGCTCCACCCACAGGGATCTCTCCTTCCTCTGGAAAAAAACAATAGTGTAGGGGAGACAGCAATGGACTAGGAGTCAGGAAGACCTAGGTTCAAATCCTAGCTGTGTGATGCCAAGCAAGACACTCTCTGGGCCTCAATTTCCTCATCTGAAAAATGAGAAGGCTGACCTTGACTTCTCAGGTCTTTTCAAAATCTAAACATGATGATTCTATGAAATCTAACAATTCTTACTGTCTTTACCATCCATTTGGTGATTAGGCCTTGTGTTGCTAGTTTGTGTATGTTTCTCCCCGTTAGACTGTTAAGCTCCATGACGACAAGTCTAAATTCCCCCTTCCTTTTAATTATGAGCCCAACTCAGGGTCTATTTGTACAAAGTCCCAGAGGTACACACCAGAAGTCACCCTACCCCAACTGCATGCCTTAATCTAGAAAATAGTCTTCTTCATCCACTTGGTTTTTCCTGTTTGGATGGTTAGGCCAAACTTTTTTGTGTGGTTATGAAACTCATCCAGGAAGTTCTGCAATGTTATGGAACTTGATCCCACTAGTATAATATCATCCATAAACTGGAATCTCACAGGGGTCACTAAACTACAGCCTTCAGGCCAAATCCACCCACCTATTTTTGTAAGACCTAAGTGCTAAGAATGGTTTTTGTATTTTTAAGTAAAGTTTTTTTGTATATAAAAGCATAAAAACTATTCTTCGCTCGATGGCTGTGCACAGAGACAAATACATGTGATGTCCTTACAGCTCCCAGTTTTTTGCCTCTCCCGATTATTACAATCAGAGTTATGGAACAAGGTTATCTCTGTTGTTAGACCTTTTAAGAAATCATAGATGCTTGTTATGTACGGAGGGGAGACACTTTGTGGGAAGAGAGCCCATAAGGTGGTATTTTGTTCTACCAAATCCAACCATCTAGTAATCAAATTAATTAGTAATTTCAATCAATTATGTGATGGCAAAGGTGTGATCTTGCAAGAACTACTGCTTATAAAAACCTGTCTGTTCCCTAATAAAACCCTCATCAAAGATACCTTAAACAACAGGTATAAAATAAAGATGAATGATTATTAGTGTTCTCTTGGTTACTTTTGGGGGTATTAATAAGGTCCAGGATCTTTTCTATTTATTTAGCATCTTCCTCTCCTTTAGACACCTTATGAATGAATCCCTCAATATATCCACATTGTATATAATCCAGCCACTTTTACCCTTTCTATTTTTTGTTAGCACTATTTCTGCCTGTTATATAAACATATCTGGGACTGTGATGTTAGAGTTTGGGTATGGTAGTTCTACTATTCTTAATAGTTAATACATACATGTATATGTATATGTATGCATTATATATGTATATATTAAGTTTTAGATATAATTTATATATATATTTGTCATAAAAATCTGTGCAGATCTTTGCCATTTTTCTTCTGTTTGATATTATCTTTCCATTTATAGTCTTAAATGTCCTCGGTATCACTTTGCTTAGTTGGCTGAGAAAAAAACAAAATATGAAGGACCTTGAATGCCAAGGTAAGGAATCTGTTTTCAATCTTAAAGTCAATGGGAAGCCAAAGGAGGGAGAGAAGAAGGGAGAAGAGAAGTACCTACTATATGCCAGATACTGTGTCAGGCACTTTACAAATATTATCTCATTTAGTCCTCACAACAATCGCAAAAGATAGGTACTATTATTATCTCATTTTACAGATGAGGAAATTGAGGCAAACAGAAGTTAGGAGACTAGCCAGCTCACAGCCAGTGAGTGTATGAGACCTTCCTGACTGTAAGCCCAGGGCTCTATCCATTGTGCCATCTAGCTTCCTCTATGAATGAAGCCTTCTAAGAGAGAGAATAAACTAAAATCTGTACCTTAGGGGAATAGTGAGGGATGGGTGAAGGATGGTTAGAGAAGAGAATGGAAATAGGGAAGCCAATCTGAAGACTACTGAACTAATCAAAGAGAGAGGTATTGAAGGGAGAGTGAGGAATCAAGAGTAACGCTGAAGTTGTGAATGTGGGAGACTGGAGGAACGATGGTGCCCTGGAAAGAAAGGGGAAGTTAAGTAAAGGGGAGGGTTTGGTAGGAAAGAAGTGGATTTTGAGGTATTTCAGGGATATCTAATTTAAAATATCCAACAGACAATTCAGGCTTGGTCCCCAGGAGAGAGACTAGGTCTAGATACATAAATCCGTGAGTCATCGGTGTAGAAATAATTAAATCCATGGGAGCTGATGAAATCAGTTTCTAAAGTAAGAAGAGTGCTCAGGACAGACTCTTAGTATATACCCACATGGGATACGACGGGGATTCACAAAAGAAATGGAGGAGGGAGCACATTCAGACAGGCAGGAGGAGAACCAGGAAAAAACCCCCAGAGGAGAGAGAAGTCAACAAGGTCAAATGTAGCAAAGAGGTCAAGAAGGATGAGGCCCACAGCATCTCATCTTGTACAGGAAAAAATTAGATTATATGCTCAAATCCAATGTTTGAGGTGTGACATGGCAGGGAAACCTAAATCCAGTTTAATTCCATTCAACATACATGTATGTTATATGTACTGCATTATACAGAGCTGGAGGACATACGAAAATGAGTTAAGATATTCCCGCCCATGTGGCATTTATAACCTAGCAGGACGATAAATATCCATAAATAACTAATAAAAATAACATCAAATGATTAAGTTAAAATTCTTTCTAAAAAAGTAATACATATTAAATAATTTCTGGAAAATAAAGCATGACAACTGATTGAATTTATCAGGTTAAGAGAGAAGGAAGAGTCAAGAATGACCCCAAAGTTACAAACTTGGGTTCATGGGAGGATGCTATTACCATTCATGGAAACAGGGAGAGGTAAATTAGGAGAGGAGGAGGCTGGAAGACAGAAGTTCAGTTTGGGATATGCTGACCTTAAGATGGTTATTGTTTTAATAGCCAGGAGGCTTTTGGAAATGTGGGACTGGAATTCAGGACAAAATTTCAGGATTCAGGATTATACACACACACACACACACACACACACACACACACACACACAAATGAGACACCAAAGGGTTTTGAAGGATATTTACCTCTTCTTGATCTCTAGGATATGAGTACCCTCTTCTCCTTTGCAAATATAACCTCCCTACCTTTTAGCTACTGTGCCCAATCCACAACTATAATACATAATGATACATGTTGAGTGTCAGCAAGCAAGGTGAGCGCTTAAGCAAGATTACAAAGAACAGCATACATACTTGATTAAGCCATCTTCCATGTAGATGTCCGCGTAAAAGGACTGGTCATCGTTGACTATTCTGCCCCCTTTAATAAGAAGACGGTCACTCTAGAAAGAAGGGAGAACAGGAGTTATTGTAGCATCAGAGGTTGGAAAGGCTGTCCCCTCCTTCCTTGGTCATAATTCTTCTTTATAATTTGGCTATTGTGTAAATAAGTTTAATGCAAAATTATATGTAGAAGATATATTGGATTCCATGCCATCTTGGGGGGGGGAGGGAGGAAGAAAATCTGGAACTCAAAATCATACGGAACTGAGTGTTGTAAACTAAAAATAAAAAATCTTAATTAAAAAAAAAGGCTGCCCCTCACTCTTCTACACTTCCTGCTGGGGGCTGCTCCTGAAAAGGTAAAAAAGCTTATCAAAGAGATAACATCCTGTAGAATTCAGCGCTTGAGGTGTGGCATGGCAAAGGAAATACAGTCCAGTTAAATTCAACAAATATTTATTAAGTATCTACTATGTGCAAAGCTTGCCCAGGAGCTGGAGGAAATATAAAGTTTAGATAAGCCTGTCTCACCTTCCTAGACTTTCTAGTCTATTAGCAGGTAACACAAATGAACAGATAATAATAATACAAACTAATTCTTAACAGCCCGTCTGCCTCAGTTTCCTCATCTCTAAAATGGGGATAATAATTGAACCTACCTCGTAGGGTCATCATAAGGATCAAATGGGATAACAAACATAAAGCATTCAGCACGGCGTCTGGCACATAGCAAGTGCCAAGTCGTCTCTAACAGAGAAACAACGTGGTGCAGTGCAAATAGCCGTGGGCTTGGAAGCGGAGGACCTAGGGTGAACTACTGCTCTGATGTTTTCTGGCTATTTGGTCATACGCAAGCCCCAACCTCACTGAATCTATTTCCTCATTTGTAAAAACAAAGGCCTTGGATTCGGCAGCCTCTCTAAAATCTACGATGCCGCGTTCCCTCTGGGCTGACTTTCCCTCCAGAACATCGGGCCATGGGATCCTACCTATCACTGAACCCTTTGAAATCTCTCCCAGCATCTACAGTACACATCAGGTTTCCACCCTTGGATTCTAAGATAGAAAGGTCTCCTCCCTACAAAATTACCATCATTTGCGCACTCCAGTAACCAGTTCCTCCTCACTGATGAGAATCAGATCCAGAACAGAAATTGTCTTCATCGATTTCTCCCAGTTTCGTGGGGTGGAATTATCATTGGGGCAAGCCAAGAAATTAGATGACTTTGTTTTCGGTAGTGAAAGGGCTCCAGCAGATGTCTTGATTACGACATAAAGCTCACATGTAGGGTCTTTAATCTGTTTCCCAAATGTCTCATCCAGCCTTGTCATACATTACTCCACGCACTATACTGGTTTTCTTGCTGTTCCTCCCGTGACACTTTCACCTATCACCTCCATGACTCTGCACTTGGCCATTCCCTGTGACAGAAACGAATGCCCTCTATAGCTCCATCTCACAGAAATCCCTCACAGTCTCTGCAAGACAAGCTCGAGCACCTTCAATATAACGCCTTTTTCTGATCCCCTCACCTGCTGAAGCTCTCCCCAGCCCTAACTTCCTTGCATTTAACTACCTCATCTATTTCCTCTTTCTGTCCAAGTGGACTATAGTATACTGTGGTTGCAACATCACTTCTGTAACTGTCTCTATAACATCTTCAACCAAATGCATTCCACAGTTTCTTCACATCAGTCAACCATCTGAATAATAAAATAGCACGCAGTCTCCTTTCACCTACCACATTGCTTTTTTCCTTCTTCCTCTTGAACATCTACCCTGAATAGGACTTCTCTCAAATCTCAAAGAGGACCAACGAGGGAGGCTTTAACCTCAGCCCTCCAATCTCTTTACCCTGGAGAGTAAGCTTTCTCTTCATTCTCATCTGGTAACTACTGGGAGATCAGCTGGCTAGAAGGCTCATAACCTTTTTCCTTCTGCCTCTTCCACCAATATTCATTTTAGGAACTACCTCCTCCATAAAGGGCCCCCTCCCCATTGCTAAGTCTCCCCCGCCTCTCCATTATCCCACTGCCCTTTCATCTTGTATTATACCCATTTGTGTACATACTGTATCCCCTTCAATACACCCCACATCCCACAGGTAGTGAATGTCATTTTCCCATTTTGGTATTCCCCAGCACCTAGCACAGAACACACAGTAGATGCTCTTGCTATCCCTCCTGTGACACTTTCACCTATCACCTCCATGACTCTGCACTTGGCCATTCCCCGTGACAGAAACGAATGCCCTCAAGAATAAATGTTTTATGAACGGCTTTGCCTCTCCTTCCTCAGCCTCTCCTTCCCCGTTCCGACCTCCCTGACTCAGAATTTCTACATTTGGCATCTGGCATAAAGAAATGGATGAGTCTAAAAGCTCAGTATCTGAATGTGTTTATAGTATTTTGAAGGTTAGTTGGAAATTATCTTCTCAATTCATAAAAATGATTTCTGGATTTCATGGAGTTAGAAATAAGCCCCCATGCTTGTTATTCCTGACTCCTTAAATTCCCCTGTCCTTTGAGGAATTTTGTATGTTGCATGTAAATGTTTCCAATTACTGGCTTGACAGGCTGACAGCAAACTACTTGAGAAGGCAAGGAATGAAAAAACGCACAGCTCCCGCCTTCCCTCCACTATCCTGGGAACAAAAATTAATGGCCTCAAGCCAAGCATAATAATTTCTGCGCTATCAGTTCACTGACCACTTAAAAAGGGGTGTTGCCTTTTTAAAAAATTAAAATTCTATTAAAGCTTTTATTCTGACATCAATAAATATACCCCCCACCTACCTGCTCTGTGAACCTTTTTCTGGTAACCAAGAAAGATAAGCTAAAAACCAAGGATCACATCAACCATGTCTGACAGCACATTTTCTGCACCCATCGTCGGCTACCTCCCTCCTCCTTGAAGGATCGTAAAATCAGAGACGGAAGAAAACTTAGAGATCGTTTATCCAACCCCCTAATTTTACAAGTGAGGAGCTGGGGTCTAGAGAGATCAAGTGATTTGTCCAAGGTCAGTAATAAGTGGCAGAGCTGGATTCAGACCCTGGCACTTGTTCCTAATCCAGCCACCTTTCTGGTGCACCACATGTGTATCTAATTCTTTCATTTTTGTGGGTCAGGACTGGCTATTACAATTACACCACGTCTGATACAACAGTCATTCATGGCCATTTTTTCCTGATCCTACTTATATCACTCTGCATCCATTCACACACGTCTTCCCATGTATCTTTGAATTCCTCATAGGTGCCGCTTCTTCTGAGCAGTGATATTCCGTTATATTCACATGCCACAATTTGTGCAGTCTTTTTCTTTTTTAAAAAAAATGTATTTTTATGTCATGAAATATTTCCCAATTACAGATAAAAAATCTAACATTCATTTTTTGAGGGGGGAAGACAGGGCAATTGGGGTTAAGTGACTTGCCCAAGGTCACACACACAGCTAGTACTCAGGTCCTCCTGACTCCAGGGTCGGTGCTCTACTCACTGCGCCAACTAGCTGCCCCCATTTTTGAAAATTTTGAGTTCTAAATTCTCACCCTCCCTTCTACCCTTCTTCCCTCTTTAAGGCAAACAATTTGATATTGGTTATACATGTCTGTCATGCAAAACATATATGCAACATAGCCATGTTGCAAGAGAAAACACACACACACACAAGCCAGAAGTTCACTAGGAGTTCCTCAATTCTTTTTCTGGAGGTAGGTAGCATTTTTCATCACGGTCCTTTGGAATTGTCTTAGATTACTATCTTGATCAGAGTAGCTAAGTCTTTCACAGTTGATCGGCCTTACAATATTGCTGTTACTGTGTACCATGTTCTCCTGTGCAGTCCTGTGAGGTCATTTCTAATCCACGCATACCCACTCTGTAGCTAGGCTCTGCTGCCACAAAAGTCACCACTTTAAATATTTAGTTACATGTGAGACCTTTTTTTCTTCCAGTCTCTGACCTTGTATCACAGTGACATTGCCTGTTGGGTTCCTAAGGTTTTTACAGGCATAATTTAGTGGGTAAGGAAAGATGGATAGAATAAGGCTGCACGAGGGTGGGGATCGAGGCCCCACCCTTGTTTTCATGACTGCAGCCAAAAGTTACAGCAGTGTCAAATGAGGAAAAGTATGTTTCTGAGAGAGGGTTACAGAGGAGGTTGAGACTGGATCAAACTTGAGAAAACAGAGGAGCTAGGTGAGAGAATTCTCTGAAAGGTCAAGGTGACAGAATTTTAAAGGAAAATGTAACAGTCTAATAAAACTGACAGTCAAAGCATAGCAGCCCTACGCCCCAAGTCATGTGATGCAGCCCTGTGTCTGTTTTTCAGATGTGTGCTCGATTGAACCACTATTCACAGCAAGAAACAAACATTTTGATTATACAGCAAAGAAAACACAGGACCACAGATTTTGAGTTGGAAAGGTCATCTGTGTTAACACTATTCTACAAATGGGGAAACTGTAACCAGAATTCGAACCCAGGGCAGCCCTCTGACTCTGAATCCTGTTAGGTGAATGCTGGAAATGTAAAACAAACCTGGGATCTTCTCCTGAAGGCTACGTGCTGCGCCTGTAGTCAGAAGGATCTGAGTTAATACCTGTGTGATCCTGGGCACGTCACTTAACATTTGTCTGCCTCAGTTCTGTCATCTGTAAAATGGGGACATGACAGTAGCAGTTCCATCCAGGGGTTGTTGTGAGGATGAGGTAATGTTTGTAAGGGAGAAGTTCGGCAAACTTTAAAATGCCATATAAATGCTAGCAGTTATTCTCACCATCCTTGTTACCGTATCAATGTGACTGACACAAATGACTGAGAGATGCCTTTTTAAAAAGCAGAAATAATTTCATTCTGTTACCTTTATCTCTATTAAAGTCTAATAGCCCAAAGTATTATTTTTAAATTTTATTTTAATTTATGAAATAAAACAGGCATTTTCATAACAGAACATAAAAATGATGCTTGCACATGAAACTACATATCTATTATGTACAACTTGCTATTTCTTTTAAATATATAATAAAATTATCATATAAATTTCTTTTTTTCTTATATGCACACATATGTAAATCATCCTATACATACTTATATTCAGTTTTCTCTAGAAAAGAGCATCTTTCTTCATAGGTCCTTTGTAGTTAATTCGGGTATTTATAAGTCAAAATGACTTAGTATTATTTTTCTATTAGAAGACTAAACTCAGCAGATTTATGGAAAAAGAGGTAACTTTTTTGCCTTCTTTTTATTTCCAGTGCTTAGCACAAAGTCTAGAACACGGTAGGTGCTTAATAAATGCTCGATGAGTTATATGATATATGAATGTAATGGAATACTATTGTTCTATAAGAAATGAGGAGCAGGCAGACTTCAGAAAAACCTGCAAAGACTTCTATGAACTGATGCTGAGTGAGGGGAGCAGAATGGGGAGAACACTGCACACAGTAACAGCCACATTGTGCAATGACCGATTTTGACAGACTTAGCTCTTCTCAGCAATACAATGATCTAAGACAATTCCAAAAGACTCATGATGGAAAATGCCATCCACATCCAGAGAAAAAACCATGGACTCTCAATGCAGATCGAAGCAGACTATTTTGGTGGTTTTTTTTTCTTTCTCCCTTTTATTCTGATTCTTCTTTCACAACATGACTAACGTGGAAATATGTTTAAGATGATTGTACACGTACAGCCGACATCAAGTGGCAGGCCATCTTGGGGAGGAGGGGGAAATTCGGAACTCGAAATCTTATAAAAGTGAATGCTGAAAACTAAAAATAAATAAATGAATTGAATGAATGAATGAATGAATGAATAAATGCCTGCTGACTGACTTTATTATACCTGTCTCCACATGGTATAGTGGAAAACGTGCTGGATTTGGCGTCGGAGGACCCAGATTCAAATCCTGACTCTGTAGTTACTGTGTAATATTCGGTAAGTCCCTTAACCTCTGTAGGATTACCTGAGGTCCCTTTTTGCTGTACATCTATATGGTTCCATACTAAAATGATAATAATAATCAACCCTCCTGTTTCAAAGTCCCGGGGATGACAGTAACTGAGCCTCAGCCCATTAAGGTTATTTCACTTGAGTGACAACTAGGGAACTAGAACAGCCTTGGGTCTGTCCCGCCCTGGAGAAAGAGTGCAAGTGTTAATCCTAGCTGAATTAACACCATTCCTAGTGGCATTTGAAACCCCTTCAAATGCTAATTGAATAACTCTCTGGGTACTTCTAGTCTAGCCAAATTCAACAAGTAAGGAAAGGGCTAAGATGAATTTATTGGCCCAGTGTGGACCTTAGATAAAACAGAGCAGATACACAAGGGAAAGGAAATATGGAAAATAATTCCAACCAATTTTAGTTTGTAAAAGGCAAAAGAGAAAAACCAGGCCCAGGGGAGAGAAAATCCAAGTAGCAACGTAAGGAAAAGCCAAACTAGTGCACAGGTTCCTGGATTAGCAGCGATCTCCAAGGTCACTGAGTTTAAAGCTGTCATTTAACAAAGAAGGAAACTGAACCTCAGAGATGAGAATGAGGTTGGTGAAAGAACTGACACCCACACACTCTGCAAGGGTCAGTTAATGCTTAGCCTGTCTTCAAGTAACCCCAAGGACC
Organism: Phalanger gymnotis; assembly: GCA_028646595.1. Classification (NCBI taxonomy): domain Eukaryota; kingdom Metazoa; phylum Chordata; class Mammalia; order Diprotodontia; family Phalangeridae; genus Phalanger; species Phalanger gymnotis. The sequence continues at coordinate 38,731,136 of CM053625.1, forward strand.
GTGATGTGAAAGAGGGGTTTGAAATTTGCGATTCTGTGCGAAAGCGACTCGCCCAGAGTTTCGGCTAGTTAGGTGGCAGAGTGCACAGTAGATATAGTACCTGACCTGCTGTCAGGAAGGCCTGAGTTCAAATCTAGCCTCTTACTAGGGTATGACCCTGGGCGAGTCACTTAACCCTGTTTGCCTCAACTTCTTTATCTGTAAAATGAGCCGGAGAAAACCTAAATGGGGTCACGATGAGCGGGACACAACTGAGACTGAACAACAAAAATGGTGAATATTCAACTACCGAAACAACCAAAAACTACGAGCTAAAGACAAAAGCATCAAACTCCATGGGACTGGTGGTTCAGACTTTCCTGGGCTGAAAAGAAACCAAGCTGCAGGCGGTACAACTTCCGATCAAAACGGAAGATGCCGTCCTGGTTTTAGTACTGTATCTTCCAGAAGCTTCTAATGGTGGTGACATGAGTAAGCATAGGAAGGGCTAGCGAAATGGTAGCACTTGCATCTTTGCCACCTAGAAAAGAACCCTAGATGGGGTGTCAGAAAACCCTAGTTCAATCCCGGCTCTGCTCCTCACTATTTCTTCGACCAAGGGCAGGTCTGTACATCTCTCTGAGTTTCTGTTCTCTTATCTATAAAGAGCTGGGCTAGTTTAGTGGTTCCTAGCTTTTTCTGTTCTCAAACTCCTTTCAACAACACCAATAACAAAAAGATGTTGTGAACTACCGGGGTAATTTAATATATGATTCATACCATTCTTTTAGATTTATTAAGCGCTTATAATAACTACGAGGATAACTTTTGTCCCCAAAAAAGTCCAAATTAAAATGTATAAACCTATAATGGTTCAACCATGAATGTGCTTGTTGTCACAGAGAAAATAATATATTTGTAACACAACTAGGCAATTATTCACTACTCAAGACGTCATTAAAGGATTTTTAACATGAGCTCCTTGCATCATATCTTGAACCCCCAACAAGTTCACACTGGGGACTAAGAGGGAATGCGTCTGCAAAGTCTTTTGTATTTATCATTTTATTTGATCCTCACAACAACCCAGAAGATAGGTAGGTGCTATTATTATGTCCACTTTATAAATGAGGAACTAAGGCAGACTGAGGTCAAGGTCAAGATAGGTAGGTGCTATTATTATGTCCACTTTATAAATGAGAAACTAAGGCAGACTGAGGTCAAGGTCAAGATAGGCGCTATTATTATGTCCACTTTATAAATGAGAAACTAAGGCAGACTGAGGTCAAGGTCAAGATAGGTAGGTGCTATTATGATGTCCACTTCATAAATGAGAAACTAAGGTAGACTGAGGTCAAGGTCAAGTTCAGGGTTGCTGGGGTTAGATCTCAGTCCTCTAAAATCCTATCTGAGTGCTTTCTCCATCATACTCTACTGCGTAACCTACATCAAAACAATTAGCCAACAGAAATAAGAGCCTCTCCTGGCCCTTATCCAATAGTTAGGCAATAAAGGATTTTTAACAAGAACTCCTTGGACCGTGGTCATAATGCCCCAGGGTATTCACACCACTAAATGAGAACCACTCTGGGCAAGATGATCTCTACAAACTGGCTCCAAAGTAGACAAGACATATTCTGGGAGACAGGAGAGTTGGATTTTTATTTTTGCCTAATTCATTAGTATTGTTTATAGTACCTTGCATTTATGGAACAAGTGCTTTCGTACACTTTGGCTTAATTTTCTCACAACAGACTTTATAAGCCAAGGAGGGCAGATCTTAATAGACCTATTTTACAGATAAGCAAACAGAAAACATAACAGCATACAAAAGGTTCTGTGACTTGCTCCAGGCCACACATGTGATTAATGATTAGGCCAGAAATGAAACCCACATCTCCAGGCTTCTGGTACAATATTTGTTGCACAGACCACAATGTTCCCTAATTCAGGACAATGTAAGTGAGGGTTATTTTTCTGGCACTTGGGTTCTCTCATCTATAAGGGGCTGAGCCATTCTTTTGGGGCTTATGCAGGGAGATAAGTAGTTCCCAGGCCAAACACCCTTTGGAAGTGGTCCCCCACCCCAATCTCCTTCAAGGTACCACTTAACAGTAAAAGGCATTAAACCTTCACCCTTGTGGCTCCAAAGTGTGGCTGCAGCTTATAAAAGCATCTAATTTACAACCAAGAGTAGCTCAGGCCTTTGAATTTACTTCACCAGGGTGTTATAAAGATTAAGGAAATCATCTGTAAAATGTTATGCACTCCAAGGATTTAAAAAAAAAACAACAGCTCTATAAATGGGCTGTGTTATAAGAAAGCGCTCTGGAACCCATTAGATTAGGGGTGAATGGATGAAGTCTATAAACACAAAACCAAAGTGGAGGCCAACAAGCCTGAGTTCTGCCTCCTCTCCTCACACTTACAGGACTTTAATGGCCACCTCCGCCTGTTTGAGGTAATGAGGGAATGAGCCCCTTGGAGAAATGAGAGCCTCCTTTGGCCCTCATCCAGTCAACTAAAGCCAACACAGACCTAGTGCTGGAGGCACATCTGGTTAATAGCCCACAGGCCATCCTTCAGCTGTGAATAAAAAAGATAATGAATGCCAAGGGCAGAAGACAAGATGCAAAAACGGCCAATGAGCAGTCCTCAATCTGAGGTAATTGTCTTTTTTTCAATGACTTTCAGCCAATCATAAAACTCTGTGATTCAAGATCAACCCACTGAAAGGTAAGGTCAAGGTACGGTACAGGTGGTTCTCTCCACCTCAAATAAATCAATTTACATGGGGATTAGGGCACGACCTTCCTAAAGAGAAGCCTCATTTCTGTGTTATATGGGATATGCCAGGGTAAATGCAGCACCCTGTTCCATGCGTGCTGGCCTGCAACCCTAAGACAGAAGCATTTCAGGATCAGAGATGGAAGATAAAGGCTTTTGGAGCTATTACTTCTGAGGTGCGTTGGGCAACATGAATGTTGCCTTTGTCAGGGAAACATAGTATACAAAGATGCCCTTAGAATTTTAAAAATTAATGCCATAGGACAATGGAAATGCTGAGCAGAATTCAGCAGAGCCAACGAGGAACTTGGAGGAATAGGAATAAAAGGTGTCATCGAGGAGTTGTATCATGGCACCAAAAATGGGCTGGTCTTGCTAGTGGAGAGGGGGAGGGGTGACAGATGGACAGCCGGAGCACTTCTTCAATAGAACTCAGCAATGCTGGGGAAAACTGAGGAAGGCCCTAGACCTTTTGGGATCTATAAGAGGAGGGGATGGGGACAATGATGATGATGGTTAGTATTTACATGGCACTTTAAAGTTTGCAAAGTGCTTTAAAATGATTACAGGCATGCCTCATTTCATTGTGCTTCCTTCATTGCACTTCGAAGATGTGTGGTTTACAAATTGACAGTTTGTGGCAATCATGCATTGGAAGTCCACTGGCACCATTTTTCCAATAACACGTGCTCACATCATGTCTGTGTGTTACCTTTTGTGCAATATTTCAAACTTTTTAATTATTATTCTGTGTGTAACAATGATCTGTGATCAGTAATCTTTGATGTTGCTAATTTAATTGTTTTGGGGCACCAGGAACTGTCCCCCTATTAGGTGGTGAATTCAACCAATAAATGGTGTGTGTTCTGACTGCTCCACTGACCAGGCATTCCCTGTCTCTCTTCCTCTCCTTGGGCCTCCCTACTTCCTGAGACACACAAACATTTAAAGTAAGCCAGTTAATAACCCTACAACGATTCAAACGAAAGGAAGTCAACTGATGGGGCAAACTTCATTGTTGTCTTATTTTAAGAAATTGTCATGGCCACCCCCCACCCTAATCAGTCAGCAGCATTCAACATTGAGGCAAGACCCTCTACCAGCAAAAAGATTATGACTTGCTGAAGGCTTTTATTTTTATTATAATAAATTTATTATAAAATTGTTTATTTTGATTAATATTAGTAATTAAACAATTTATTTTATTATAAAATTTAAGTATTTTTAATTGAGGTATGTGCTTTTTTTTTTTAGAATTAATACTACTGCACATTAAAAAGGCTACAGTATGGTGTAAACACAACACAAGGAAACCAAAAAATTCATGTGACTCGATTTATTTCAGAGGTCTAGGACTGAACCTGAAATATCTCCAAGGTCTGCATTTATCTCATCTGACCTTCACAAGAACCCTAGGAGGTAGGTATTATTGCTATCCCCACCTTACAGATGAGGAAACTGAGGGAGCCTGAGGCTAAGTGACTTCAGGTTAAGGTCATTCAGCTAGTAAGAATCTGAGACAGGATTTAAACTCAGGTCTTCCTGATTCCAGGTCTGAAGCTTTATCCACTGTAACACCCAGCTGGGATAAGGGTCCCAATAGGATGGGTGGGCAGGGATGGGTTCACAGGGTCACAAATGTAAAGCTAGAAGGGGCCTTAGAGCTCCATCTAGTCTAAATTTCTCATTTTGCAGATGAGGAAGCGAAGGTCAATAAGTAACTTGGCCAAGGTAGAAGTAGCAGAATGTATGACTGGGGGGAACTTTCAAATTGACCAGTCACAGACCCATTCGGGGATCTGATGCAAGTGGGACAGTAGGGTATAATGGGGAAAGCACTTGAGAAGAGTCCAGAAAACTGGGGTCTGGCCCCTAATTAGCCAGCTGTGTGACGTTGTTTAAGTCACTTGTCTTCTCTGGGCCTTCATCTGCAAAATGAAGAGATGGGAACAGATGTTCACCAAGGTCCCTTTTCACTAATGAAAAAGGGTCCAAAGCTGGACCTTTGATTTCACTAGTGTGAGGTGCTCCTAATAAGGGAATCTTCCATTCACCCCAATTCATCTGTCACTTGGAGTCTTAATGGCACATACCATATACTGTAAACAATACAACAAAATTTTTGCTCAGTCATTTCAGTCGTATCTGACTCTTCATGGTGGGGTTTTCTTGGCAGAGATACTGGACTGATTTACTATTTCCTTCTCCAGCTCACTTTACAGATGAGGAAACTGAGGAAAACCAGGTTAAGTGACTTGCTCGGGGTCATGCAGCTAGTAAGTGTTTGACACCAGACTGGAACTCAGGAAGATGAGTCTTCCTGAATTACAATAAAATAGACTGCCTATAAATAACATGTTGGATCTCTGAGGACCAATAAGGTTAAAAAGTCCTCTGAATGAGCCAAGAATCCGGCCATCTGGACAAGCTGGGATAATGATATTCTTCATGTCATAACCTCACAGCCTAGACGTTTAAATCCAAAAGGTACTATTTAAGAAGAATCCAATCCTTCTGATATAATAATAAACATTTAGTAACTACCTACTGTGTGCTAGGCAATGGACAAAAACAATCTCTTAATGAGGAAAATGAGGCCCATAAAAGTAATTTGCCCAGGCCCAGGGTAGTGCAGAAAGTTAAGTGTCAGAGCTTGGATTCCAGGGCCCAGGCCACTCCACCAAAGGATTATTTTTCCTGTTGTTCAGACAGAGTATCAAAGGTTTTGGCATGACCTCTGGGACTTGTACTCAGATGCAAATTCAACGCATCTTCCACTACACCCTACTGCTTCATCATCGTCATCATCATTTTAATATCACCCTCCCCTTTTGCAGATGAGAAAAACAAAGTTCACAGAATTGTTTATGACCACACAGCTGGGGTCAGAGCTGACCCCTCCAACCCAGCTCTCTTGGTGCTCGGTACAGTGAGCACCTATCTCTAGCTGTCTCACCTCCCTTTCTTGGCTACCAATTGTGCCCAGTTCCTAACAGAATCAGCCACGGTCATCTCAAACTGTCTGATTCCTAGGCCTCCCCCTTCCAGAGGAGATTCCAATGACTCCTGCTGTCCACCACATTCCCCAGAAAATTAGCACTACTGAGAGACAGATCACCTACAAACTGTCTTCCTAGCAGGGGAGCAAATACCATGTAAGAAAATTATTCCTTTCTCTCCTGCTTCTTCCCTGGGGCACTGATCTGTCCATAAGACTCTCACTTACAAACATACATTTTAAACACAAAAAGAAAGGGAAAAGGAGGGGAACAAGGTCTTGAAGAATAATGTAATTTCTTGGCTCTGGGTTCTTTAGGGCTGGAAATCAGCTATGGCTAGACCGAGCTGTCTATGCAAACCTCCCCTCCACTGCCACAGACTATCACCTCTGAGTATGCCAACCTTCCCGACCCCCATCATATAATAGTACTTATGAAGCAGTCACATGGGCTATACAGAGGTTAAATTAAAATGTCCCAGGTCTCAACCATAAGCAGATTTCACTCTAAATAAATACAACACCCTCCCCCTTCCCTTTCTTATGGCCAGATTTCTTACATTCTCCAGGACTGACTCAACCAAGGTTCCTTTAAAGGTTGACAAAGTAAAGAGGAAGGAAAATAGGAAGGATTGTAGAGGACAAACCAAAGAACTTCATTGACATGGGAAGAATGATAAGAATATAGGCTCAGAAGGTCAGCTCATGGAGGGAAAGGGTTATACCTTGGTATATATATATATAGTACATATCTTGGTATATATGGTACTGTAGAGTGCCAGGTCTAAAGTCAGGACGACCTGAGTTTAAATCCAGCCTCAGACGCTTACTAGCTGTGTGATCCTTGAAAAGTCACTTAACCAGTCTGCCTCGGTTTCTTCATCTGTAAAACAAGGTGGAGAAGAAAATGAAAACTACTTCAGTATTCTTGCCAAGAAAACCCCAAATGAGGTCACAAAGAGTAGGACACAAGTGAAACACAACTGAACAGCAATAATTATAAAGATGCAAAGGGCCCAGAGTGAAGACACCCATGACGGTGGTTTTCTTCCCTTCAGCAGCAGGCCAGACGGTGAGGTTTCATAGATGGATATGAGTTAATGCCAATATTCAGAAAGGAGGTGGTGGTGGGGAGAAGGCTAACACGGCATCAGGGGCAGGAAAGAATTCACAAAACGGGAGAATTTAAAGCAGAAAAGTTCTCAAAGACCATCTAAGACAACCTCCCACATGGCACAAGGCCAGCCACGGGCCAGCAAGGACCCAGGGGCCGCCAGAACAGGAAGAGGCCGTATAAAATGGATCTATAAATTGGTGATCACCAAAGGGGAAGTCTGGGGGGCAGGGAGAACAGACCAGAGGCTGGAGAGCCTGGAGCCAAGTATAAATGGTAGCACCGGGAAGGGGATGAGCTGGACTAATGGAGGAAGGCATGGTCGGCCAGGCTGTTTGGTGAGGCTTTCTAAATATACATAAAGGGCGGCCATGTGGGATGAAAACCAGCAATCAGAACACTGTGGCCAGCATCACATTACACAGGTCTGGGCAACATTAACACATGACATCCCATTAAAAAAATGGGAAAAGTCAAGGAGAAATATCAAGAGGGCCTGGATTCTAATCCTGACTCTGCCACAGATTCACTGTGTGACCTTGGGCAAGTCACTTATTTTCTCTATACCTCAGTTTGCTCATTTATCAAGGAGTTCTTCTAATAGGCAACCATGGTCTAGTATAGAGGTGTCAAAGTCAAGCGGAAGCAGGAGACATTAATGTATACATAAATCTCTGTGGGCTTCACATTGACTTAGAAAACCACATACAAATACTATCTGTGTTCTACTGAATTTTTACTTATTTTGTTGAATATTTCCCAATTACATTTTAATCTTGTTCAGGCCACTGGGGCCCCAGTTATGGAGACCAAATATGAGAATAGATTTATAAACATCTCACTTCTCCTGAAAAAGACTAAGAGGTAGAGATAGAGGGTTTTCGTGGAAAGGCTACCTGAATCAGGAGATTTAAGTCCCAATTCTGATCAGCCACTGATTGACCTAATGACCTCAGAAAAGCGACCTGACCTCTAAGGGTCTCAGTTTCCCCAGCTGTACAAGTGAATGATCTCTGAGGTCCCTTTTAGCAACATTCTGTGAGTCTGATCCATTTCCTCATTCTATAAAAGGACCGTTTCAATCTATCTCATACATTTAAGGAGGGAAAGGGAACAGTCACCAGCCTACAAATGCATTGGAAACTCCGTGAATATTGTACTCTGAGGCTTCTCAGAGAAGCATCAGGAGGGGAACTGGAAAAGAAACCCCCCTTTGCTAATTCTCAAAACTAGCAAAACTTCAATGGAAGGGGTGGGGGGGAAGACATGGGCACTCTGGCCCTGGAATGTGTTGGTGGTAATTTCAAATTACAGGCAATTGCTCACCACCCATTTGAGGAGGCGGCAATGGAGCCTAATACAAAACTGACCTTATATTTTAGGGCTGGCAGTGACTAATTTGAGGACTGTGGTTTTAGGCACCCAACCACTGGCTTATGCAACTTCCTAAATCTGCCAATGTGTTTAAGAGAGCTAAGGGTCTGAGGCATGCAGATCACACCAGGCCAGCTGTGGGGTTTCAAAAGGCCTTGGGAGGGTTGGATTCAAAGGCCATAGGAGTTCCCCTTTTTCTTTCTCTCTTCTTTCTTTGTGCCTAGAAATCCAGGTTTGCATTTGTGGAGAAACAACTAAGGAGGCAGGCCCTTCATTCTTCTCCTTAATGCTTCAGAGACAGTGCCATATAGTGGCATGAGACAAGAATGGGTTTCAAGTTGGCCTCTAATATAGACTGGCTGTGTGACTCTGGACAAGTCCCTTAACCACTCAGTGCTACCAGACATCTAAGACTCTAAATTAGAGATGAGCTTTTAAATCTGATCTCTGCCTCCTGGCATCCCTCAAGTCTCTGCTAAAATCCTGTCTTCTACAAGAAGCCTTTCCTAACCTCTATGATTCTAGTGCATTCCCTCTTGTTGATTATCTCCAACATATGCATAAATATGATGTGTATATAAACATACGTATACACACATATGTACGCATGTGTCTGTGTGTGTCTATACACACACACATCTTATTTGTATATAGCTGTTTGTACGTTGTCTCCCATATTACACTATAAGATCCTTGCGGGCAAGGACTGTCTTCTGCCTGTTTTTATCCCTAGTCTTAGTGCTTGTGCTTGGCACATAGTAGGTGCTTGATCCATTTTTATGAGCTGACTGACTGATGAAGAGAGGGAGTTTTTCTTAAGAGAAATTCTCCACACTAATTCAATCAGAGGTCTTGACTCGAGACCACACCCCCTTCCCACCTCTGACCCCTAACTATAGCCACACAAACCTGAAATTGTGGAAGCCAGGAATATAGCAACAACCCTTTAAGGGGTACAGAGCTCTTTTCCCAAAACAACCCTGTGAGAGATGTAGTATAGTCCTGTATAATAATAATAGCTAACACTTACATAGCACCTACTATGTGCCAGGAGCTGTGCTAAGCACTTGTATCATTTCATTTGATCGTCACACCCAGCTGCTAATTATTATCCTCATTCTACAGATGAGGAAACTGAGGCAAACAGGGTTAAGTGACTTGCCCGCGGTCAAACACCTAGTAAGTACCTGATCCAGGTTTGAACTCAAGTCTTCCTGACTCCAGGAGCAGCACTCTATCCGCTAGGCCCCCTGGTTGCTTAGTATTAGCCCCAATTTACAGGTGAGGAACTAGACATGGAGCTGTTAAGTGACTTGCTCAGGGCCACGTTAATGGCCGGAGCAGGATTCAAACTCAGGTCTTTCAATTCCAAGTACAATGCTTCCTCCCACTATGCTAGGTTGTTCTAAGAAAAGGGAGTACAGCAGTAGCAGAGCTCTTCACTCCAGACTTTCAGCACTGTCTGTCGAGCTATTCAAGACCTCGGAGACCATGTCCAGAGCCCTCATAGAGATAAAGATGCAGACCAACGGAGGGAAAAAGACTGGAGGAAGCCGCACAATTAACCAATGGCCCAGCAGGGACCAGAACCCAGGTCAGTAGAATCCCAGTCTAAGCTCCTATGTGGTCTTGGGGGAGTCAATCTCATACACTCCACCTTAAAGGCCGCCGAGGCAACAAAGCATAATGGACAGAGGGCCAACCTCACAGCAAGAAGGACGTGGGTTCCAGGACTGCTCCGCATACCTCTCGGCACCCTCAGGTAATTCTCTAAGCCAAGATCATAATTTGCAAGGAAAAAAAAGTTGCTGACCTGATTTTTTGTAGAGAGGCTTTCCACACAAGGAGTTCACTATACAAAATGAAATCACAGGTGTGAAATATACCTACTAGTGGTACTGCTGAATAGCCATGGTGGGGAGGGAGGGGGAAGAAGAGAAAAAAAGAAATTACAAGATAACTTTATTATATATTTAAAAGGAATAGCGAGCTGTACATAACAGATTTGGAGTTTCATGTGTAATCATCTTTTTTATTACACTAGGTTATGGAAGTGCTGGTTTTACTCCATAAATTAAAAAACAATTTTAAAGCACAGGTCCATCCTTACATCCCCCGGTACCAAGAAGATAGTAAGTGCACACTAAATGCTTTTTCCACTGATTCCTAAAGAGTTGGTGAACCAGTCTCAGCGTTACATAAATCTGTCCACCTTTACAATCAAGCTTGATTTAATGAGTCTGATCACTAGTTATCTGGAGAGGCAGGACTAAAAGCCAAGTTTTCTCCCTATTTCAGCTATCCTCTCTTGTCTTAAGGGCACTTTGGCCCCCTCCCTTACCTTTGTCGAATTCTACCTGGTATTGTGCCCTCATGTTACAGAGAGATATAAAGATGCAGACCAATGGAGGTAAAGAGACTGGAGGAAGCTGCACAATTAGCCATATATACATAGACCTTTTATCTCCTGTAGCAGACTGTAAGTTCCTTGAGGGCAGGGACTGCTGTCTTTCACCTCTGTATCCTCAATCCTTAGTACATAGTAGGTGGTACTCAATCCCTAGTATCAGAGATCTAAAGTAGAAAGGCATCTCAGAAGTAATCTGGCTCAGGCTCTTCCTTTTATAGATAAGGACATGAGTCCTACAAAAGTTAGGTGACTCTGCCCCCCACCCCAAAAAAGGACAAGTAGTGGGTGATTATCTCCACTTTAAAGAGGCTCAGACATAAACTATTAGAGATGGAAAAGGTTTTAGAGATTATTAGTCCAACTGTCATTTTATAAATAATCAAGTCACACAAGTAATTAATGGTGGAACCAAGTATTCAAACCTTAGTCCTGACTCCAAATCTAACACTTTTCCAATTGCACCATTAAAAAAAACCAAAAACCAAACACATGGTTTCACTGGTATAATTCCCAATGAGGAATTTCCCTCTACCAATGCAGACAGACACTTAATAGTTCCACAGAGTTGTTTGCTGGGGACAAAGTGGGGGGGGCACTGAAAAGTTAAGTGACTTAGCCAGGATCATACAGAAAGCAGACCTCGAACCCAAGTGTTCTGGTTCTCTAGATACCACACCATGCTGCTTAATATCTTATCTGACTGAATTATATCCATACCTGGTACGGTATGACTTCTAATGCCCCTTTCTCAAATTCAAGTTTGTCACAGTATTCCTATCTATGCCAGAGATATACAGACAAAGCATTTGGTAAGTGCTCACTCTATGGCAGGCACTGCGCTAAACAGAGAAAGACAGCTCAAAGGAACTCAAATCAGGTTTCTGTTACATGTCTGTATGACCTTGGGGAAGCTGCTTCCTCTTTTGGCTTTTCTGTCTTCATCTGTAAAATAAAATGATTAGACAGATTTCAAGTTCGAAGGAATTTTTAGAGGCCATCTAATCCTACTAAGTAATCCTTAGGCTCCTTCCTGCTTCACAATTCTATGGCACTTTCCTTTCTTTTGAAGGTTTTGCAAAAGGGTTTCAACAAAAGTTAAAAAGCAAAGGTCGAAAATCCTGGCTCCCACTCAGCAATGGGAAAGAGGGATGAATGAGGCTGAACTGCTTCTTCCACTGGGAATGTCATTTCCACATGTCTTGAAACTTACCTGCATGGTCACAGCCACAGGGTACAGGGGCTGGCTGGTCCAGCCAGTTGGAAGGTTGAAAGGCAGCTATTTTTGGCTCTCTAGCCTGGAGGATCTGTTCTATCTCTCTGTCATAACACCAAGGGCAGCCATGGGCACTGGCTTGGGAAAAGAGTAAGGCCAGCAAGAAAGTAGGCAAACCTTGATTTTACGGTTTTTGAAAAACAGGTGTGTCCCTCTTGAAAAAAAACGACTTAAAAAAGAATAAATTAGAGGGTGATTATTTCCACTTTCTAAAGAGGATCAGACATAAACTATTAGCACTGGAAGAGGTTTTAGAGGTCATCAATCCAATTCTCTCATTTTACGACTAATAAATAGTAGTATTAAGAGCTGACCTTGACATAATTGCACACATCTACAAAGCTGTAGAGGGTGATAGTATGACAAAAGAGAAATCCAGACAAACGTGCTCTCCCATGCCGGCCTCTAACAAATACTGTCCGTGTGGCCTTGGCTAAATCATTTAACCTCCCCATGTCCAAGGAGAGGAAAGCAGGAGGGGAGAAGGAGGGGGAAGAAAAGGAGGGAGAGATGTGGATGGGGAAGAGAGAGGGAGGAGGAGAGAGAGAAGAGGAGTTAGGAAGAGAAGGGGAGGGAGAGAGAGAAGGGGAGAAAATGAAAGAGAGATGGTGAGAGAAAGAGGGAGAAGGGGAAGAAGAGGGGGAAAGAGAGAAAAAGGGAAAGAGAGGGAGGGGGAAGGAGGAAGGGGGAAAGAGAGAGGAGAGGGAATGAGAGGAGGGAGAGATGTGGATGGGGAAAAGGAGAGGGAGGGAGAGAGAGAGAAAAGGGGGAAGGAGAGGGAGAGAGAGGGGGAGACAATGAAAGGAGAGATGGTGAGAGAAAGAGGAAGAAGGGGAGGAGGAGGAGAGAAAGGGAAAGAAAGGGAGGGAGGGAAAGAGAGGGAGAAGAAGAGAGAATGAAAGAAGGAAGGAGAGAGGGAGAAGGAGAGAGAGAGAAGGGAGGGAAAGAGAAAAAGAGAGAAAGATGAGAGAAAGAAAAGAGGAAAGAGAGAGAGGGACTGAAAGAGAGCAGAAGGGAGGGAGAAAAAGAGAAAGAATGAGAGAAGGCTGAAAATAGTGAGAGAGGGAGAAAGAGTGAGAGGGGAGAGAGAATGAGAGAAGGAAGGGAGGGAGGGAGGGGGGAGAGGAAGAGAGAGATTGAGATTTTTAAAGCACTTACACCCATTATCTCATTTGAGCCTCACTTTGACCCTGCAGATTTGCCCAAGGTCACACAACTAATAAATAAATAAAAAACAAAATTTTTTAAAAGCCGTCTTTCAAAAAGCATTCCATTACCAGGCTCATTTTAACAGCAAGCTCACTGTCTGTATTGAAGATTGGTTTCAATTTACAAAAACCTTTTCTATGAAGCCAACTATTCAGAAATACATTTATTACATTTATTTCAGGGTGCACAGATCTTTGCCCCACCAAGGCAATGGGTTCCCTGCTGACTTGACTCCTCCATACTTTTCCCCTCCCCCTCCCCATGTGATATTCTGTCCTTCCCTGGTGTACACTTCCATTCTTTTGTAGTTCCAGATACTTAGAGTTATCTGTGTTTAATCACTCCCCAAGGAAATATAGGCTCAATTCTCCTAAGAAAGGAACCACAGACCAGCTCTGTGACCTTGGGCTAGTTCCATCATCTGTTGTCCTCAGTATTCTAATCTGTAAAATTGGAGTAACACTTAAGTCTACCTTGTAGAACTACCATAGGGCTCAAATGTTCTGTAAAATGCCATGAGCTCTGAGTGAGGAGTCAGGTTCATAGGTATTTATTTTTTGATTAAGAGTTAATAATTGACATGGAAGAAAAAATGGTACCCTCCAACCCTAAGCTCCAAAACTAAGGCAATCTATAAGGGATGACGTCAGTGAGCAAATAAGACTCCGTGTATAAGCATGTACATGCTTGCATGCCTACACACTGTCCCTGTAAACAGAACTATGCTTCTAGAACTAAGCTACATCAGTCCTGAGCACTAGCAACCAACCTCTATATGGCCAGTCTTCAGTCCACAAATAAGGGGTATCTGAAATGATTTCAAGTGAAATAGTGAGTCTGAAAACAAAACTTTACTCATAGCTAAAAAGTCTACTAAATCAAACATTGTATATATGTATGCACGTGTAGTGTATACACACACACAGACTGGAGTCAGAAGACCTGAGTTCAAATCCAGCCTCAGCCACTTCCTATCTTGGTGACCCTGGGCAAGTCACATAACCTCTGTTTTCCTAGGTTTCCTCAACTGTCAAAGGGGAATAAAGAACAGCACCTACACTCCCAGGGTTGTGTCGAGGCTCATATGAGATAACATTTGTAAAGAGCTTCATACAACACCTGGCGCACAAGACACTACATAAATACTAGTTATTAATATCATCATGATCACCAAAGGTCTCAAAGGGAGCCTGGCATAGGAGTTAAAAGGATGAGCTTGAAATCAGGAAGACCAAAGTCCAAAGCCTGCCTGGGCCACTTACCACCTGAGGGATGCTAGGACGCCTGTACTAAGTCACAAACAGTCGTGATCTGCTAACCATACGTGCTCTCAAGAACCCACTTACAGGACCCTCTGCTGAGGCCCAGGATTAAAGCTGGACCATTTAGAGAATCACAGATTTGGAACTGGAAGGAACCACTGAATCCAACCCCCTAATGTTACTCATAAGGAAAATAAGTCCCAGGGATGGGAGGTGACTTGACCAGGTCAGACAGCTAGTTAAGTGTCTGAAGCAAGGCATGAACTGAGGTTTTCCTGACTCCAGTCCAGTCCAGACCTCAAATGAGATATTTGTAAAGGGTAAAAGTACACAGTAGGTGCTTAATAAATGCCTGTTCTCTTCACTTCCCTACTATAACGTCTACATAGCTTTAAACATGCTCCCACTTAAAAAAAAGCAAGTGGGAAGTCATACAACTCGATTTTAAAGGAATCACTCAGGGATATTTTTACTAGTTGAAATAAAAACAGCTTACTGTTCTGGGGGCGGCCAGCATCTCCCTGGGGTGTCAGCAGTCTAGGTTCAATAGTCTGGGCCTGCTACACAGCAGTAGTTTCCCTATGAGTGAAGACCAACGATCCACCCAACATAACAGAGGAAAGGTTGGCTACTTTTTCCTAAATATAGCCTCATATCTTCAGAAAACTATGTCTGTTTAAAGGAAAGACTAAGATCCCAACCATCACATGAACGTTTGCTAAATTCACAAACCAGTGTGTGCTCATCAAATGCCCTTTCTCATGTAAGGGAGAACTGAGGTTAATGTTCCAATTTCTAAAAAGATCCACAAATTTGGGGACAGGAGGCTGGCTGAGCCAAAGGCTCAAACACACTGGAAATCGGGGCCGCTACAACATCAGGTCAAGTCAATGTCAAATTTTAAAATACCTACTGTGTGCCCTAGGCACTATGGGGGGGGGGAGCAGGTTAAAATATATAAGAGAAGACAGGCTTTGTATCTTTACTACTCGAGCGATCTCGGGCAAGTCACTTACCCTCTCTGGGATTCACTTTACTTATCTATGAATAAGACAGGATCAGATATTTATATTCCTATCCTGCTTTAAATCTTATGATTCTTTAAGTCTGCCCTTGAAGAGCTTAGCATATAGATAAAACAGAGAGATAGAGAGACAGATAGCACAGATCAACACAGAAATAGGGAAACAGATATATAGATATCTTTACATCTTAAACAACTGAAAATACAAGACAACAGAGTTGAAAACAATTTATATGTATGTAAATTGCAAGGTTCCAAAGCAAGCTCACTTCCAGAGGTCTTCTCTGCCCTGTTAAGAGGTACGGGGAATACCACATAGCTGGTACTTGGCATTTTTACTCAGTTGTTTTATGTCTCTTGGTAAGCTCTTTGGAGGCAGGGGCTATGTCTTAAAAATTCTTAAGGGATACCTTGGTGTGATTAAAACAACATTCAGCTGTGTTTGATGGGGGCACGTCCTTGATCCCACCTACTCGGAAGGCTGTGGTTGGTGGGTCTGTGTCTTGGGAGCTTCGAAGATTCATCAGGCTGTGGCAATTAGATGTCTACACTAAGTCTTTCGTTAATATGGTAAACCCCCCTGAAGCAGGGGCCACAAGGTTATCTAAGGTGAGGAAAACCAGCTTAGGTTGGAATTAGAAGAGGTCAAAGTCCCTCTGTCAATCAGTAATGGAATTGGCCAATGAGTAATTCCTGTGTTCCTAGCCTAGGTGAGATAGGGGAAAACTGGTCTTTTTTAAATAAATAAATTAATGAAGGAGTGAATAAAAAACCTTTGACTCTTCTACCTCATAGACTATAAGACTATTGGGGGCAGGGAATGTTTCCTTTTTGTTTTTGTACTTATCACAGTACCTGGCCCCTAGCAGGAATTCTAAATATTGTGTCAGGTAGGGTCAATATGTTGAAACCTCAAAAGAGGTTTTTTGTCTTTTTTCTTCGTTTCGAAGACACACTGGCTGAGAGGAAGATTTGCATTAAAATGTTATATAAAAACAAAAGGCATCAACGGAACAAAAAGTTGGGGTTCTTATAAACTGATAGATGTGAATTCTGAGGATTACCTCCCTACTCAATCATATACTAGTAGTTTCTACATGATGAAATGCTTGCTGAATTAAACTGTTTTCAGACTCTTGACCATGTGTAACTAGCAATCTCTCAGGGCTCTGTTTTCCATAATCTATAAAATGATAAAATGGGGGTGATATCTGCTCCACCTCAAAAGGTAGAGAGAAAAGTACTTCATGAGCCTTCCATGGAAATGTTTGCTATTAAATAGAGCAAATACCATGGTTTGTGCAAGCAGGAGATAAACCTCCTCCAATCTGAACATACCTCAAGCAAAGAGGCCCGACAGGTGCAGGGGGAAATCTAAAAGTGTATGAAGACATAACTTTTTGTTCCAATGGCCCCAAAGATCAAAAAAGTAAGAAAAAGGGGAAGCCCATACATAAGGCCAGTCCTCTTAAGGGAAGAGTTTGATATGCAAATGAAGGATTGGTTATGTACTAATTGCTGTAAATGACTCTAATGACTTTATTTGCAATGACTATATTTATACAAGGGCATAAATAGGCCTTAATTAAAGGCATTATTTTTGTCCCGGGTTAGACCTGGATCATGCTGCCAATTCTGCCCATCTATAGGAAGAGAGATGAATGTCTATACGAACTCCTTTACATTGGCCAAAGAAAGAAAAATGTTAAGTCTTATCTCAGGCTGAATATAACATAAAAAGGGCCCTGAAATTCAGAGGATGTGTCCAGATGCAGTGGTGGGAGGGGAGAGAATCCCAGGGAGGAAAGGAGTCTTAATAATGGAGGGGTTCTTCCAGCAATACATTTCACCCATAGCAGCCCAGGATCACAATAGGGCTTTGTTTGTGCTGGCAAGCCTTGCCAAGGCTGTTCCCCAGACATGAGTCTCTAGGCCAGTGGCTGTCAGGTCACGTCTTTAACTCTTAGGAGCCTGGAGAACGGGATCTAGTTAATTTCAGTTGAGAGGGAGTGCACAGAAAAACTGGAAGGGAGAGAAGAAGAGGACCCAAATGGAGACATTTCAGAGACACCGTCTTACCTCCAACTCATTACTCAGTTTACGTCCCTGAAAAAATTAAGTCTCTCTAGGCCTTTGTTAACATTTATGGAAATCAATCAATCCCTAAATGAAGCACATACTGTGTGCCAGGCAATGAGTTAAATATTGGGGATCCAAAGACAACAATGAAACAGTCCCTGCCCTCAAGAAACATATTCTTCAGCAGAATGATAACTAGGGATCCGAAATCTTGGAACGAACATGTCAAAACGAGCCCTCCATTGACAAGGTACCAGGGAAAAAAATCTCAAGTGGAAGACCTCCTTGGGACCCAAGGCTCTGGGGGGTGGGGTGGGGAATTTGTTTGACAGGGCCAGGCTGAGCCCAGGAGGAGTTCACCTGGATTACAGCTAGGTCTGGTATTTCAACGAATAATTCTAAGTCAGTACTAAGCCAAGTAGTTTCTTCCTGTGGAAGGAATACAAAAGCTGTCAGCACCCTCTGAATTGCAGCATCCTGAAATATCACTGCAATAACATCCACTCACATCCCTCCAGTTACGGCTCTGAATGGATAGGATATGGATTTTTACTTTTACTATGGGAAACACTCTCAAAACTTCCTCCTGCTTTCCTCCTTGAGGGGTGGTCTTCATGAATATGAACACTCATTTTTTATAGTTCTCTGAACAACTACCCTCCCTATGCTACTTTCTACCTCCATCACTGGTCCTACTAAGCCTTTATTAATGTTAGAAAAGCATTGTGGAACCTTTGGATAAAAAATGACAATGACTTTTTTTTCTCTTCTATGTCCTTCCATCTCCATCAGGGCTCTAGAGGAAACTGTGAACCTATTTCATCTTAAGAAGCTTGATGGATATAAAAATATGTATGTATACACACAGATTATTATCTATCATATTATACACACATATATCTGTGTATACATATAAATGATGTACATATAATGACTTTAACCACGGAAAAAAAAACAAAAATATAAAACTGAAATTATGTAACTAAGGTGGGCGCCATAGAGAATTGAGAAAAGGTATTTTTCTCTTTTCACTGCAGAATTTGAAGAGTTTGAGTGCAGAATACTGAGTATATTGTCAGATGGGGTCAATGTGTTGGGCTTTTTTTCTTTTTCCTTTTTAATCTTTGTTAAAAGGGAAGACATTATAGGTGGTGGGGAGGGATATATGTAGAAAAATAATAAATATATAAATAATATATATAAATAAATGCAAATAATTAACAACAATAATAAAAACAAAGGGCATAAATTTTTAAAAGTCTTGGTTTTTATGAGCAGATAGATGGAAATTCTGAGGCATTATTGCCTCCCCACTCAGTCATTTTCTATCATTATTCTATCTTCTCCCAAGTAACTGCAGACAAAGGAGAAAGGATGTGCAAAAGCATGAATTGTGAAACTCTGGGTGTAAAGCTAAGAGAAGGTAGCAAGAAGACACAGATAACAGAGAATGTTTAGAGGTAGATCTTATTAACTATCAGAAACCATCTAAAAACCCCATGCCTTTATTTTATGGATGATGGTCCTAAAGTCCAGATGGTCCAGAAGTGAAGAGTCTTTCCCAGGGTCACACAGCTTGGCAGCGGCAAAAGCAGCATTGGAACTCGGGTCCCCACAGTGCTCCCCCCTACCCAAAACCCCCATACTGCTAAAGAAAGAGACTATTATCCATCTGCTGTTCTGGTCATCTTTTCCTTTATGCCCCTTATAAAAAAATCTTTAATATTTCCATTTCAAAACATTCCTGTTTCCTTCCTAGTTAATTGTTTGGCTCTTCAAAGAAAAAAACAAACAAACAATGAGAAATGTCTTTAAGATGAGCTCAGAAGTAGGGTCCTAAGGCCACTGTAGAGACCTCCCTCTGCCCCTGCCCCAGATATGGGTGTGTCCAGTTAATATTCCTTGGAATCCCTTTAAGAGGATCAAGAAATCTGGCTTCAGAAAGGCTGGCTTTTTTTGGAGAAAAAATAAGATAAGGGGAAAAGGACCACAGAGGAGTGCCAGTCCATTTCCAAGACACATATCTGCACTAAAGCGCTACAGAAAAATATTATCTATTTTTCTACCTTGTAACTGACTACACTGTTCTGGGGATGATGCCAGAAATTATCTCAGACAACTGGCAGTAACAGTAAAGTGTTGGCTCCATCTGAAGATGATGCTACTGACCCACTGTCAGCAGGACCCGTGCACTATGGTGGTGTTTCTTCAGCCGTGGTGATGGGATTGGCCTGGCTGGAACCAGCCCCACTTGCCAGCCTGTCTTCTACTGGAAAAAAAACAGCACAAACTTGGGAGACAGCCCTTGTGACTTAAAAGGCACAAAGTCTATGAGTATGGGGGGAGTGGAAAGAATGCTGGCCTGGGTGTTAGGGAGACCCAAGTCCTTTTGGGGATTTTAGGCATTTTTAAGGCCTCTTTAAGCCTCAGTTTCTTCATCTGTCCAATGCAACAAACCTTGACACTTACCTTTGTGACCACGGCCAGGTCATCGTGGCACATATAGGAGAGAAGGACACAAGACCTGGAATCTTGGCCTTGACTCCTGGCTCTGATATTTACTAAGCTGCATCACACTTTAAAGGGTCAAATCACTTCCCCTTCATCCTGGTTGGCCTCAATTTCCTCATCTTTGTTCAGAGACTCTGTTATAAGGGGATTGGTCTAAATGATTTCTAAACCCCTTCTAGCAGTAATATTCTGTGACCTAAAGTTTATTTCAACCCTCCAAATGAGCTGTTGTGGTTTTACTGTATACGTAACTATCCGATATCAAATTGGCAATCTGTGTTTTCACCACATAAAGCAGAAACCAATTTTCTATTAGCACTGCTTTCTCACCTGGGCCTCCCAAGACCTTCCCTCGTTCTCAAGGGTCCCCTGTTTGGCTTGAGAAGAATCCCTCGAGTATAAAGAATATCATGGAGGAAGTGAACATTAACATGGGTGGGGGGTGTAGCCAGAAACTAATTAATCTCTGCATTAAACAGACGTGAGTATTCATCCAGACTGGAATTCATTTGCTAACACAGGGTTCTTATATCCCTACCCCATTATAAATACTCACTTTGGAGCAAAAGGGTGTGTCTGTGAGGAAATCACACTGTGTTAAAGATGTGTTTTCTTTACATTTTAATAAACTACTATAGAGTCAGAGGACACTGGTTCGAGAACAAGGTACAGAGCGCGGGCCTAAAGTTAGGAAATTGTCATTCAGTCCTTTTTCTGTCCTGTTTGACTCTCCATTTGGGGTTTTCTTGGCAAAGACACTAGAGAGGTTTGCCATTTTCTCCTCCAGCTCTTTTACAGATGAGGAAACTGAGGCAAACAGGGTTAAGCGACTTGCCCAGGGTCACATAGCTAGTAAGTGTCTGAAGCCTCATTTGAACTCAGGTCTTCCGGACTCCAGGCTTGGCTCTCTATCTACTGCACCACCTAGCTGCCTGGAGTCAGGAAGACCCGAGATCAAATCTTGCCTCAAACGCTTACTAGATATGTGACCCTAAACAAGTCACTTAACCTCTATTTGCCTCAGTTTCCTTATCTGTAAAATAGGCATAATAATGGCACCTACTCCAAAGAGTTATTATGAGAACCAAATGAGATAATATTTATAAAGCTCTTTGCAAATCTTAAAACACTGTATCAAGGCTAGCTATTATCCACATTGTTGTTGGGTGACAGCCTTAGCATAGAGGCACATACAGGATTCTTAAGACAAATTTTGCTAACCTTATTGGGAACCACACAATTCACCAGAACTATAAAGGGATTTGTTAATCCTAAATGATATTTATACCGAGATCTCCCTCAGATATTTCAGTTCCTCTCTCATACTCTTTTTTAAGTCTTTGATCTCGCACTGCTGTTAAGGTGAGATGCCTTGGAGGGAGACTTGATGATTCCACATTTCAATCAATCAATAAGCATTTATTAAGCCCCTGCCGTTAGCTAGGCATTGCACTAGGTACTAGGGATACAAAGACATATGAAACAGTCCCCACCCTCAAGAAGCTAACGTTGTATCATGAAGACAAAATATTAAAAAAAAAAACCCAACAAGGTAATTTGGAGGAGAAGGCATTAACACAGCTGGGGATCAGGAAAGGCCTCACACTGAAAATTATGTTTCAACTGAGCTTTGAAGAAAATTAGGATTATAAAGAGGTAGAGGTGAGGACAGAAGGTTCCAGGCATGGGGCGGGGCAGCCAGCACAGCAAAAAATCCCCCTTTTACAGATGGGGAAATTGAGTCTGAGAGAATATTAAGACGCTTAACCCTATGGGCCTCAATTTCCTCATCTGCAAAATGAGGAAGATGAATTAGATGACCTCAGATACTCTGGGTCTCTGATCCCATGACTCTAAGGTTACAGGGTAAGCAAAAGCCTTCTGAGGTCATCTAGTTCATCCCACAGCCAATAACCTCAGAGACCACTCTAGAGACCTCAACGTCTTTATTCTCTACAAAGACCTCCAAGAAAGGGGATTCTACAGTCAGCTTCTCTATCTGGTTCCAATCTCACATTTCCCTTCACAAAACACTTCAAATAAATTCTCTTATTTCCACACTCTTCTTCGCCTTCCAAAAACATGACCAAACCCTCGGAGTGATGGTCTAAACTAGGAGGTGCCACTTAAGTGGGAACCCCCCGAGGACTATACTTTGGTCCCACATGCCAAGGATGAAATCATCCGCCCATCATGGGCAAAACCCTCAGAACGTTTAAACAAAGGGCTAACTTAACTCTGTGCCACTGTCATTCGGCTGTTTCAGACTTAACCCTCCTTTCTCTTACGCCACTCTCCTCCATTCATTCTCTTTCTCCATCCACAAATATCACATCGCAGCCACCAAGGTCACAAAAGTGGTACAATTCCTGTCCTCAACAAGTTTACATTCTAAGTCACCAAAGTAAGTTCTATCTCTCAGTGATTGACAAGTGACCTTATAGTGCAGTGTGACTGGGGAAGGGAGGGGAATCAGGAAAATCACTAAAGCTTCATCTCTGCAACATTAATACACTATTTAGAACCCGATGTGCTTTATTGTACAATTAAAGGTATTAAGCCTGCAGAGCCCTTACTTCGTGATAAGTAATGAAATAAGCAAGAAGTTTAGATAAGACATAAAACCTCTGCCCTCATGGAGCTTACAGCCTATTGAAAAGATGAGAAACCTAAAAGAAATAACTATTGTAGATAAAATGTTCCGAGTTATATGATAAAGTGCTAACATGAGGTCTAAAAAAGGGAAAATCAGGGACGGACACAAAGGTGAGGTATCACTTGACCTAAAGGCTGGGTAGGAATTCAACAGGTGAAGACAGAGGGGAAGGGTGTTATAGACATTAGGAAATGGTGAAGGAAAGGCTTTGGATGATAATAATTTTAAAGGATAAGAGAAGCCGTCGGCAAACAAGAACAAAGGACAGCTCTTTAAGACCTGGAAAAACGTCCAACTCCCCACTCTCCACAATCATGCTTTCCTGTTACAGAGATCTGAATCCAGCTGGAATGGGACCCTTGAGAGCATAAGGTGCAATTTATGCAGACAGTCTCAGGGGAAGCATCTTCCACCATCATATCATGCCTGCCCCACCCTGAGCTGCACAGAGATACTGACTGCATGGGCGGGGCAATGAGCCCAACACCTCCAGCTCCTAGCCCTTCGACATGAGATGTGCAGAGATGGAGGAGCCTAGGCTAAGTACTCGGTGGAGACTCTCAGAGAATCCAATTCAATACAATTCAGCGATGTTTTTATGTGCCAGATACCAGGCTAGGCACTGGGCACACAGTCCCAGCCCCCTAAGAGTTTACAGTCTAACAAGCGAGATGCAGCATATTTTACACAGATTAGTATGAGACAAAGTAGGATGTGACAGGCAGAAAGGAGAATTCCAGACAAAATGCTAGATTTCTTTTTTTGCGGGGGGGACAGGGTAAACGTTCAGCTTAGACAATCATGAAGGCTTCATGGAAGAGAGGGCATCTAAGTAAGCTGGTTCTTGAAGGAAGACAAGGCTATCAACAGGTGGAGCTTTGAAGAGAATATATTTTAAGTTGGGGGAAATGGCCTGTGAGACAATACTGAGGCATTAGTGTAGGACAAAATTGGGTGATGGACATTAAGCCAGGTGAGGTGGGGATTGGAGGGTTGAGTTCATAAAGAGAAGTGATGGGTAACAAGGCTAGAAAGGTAGGCTGGAGCCAGACTATGAGGAGTCTTACTACCAGGTCAAGGAATAAAAAATAATGAACTTCTAGACATCAAACCTCTCTGTCAAAGCGCCAACCCCAAACCCCTAGGCCTCTGATGAATGGGTTCCACACCAACAAACAGCCTGGGAAATTGGTTCCTAGCCTGGCAAAAATCAGTCACCATGCCTAACTTCAGGGCTATCATTCCTTGTCCCCAGGGAGGTGGCTTCATTCCCAGGGTCTGTGGCCAGGAGAACAGAAAGAAAAAAGGATGGAAACCGGGTGGCACAAATGTCACTTTGGCCCAAATAATGGGGGAGGGGATGGAGAAGCAAGGGGAGTCAAGGAGCTGGCAGAGACTGTTGGGAGGCATGAGGCCAAAAACAACGGCACCCATTTGACTGCTGTTTCGATGAGAGCCTTAGGATGCTGAGGGTGGAGCTGGCTTTGGAGAAAATCAGCACAGAAGCTAAATCCAAATCTCTTCACCATATTCTGAAAAATATTTTGGGGTCACTATGGAACAAAATCTACTGGAAGGGTGTGTCTAGACTTCTCTCACAGATTTCTGTGTTTGAAAGGCAATTTTTAAATATTGGTCTATACGAGTATATAACCTCTAGGTTATATACACACATACACCTATATATAGAATATTTTTTAAAAACGCCATCCTTTTTACATGGTGCCCATCCTCTTTCTGACACAAAACAGGAAAAAACGAATTTCTAGGTACATAACTTGTCTATTGAGACCAGCACCCCACCCTTTATTTTCTTCATCTAACAACTGTTGCTTTAGGTTTGGTGTTTAAGACATCCTGGACACATTACAATATAAAAGCTTGCTCAGTCCTGAATCACAGATTCTGCTTGAGATAGGAGACCTTGAGGCAAAAGGACCAAATACAGACTCACAGCTGGGGCTAAATCTCAAGGAGGAATGTCTGGAGGGAGTCAAAAAGGAGCCCCACCCCTGTGTGTGTGCTCGAGTCAAAGACAAGGCAGCCCCTACTAAAACCTTTTCATCTTTCCCTCAGAGGTGTCATGAATGGTGGGGCCCTGGGAGTGGGTGGGGCCTTCCATGCTACCACACTGGTCAGAGCCCACAGGGAAAAATCACCCTGGCTCTGGGATTGGCCAATCGTAGTAATTACAGATGTGCTATCTATTGGAAGCACAAGAATAAGTAGGAAGCACGACATACCGTGTGTAAAGCTCTGCAACATATGAATACATGTATGAATTATGACCCAGCACATACATGTAACAGTCTCAAAAAAATGCAGTCCTTTCCTGGGTTCTGCAAAGATTAAAACCGAGAATAGAGGCTGTGTTCCAATTACCTACATTTTTCAGTGATTCAAGGATTTTTTTCTACAATGCTCATTCAGCAAAGACCTCAATATGAGTAAGAAAAAACAAATGCCTGAGACTACACACCCCCTAACATTTCTGAATTATTTCTGTTAAGCGATGCTGGCAAAGGCAGAAAGGAAAAAAGCTTTGGTTCCAAAACCTAGTGCTTATTTCAAGCTTAGGCAGAACCCTGGTGAGGAGTTTTCCCAAGGACAAGGTGGCAATGAAGGCACCGAAGCCCAGCCCCAGAAAACAGTAAAGGATCGATGCCTCCTCTGGCGGGTTGCATCGCAATTCAAATAAAGCTCTAATACAGATAAAAGGTAATACGGGTATCGACAAGTCGGAGGCATGTCACCCAGGTAAGGGCCCGAAGTGACCTCCATTACCCACGGTGGATATGGGCACAATGGTCAATGGGACCCCCCACTAAAAAAAAAAACCGTGTGGTTTCAGGAAATTGACTAGCTAATAACAGGTAACAGCAAAAGCATCCAACACCTGCAAAGCCCTTCTGGTGCCGGGGTTCATCACTTCCTTTGTTCGCCTTGCAAAGATGGAGTAGCCCACCAATTCCCCCCGGTCCACACCCCATCCCACAAAGGTTTAATTAAATTCGCTGGAAACAAAGCACAGCTGCATTTCTTGCCTCTAAATACAAAAACAAATAGTGGTAAAAATCCAGGTCCACCGGAGCCCAGGAGGGTCGCCCTACTATTACAATACTTCGTTTTCCCCGAATCCAGGAGAAAGCAGGGGTGGGGGCCGGGTCTCTGGGCATGGGCATGGGCATGGTCCACACCTCGTGGGAGATGCAGGTCCCGTACCTGACTCTCGCATCCACCGCCCCGCCCTGGCCATACGCCCCGGCCACCACCCTCCTCCCGCCCTTCTGCACACAAAGCTAGATGCACCGCTGTACGCTGGGCAACAAACTCAAATCCTGGATTAAAAAAAAAAAATCCGCACCGCCCGCCCGGGCTCTTCTCAAATGATGACTGATTTAAAATAATTCGCGGTTAGCGCTCCGGGCTGGGACAAGAGAAATCCGGTTCCTATTTTGTCCTCGTTCGTTCCAACCCGGCACATGACGCACCAAAACATGCAGCAAAGGGAAGGGGGGAAGAAGAGGGCCGTGCAAAGGAGAACAAAGTTGAAGGCGGCTTAATCCTCCAAGGTTAGGGGGAGGCGGAGAAGTGACACCCACCCTGGACCCCTGAGGGGGCAAGGCTGGGGCAGGGCCCGAGTGGAGTCCTACCCCCTCCCAACCCCGAGCTCCTGGCCTCGCACTTCAAGGGAGCTTTGCAACCTCCAAGCTTCGAGGTCGTTAACCCGAATCCACCTCCCCTCCACCACCCCGCTCTGGCCTCAAGGCCACCGGACCCGCGGACGTCCAACCCCCAGACCGGGCTCCGGGGGTGCGCGCGAGCTCCCGGGGAAGGAGCGCGAGGAGCGCAGAGCGGTCCGCTATTCGGCGCCCCTGCCCGGCAACGGGGCGCAAAGTTCCTGGCGGGGCTGGATGCAGCCGCTCCTTATTAGCATCAACATTGCCATTATTGTTAGTTTTTGCTTTCCTCCCCCCTGCGCGGCCCCGAGGCCGCGTGCCCCCCCACCTGAAGGCCGCCTCTCCAACCCCCCCACCCCTTTCTTAACTTCCACCCTCCGCCGTGCCCCGGGGCCAGGAGCAGGGACTCGCCCCACACAAAGCCGGAGAGGGCAGAGGAGAAGGGGAGGGAAGGAGGGAAAGGGAAGGGGAGGAGGCAGCGGCGCCGGGGCTCACCGTGATCCGGGGGATGTTCTTCTTGCCCTGGTAGGACATGGTGGCCGGCGCTGGTGCTGCACTGCACGGGCGGCTGCCTCTCGGGCTCCGGCTTCTCGCCCTGCGCTGGCTGCTCGCACCCCCGCCCGGAGATCAGGTGAAGAGAATGGTGCGCTCGCTAGCTCCCTCGCTCGCTGGCCGCCGCCGCCGCCGCCGCCTTCTCCTCCCCCTCCGCTCTCCTCTGCCCGCCCCCCGCCGGGCTGCCGCTGCCGCCGCCGCCCGAGAGACAATAGCCGCCCTCTCCCAGCGCCCCTTTCACCCCCACCCCACACTTCTCCCCCTCTGATTTTTTTTTTTCTCTTGCAGGGCCAGCTGGGACCCAGCGAGGCAAGAATGGCCGGTCCGCGCGACTCCTCCCTCCTCTTCGCCCTCTTCTCTAATGATTTTCCTGCCTTTGCCTTATTGCATCTGCCTCACCCAGTTTTTCTTTTTGTGTGTGTGTGTGTGTGTGTGTGTGTAGATGTGTGTGCGACCGAGTGCGTGCGTGAGTGAGGCACCTTGGTGGCCGCCAGGGGGCGCAAGACGCGGCGGACCCCGGGCGGACCGCGAAGGAGACGAAGGTGGGGTGGAGTGGGGTGGTGCCGGCGCGCAGGCTGGGGGCGGGGGCTATGCTGCAGGAAGGGAGGGGCGTGGGGGGGCAGGTAACTGCACTGCCTGGTCACTGCACCCCTCCCACCGCCACCACGCCCTGGGGCCCCGGCGGAGCAGAGCGGGCAGCCCGTTTTCCTCGCGAAGCCCAGGAGCCCAGAGCCCCCTTTGCCTCGGCAGGATGCTCCGGCAGGCAGCCTTTGTTACGAGGTTGGGCGGCACCGCTCTGTTCCCCTAGCAGCCTCATCAGTTCACTCCTGAGTGTGTACGGACTGACGGGCTGGGCATCGTAGAATGCACTTCACGACCCTAAGCAGAGAGCGCTGAATGGAAATCGTGAAGCCCCATCCATTTAAGATATGATGGGAAGACAATTACAAAGGTGTAGGGATGTTTAAAAAAAATCAGCACTGAATGAAGGCTGTACCTGCAAGATACTGTCACGCCACTGAATTTTCTTCCCCATGCAAAGGAACATCATGGCTTTATTTACAGCACGGGTTTGGTTTATACAAGAATGATACACAAAAAAACACGAACGCAGAAAGATCTTGCAACTATATCCAATGAAACGCTTATCTTCATCTCTTTTATAGATTAGCACCAAAATTAGGGATAGGGCTGCCGTCCTTTAAGCAATCAGTAAATATTTCTTGAATATCTGCATATACCTAAAGGCACGTATTTGAGCAAACTTGATAAAGCTGCACGGGATAACGACTGAATCCGTGATTCAATTGGTATAGGGAAGTACCAGGTGAGGAAGCTCCCCCACCACCGTGAATCAGCAACCTGTGGACAGTGTATAGTCTTAAAGGGACGAATGCCTAGAGCATTGCGGTTACGTGACTTGGCCGGGCTCATAAGGCCAGTAGGTAATGAGAGGCAGGACCTGAACCCGAGTGTTCATGATTGGTTCTCTAGTTCATAGTTAATGGGAGGCTTCAATTGCAGTTCAGAAAACAGGAAAAATGTGTGGAATGGTGATAGAACAGTGCTGAAGTCCGAATGAGGACCTGAGTCTGAATCTAGGTTATGGTGACCTTGGACAAACCACTTAAAATTCCTGGGCTCGGGTTCTTCATCTGCAATGGGGATGCTTTCACTACCTTACCTCCCAATGTTAGTGTAAGTGCAACAGAGTATAGTGAAAATCATACTGCATTGAGAGATCATGGTATGAATGTTGGCTCTCTAACGTCTATGTGACCAAATGCAAGTCAGGATCCTCTCTGGGCTTCAGTTTCTTTTTCTAAAGTGAGGAGGACATAGGACTAGATAATCTCTAAAGTCCCTCCTTATAGCACCATACACCTATGAGTGTTTTTTTTAATGTATATTGAATGTTTTACCTAAAACTTTCCAGAAGCTAGAGACCAAGTCATCTAATCACCCACATACCCTCAGTACAGTGTTTTGCACACATTGCCCCTTAATAACTTTATGTTGAGATCTGTTTAAAACAAAAATCCAGACATCTCCAGCCAAAGGGACTTTCCTTAAACAGCAGCCCCATACCAAGGCCACAGCCTGTTCCCAATAAATATATGCCGTACTTTTAACAAGCAGGAGGCATGCTGGGGAAGGATTACCTTCCAATTCTCTTTTGCAAAGCATGGACTGGGGGAGCCAAAGGCACGCCCTAAACATTTTGCTTTGTTCCTGCGGCTTCAGCTCCGGGACCACTGAAAGGAGTTGTGAAATTACAAAGCATTCTGGGTATTGGCATGCAAATGAGCAGAATTATATTTAGAATGGAGGGAAGGCGGAATTAAAGGGCACGCTAGAGCCCGGCAGAATCTTTTTTTTTTTTTTCCTGAGCTTCTACCCCTCTAAAATGTTGGGGGAGGGCCATGACCAAAACGGTTTCTTAGGAACGTGACAATACCCAGAGGCCATTGTCAAGGATCCCGTTACCTCTTTTAAAATTTACATCTTAGTATTTCTTTCCCTCTGGTGTATCTAGCATCTCCTTCGTTTACAGGCATTAAATATAACCAAAAGCATTCTACGCCGAGTGGATTCATCCAACGTTTACCCAATCCCATGCAGT
>CM053625.1:38761166-38779111 GCA_028646595.1 Phalanger gymnotis
TTCAAATGCCTGTGAAAATTAATGCTGAAAACCAAACATGTCAAAAATAAATTTAAAAATAAATTAAAAAAAAGAAAAAAAAACAAAAAGAAAAAAAAAAGGAATCCTCTAGCATTGGACCACTTGCAAATCACTGGCTCAAACAGGAGAAAATCTCTGCAGCAACACGTGGTCATTCTTATACATCCATGCTGCCTGTTACCGCTACCTATGCTATATATTTGTTTGTATTCATTATTGTGGATTTACAAGGTAAGCAAGTATTATCCTCCTCAGTTTAAAAAGACTCATTTTGAAAATTGTTTCTCAAGCTCCATTATCAGTGGTACGTACAGCAGGATTAAAACTCTCACCCCTTAACGCTCAATGTTTTTATGTGCTTTTTTGCTAAATCTTTCTACAGGTCAAGGGAAGATAACCTTATTTCTTCATTTTTTTACTGAAATATCTGATGGATCTAATACTAAAGACAGAAAAAAAATCTGAGAAACTGATGATCTGCCTCAGTCTAGTACCCTGGAATTTCTGCAGGCAATTGAAACCTCAGAAAAACTCAATCTATAAAAGTGACTTGGGAAAGAAGGAGCTAGGGCCATGCAATCAAGACATAAGAATAATCTTAGTGAAGTATACTTCAATGTGTCGAAAAGAACTTGATCATTGGCGTGGGTATAGGCTCCATTCCATGTTCCTCCCCCTCTATGACTTTGCCAGTGGTCTTCAGTAGTTACAGTGGCCCCCACAATTCATCATCTAACAGCCAAAGTCTTGGTATTGAACCTCTGCTCACTTGGGTAAGCACGTCCTTGCACAAGACACATAGAATTGCATCAGGTCTGTCCCTGGAGATTTTTCAGCTCAGTAAACTCTATCAGAACTCACCCTCCCCAGGCATGGCCTTTACAAAGACAGAACCACGACCATACTGCAAAGAGGCAATGGAGCAGGACTTTGGGGGAGGAGTTAATAGTATTATTTTCTGAATGTGCAAAATAGGGGGAACAAAAGATTTGCTCAATCAGAACTCAGGTCCCTCCTGTGGGCCAAATCACAGGAGTGAATCTGAGAGGCACCTGTCCCTCTTTTTAAAAATGTGTTTGAGGTCACACCCCTCAGGCAAGGTTTATGGTAAGTGCAAAGATCTGTTTCACTCTTCTGATGAATGGAAACACATGTTATTGAATTCAGCTTTTCCCCTGCATGGAATAACAGCTCAATCCCAGCTGAAAGATGGTTCACAAAAGCGTGCCAACACCCCCCCCCAAGTGCTAGGCAATAGCCCCCGTTATATTTTCCAAGCTTTCAGTCCCGTCTCCAGGAAGGGAGCTTGGCTGTTTGGTTTGTTTCTTCCCCCTGTTTTCTGCACTCATCCATAGCAACTGCCCTGAGGCCAAGGGGCTCACCAGTTTCCACCTCCCCATTTTTTAGGGTAGTGGGAATAATAGATGCACACTCCTGCTGAGATTCAATCCTGCAGTCATGGGACATGGTTACGCTGAGCAAAAGAACAGAAAGGAGCTGTGGGAGAAGGAATGGGGCTGCCATGTTAACGAAAACAAGCCTTTCCTGTTGGGCTGATTGCTTCTACATGCTAAAATAGGCTCACAGGCCAACTCTCTCACTTCAGGAAATCTGACATCAAATGCTGACAAAGCCCTGAGTAAAGAAGGCTAACCAGACTTTGATTTCCTAAGCCATCCTTTGTCACTGAAGGTGGTGAAAACAAGTATTTAGGGCCCAAGACTGAAATATGGAAGGCTGGGGATCTATTCCAAGCAGGCCTTCAAACTATGTAATCTTTCACCAAAGGTATAACTAGGACTTTTTGCACTTGAGGCCAAAGGCCCAGAAGGGAGACTCGGGTGGAGGCGAGGCTTGGTGTACTCTCTGAGGGACAAAGAGACCGTGAGACATCAGTCCCCATGGGCAGAGATCCTGGGATGCCAGGAGGCCAAGAGGCCAAGGCTGGGGATGCTGCCACTGTTGTTTAGTCATTTTCAGTCTCATCTGACTCTTTATGACCCCATTTGGGGTTTTCTTGGCAGAGATACTGGAGTGGTTTTCCATTTCCTTCTCCAGTTCATTTTACAAATGGAGAAATTGGGACAAAAAGGGATAAACACCTTGCCCAGCTCACACAGCTAGTAAGTGTCTAAGGGCAGATTTGAACTTGGGAAGATGAGTCCTCCTGACTCTACACCCAGAACTCTATCCACTGCGTCATGTAGCTGTCCAGGGACGACATCTACCATGTTCTTACTACCTAATCGCCTCCCTCTGCCCCTCCCCTCCCACTTTGAGGAAGTGAACCGTGTGGCAGCTTTACATTTTAATTAATAGTCCTTAATAAAATTGGCGGGGGGCGGCGGGACTAGGTACTCAAGTCAGTTGTTTCCTCACATTTAGCATCCAAGAGGTCCGACTACTAGAGGATGAAGTGGAGTGGTAACCCTTACAACATACAGAAGGATGTTTTTGAGGAGGGGACTGAAAAGGGGCTTGAAGCCAACCACCTTCCCTTCATCCCAAAAAAGCCCTCAAAGTAGAATGCTGGAGCTGGAAATAGCCTTTGGGATTATCTAGCATGGAATTTTTACCCTTCTATGTGATAGACTTCTTTGGCAGTTTGGTAAAGCCCAGGGACTATTTCTCAGAATTATGTTTTGAAATATTTTAAGAAAATGCCAAATTTCAATCAGAGATAAGTGAAAGCGATTAGAGTATTTTCCCATCCAGGTTCATAGATCACCTGAAATCTATCCGCATTCCCCTTGGGGGGTCCAGGTTAAGAATGCCTGGTCTAGTCCAGTTTTTACAAAGGAAGAATAGGAAACCTCAGGGAGGGGGAGTAACTTGTCCAGCATCACAAAGGAAGACTCATTCAACTGCTACTGAAACTGAGACCTAGCTTTGGTAGAGTCATATGGAGCCCAAATCTCACAAGGGCAGACTAAGAGCTAGAAGGAACTTTAGAGACAGCCATAGCTAATGCCCTCATTTATAAAGGACAAGCCCTGCGTACCTTTCAGAGTAGGAGCT
Organism: Phalanger gymnotis; assembly: GCA_028646595.1. Taxonomy (NCBI): domain Eukaryota; kingdom Metazoa; phylum Chordata; class Mammalia; order Diprotodontia; family Phalangeridae; genus Phalanger; species Phalanger gymnotis. The sequence continues at coordinate 38,764,206 of CM053625.1, forward strand.
AGAACCCAGGTGTCTTGACTATCAATCTGCTTTTCCAGGCAGGTTGCAGAGCAGAGGACCACGGTCCACTGACCATAAGTGAGGAAGGGAGCCCTTCTAGGAGGTAGCGTAGAGGATTACAGTGTTCTCTCTCCGATGCAATTTCATGTTTACTTTACCATAGTTCTGGCTCTGCCTTAACTAACATCTTTGAAATGCTCTAATCCTCAGTTCTCCCTTCTGCAGAATGGGTCTATCAGTAGTTGCTGTTCATCTTGCCTAAGATTTTGTCAGATAAATTGAACTAAAAGATGTGTTTGAAATTCACATATGTGTAAAATTCCTCAGGATCCCAATGAGTAAGGTTGTTTGGGGAAAAGAGCTATTTATAAACAAAGTATTTTCATTTTTGTTTCAGCTAGGTGGTGAGGTGGACAGAGCACCAAGCCCAGAGTCAGGAAGACTAACTTCCTGAGTTCAAATCTGGCCTCAGACACTTACTGGCTGTGGGAACCTGAGCAAGTCACTTAACCCTGTTTGCCTCAGTTGCCTCATCTATAAAATGAGCTGGAGAAGAAAATGGCAAAGCATTCTGATATCTTTACCAAGAAAACCCCAAATGGGGTCACAAAGAATTGGACACCATTAAATAACAAATTATCAAGACAAACAAATTACCCTGAGTTTCATCAGGATAAAATGACTAGCAAAACCAAAATATTTTTACCGAGGGGAAGGGAATGAACATAAGAGGAGGGTATATAATCTATAGCATCCATTCATAAACAAAGTAATTTTGCTAATTAGCATATTAGTCCTGGCTTGAATATTAACTATTCCAATAGGGTAGCTCTAAAGTGGATTTGATCAACAGCCATTCAAGACTAATGATTCTACCTTCATGTTCAGTCATGTTATTTTTGTTACTAACTGTGTGACCCTGGGCAAGTCATCTCATCCACATCTTACTGTCCTTATCTGTAAAATGAAGATAATTATACCTCCTCTTTCTTTCTCAGGGCTGTCACAATGATCAAAATAACTTAGACCCTTGATAGCACCCTCCAAAAAGTCTGAGTTATATGCAGATACAAGGTATTGTCATTTTCCATTCCAGGACAAATTTATATTCAAGACTGATTCACATTCACAAGTCTTTTTGTTAACTAATGCTTTTATGCTGGTCTAGCTCTCTGTGTTTCAAATTATTTCCTTCCCAGATGTACAGGATTCTATTTTTTTCCCCAGGATGAATCTCATTTGGCCATTTCCTGCCCATATTTCTATTCTCTCTAGGTCACTGCATTATGTCTTGCAGATCTTCACTCGTGTCTCTCACACGTCTCTGTTTACTATCATCTGCAGATTTAATTACCACAGCATGTGCCTTGCCTCCTTCTAGATCATTAATAACTATGGAAAATGAAACCAGTTCTAAAACGGGTCTCCACAGCATGCTCTGGCCTATCTCTCCCCCAAATATTTCCATTCCTCTTTGGTCTCTTAGACAGTTATTAGGTTATGAGAAACCTCTCATGCATGAGTTAACATGGATCCATTTTTCAATACTGATTTTTATATTGCTAGAAGTAAGTGAGATGTCCCTTGCTTCTTCTGCCCTTAAAATATGGGAGTGGGGATGGGAGGCGGGGAGGTGTTTGTATATGTATTCACACAGAAAGACAGTGTGGTTTGGTGAAAAAAAAACACAGGCATTGGACTCAGAGGACCTGGATTAAAATCCTGCCTCTGCCAATACCTGTGTGAGTCTGAGCAAATCAGCCTGGGTCTCTGTTTCCTTATCTGTAAAGTGAAGAAGTTGGACTCAGTGACCTTTAAGGACCTTTCAATCAAACAACAAGGACTGCCCATTCTGTGTCAGGCTTTGTGCTAGGTCCTTCAGACGCATAAAATGAAATGATTCCAACTCACAAGGAGTTTACATTCTAATGAGTGAGACAGAAGTACATATATAAATAGAATTAGATAAATAATAAATACAAATATTTATTAATAAACTTTAAAATACTAAATTAATATCTATTAAATAAATATTATAGGTACATATAAAATATACACAGCATAAATATAAAGTGAATATATGACAAATATAGGAACTATGTAAAAAAATAAAATACGTAAATATATCAAAATGAAGTTAATATGTAACAAACCTATAAAAGTACTTAAGTACAAGATAGTTTGGGAAGGAGGAAACTAGCAGTTGCGGAGATCAGGAAAGGCTTCATAAAGAAACCTTAAATTGGGTCTTAAGGATGAGAGGGGCATGATGAAGCAGGAGTAAGGAGGCAGCCCTAAAAAAGTATAGAATGGGAAACGAGGTGTTGCCCGTGAGGAAAAGAGGCCAGTTTGGACATATTACAGAATATGGCAGAGAGAATAATGTTCAATGAAGCTGGAAAGACAGGCTGGGGCCAGACAATATAGGCCAGATTTAAAAGCTAAATGAAGTAGTTCATATTTAATTCTAGAAATAATAGGAAGCCATTGGATTTCCAGTCACCTAGTGAGACCAACATTTAAGGAAAAATTGCTTCAGTGGCAATGTATAGAATGGAATGGAATTGTGAGAAAATTGCAGGGGGGAGGAATGCAACTGGGGTATGCTGGTAAATGTTTAACAACCTACTCTCTGGACAATGTACTTTTAAGTTTCATCTTCATTGTCAACATTGTCCCTACCGCTTTCTTAAGTCTAGATCAAACAATCAAGCCCTGAATTGCACATTTCTGAGATGTAAATAATCATAACTGAACATATAACAGTTGGCTCTCTCCAGACAGTTAGTGCTGGCTCAGCCACCTGTGGAGAGGCCAATTAGGAGTGATAAGAATTTCAAATAAGGTTGCAATTGTGTGAGAGATTCTAAGAAGGTAGGAATGGTCGAATTTGGCAACTGATTGGAGAATGTGGAAATTATATCAGGGTATATTAGGGAGACTGGCAGAAATTGGGAAGAATGGAAGAGAAAAGGGGTTTTGGGGAGGGGGGAAGAAAATTCAATTTTGGATACATTGAGTTTGGTCCAGTTTGAGATGTCTAATAGGCAACTAGTGATTTGGGTCTGGAGGTCAGGGGAGAGCCTGGTGCTGAATATGTAGATCTAGGAGTTATCTGCATAAAGAAATGGTCTTTTATATGGACTATTTGTGCCTGACCTGTGGTAGAGCCTTCCAGGCTAGTGTTGCTCTGATTGGCTGCAGTCAGACACACTGTACCTTGACCCCAACATGGTGATGTCATTTTGGTCCTCTTCAAGAACAAAGGAACACAACCAACCATGCATAGAGATAATAGTTAAATCCATGGGACCTGATGGAAGTTTCCAAGTGAAAGAATGTGGAAGGAATCGGTCAATAAGCACAACTCGGAAAGACCTTAGCTTAAAAAGGCCTAGGTTCCCCACTGCATACTGGGCCATCTCCAGTCCTCCTGATCTAAACGTGGCCACTGGACCCAGATGGCTCTGGAGGAGAAAGTGAGGCTGGTGACTTTGCACAGCCCTGCCTCATTTAAATCCAATTCAATCGCAAGCCATATCGTCATCTTCCTGATGTCATGGTCCTTTTTGAGAAGAAAGGACAAACCATATAACAAATCACCTAATATGTGTCGGGCACTGCCCTAAACACGAGGGATAGCCCAAAAAAGACAAAAGACAATCCATTCTCTCAAGGAGCTCACAGTATGAGAAGGGACATAACATGCAAACAAGTATGTACAAACAAGATACGTACAAGATAAATAGGGATAATCAATAGAGAGAAGGCACTAAAATTAAGGGAGATCAAGAAAGACTTTTTATAGAAGATGAGATTTTAGCTGGGACTTGAAGGAAGCCAGAGAAACCAGTAGGTGGAGATGAGGAGGGAGAGTATCCCAGGCATGGGGAAAAGCCAGTGACAATGCCCAGAGCCTGGAAATGGAGCATGCAATAAACAGCAAAGAGGCCAGTGTCACGGCATCTCAGAGAGTAAGACATAAGAAAACTAGGAAGGTAGGAAGGGAGCAAGGTTATGAAGGGCTTCGAATAGCAAAAAGAGGATTTTATACATAGTCCTGGAGGTGATAGGAAGCCACTGGAGTTTATAGAATGGGTGTGTGTGTGTGTGTGTATAACATGTACTTCAGGAAGATTAATTTGAAAGCTGAATGGAAGAACTAAAATGGGGAGAGATTTGAGGCATGCAGACCAACCAGCTGGCTGCTGCAATGGTCCAGGCATGAGGTGATGAGGGCCTGCACCAGGGTGGTGGCGATGTCAAAGGAAAAGAGGCAGTACATATGGGAGATATTACCAAGATAACAATCAATAGGCCCTGACAACTGATTGGATAAGGAGTCTGGGGGTGAAAGAAGGAGAAGAGAAGAGGGGATCACCCATGGTTAAGGGAGATGACCAATGATCCTGGCATCCTATTAGGGTCAACTGAAAAAGGTATCAGCCCTTGAAGAGGAGACCTAGAGCCAAGGAAAGTAAATTGGTAGGACTCATTGGATCATTGATACAGTACTACAAAAGACCTCAGAGGCCCCCTCATCCAGGAGTGGGGAACCTTTGGCCTTGATGCCACATGTGACTTTCTAGGTCCTCGGGTGCAGCCTTTTGACTGAGTCCAAGTTTTACAGAACAAATCTTTTTACTAGAGGGATTTGTTCTGTAAAGTTTGGATTCAGTCAAAGGGCTGCACTTGAGGACCTAGAGGGCCACAAGGTCCCCATGCCTGGTCTAGTACAATCCCTTCATTTGATAGTTGAGGAAACTGAGGCTGTAGTGGGGGAGGGGTTAAGAGATTTGCCCAAAGTCACCCACCTGGGAAGCATCTTAGGACTTCTCATTCTGCTAGGCCACACTGCCAGCCTCCACTCAGAGCCACTTTCCTTCAGCACCAGAGACCTCCCATAAGATTTCCTCTCCAGGTTTCCTATCTAGGCCAATCTCTAAGTGAGTCCTGGGTAGCATCTCTTTTATAGCATGTGCTGAGAAATTGTCAGAAGTCCTTGCATTCTTTTCCAAAGGGCCAAACACCTGCAGTTCAATTCCTCTATAAAACTTAGTAATGTGGCATGTATAATCTTTGAGGATCAGCACAAAGAAAGCAATTTCCTTTGTTGTTTTTCTCAAGAAATTGGCTTGAACATCAATGTCCCCTCTTTCTATCCATTACAAACACTTGGCAGTTTTAAGTGGAAAAGCCAAGAAGAGAGGAGGTTAAAACCACCACTGAGGGTGGAAGAAAGGCCTGGGTTACAGGCCAGATCTACAGATGGATAAACTTGTGTAATGAATTGGCTGGTGCATCTATGCAAACTTCTCTCTTCTGTTCAGCCTTGAATTTTTTTTTAACACTGTGGCTGGAGCTTGGAGGGGCTCTCTTATCCCTAGCTGTGTATTCCTCAAAGGTCGCTCACTTAATATATAATCTTTTGGTTTATTTGCTTTGTTGTGTTTTTGGTTTTTTGGCTGGGGATAGAGGGAGGCAATTGGGGTTAAGTGACTTGCCCAGGGTCACACAGCCAGTAAAAGACTGAGGCAGAATTTGAACTCCTGACTTAATATACAATCTTATAGTTGCCTCTAGAGCCTTCTTGCCTAGCATCTACTATCTCATAACTGCCTTTATTTATCTTTTATGGAAAGAGTGAAATGATTACTTTCAGAAAATGGGTATGAATCTAAGGTTTGTGTTATAGAATGGTCCATCTCTAAGACCTGGCTTATTTCTTAGGACTCTCCTCTACGTCACCCTCAAGAATGCCTGAACTCCAGAAAACTAAAGACAAAATCGTATGAAAGCAGTGATCTTAGCTTCTTTGATTTCTCCTTGAAGGAGATGGAAATGAGAATAGAAATCCATATGATACAAAATATATTTTTCAATAGCTAACCAAACACTTTTTTAGATATTAATTGAGTTAAAGAGCCTGAAGCTTATTTGTTTGTGATCCAACCTGCCTAGCTAAACTTTCATTTCTCTGGAATATACCTGGCAGTCTTACCATAGGACTTTACCTGGCTGGTATGGGCAGTCTTTTAAGAGAAATGTCTTTTTATGTAGTAAAGGCCCATAGAAGGACATATTTGGTTTTTCTCAAAAGCTACACAAAGTACAGAGCACACCACATAAGAACAGAAGAATTTGGAATGCCATATTTTAAAAAAGACATTGACAAACTGGAGTAAGCCAAAGGCTAAGGATGAGGAGGGTAAAGGGACTGAAGACCAAGTCATGTTGAGACTGATTGTAGGAACTGGGGTGGAGAAAAGGGGGAGGGAGGTAGACTGAAGAGAAGACTTAGGTAGATAGTGGGTTTTTGAAGTTTTGTCATATGGAAAAAGGATAAATCTGTGTACTCAGGCCTCAGAGCATTAGAGGAAGAGCAGAGGGCAAAAACTGCAACAAGGCAGATTTTAGGTCAAAGTAAGAGGAACTTTTCTAATAATCAGAATTGTTCAAAAGAGAAACAGGTTGCCTTCACGACCTCCCCTCCTGTCTTCTCTAGCAGATCACCTCTGCCATAATCCCTCCTCTCTCACTCTAACCTTCAATGCCTCCCTCTCGGCTGCTTCCTGCCGCACTGCCTCTGAACACTTCCATTTCCCTCATTCTTAAAAAATGTTCACTAGATCCTACGATCTCCACTAGCTATTGTCCTGTACTTTGAAAAGGGCTGTCTACGTTTCTTTTGACTTATCTTTTTACTCTCTACTAAACTTTCTGCAATCTGCCTTCTAACTTCATCACTCAACCAAAACTGTTCTTTCCAAAGTTACCAACGATCTCTTAATTGCCAAACCTAATCAACTTTTTCAGTTTTCATCCTTCTTGACCTCGCTACCATATTTTACACTCTTGACTATGCTCTTCACCCAAATATTCTTTCCTCTTTAGGTTTTTGTGGTACCCTAAATGCGCTCTCTTGGTTCTCCTCCTACATGCCTGGCAACCCCATTTTAGTCTCCTTTGCTAGACCTTAATCCCTATCATGCTCCCTAACTGTGTGTATACCCCAAGGCTCTCTCCTGGGCCCTCTTCTCTGTCTTGGTGACCTCATCAGCTTCCATGGGTTCAATGATCATTTCAATATAGATGACTCTCGGATGTGTATATCCAGTCCCAAATCTCCAGCTGCTTATAGTCCATTTGCAAATGGATGTCTTGTAGGCATCTCAATACATCTAATACAGAACTTACCATCTTTCCTCCTGAAATTCAACCCCTCTTCTGAAATTCACAAGCATTGTAGAGGGTACTACCATCCCTCTGGTCACTAAGATTCACAACCTTTATATCAACCTCTACTCTCCTCTCTCATTCATCCCACATACTGAATTAGTTGAAAAAATCTGTTCGTTTTAGTCTCCACAACATCTCTGGCATGAATCCCCTTCCCCTTTCTCCACTCTTCCAACTACTATGCTAGAACAGGCCCTCATCACTTCTCACTGAGACTATTGCAGCTTCATATCATCTTTCTGCCTTGTCTCCCCCTTCTCCAATCTATTCTCCACGTGGCCACCTGAGTGATTTTCCGGAAGCTCAGTTCTGACTATATCACTCCCTATTCAATGCATTCCAATGATTCCCTATCACCTCTAATATAAATATCAAATTTTATCAGAAGTTCCAATATAGACTCTTCTGCTTGGCATTGCAGACCTCACAAACTGTCCGTATCCTACTTTTCTAGCTATATTACAAATTACTACCCTGCAGGAAGGTTATTGTCCACCTTGTGCCCTTACAGGTATTCTGACTGTTTGTGGCAAAACCTTCAGTCTCCCCGGTCAGTGCCTCTGCCCTGGCTATCCCCCAGCCTGGAATGCTCCCCCTTTGCACCTCTCCCTCAAGTGCTACTGTTAGACAGGAACTCCTCAGCTCCCTGCAGGTTCACTCCGGGTCTGAGCACACTTCAGAAGGGCGACAGTGCAGACAATAGATAAGGAGTCATATTACTTTATTCTCAACGGCGGCAGGTTGAGACAAGGTAGGGAGGGGGCATCCATCCACTCCTACTGCATCCCCAGCATTCTGCATTCCTCGTTCCACAAATCCATGCTTACTGACCGGTGCTGGTTTGACTTATAGAGAAGCAGACAAAGAAGGCATCATGCCAACGACAAGCTCATAAGTTTATATTAACTTTAATTATATCATGATGTGTCAAGCACAGTGTGGTGTTTACAGATTAAGCTCAAATGTTTATATTATCTATGGTTATATAATTCTACAAAAGCTTGTTTACACGCCATGATCCTGGGAACTTGTATCTATAAAAAAAACAAACCAGATCCATATCACCTTACCCACGACCACCTCCTACATAAGGCCTTTCTGGTCCTCCTAGTTCCTACTGACTCTCCCTCTCCCACTCCCACACCCCTTTGGGTTTATCTTGTATCAATTTTGTATTTATTCTGTTTATGCTTAGATATATGGATATTATCTTCCCCCTTAAAATGTAAGCTGCTAGAGGTCAGCCATTAAGTCACATTTGTCTTTGTAGCCCCAAGGCCTAGCACCCAGAACACAAGCTTAGTTAATAAATATTGCTAGTTGATTGATTGATTGATTGGGAGCTATTAAGATCCCTATTGTGGAAGGTCTTCAAAGAATCATATGGATTGCCTCCTCCATTCAATTCAAGAAACATTTATTAAGTGTCTGCTGTCTACCGAGCTACCTAAACAGTTCTGAGCATTGCAAAGACAAAACCAATTTCTCCCCTCTGGGAACTAACATCCTCTGCTATAGAGGGGTTCCAGCCCAGGTGTGGGCTATCCTAGATTCCTTCACTTCCTATCCCAAGATTCCGTGAATTCTAGCCCTTTCCAGTTTCTTTTCTGCTTTCATATCTCCCTCACTCTGCTAATTATGCCTAATCTTTCTGGTTTAGACTATGAGTGCATCAGTCTATACAATTAAAGAAAAGTAGATTCAGTATGGCGCTGGTTTTACAATCAAAGGATCTGGGTTCAAATACTGCTCCCGAGGCTTACTGTAGCATGTGCGGACTGAGGCAAATCACTTCCCTAGATCTAATTTGTTTTAATCTATAAAATGAGGGGCTTGGACTAAATGACCTTCAAAGCCTCTACCAGCTCTAAATCTATTCTCTTATTTCATTCAATTCAAGAAGCATTTGCTGGGTCCCAGTGTTATGCTGTGCACTGGGGATACAAAAACAAAATTGAAAACAGATGCTTCTCTGGAGAAGCCTACTTGGGGAAACACCATATACACAGTTAAGAAAATGCAAAATATATGTAAGATCATTTTTGGTGGTGGCAGGGGCAGAGTAACACCAACAACAGCAGAGAAAGGGAATAGAACAAACATTTATTATTATATACACTATTAATATTATTATTATTGTTATTATATGCCAGGTACTGTGCTAAAAACTTTGCAAATATTATCTTATTTGAGCCTCGCAACAATCCAGGAAATAGGTGCTCTCATTATCACCCCCATTTACAGTTGACAAAGGAAGGAAACAAGCATTTATTAAACGACTACTTGTGCACCAGGCACTGCACTAAGCATTTTAAAAATTTTATCTCATTTTTATCCTATAAATAACCCTCGGTAAGCACTATTATCATCCCCATTTCACAGAGAAGGAAAACTGAGGCTGGCAGAGGTTTGGTGACTTGCCCAGCATCATTTAGCTCTTTAGTATCTGAGTTCATATTTTCATTCAGGTCTTTTGGTTTTAAGGTCCATTGCTCTATCCACTGCACCATCTAGCAGAGGGAATCAGTGAAGGCCTCCTGGAAGGCCTTGAGATGAGCCTTGAAGTGAGCTAGAGGTACCAAAGAGGAGGGAGAGTATTCCAAGTATAGGGGACAGCTAGTAGGAAAACAGAGAATCAGAAGATAGAGTATTGTTCCCAGGGAACATTAAGGAGCCAGTTTGGCTGGAATGTAGAATGAGTGTCGGAAAGGCACGTGTAATCGATCTGGAAAGATGAACTAGAGTCAGATCACGAAGGCTGGTGCACGAATTTGGGGTAGTGTGTAAAACCAGCTCTCTATCTATCCATATCATAATTTCTTGCCTTAATTTGCATCTCATCCCCTCTACCTGGCCACTGTTTTTACAACGAATAAGAACGATCACAACTTCAGATTTTTATACTTTAAACTACTTTACTTTCAGTTAAAAACCATATATTTAGAAACATTTCTGTTCAATATGCAACAAAGATGATTTCACAATACAAAGATATAAAATTTAAATTATTAACCTACTACACACTAAACATCAGGCAATTTCGGGAATTTAGGCATCCAAATGGTCAGACTCCACATTAAGATTATAGACAGGTGAAATTTGTGAAATAGCTATATTCCTATAAAATAATTTATGCAAACTGAACTTTTGTAAAGTAAAGCCTATTACGTGTGGGGTAGCTTGTTTCAATAGTCAAAGAAATGTTTTTCTCAATTATTTAGTAAAGCAAAAACCTTTTTCAAAATGAATAATCCCTCCATCCATGTATTGTTTTATAAACTGGGATTTTCTTTTAATGGGCTTGCTTAAAACAGGGCATACTAATGTCTCAAAAGCAACATTCCAAAATATAAGTAAAATCTGGGTTTCCAAGAAACCTCTCAGATAAAAGAAACAGCATAGATACCTTTTGGAGGATTGTCCTAGGATTTATTCAACAAGCCCATCATAAGTCAAGATATAATAGAAATGTTTTGAGTACAAAACATAGTACATAAAATGGAAAATTATCTAAAGAAATGGAAAGAACATCTTGAAAGAATGGAATATGGCAGTATGCCAAAACTAACTTACAAATACAGACCAAATGGAAAAAGAAATTGAGAACATTCCAGGGAAAGGTAAAAGATCAAAGTCATTGGAGAATAAAGGAAAAGACATACATGTATATATATATGCACATATGTATATATACATATATATACACATACATATATTTTTGGAGATGGATTGCAATCTGTTGTAATAATGAGGATGATGGCTCTAAATTATTATTCCACTAATATTCTCCATATCTAAAACTGCAGGCCCCAACTCCTTAAAATGTGCCCATTATTATAGAAAATTATAAATTATGTGAAGTCATAGGTTGCCAACTATGTAGTGACTTCAGGTTGGAAAAATCAAGCCTCCAAACCCACTATTTCCTCAGTTACCTGGTTAACTGTGGGAAAACAAGTTTTTCTTTACCATAATTTAAGTAAATTACTACTTATGCAGAATCCATGCAGTCAAAATGATCAAATAATTCTGAAGGACCTTCTGAATAATAAAAGAACGATTAAATTGTGCTGAATATAAGGTACTAGTTTTAAATACATTTTATTGTATTCCAGTTCTCTAAAAATTGGATATCTGTGGAATAATAAAACATTTATATAACATTATTAGATTTTCAAAGAGTTTTCCTGGCAACAACTTTGTAAAGCAGATAGGCAATATTTGCATTATTAACTCCATTTTAGAGATGAGGAAACTAGGGAAATACTGAGTGACTTGTCAGTGGTCACTAAGCTAGATAGTGCTTGTGGCAGGCTACAAACCCAGGTCTCCTGGTTCAAATTCTAGTTGCCTTTCTCCTACTCCATTTCCTCTCACCTAACCAGAATACACAATCAACAATAACACCCGCTACCCCACTCTTATGGCTAAACAGGAGTTTAGCTGCATTCTGATACCATAGCTCTGTCCCTAAAAAGCAATGAACCTATCTCTGCTCTTTCTATACCTGATCATGAAACATCATATCTTGATAGGCTTCACTACGCTTCAGATTTTTCCTGCTATTATCATTTCAGCCTTCTAGTTACTTTGAGAACCCAACCCTGTCCTGACCAACGGGGAGCCTAAATGAACCACACAAAGTTCTATGGCTCTTACACTCCTGCCCAAGTGTTTCCAGATTTGGGATTCTGCTAAAAGCCACTTTTAAAAAAAGCACCCTTATAGTTGGCACACTAATGCATTGTTTGTGAGCTGTGAACTAGTCCAACCATTCTGGAGAACAATTTGGAACTATGCCCAAAGGTATAAAACTATGCATACTCTTTGTCCTGACAATACTGAGACTAGGTGCAGGCCCCAAGAAGGTCAAAGAAAAAGGAAAAGGACTCAAATATACAAAACTATTTGTAGCAACTCTTTTTATGATGGCAAAGAATTAAAAACTGAGGGGATACCCATAAACTGGGGTATGGCTGAACAAATTATGCTATATGAATGTGATAGAATACTGTTGTATTGTAAGAAATGATGAAGGGGATGGTGACAGAGAAACCTGGGAAGACTCACATGAACTGATGCAAGTGAAGTGAGAAGAACCAGGATAACAATCTACACAGCAACAGTAATATTGTAAAGATAATCCATCATGAAAGGCTTAATAACACTAATCAATATAATGACCTACCACAGATCCAAAGAACTTATTATATAAAATGCTATCCACTTCTAGGTAAAGAACTGATAGACTCAGAATGCAGATTGAAGAATACTTTTTCTTTATTTTTCTTGCTTTTGTTTTTTGGAATATGGCTAATATGGAAATGTGTTTTGAATGATTTCATATGTATAATGGGTATTGTATTTTTGACTTCTCAGTGGGTGGGGGAGGGGTGGAAGGAGAGAATTTGGAACTAAAAATAAAAATAAAATTTGAAAAAGACACACTTATAAAAATTCTACTGCTTCAAGACAGAATCTGCCTAGGAATGAAGATTAAGATGCACTCTTAGAAAAGTCTCTTAAAAGGAAATACTTATTCATAGGATCATAGATTCAAATTGATACACTGATTAAGGACCTATTATGATGGGCACAGAATTGCGCTGGGTGCTAGAGAGGCAGGGATGACAAATGGCAATCTCTGAAGATAAAATGGCTATACTAATAAGTATGATAAATGTCATAAAGCAGAGGAAAGCCAGCAAAAAATCCCATTCTTTAACATGCACTTCTTCCAGAAAGCTCAGGGATCAGGAATGGGTCTCCGGGCTTTCTGTTAAATGATGGGGTTGGATCTGATGTTCTCTCAGTTCCTTCCAACTCTAAATCTATGCTCCTATGACCTTGGGGAAGGAAATTTAGACATAGACTATAGAATATCAAGGTTGAAGAAAGGATCTTAGAAAATACAATCTTTGGGCTAGAAGCTTGAGGCTTCATCTAGGTTTCAGAGGATTCTTCTCTCCTATATCATGGACCCCTATGGAAACCTGATGAAGCCTATAGACCCCTTTCCAAAAGTGCTTTTTTCAGAGGTTAGTGAAAATGCAAGTGCCATTTTTTCTCATCTAATCTCATGGATACCCTAATAATCTAACCAGAGACCCTTCTCATGCACCCCAGATTAAAAATCCAGACCAGCTCCATTATTGTATATATATGGAAAGTAAGGCCCAGATTGACTTTTTAAAAGTCATGAAAGTAGTTATAATTGCCCATTCCCAGCATCCTCATCCTCTCAATCATGTAGTCTCAAAACCTCACATTCATCTTTGACTTTTCCCCCTCCCTCAAATGCCTAATTTCCCTTGCCTCTAGTCTCTTCTGTCGCTTGTATATACTTCACATAACTGTAAAAATTTGTTGTTGTTTCAGTTGTATCTGACTCTTTGTGACCCCATTTGGGATTTTCTCAGGAAAGATGCTGGGGTAGTTTGCCATTTCTTTCTAGTTCATTTTACAGATGAAGAAACAAAGGTAAATAGGGTTAAGTGACTCACCCAGGGTCACACAGCTAGTAGTAAGTGTCTGAAGCCAGATTTGAACTCAGGAAGAAGAGTTTCCCTGACTCCAGGGCAATACTCTATCCATTGTACCACCTAACTGCCCAACTGTAAAAATAATTTGCCTAATTAACACATCTGAACACATCACTCCACTGCTCAATAACATTAAATGGCTTCCTATTACTTCTGGGATAATACATAATTTCCTTAAATTTCCATTTAAGGCCCAGTATCATCCGAATCCTACTTGCCTTTTCATCTTTGTCTCAGATTATACTCCCCTCACACAGCCTCTTCATGCTATTTTCTTCCTTCATGCATTCCATGCAGACCATCACCCAACCCCTAAAGGCATTCACTCTTTAACTCTACTTTTTAAAATCCTCTTCTTTTTTCAAGGCTCAGCTTAGGTGTGCCATCTCCTAAGTGAACCTTTCTCTGATCCTTTCATCTAAAATGAAGTGTTCTAACAACAAAACTAACAGAAATCATATGATTATCTCAATAGATGCAGAAAAAGCTTTTGACAAAATGCAACGCCCATTCCTATTGAAAACACAGGAGAGTATAGGGATAAATGGAGCTTTCCTTAAAACGATAAGTAGTATATACCTAAAACCATCAGCAAGCATTATATGTAATGCAGATAAGCTAGATGCCTTTCCAATAAGATTGGAGGTGAAACAAGGATGTCCATTATCACCACTGTTATTCAATATGGTACTAGAAATGTTAGCTTTAGCGATAAGAAAAGAAAAAGAAATTGAAGAAATTAGAATAGACAAAGAAGAAACTGTTGTTACTCTTTGCAGATGATATGATGATATATTTAGAGAATCCTGGAGAATCAAGTAAAAAACTACTTGAAATAATAAACAACTTTAGCAAAGTTGCAGGATATAAAATAAACCCACATAAATCATCAACATTTCTATATATTATTAATAAAGCCCAACAGAGGGGCGGAGCCAAGATGGCGGCTGGGAAGCAGTGACTGGCATGAGCTCCCCACCAAGTTCCTCCAAAAACCTATAAAACAATGGCTCTGAACCAATTCTAGAGCTGCAGAACCCACAAAGTGGCAGAGGGAAGCAGGGCCCCACCCCAGGACAGCCTGGATGGTCTCTGGGTAAGGTCGGTCCCACACGGACCTCCCAG
>CM053625.1:38779611-38818042 GCA_028646595.1 Phalanger gymnotis
AAAAAAAAATAAAGCCCAACAGCAAGAGATAGAGAAATTCCATTTAAAGTTACTGTAGATATTATAAAATATTTGGGAGTCTACCTGCCAAAACAAACCCAGGAACTATATGAACATAATTACAAAATACTTTTCGCACAAAGTCAGATCTAAATAATTGGAAAAACATCAGTTGCTCATGAGTAAGCCAAGCTTATATAATAAAAATGACAGTTCTACCTAAATTAATTTACTTATTCAGTGTCATACCAATCAAACCATCAAAAAATTATTTTATAGAACTAGAAAAAATATCAAAATTCATCTGGAAGAACAAAATGTCCAGAATATCAAGAGAATTAATGAAAAGAAATATTAGGGAAGGTGGCCTAGCCATACCAGATCTTAAATTATATTATAAAGCAGCAGAGTGGTGGATTAGTGGAATACATAAGGTACCTAAGACACAATAGTCAATGATTATAGCAGTAATCTACTGTTTGATAAACCCAAAGACCCCAGGTTCTGGGATAAGAATTCACTGTTTGACAAAAACTTCTAGGAAAACTGGAAAATAGTATGGCAGAAACTGGGCATAGACCAACATCTGACACCACATACCAGAATGAAGTCCAAATGGGCACACGATCTATGTGTAAAGGCTGATACTATACACAAATTAAGGGAGCAAGTAATAGTTTATCTGTCATATTTATGGAGAATGGAGGAATTTATGACCAAACAAGAGATAGAGAACACTATGAAATGTAAAATGGATAATTTTGATTACATTAAATTGAAAAGTTTTTGCACAAACGAAGCCAATGCAACCAAGATTAGGAGGGAAGTAGAAAACTGGGAAAGAATTTTTACAACTAGTGTCTCTGATAAAGGCTTCATTTCTAAAACATATAGAGAACTGAATCAAGTTTACAAGAACACAAGTTATTCCCCAATTGATAAATGGTCAAAAGATATGAACAGGCAGTTTTCAGAGGAAGAAATTAAAGTGATCTATAGTCATATGAAAAAATGCTCTAAATCACTATTGATTAGAGAGATGTAAATTAAAACAACTCTGAGATACCACATCACACCTATCAGATTGCCTAGCATGACAAAACAAGAAAATGATAAATGTTGGAGAAGATGTGGGAAAGGTAGAACACTAATTCATTGTTGGTGGAGCTGTGAGCTGATCCAACCATTCTGGAGAGCAATCTGGAACTATGCCCAAAGGGCTATAAAAATATGCATTCCCCTTGACCCAGCAATATCGCTTCTAGGGCTGTATCCCAAAGAGATCATAAAAATGGGAAAAGGACCCACACGTGCAAAAATATTTGTAGCAGCTCTTTTTGTGGTGGCCAAGAAGTGAAAATTGAGGAGATGCCCATCAATTGGGGAATGGCTGAACAAGTTATGGTATATGAATGTAATGGAATACTATTGTGCTATAAGAAATGATGAGCTGGCAGACTTCAGGAAAACCTAGAAAGACTTATATGAACTGTGAGCAGAACCAGGAGAACATTGTACACAGTAATAGCTACAGTGTGCAAGGACTGATTTTGATAGACTTAGCCCTTCTCAGCAATGCAAGGCCCTAAAACGATTCCAAAAGACTCATGATGGAAAATGCCATTTACATCCAGAAAAAGAACTATGGAGTTGGAATGCAGAGGGAAGCAGACTCTTTTCTCTTTTGTTTTGCTTTTCTTTCTCATGTTTCCTCCCATTCGTTCTAATTCTTCTATACAACATGAATAATGTGAAAATATGTTTAATAAGAATGCACATGTAGAGCCTATATAGGATTGCATGCTGTCTTGAGGAGGAGAAGGGGAGGAAGGCAGAGAAAATTTAAAACTTATGGAAGTGGATGATGAAAGCTAAAAATAAATACATTTATAAAAAAAATAAAATGAAGTATTCTTTCTCCCCTTGAATTTTTCTACAGCATTGCGTGGATCCTCTATCCCTATTGCACTCCATCTTGTGTTGTATTTATTTGAGTACATGTCACATCCCCTTAGTAGGCTATAAGCTTCTTGAGGGCAAGGACATTGATATCTTCCATTCTGGCATCCATCCCACTGAGCAAGCTGCCTTGCATCTAATAGATGCTTAATAAATGTTAGCTGTCAAATCAAGTTCCTACAATATGGTTTTCAGAATTCACATGCACATAAATATATACTTGTAGGTGTGTGATGATGATGATGATGATGGAGAGTGTGTGTGTGTGTGTGTACGTGTGTGTGTACATGTGTGTACGTGTGTGTGTGTTTTGACCAAGACTTCAATGTCTTGAAGGGATCCCTGTAACTAGGGATCTTCATACCCTGCCTTCCATACCTCTAAGCCTGGATACCTCCCTACTTCACAACTTCTGGCCTGACCTTTCTTCACAAGTACTGAAGTAGTTAAGGTACAATTTCCAGGCTGGGACCCATAAGGACACTCCCAACCCCTCAGGGCTAATCCCAGAGCCCTCAGTGGACTTAGTAACCATGCTCTCAGGACTGACTTCATCAGAACAAGCAGAAGTTGGGACAGTAAGTCCAGATTTCACATTGCTACATGTGCTCATTTGATATGATAATATGAGGAGGGGGAGAACAGGGAGATTGAAAAAACCTTACTATAAAATGATACATGAGCTGATCCTTGAAGAAAGCTTGGAACTCTAAAAGATGTTGGTGAGAAAGGAGTGCATTCTAGGCATAGGAAACAGTCTGGTCAAGGGACATCACTGGGAATGCTAGTTTTAGAGAATAACTGTAGGCTAGTCTGGTATAACTCAAAGAGCAGAAGGAGAATAGGGAATAAGCCCAAGAAGGTAGGCTTTGGGCAGATTTTGAAGGACTGTAGATGTCAAACTGAGGAATTTGTGTTTTATCCTAGAAGCCATAGAGAGCCATTGAAACTTCTTGAGTCAAGGGACTTTCTAAGTCCCTTGTCTAAGACACTATATATGTCTATATATTCAGTTTTTATAGTTTACTATATACGCATGGATATATATAATCTGCTATATGTATGGTTTTGTATATAGTTTATGATATAAGTGTGTTATGTATTTATAGTTTACTATATATGTGTGGATGTATATTTACTATATATGCTTATCATTTACTGTATGTATATAAAGAGTAACCTGCTCTAAGAAGATGCTTTTGACAGCTTGATAGAGGGTGGACTGGAAATAAGAAAGAGTAAAAGTAGGGAATCAAGATAGGAAACTGCTTCAATAGTGCAGCAAAAAGTGATGAGGCTCTGAAACAAGGTGATGACCATATGAATAGAGAATGGGGGCAAAAGTAAGATACTATGTATCTTGCACAAGACTCGGCAACTGACCAGTCAGCCAGCCTCTGATGTAAACTGGTGTATGGTAGTAAATATTTAACAACCATCTCTCCCCACAAAAAAAGTAGGCAGGACAAATATTTGAGTTTAATCTGTATTCTTTTTTTCTATCACTTTCTTAAGTCTAGACAATCAACAAAACAATAAATCAGTCCCTAATTTATAGGGTTTGTTGATTTCTAAAGTATAAACGCTCACAATGAAAAATTAACTATCTGTTCTGCTTCACCATACCTTAGGTATAAGGTTCTTGAACTCTGGCCATTACTTCCTCTGTCTTGGAAGCATATTAAACATATAAACAGGTCAGCTCAGGTGATCACAGGCCTACTCTGCTCTTCTTACTTCATTGCATTATTAAACCAATGCCCCCAAATCAGTAAAACTAACTACAAATAGCCTGATAGGAAAAATTCATTTATTCATTCACTCAACAAACATTTATTTATTAAATATCTACTATGTGCTAGGCAGTCTACCAGACACTGAGGATACAAAGACAAAACCAGAAACAATCTCTGATGCTTGCATTCTACTACTGGGAGGGAGGGAAGGAAGAGGTGAAGGGTAGAGGAGGAACATTTTCTGTCCACAGAAAGTGAATAGACAATATATGTGTATATGAATATATATATGTATATATACATATATATACATATACATATATATGTGTATATATATGTATATATATATGTGTGTGTATGTATATATATACATATATATATATATATATATATACACATATATAAGCAGCTAGGTGGTGCAGTGGATAAAGCGCCAGGCCTGGAGTCAGGAAGACTCTTTTTCCTGAGTTCAAATCCAACCTCCAACCCTTACTAGCTGTGTGACCCTGGGTAAGTCACTTAACCCTGTTTGCTTCAGTTTCCTCATCTGTAAAATGAGCTGAAGAAAGAAACGACAAACCACTCCAGCATCTCTGCCAAGAAAACCCCAGAGGGGGTCGTGACTGAAACGACTAAACAACAACATACACATATATTAAACTATATATGTATGTATATATATATACACACGTATAGTAAACTACATGCACATATACATACGTGGTAAACTATGTATGTCTGTATGTAGTAAACTCTCTATATACATAAAGTAAATGATAAGCATATATAGTAAATATACATCTACACATATATAGCAAACTATAAATATATAACACACTTATATCATAAACTACACATAAAACCATACACATAGCAAATTATATATATCCATGCATATGTAGTACACTATAAAAACTATGAATATATAGACATATATAGTAAGTTTTATATCTATCTATTTACACACACACATAAACACACATACAAATAGCAAACTCTAGCAGCGGGGGTGCCCATTGGACAGGTTGGTTGAGTCAGCAGTGGACTGTGGAAGCAGACGAATATGAAGACTCGGGTTTGGAGCAGAGCGATAGTAACAGAATCCAGGTGAAATGTAATTTGTCGATCAGAAGTTTTGAAAAGCTGCTTATGTTTTAATAAGGTCCAAATATTAGCCTCTGGGCAGATTATAATAATAGCTACAAGGTGGTACAGATTTTTATTCTAATAATTATGTTAATCTGTGCTATAATTCCCTTAAACCTGGCTTTCCTTTTTGTGTATAGGAATAAATTACTCAGCTTATACTCATTTTTTTATTTCCTCTATTTTGGGGAATCTCTTAGACTGTAAGCCGTAATCAAATTTACCATAGCTAAAATGACCCCCCGGATAACCAGGATGTGAGACTAACTAAGTCAATGAACATGAGAAAAGGGATCCCTTGGGCTTTTGAAGAATGACGAGCTTCCTGGCTCCTTCTGATCTGGTGTTGAAAGGATTTGGCGTTTAGTGCCAAGGACTAAACCCAGTGCAAACAACATGGTTAGGTATAAGATAGGGAGGGTTGAGTGCCCCAGACCTTGTGGGCTCCAAGGTGCAATCTTTCATCGATAGGTCTAAGCGAAAGTCTGTTCAGGGGCATAGAGATGGGAGAGTATATATACATATTAAGGATAGGGAAGGGCAACCTTCCTTACCTAGTCTGGTACTGGGAAGAAGACAATAGAAGCCCATTACCAGTAGGGTGTGCCTCTGTACTGACATGCCATGATGATGATGGTTTATAAGTTAGCCAGCTCTCCTTGGGACATAGCTAGTTAGGATGACACATACAGCCTGCGTCCCTTGGAAGGGAGCGAGGTTAACGGCCTCACATGGGAATCAAATCCATGCATGACCCTGGCCTCATTAGCTGGCTTTGTCAGTAACTCACCACACACTTGGAGGCCTCTGTTTAAATCTTGGAAAGGCACCCGCTGCTGCTGGCCAGCTTTAAACAGGAATGTCACTCCAGGGCAATGATTATCCCACCAGCTTTCTTCCTTAAATGATTTCCTCTTGCTTCTCCTGAAGAGATTTATGTCTCAGTGAGGGCTTTTTCCCTCCCTCATAACCCATCTGGCCTTCCTGTCTAAGCCTGCAAGGAGGGAGGGTGTAATCCTCTGTTTGCATCTTTATAGCAGGTTACTATGGAAATGATGATGATGTTGGAACTTTGGTGGAGCCACACCACTGTGGTCTGAAGTACATGAGACCCACAGGGGGGAAATGCAAAATTAAACAAAAACATCTTTAGTTCAAGACAATCCTTTCTTTTTCACTTTTCTTAACATCAGTAGCACTTATGCTAAGCCTAACAAGTCAGTGTTTCACTTGTATGAACAGTACCAAGAATTCTCTTCTGGCCACTTTTGCGGTGTCTTCTTAGGAAAATTAAAACGGAGAACTCCAGATGTGGTCAGACCAGAGCACATTGCAACAGGAATATCATCCAATAATTTAGGCTCTCCTCACTTTCTCCTCCTCCCCCTCAAAAACCTCTGCAGATCCCACTTTCATTGGAGATAGGTAATTGAGAAAAGTGTTGGTTTTTTTTAAACTTAGTTCACCGATTACCTCAATTTTCCCTTCATTTGGTCAAATGTGCTACAATTAAATTGGTTTTGCAAGGCATGTTAACAGAACTGTCAAGGAACTAAAAGTCCTTTGCAAAGAATTTGATGGTAAAATGACTATTTAAGGAAAAGCAAGATAGGTGTGCATTAATAGTTCCCATGTGCTTAAATGTTAAATACAGTAACCACAACAAAGTGGGGATGTTATGGATCTCTATCCAACACCTTTTCTCTTTTCCTGAGTAACAGAGTGAGGGTTGGTAATGAGGTTTGGGCAGCTGGAGCTCTGAGTCAGAGAGCTGAATTTAGAAGGAGCTGACAGTGCTCATAGACCAAACAAAGCAGAAACAACAGAGCTTAGTACCTAATTAGTAAGAGTAATCGGTTAATAGGACACCATCAAATCTCACACAGGTTTGGAAGAGCTGCCTTTCTGCCCCAACCCCTCAAATGGGAACAAGACTGCTTGCCCTAGGTTGGTTCATGATAAGCATAAAAATTCCTAATAATTGCTCTACTACATTTTCTCCCATTTTGATTCATCAGAACTCTCCTATCTCTTTCATCAGTTTCATGGACTCTATTTTTTGGTTGCTCCTATCCTTGAAGACTAATTTATACCAGAATTAAAGTCAGACAGTTTGGGTTCAAATCCCTGACCTGTTATTACCTTGTGACCCTAGGAAAGTGACAACCTATGGCTCAATACCATGGCATTCCAAACTTGGCCCAAACGTTTGAGGTCGTTAAAAAAATAAGGATGCACAGGAGAAAACACCAGCTCTTAACACCAACCTCAAGAATGTCTTCTGGATACTTCAATCAAAACATTGAGGTGACTCTTTCCTTTCTCTTAAATCTTTAGGACTGGGTGATTTTCCTCACTCAGAAATACATGACTTGCCTTTGAGCTAAAATGTAGCCATAATACCAAAACTAACCTTTAACCTTTCTTCTGGACTCCTCTGACCCCTCTACTTGTCTGAGTCATGAATCATGGCATTGACTAGGAATGCTAGTTTTAATTAGTCTTCTCTCCCTTAATTACCTCCTTAATTATGCAGTCTTAGTTATCTTTCCCCTCTATAAAATGAGGGTGTTGGATTCGATGAATTCTGAGGTCCTTCCCTGCTCTAAATGGCCTTATGATACTCTACTGAAGTAGAATTCTCCTTCATAGAGTGGATGGGACTTAGGAGTTTCCAAGGCTATGCTAATAGGACACAAACGCCATACTAAAGAAGGGCTGTCTATCTGTCAACTGCGGATCAGCCTCCCTAAGTTGGGGAGGCAACCACCTAGCTGGCCATAGGCCAAAGAATGTTATAGCCATAGTAATTCTCTAAAATCACTTACTAAAGAGGCATAAGATGTGAGATCTGCATCATTGGAGTGATTATCATTACCAACAAAATCACATGTCCTTGAAATAAGAAGTATTATTATTTATAATTCTTCCAATCCTTTTCTAACCTGTATTTTGCATAGAAATTTGCGTTTGTAGAAAGCTTTCTGTAATCCACAGTGGGAAGAGAATGAGGCTTAGAATTTGAATTTTCCCTCTGACACTTGAGTTTGAATCCTACCTCTAAAACTTACTATAAAGACTGTGGACAAGTTATTTAAAATCTCTCAGCCTCAGTTCCCCTCTACAAAATGGAGATAATAAAACCAATACCCACCTCACTGGACAACTAGGTGGTCTAGTGGAGAGAGCACCAGGCCTGAAGTCAGGAAAACTCATCTTCTTGAGTTCCAGTTTGGTCTCAGACATTACTAGCTGTGTGATCCTGGGCAAGTCACTATTTCCTTAGTATCCTCATCTGTGAAATGAGCTGGAGAAGGAAATGGCAACCCATTCCAGCATCTCTGGCAAGAAAACCCCAAATAGAGTTGTACAGAGTTGGACACTACTAAACAACAACACCAGAGTCACCAGCCGTTGTGAGAGTCAAATTGAGATAATGCCTGTAAAGCGCTTTGCAAACCTTAAAGTACTCCATAAATGTCAGCTTCTATTAGCTATGATTTTTAAATATTCTGAACAGCTCCTTCCTTTGGCAAACTTGACTAAGTTATCTTTGGTTGCTGTTGTTCTGTTGTGTCTGACTCTTTCGTAACCCATACTACCATTTAAACAGTTATATTTTAAAGGTTCAGGTGTCCTCCTGGATGCTATCATCTCTTCAATAAGATTCTTTCAACTAGTTCAGTAAATCAGTCAATAAACATTTATTAAGTAGCTGCTGAGTGGCAGGCACTGTGCTGAGCCCTGGGAATACAAATAGAAAAAGAAAGACAGTTCTTACCCTCAAGGAGCTTACAATCTAATGGGGAAAAACCATACACAAAAGGACGCTAAAGGGGGGTGGGAGTAGGAGTGAAGGTAGTAGCTCATTGTATATATGTGGTGGGGGACAGCGTGGGGGTGGGGCTGGGGGGTGAAAAGTCCAGAGGAGTACAGCTGTGTTGGAAATGAAGAGATGGCTGACCCATACAGCTTTTTTAAATGGAGGTACCGATGGTGTTTCTTAGCAGAGGTAATGAACTAAAAGTGTGCAAATATCAGACGTGACCAATGTGCTCATTTGTTTTCCATGGCTATATTTATTTGTTGTAATGGAGACTTCCATCTGGAAGCTGAGAGGGAGTAAGCTAATGATAGGTAACTGAAATGTATACATATGTGTGTGTATGTATACATATATGTATATGTGTGTGTATGTTTACAAAAAACAAATATCTAATGAGCCGTGGTAGTATGAATGGCCAAAAATTACTGGTGACACTTTATCTGAACGTTATGCTCAGTGCTCTTTATTCTCATTCCATTTCCCCTCTGGACTAGGGGAACTAACTAACTAAATAACTAGGGCAGGGCCCCAGGAGCTTTGCCCTAGGGAATGGAAATTTAGAGGGT
This sequence comes from Phalanger gymnotis, assembly GCA_028646595.1. Taxonomy (NCBI): domain Eukaryota; kingdom Metazoa; phylum Chordata; class Mammalia; order Diprotodontia; family Phalangeridae; genus Phalanger; species Phalanger gymnotis. Next base: position 38,788,845 of record CM053625.1, read on the forward strand.
GCAAAAATTTAACCATAAGTTAATGATGGGGCTGATAGAGCAATGGGACCCCTAAAAAAGGGTAGTTGAACTTTCCCATAAATTTTAGTACCCCAAATTTCTAGCAGTAGCCTGCGGCATCTGGCCCAACCCAGTATAATCCTTTTAACTGCCCTTTCATTGCTTCCCTCATTTGTCTGTCCCTGGCCCAATGTCCCACCCCAGCCTACTTGCCACTCCTTAATCCCATCCAGATCTTCCCACAGTCTTTCTGTATAAAATATCAATCTTACCCTCATCAAATTCACAGATTCCTTAAAAATCTGGCTGGCTTGTATTGGGGTCACAAATACTGCAGACTCACTAGGAATCTTGCCCAACTGGTTTCTTAAATAAATTCGCTACTAGACTGAAAGAAGGCTTGAGTGGTCAAATTCTTTCAAGGCGGACCCCCACCCTGTATCTTTGCATTTCAGGGTTCCTAGCGCCCCTAGACTGCAACATTAACAGTAGCCAATTGTCTCTCTCTGACTCAACTGAATTTACCTTATTTCACTTATTATTTCATATCATGAATTACTAAGTCAGTTTTGGGGCTTAAGTTATGTTGCTTACTTCATCCCATTTTTTGCTACTTGCCTTGGTTGCCAAAATTGCTGGTTATTGACTTCGCCTCTTCAACCAGGATAGATTAAATGCCTTTATTTTGGGTTTGCCCAAGGAAACTTCAGACTTCCAAGCAGACACATCTTTGACAAATACACAATCACTCAAAAAAAATTTCAAATCTGCAGAGCATTACTTCTGTTTATAGGTCTCTAATTTCTCTTTATGTAACTAATATTTTATCGTTGGTGAGCTCAACAATGTTCTCCACTTTTTACTCAATCTCTTATTCTCTTGATAATTTCAAGAGGAATTCTCACTCCATTTCTAACTCATTTTTTGGCTCTGTCTTTACTTTCTATCTTTATCTTTCAAACCTTCATTTCTTTCCTTTCACTAGAGCTCTAGTAATTTTTTTTTTATTTTTGTCCTGACCTTTTCCTTTTCAATTATTTAGATCCTCTCTGCCAGTTTCCCAGTCGAGCTTTCCTGTCATTGTTATTTCTGTTTTCCTTGACTCCAACCATTCTCCTTTCTCTGCCCATAGATGCTAAGCTTCATATACAATCCGGATTGTTCTTACTCCTTTTCACATTTATATTTACTTCCTGCATTTTCTATCAATCTTAAACACTAAAATGGAAGCAATGTTTCCTGCCTTTTGATTAACTTGCTTAGAATGTTGTTAAATCCCTTTCAAGTAGACTCTTTTTCAAAATTGATTGCCACTGTGATCCCACTGGTCCTATGCCATGCATGCTAGAACACTGGTGAGTTTAATACTTCCTTCCTTCCGTCTTTCCTTTTCCTTCTTTCTTTTTTCCTTCCTTCTCTTTTTCTCTCTCCCTTCTTTTTTCTTCTTTCTTTCCTTCTTTCACTCTCTTCCTTCCTTTCTCTCTTTTTTCCTCCACAAAGATCATCCCTATTCTACATGTTGTTTCTCTTTTCATTATATGTGAACTCTCACTCCATACTATCTCCTATCATCATCCCTCATCCACATCTCCTACCCACTACTTCTAAAAAAAATTCACTCCATAGGTAATTGCTTGTTTCCTGCCTTGGGCAACTGTCACTGAAAGTCCTCGGGATGGCCTGCCCTGGAGCAAGGGACTCACTCACCTTTCTTAAAACCATTTCTCTTTCCTTTTATTCTTTAACCTCTTCCACAGGCCCATTGCTGGAACAGACTTAAGGAATCATCTAGTCCAATTTCCTCATTTTACTGAAGGAGGAAACTAAGGCTCAGAAAGGAAATCAATTTGTCCACAGTCACACCAGTTACAAGACACAGAAATCTGGATTTGAACTGGGGTCCTTGGCCTCTCAGTACAGAGCTCTTAGCACTGCACCTCTTCTCTCACCCTTAGTTATAGGTGGCCCTGTGCGTTTTTTCTTTTATGACCCAGAAAGAATCTATAACCCTGACCCAGCTTTCTCAAGCATTCTCTGTTTCTGTCTTTGTACCTAATCCGGACTCCTGTAAATAAGCTAAGTCTGGTTTGTCCTTCCTCAAGGCTCCATAACTTGTATCTCCATTTCCTTCCGTAAGGCTGCTATTTACATCCTTATTTTCTACATTTAATTATGCCCAGCTATGGGAATATCCTGGAGAAAAGCTAAACAAGCCTCAAGGCCAATTCCAAACTAGATTTCCATTTGCACTTTTGACTCAGAACAGTGGTGCCAATGGAAAAAGGTCTGGGCTTGGAGTCAGGAAACCTGGACTCATTTTCTTATTAACTGTGTGTCCATGGTAACCTACCCCTTGTAGGCCTCAGTTCCCCACATGCAAAGTGGGGCTAATAATGACTATACCTACTTCATAGGATTGTTGGAAGGAAAAAGCTTCATTAACCTTAAAGAAGTTGAGATTTATGATCCACTAATTACTCTCTGTCATATTACTATTTCCCCACTCCTATTCCTTCTCTTTCCTCTCTGCTAACCCTTCCTTTTTTAACTTCATAAATTTCATTTGAATATCCCCTGCTTTTACCCTTTTGCTGTCCAACTCAGGAACATCTGCTAAGGCAGTGCCTGGGTAGAATTACTACGGTAGATAAAGAGGCTGTCCCCCTGATTTTTATAGACATATGGATACATTTCCTCCTTCTATTCTCCTTTTTTTTTGTTCCTAATTTTGTTCTTTACCATGAAGTAAAATATATAAAATTCTTCCTTGAATATTTGACTTTCTTCCACCAGCCCTGCTTCCAGCCTGGCCCCCAAAGCCCTCATTAAAGGGAGCAGCCCCTGTAGATCTCTCCAACCTCAACACCAAACACCAAAAATCAGGCAAGACTAGTGACTAGAGTTGCCCTCCCCACTAGCACCAGCCCTGCTTCCAGCCTGGCCCCTCATTCCTCACCCCTAGCCATCAGCCTGGGTAGCAACCCTTGTAGAGCTGTGATTTCATTAGCATCACAGTTACTAAAGTCTTGGCACTGTCAAATGGTTTAACATCAGATGCAGATATGGTTTTATCGATGGAAATTATATTTTTGTTTTATGGAATAAAACAAACTTTTCCATAACAATACAATTAAAAAAGATGAAACAAAGAACAAAATTATCATGTAAATTTCTTTTCTTTTTTTTCTTTTCCACCCCACCTCCCACCCCCCTCCACCTCCCACCCCCCCATTTGCCCCTCCTCCCCCTACCCTACCCATGACTACCATTAGACACAAATAGGTATATATGTGTAAAATTATTTTATGCATACTTCTATTTATCAGTTCTTTCTCTGGATGCAAATAGTATCTTTCTTTAAATGTCCTTTATCAATGGAAATGATATCAAAGAAGATGTATTACCATCTGCTTTTCTGCCACATACACCAGGGCTGTCTGAGCCTTTCCATCTGACTTGCAGCTGGAACCTCCTATAATATTTGTCTCCTAATAAAATATTAGCATCCTGAGATCGGTGATGGATTGATTTTCTCTTTGAATCTCTGCTTGGCAGGGAACTTTGTATACAGTAAGTGATTAATGGATGCCTTTTCATTCATTCATTCTGCTTTAATCTCCCTTTATATTATCATTCTTTAGTTGGTTCTTTGGGGCTCCTCAGTCTAATCTAGGATCACTTTAGATTTGGAAGAGCCTTTAGAAATCGTCTAGTTCTACCCCTTCATTTCACAACTGGTCACAGAGAGATTCAGTGATTTCTCTGGGGTCAAAGAGACAGTAAAGAGCAGAGCTAGGATTCAAACCTGCATTCTCTGTCCCAGAACCCTAGTTTTTTCTGCTAGATCATGTCTGGTCAATACAGAGCTGGAAAGAACCTTAGAGGTCATTGAGTCCGACCAACTCATTTTACTGTAAAATTTAGTCCAACCACTTTACTTTACTGTAAGATTTACTGTAAGATAGAGATATTAATAGCACCTACTTCACAGCATCACTATGAGGCTCGATTGAGATAATATTAGCACAATGCCTGGCACATAGTAAGTACTTAATAAAGGTTTGTTTCCTTTTGTTGTCGTTGTTGTCCAGTGGCTTCAGTTATGTGTGACTCTCTATGACCCCATTTGGGATTTTCTTGGCAGAGATACTGGAATGGTTTGCCATTTCCTTCTCCAGCTCATTTGACAGATAAGGAAACTGAGGCAAACAGTGCTAAGTGACTTGCCCAGGGTCACACAGCTAGTAAGCGTCCGAGGACAAATTTGAACTCAGGAAGATGACTCTTCTTGACTCTAGGCTAATAGCCTCTGCACAAGCCACACAAAATACTATTCCTACTTTGTCCTTTACTGCACCTGAAAGCTTGAAGTATGGCATGCTTGATCTAATCCACTGCCAAGTTCTAAATTCCTCGAAGGGAAGGATCCTATCTCATTCAACTTTGCACTATTGTGAGGCCTAGCATGATGCTTTGCCCATAGAAGACAGCTAATAAAAATGTTGAATAAATGAAAACCTCGGGTTCTAACTGCAATACTTACAGGACCTCCCATTTCATTTACAACAAACTCTTCTCATATCCCAGCAGAAGGAAAAAGAATTCTGGCCTGTAGTTTACCCCTCTAAACCAAACTTATCACCATTCTACAGCATCTTGTCATAATCTTCTATCATCTGGACCCCTTAAAATGGTATTTAGAATTTCTTTTTAGGCATTCAGAGTTAATAGTTTCATTTCTACATAAATTGGAGTTTTAACTATTACCTACTGGAGGTGGGGGCCACTACAAAATTTTCCCAAAATGTTGAACATAAATTTCCTAGAACTTGATTCTAAAGACATCATATATAATTACCTCAAGGAGAAAATGTAAGCCTTTCAACCCAGTACTGAAGGGCCTCCATAATCTGGCTCTAATCACTCTTCCCAGATTTATCTTACATTTCTCTCTTTCAGAGTTTCACTCAAACTGAGTCTTGCCCAATCTCATTCCACCCTTTCCTGCCTTTGCTCATTTGCATAGGCCAGGGGTGGGGAACCTGGTCCTCAAGTGCTGCCCTTTGACTGAATCCAAACTTCATAAAACAAATCCTCTTAATAAAAGGATTTGTTCTATAAAACTTGGACTCAGTCAAAAGGCCACACCTGAGGACCTAGAAGGCCACATATGGCCTTGAGGTCTCAGGTTCCCCACCCCTAGCATAAGCCATCCTATCCCCATGCCTAGAATAGCCTCCTGTCTCCTCTCTGCCAATTAAAACTCATTTGTTTTCTCAACGTAAGGTACCACTGGCTCCATGGAGTCCCCCTGAATGATAACATTCCCTCCCTCTTCTAGTTTTTGTAGAGCATTTTATCTGGCTCTCTCCTTTGTCCCCAAACACCCCACCTTGTAGCACACTTATTCATGCACATCTTGTGCCTCCACGTTAGGTTTTAAGCTTGTCGAATGTAAGGTCTGTGCTGTTTTTCATCTTTACATCCCCAACATCCAGCACTGTGCTTTATGCCTTGTAGACTCTTATTAACGTTTGCTGAAAAAAGCAAGCTTTGGCTAGATGGCTGTTTATTAATCCATTTGTATCTGCTTTGTTAAATAGTAAGGGTTTGTGCCATATTTCATTCATACATTAGATGTTTATTTCATTATTTTCATTAATGGTTATTAACTTTCTAATTTAATTTTTCAATGTTGTTAAAATGAATTGCATTGAAATACATTGATGACCTAGAAGGGAATTAGAACTCCTTCATTCTTGCAGTATGAATGCTGACAGATGGATATATAGACATAGATATGCACATATATATTCATGTTCCAAGGACTCAGTTATGGTGACTGTTCCTATCACAGTGTCTCTATGAAGATTTTTGTTTTTATCCCTTGTATACTAGACTCTCATAACAAGCCTTCTCTTGAACAGAGCCTTATGGAATCTTTAACTTCATATTCTTATTCATTCATTGTGCAGCTCTGCCCTACTCATATCCAATTCACACTTGAGTCAAGGCATCACCCTCATGATGTTGTTGGTTCTCCTTGAGAATAAGGGATGAACAACGATAACAAGACATTCATTCAACAAACATCTATGAAGTGCCTACAGTTTGCAAGGTGCTAGGTATAAGCAAACAAAGAAAGAACCACAACAGTCCCTGCCCTCGAGGAACTTTCACTATGTGTATAACCTATCTGGCCACAATTAGAACACATCACATCGGGCAATCGATTGGATCGAATGAAGAACAGCTGTACCCTCAACCTCATGATTCCATGTAACTGCATAGACAAGTTTCTAGGAAATGTCTCGGCTCCCTAGAAATCTTCCTAGAATAGTCTGGTTCAGTTGATAAGAAAGCAATGCCCTGTTTTCCCTGTTTCTTCCTGAAATAAAATGCCATGAAGTACACACCCACAGGCAGTAAATGCTGTTCTTCTGTACTGGGTTCTCTGTTCTTAGAGAGCTATACTCTCTGTCTCAAGAGAGCTTCATTTATTAGTACTAACTACAGAATGCATTACAAGGAGAAGCAGAGGTAAGATCATTGACTCTGAAAAGCATCACAAGCAGTAAGCTGGATATTGTAATACGTTACTTACAGAATCATCAGCAAAGAGGGGGGATAGCAACACCTCTGGGGACCATTAATTTGAGGGAACATTGCCAACCATAGCATTACTTAAAAAAACCACTGGTTACACCTCTCCAATACATCCTGTCACTCGAAATCAAATCCTGGAAGAAATCATGCATAGGTAAAGCTTGAAAAGAGATAAATGAGACCCTATCTGATGGTGGCCTGAAGGTTAAAGAGTCTGGAATCTTTCCTTAAATAGATCACTCACTGGTCACTGGGCTGACTCAGTTGGTCAAAGACTCCAAAGAGATACTGTGAAATTTGTCTTTCGAGAGTTTTGATGCCATTAAATAAATAGGTCTTTATAAGCCCAAAGATTCACCTTGTGCCTTAACTCTCTCTCATGTACAAGAAAGTATGGGACTTTTAATTCCACTGGCTTTACTTTAAAAATGCTGAGCGCCGCAGTAACAAGTCAAAAGACTTGGGCAGTGGTGGGATTCAGATGGTTCACACTGGTTCAGCAGAACCGGTACCTAATTTTAGGTTCAGTTCAGCGAACCAGTTGTTATCAGGGGTGGGGCCTGTGCCTCCACATTGGCGGCACCTTGGCCTCAGTTCAGTGGAAAACTAGTTGCTGATTTATTTGAATCCCACCACTGGACATGGGCATATGAACTCAGGGCCATGTTCTTATTTGTCTAAACCTCATCTCTAAGAGGGCTCCTAATGGCTTACCAAAGAGACAATCTTACACAGAAGTGACACAATGGGGTGGGGGGCGGGGGTGGGGGGACTAGGAAACATGGAACTGTTGATTATAGGCCCCCCACCCGTCCCTGTGAAAAATAGTAATTGGTGAAAATTATCTTCGTGGTGACAATGCTGTTAGATGTTCCTTAAACATGTATCCTCCCAGCATCACTTGCTCTTTGTAGAAGCAGTACGATTTGAGTGTGATTAAGAAAGCCAGCCATGTATTGACATTCCCCTTCCTACAATCTGTTCACTGTTAGGGAATGTCTATGATTTTGGCAAGAAATGTGGATAAATGTTCAATTTGCATTTAGAATTGCTTTTTTAGGCACTCGGTGTAAGCAATTATAAACAAAGAAAATTTGAGTGGTGTTTGCATGAATGTTTTTGGTGAGTCCTGAAGGTATGAGCTCTTTGAGAAAAAGCACCAGGTTATAGCCAGGGTCATGCCCAGCTATTCCTACAACATTCAGAAGACCAGTCTCTTAGACACAAGCCAGATGATAAGGATCTCTTTGTAGGTCATAGAGGCAGCAAGGCACTGTGACAGAGTAGTGGACTTGGGAGTCTGGTAGACATGAATTCAAATGCTGCCATGTATGACTATGAGCAAGGGAAGAGAGTTGGGTTTTCAATGAAAAGATCTAGATTCAAACCCTAGCTTTCCCACTACCTGGCTGAGTGACCTGGACAACCCACTTAACTTCTGGGCTTCAGCTTCCTCATCTGTTAAATAGGAGAATTGACTAGAAGGTCATTTTAGACTCACTCACCCTCTCTGAGCCTCAGTTTCTTTGTGTGTAAAATGAAGTGTTGACCTAGACGACCTCCGAGTCCCCTTTTAGCTTTAATTCTGCGATTTTAAAATCCCAAATCACTTAATCTTTCTGAGCCTCTGTTTTCTCATCTATAAAATGGGTATAATAATGCCTCCCTTGCTGTGTTGTCATGAAATTGATGGTCCTCTTCGAAAATGAGGGACAAGCAACAACATGAAACTCAATTGAGATGATACCTGTAAAGTGTTATAAATGTCAGTTATTATTTACAGACCCAGAATATGCCAAAGGCTTTTAGTGATCGGAGTCCTCTAGGGTTCACTTATTTTTATCCTATACTAACTTCCTTTTCTGATGACATTAGTTGCTCACAGGAATACCATAGACAAAATATCTGGATTTCAGCAAGATATTTGACAAAATCTCTTATAATAGAATATGAAGAAACTGGGGTGAGTGAGAGCATCCATGTGGCTTGCTGAAAACTGAATCCAAAGAATGCTGATTAAGGGACTGTCAGCCTAGAAAAGCAATCTTTAATAGGTGGTATGTGTATATGCATCCATATACGTGTGTGTGTGTGTCTACACACACACACACACACACACAAAAGGGCTCTGTCCTCAGCCCTATACTGTGCAACATTTTTATTGATGATGAGGTAAAGGTGAGTTTGTCAACTTTGCTGATGACATAAAGCTGAGAGGGGGTAACAAATACATTGGGGAACAGAATCACAAGTTAAAAATACTTGGATACACTGGTGTTATGGCCTGAAACCAACAAAGTGAAACTTAATAGGGATTAATTTAAAGTCCTGTATTTGGTGGAAAAAAACTACAAAAATACTCTTTGGGGGAGACCCAGTTTAAACAGTGTTTTGTGAGACAAAGCCATAGAGGATTTACCTGACATGAGTCATAGTGATGCTGCTGTCAACGATGCTAATAACATTTTAGGCGGCCTTAATAAAATATCCTGGAGAAGGAAGGTGATGGCTTTGCTGTGCTGTGTCCTGATCAGAATACTTTAAGAGAACTGTGTGTAGTGTCGGACAACACATCCTAAAGGGGGCCTTTATCAATTATAATGCATCCAGAAGATAATGAAGGATTTTGAAGCCATATTCTATGAAGAAAGGTTGAAGGTACAATGGTGAGATACATCACAAGTAAGAAACTATGCAAGAGATGTGGAATAGGGGATGTCATCGGAGACATGTATGCCTGGGGGGAGAAAAGAGAAGTTGGTCTTGTAGTGAGAGCAAGGGATACATGACGAGCAGCCCAAGTCCTCTAATAGGATATAAATAAATTTGAGAGATGAAAGGAAGGCCCCCTGCATGTTGGATGGACCCTGTATGGGAAATTTATGAAAAGCCATGGACAAGTGTCAGGCAAGTTGAAGAGTCAGGATTATCCAAAGCAATGAGATGATGGATGCAATAGCCTGTTGAAGTGTTGATGGAACTGGTTAAACAAGGAAAGAGAAGATTGTTTTTGCTGTCTTCAAATACCTAAAGAGCTGGCATGTTAAAAAAGAGATTACATTTAGTTTATGTACCTTCAAAAAGCAGAACTAAGACCAATGAACAGCAGTAACAAGAGGGGGCAGATTCCAAATGAATGTAGGGGAAAACTTTTTTTTTTTAACAGAGTTGTCTAACAATGGATGGTAGTGAGTTGCCTGTCAGTGAATGTTTTGAAAGCAGAGACTGAATATTCATTTGTCAGAGATGTTACAGAAAGGATTTCTTCACTGAGAGGCAGACGGGCTCAAGTGACCTCTAAGGTCCCTTGAAACTCTATGAAATTGGAGATAATAATACAGCATTGTCCAGACTGCCAACAACATTGAAGACTGACCTATGAATAACCATAGAGCACTGTATATCTTGCTGATACTTATGTCATATCATTATTTTTCAATTAGCAACCAAAAGTACAGGGTTTGCAAGGAAGGGGGAAGGAAGGAGAATTGTTGCGATTACAAGGAGTACATTTTTCTTTCCTCTTGTTACCATTCATCAGTATTACAGATTGACCATAAAAGTCTGGCTCACATCAGAGGGGTCGTTGTCAAAGGAATAATGTTAACTATAGTTTACTGACATCATCCACCACATATCTCATTCCTGGCAGTCAAGAAGTGAACGTTTTCACTCCTGGCCAAATTAGACCTAAAGAGAAGGAACACCCATTTTCAAGGCCCACTTTTCCATCTAGAAACAACTTGAAACCCTTCCAAACATAAGAGGCTCAATTCCTCCTTTCCTCCCCCCCTAAAGGAAAAAGGAGGGAGGATCCTGGGAAAATCCCAGGATTTTAAAAAGCAGCAAGAGAAGGGGAAAGGTGCTTTCAACTCCTAACATAGATTTATGATCATCAGTTGTGATTTCAAGTAACATCGACATCCTGTTTTTGCAAAGGTTACTTTGAACAATCCCAATTGTAAATAACCTTTTCCTTGTGTTTCTCTTCTGCATTTTTGCTTTTGTGTGAGCTTGTCATATATGAAACCCAAAGAAAAGGCCCTTGTCCCTCCTATTGGCTAACCATGTGTTCTAATGAAAGTCTAGAGTCTTTGTGGGCACTAGCTGCAATTCCTCTAAGGAGCCAATTTCCATTTCAAGTGATTATTCATAACAATATTAAAGCAGAATAATAGATGCAGTTGGTTTTTGCATCCAACACCTAGACAACAGGAAAGAAAGCTCTGTTGGATTAGAGTATCTGAATATGTTTGTTTCTTCCTCCTTAAGCATCATTTTGAATTCTGAACCCTCTACCTGTGCCCAGATTCTCAGGACACCTGCCTACCAACCAAATAAAACCCATGTCAAGCAAGGTCTCTTCAGTGACTTCAGCCATATAAGTTTCTGACAATACACACATGTATTAGCTTTGGCACACATGTGAGCAGCTGAGAAGGATTGGTTTCTTAAGAAACCCTTAATAGTGTCCTTTATTTTTAAATAACTACGATGGATCCAGAAAGGTGGTTATATCATCTCACCTCAGAGTTCAAGAGCTGGCCCAGGCACACACATATACCTCAGGCAAATACAATCTGAGCCAAAATGACAGTTAAGACGTGTGAGGTTGGCAGAATAATCTTGGACGGTGTTTAGTCTACTGTTTCACACACAAAAGTTTCCCAAGTGGGGCGGATGACTGAGCTGTTAGCTCCAGCCGCACTGGGGTGTGTGTCGGCTCGGAGGGTGGGGAGGCGAGCAACTTCCCTCTCTGCTATGCTGTTCCTCCGGACTACAGAAGAGCTCTTCTGTGAATTACTTTTGCTGCTCTCGACCCCAGTGACAGCCCCCCTTCCCCCAGCTCCCCTTGTCTGATGTTGTCCTAGACATCCCTTTTTGGAATCTGAAGGTGCCTGTCTGGGGCGGATATTTTTGAGTCGATGGAGAAACAGAGAGCAGGAAGGGTGGACTTTTTCTTATGGGCAGAATAAAACCTAGTTAAATCCTTCACAGTCCAGCCCTCCACACCCATCCAGAAACGAGGAGATCGCGAAGAGGGCAGGGAGGCAGAGGGAGAAGGATTCTTTTAAGTACAGACATGAAGCCCAATTGAGGAGGGTAGGGGGTATTCCCACTTCCCCTGCCCCACAAATAGATACTACGGACAGAAACTTGAGTTGGGGGTCCGGAATTGGAAGGGGAAGGACGGAGAAGGGAGAAGGGGTGGTAGTTGGAAGGAAAATCTCCTCCTTCCCCCTTGAGTCGGGTGCAAAGTGAACAGAGAAAGTTGCAGCGCAGCCTTCTGCCCCCTGGCTGGGCTGCGCTGCAGGGAGGGGTGGGAAGCGGAGGAAGCAAGGCTGAAATGGGGAGCACTCTTTTACCTTATCTTTGGGGTCGAGGTTCTGCAACACCTCCTTGCCCGAAGCACTGCGAATCTCCACCCCGCTGAGGGCTGGAGCGGGGGGATCTCGGCAATCATCCCGGGCTTGGCTCCTCCGGGGGGTGTCTGGCTCGGCCGCCACCGGCCGGCTCCCCCCGCCGCCTACGCTGCCTTGGCTGCTCCTCGGGGTCTTCGCCCCTCGCTGCCCTACGCTCAAAGCATCAAAATCCAGCGTCTTGCTCTCGAAGGCGCCCTCCACGTTGCAGAACATGCCCCCATACTTCTGTCGCGGGATCTGGTCCGTTGTACCTGGCCTGGCCAGGTAGACCGGCAGATCATCCTCGCGGCTGTTGTCCCAGCCCCTCCTGCCCGATGCCATGGTTCCACTGGGGGTGGCGCGGTTCCCGGGGTAGCAGGAGGCACTCTCCTCCCAAGAAGACGGAGAGGGGCAGCGGCCGGCGCGTGCGGGGAGCAAGAGCGACTGGAGCCCAAGTGAGACGAGGTTTATGAGGCTGCAAACCAGAGGTGGCAGTGCAGCCCCGATTTCTGCTCTAGTCCCATGACAAGAGCGAGGACCCAAAATAACAGCTCAACATGCGAAGGAGCCCTGCGCCGCACGCTCGATCCCCCCTTTTCCCCAAGCTCACGTATGCCCGGGCTTTGCTTCGCATGCACACAGCGCGGCGACTCGTATGTCCCCTGCTTTGCTGCCCCTCCCACTCCCCTCTCACACACAGGCTGCCCCTCATAATCCTAGGATTCCCAGCCGGAAGCAGCATAGGTTCGTGGAGCTGGAAGAGAACCTTACGGGTCATCTAGACCAACCGCCCCACATCTTGCTGATTCCCCAGGGAAGGGAAGCGACTAGCCCAAGGTCACACAGGTAGTAGAGTTGTGTAAGAAGGTAAGCTTTCAGGGCAGAGAAATATTTCTGCCTGTAGCGCCTAGCTAGTGCTTAATTAATGGTTTCTACTAGCCAACTGACAGACTAGGCAGGACTCAAACCCAGGTTCAATCCCGTCATTGCACAGACAAGAAAACTAAATAAAGTTCAGGAGGGAAGATGATTGACTAGTCCAAGTTCATACAGAGAATGGGTGTTAGAGTCAGCTGGTGATGGTGGAGAGAGCGCTGTTTTTGGAGTCAGGAAGACCTGATTTCAAATCCTGACTCAGATAAGCTGTGTGCCTCTGGCCCATTCACTTAATTTTTCTGGGTCTCAGTTTTCTAATCTATAAAATGGTGGGATTGAAATCAATGACTTCTAACATGCCCTCTGGCTTGAAATCTGTGATCTCATGATTCAAATCTCCAAACCCACAATTCTTTCTACTTCATCATAAATTCAACACTTATACACAAGTATACATGTGTAGGCTCTGCCTTACATACGTGAGAGCAGACACACAACCCTATGTTTTGCCTTGTGACCATATATTCCACAGTTGTGGACATTGCTATCCATCTATACATATACTCTGACTGTACGGCCCACAGTTTTTTCTTCCAAATTTGTGCTCACCCTCCATTTTTATCTCTAATCCCCTACCTAGGTATTGTAGACAAACACATTTCTTTGCACACACAAAGGTACTATCCGTGGGCCTTTACCCAATGACCATAAAACTGCAGAGTCAGCCTTGGAGAGGAGCTGGTTACAGAGATTCCATCCCTGTTACTGAAGAAGCCTGAGACTACTCATCAGGGGCATTGTTGATGGGATTCCAGTTCATGTATGAGTTGGATCAGATACCCTTCAAAGGCCCTTCCAGCTCTGAGAGTCTGTGCTTCGGGGACTCAGTGTGCAGTTTGACCTGTTGGCAGGGTAGGATGTTGGCACATTGGGAATGGTGCGGGTGAAGGGGGATGAAAGCTGTCCGGGCCTTGGCAACTGGGAACAAAGATGGAACTCTGCATGTTGATGCTCGCCATGTACAAAGGGAGTACCCAGTGAAGAGGAGGGCAGCTGCAAATGATTAAGCTTTATTCAAAGTGCATGTGACTTGTTGGCCTTCAGGCTACTGGTAATTTTCCAAGATAGCCTTTGGGAAGCTGCCTTCTTGGGAAGTTGATAAGAGTTACCAAAAGACATTTCAATTTGGAAATTTGTGAAATGGGACATTCCCTGATACTTCTCTTGGGTTGGGAAGAGCTATCTCATAACTAATCCAGGGAGGGAAACATGAAAAAATGGACAATATTACTTTTAACAAGCAAAGATCACATCTATACATCAGTATAGGTAGAGGGGAGAAAGCAGCATAATGGGAAAAGGATTGGATTTGGATTCAGGGAGACCTGGGTACAAATCCTGACTTGGCCACTTAATCCCTGAATGACTTTGGGCAAGTCTTTTATTCTCTTTTAGGCCTAAATTTTTCTAGGCATCTCAACTCCTTATTTTTCTTTGCAATTATGTGAAGGATTGCCATATGCCTAAATGTTCTCATCTGTAAAATTAAGGAATTAGATTAATTGTGCTCATTATTAGAAGTCTAGTGGAGAGTCTTAGACCAGGAGCCACAAGTTCTGACTTTCAGTCACAGCTTTGTCACTTCATGGCTGTGTGACCAGAAGCAAAGCACGTGACCTGTCTGCCAGACTCTTCTTTAGTGGAAAATACTAATATTTGCCGTACCTACCTCTCAGATTTACTGTGAAGATCACAGGATTTAAATCAGAATGAGACCATGGACATCCAAGACTCATTTTACAGGTGGGTAAACTGAGGGCCAGATAGACAAAATGACCAAGAGCAAATAAAATCATAGCTGTGAAAGCATGAAAGCTCTGTCTAAGGGTTATTACTGAAACCACTTCAAACTCTCACAGTGGTTCATTTTGTCCAAGTCAACCAATCTTGCTGGAAGATGTGCCGTCAAAGTAGGACAGGGCTTGCTCAGTGCAGATGTGACCTCCAAACCATGAAACTGACTGTTTCGGAATCAGGAGCCTCTCTCCACAGTGGGATCAATCTGTGTGATTCGGTGTCTGATGATGACAAGCTCAACAGAAGCAGAGAGTTCTGAATATTGTTAATCAGACCTCTCAACTGCTCCACAGTCAGCCAGGGAGATGAGTGTTAAAAACAAATGGTATGAAATTGCTATGGACTGAAAAATTCCAAATGCACATCTTTTCAGAAAGGTTGGTGTCAGGTTTGTTACATGCAAAACCCAGTTTGTATCTCATGTGACTCTGCAGCGAAAGACAAGTCTTTCCATATTAAGATGACTTGAGACATGTGCCTGCAGTGTATTCGATTAAAGGTCTGAGGATGCTTTTTGCCAAGGTCTCTTGCATTGCATACAGCTCAGCTTCGTGTAGTGGCTCCCTTGAGACTTAGCACAGGCATGCATCAAGCCATTCTCATTCTGAGGTAGCTGTATGGAGATTTGCGTTGCAGAAGCAAATCGTGCTACATGCTTGTAAAACTAAAAACCGTGGAGGACAAAAACTCCGACAGACTCTGAGGTCAAAATAAGAAGCAAGATAAGAAATCCCCCCAAGTAATCTAGGTTGAGCAAATAGCTAATTTGGATCAAACCACCCATTTTCTGTAAAGCAAGGATTGGATATTTTCCTCCCCTTAGCTGATAGGTAAGGGTCTACTTGGACGGAGTGTTGCATCCATTTTTAGACTCAGTCATTGTGTTAGTTGCTTTTGCTTCTTTCTTTTTCTTTCCTTTTTTTTCTTACAACTCACACCTATGTGTTATTTAACAACAAACTCAAAAAAATGTGGCAAGACATACTTTTAAAGTTTAATCTTCATTATAAAGATTTTCTCCATCCTTTTAAGTCTAGACAATCAACAAAACAACCAATCAACAATCAATCAATCTATAGCATTAGTCAATTTCTGAGGTATAGATGACAGAGAAAATTTGACAGTTGGCTTTCTAGAGCCCCAAAGGAGCTGGCTGTAATTATACATCCCTTACAAGAGAAGGCTCAATTGAATGTGGGCAGAGAGAAAGAAAGGAAAAGGCAGACCCGTCTACAGGAATACTATGATGGAGAGAGAGAGAGAGAGAGAGAGAGTGAGAGAGAAGAAAACCTTTAAAATTAAAGGAACAGGCTCAACCATCTTATCATAGCCTCTACCCTCTACCTCATTTTGCCGGTATTGACATGGAGATGGGGAGAACTCAAGGCTTGGCTTTGCAAGGACTCTGTTTATGCCTCAAAGTCAGTTTTTAAGTGATCATTGAATCTCACAAAGTATTCAACAATAAGCTCAATTCCACTATACCTGGAAGGTCGTATAAATTTAATTCTGCAGGATTATGTGGAGCCAATCACCTCTCTCACCAAATGAACCTAAGTTTTTGAGAATAAGGTATGTGTGAGAGATACGGAAAAAATGAGATTTCATTTTGTAGTTGATATACTCTCAGAAATCATAGAAAGTGGTTTCTAAATGTAGCTATAGTGTCAATTCTATAAAAACACATTTACAATGGCTCTCTCTCCCTACTTTGCGAAAGTTGGGGATTATGGGTATGGAACACAACATATGTTCCATATGCCAGACTCAGTTGATGTTTTAGTTATTTCTGCTAAACTGTTTTTCCCCCTCTATCTTTAAAACTATTTATTACAAGAGATGGCTTGCTAGGAAGAGGAAGGAGGAGGGATATATTTGAAAATTAAGGTGATGTAAATCCAAAATATATTAATTATAATAATTACATTTACAGAGCACATTTGCATTTATGGATGATTTGACAACAACAAACATCAGAGAAATGTGTATATGTGTAAGGCATTATGCTAGGCCCTGGGAACAATAATAGTTCTCTTTTATATAGTGCCTACTATGTGCCAGGCACTGTGCTAAGTGCTTTACAAATATTATCCCATTTGATCTCTACAACATCCTTAGGAGACAGGTAGGATTATTATCCCCCTTTTATAGTTGAAGAAACTGAGGCAAACAGAGGTTAAGTGACTTGCCCAAGGTCACAGCTAGTTAGGTGTCTAAGGCCATAGTTGAACTCAGGCCTTCTAGACTCCAGACCTAGTGCTCTATCCGCTGCACCACCTGGCTGCCAAATAAAGCCAAAACAGCATTTGCCCTCAAGAAGCTTAGATTCTACTCGGCACTCACTACCTGTACAAAGATAATTCAGTGCTAAGCACTTTACGGAATCATAGGAAGTAATTTTAGGAGGGAGAGGATTAATACATGAATAATCAGAGAAAGCCTTTTGCAGGAGACAGCACTTGAGCTGTCTTGAAGGAAGTAAAGAATGAACCAAATCGTCATCTTCCTATTGTATAGTAGAATCATTTGGTTTCCTCTATGCTTGGAGGAATTTTCTCCCATGTAATCTCCGCCTCCCAGCTTCCTTCAAGTCCTAGCTCAAATCCCATCTTCTACAGGAAGCCTTTCCCAATCCCACTTAATTCTGATGCCTTCCTTCTGTTGATTATCTCCAATTTGCCCTGTCTGTAGCTTGTTTATACACAGCTGTTAGCATGTTGTCTCCTCCATTAGACTGTGGGCTCCCTGAGAATAAGGGTTATCTTTAGCCTTTGTTTTGTGTCCCCATCAGTTAGTATAGTCCCTGGCACATAGTAGGTCCTTGATGAATGTTTATAGACTGACTGCCATATCTGAAGAAAGTCAAATTTGGCCCTCAACATCATCAGGAGCTTTCTTCTGCAAAGAAACTAAACAGTTGTTGGAATAAGGAAGGATAAACATGAAGGAGGGGGAGAGACAGGGACTTAGAAATGTCCTTGAGGTAAATCCCTTTCCACAAAAGGATTAGTTAATAAGATAAGACATTATTACCTATATGGAGGTGAGCTTCTCCCCTCCCCCCTTCATTTTTTGTATATTAGACACCACAAGGATTTTGCTTTCTTTTATGTGCCAGCCCTCAAATGTAATGGCACCAATTTCCAACGCCCACTTTCCTTTTAGTTATGAAATAGGAAAGACACACCGACAAATGTGGACTGGCTGATAAGATAAACCAGTTACTCATTCTGAAAGTGCTAAGATGGCATGATGTCTAGGCCTGTGTTTCATTCAGACTCACAAGTGGAATTCAATCTCCTCAATGTCTCCAAGAAAGGGTCGGGCATGAAATGAATCACAGAAATAACGGAGGAAAAAAAGTACCTGTGTTGTCTTATATGGGTATATTTCTAACACCATTTACCCTCCCCCCTCTCAAAAAAAATCTTGAAATCTATTCCCTTGAGTTCTAACCTCATTACTTTAATGATCTCTGAGGATGATCTGAATCATTGAAAAAGAAAAAAACAAAAGGCAGAGAATCGTTAACAACAATTCTTCCTCGTATCGGTTATACTAAACATTTATACCCTCCAATCAGGAGCTTGTTTATTTTTCCCTTTATCTTTCCCAGCAGATGAAATACTGTCCATGTTGAAATCATTTGGCTTTTGGAATCACCATTAGTCCATAATGAACAACAGAAGCCCCCTGCTCCATTGTGCTGTGGTAGCTAAATGACCTTTTGAGCAGTAAGGACATTTATGATTCCGATGCTGAAATAAAGGTAAGCAAATCTAATGCTTCACCACACTAGGTGATCATCTCAAAGTCCAGAGCTTTCCCCTGTTTAAAGAATGATGGGCATAGAGCTTGAGGTGTCTATTGTGAGAGTCCTAGCATCATGGATCCTTTTAGAGTTGCAAACAAAATGAAGCCAAGATGGGTTCCTGGGTCACACCACTAGTTAGTAGCAAAGCTCTAGAAACCAAGTCTCCTGATTCTGGAATCCAGGGTTGTTTCCAACATGCCATACTGCTTCTTTCTTCTAAGGCAGATGATATGTACTCACTCAGAGACAGAATCCCAGACAGGATATAGTTAGTTCTAGTAGGAGAGTATCTATGTGATGACCCCATTGTGTGTGGTTTGGGAAATATTAGCCCTGTTCAGAGCAGACTAAGCTGTCTATGAATGCTCTGAGTAAGAGTTGCTGGTTACTAATGGAGCATATTTCAATGGGTTTTATTTTATTTTTTCCAAAGTCTGGGAATGCAAAGTAAACTTAGAATGTTATTCTAACATCTCTTTCTTTTGTTTTGTTTTAGTTTGATTTAGTTTAGTTGAGGAGGGGTGTTCTTTTTTTGTCCAGAACTGTTGTTTCAACTATGTGGGGAAGTCTTGATGAGGAATCTCCTTTGAAGATGCATTTGTTATTATTTAGTCATTTTTTCAGTCCTGTCCTACTCTTCATGGGTTACCTTGGCAAAGATACTGGAGTGCTTTGCCATTTCCTCCTCCAGCTCATTTTATAGATGAAGAAACTGAGGCAAACAGGGTTAAGTGACTTGCCCAAGGTCATGTAGCCAGTAAGTGGCCGGATTTGAACTCAGGAGAATGAGTCTTCCTGACTCCAGGGCCAGCGCTCTATCCACCGTGCCACTTAGCTGCCCAAGATGTGCATCAGTAACTTTTCTGTAAGCTAGAAACTTTGAGAATTTTCTGGAGCATTGAGAAGTAACATTATGAGGCAGATCTTTTTCACTCTAAAACTGGCCCTTTGATCACTGTGACAGCCTGCCTCCTATTCTAATTTCTATCAGGCTCCAAAATATTAAACCGTTCAAAATGGAGCAGCCAAGTCAAAGAACTATCGGCCAAGAAAAGCATCTTTACTTCTGGGCAGAAACTTGCTGGCTGCATCCATACTCAGGGCATATCAGTAACGTGAATAAAAGTGACAAGCCATGGGGATAATAGGGTGGGAGGGACGTGGAGATGGAGGGAGCCTCTCATCCAGAATCTTGGTCGTGAAAAGAATCAGAAATGCCTTGGTAATGTTTTCTGACCAGAAGGCTTTTGGTACATGTCCACTTTTTTATAAAAAGTTGCAGCCAGCTTGAGCTCCTCTCACAAACACCCGATTTCTCTTGATCATAATTAAAGTGATCTAGCCTCCCGTCCAGTTACCTGGAGGCAGCAGGAGACGGTGGAAAGAACAATGGCTCTGAATTAAGAGAACCTGAGTTCAAATCCCAAGTCTGACACTTCACTGCCCAAGTGACCTTTATATGCCTCAGTTTCATCATCTGTAAGTGGAGGGAGTTGACCTCGATGGGCTCTGAGGTCCCTTTCAACTGGGGAGCTATGCTGTACTTTCTGTTTGACTTATTTGGGACATCTCATTGAGAGATTCCATGAAAAAGAGCACAAAATTTAAAGTCAGGGAACTGGATGTCCAGCCCTGACTTGGCTACTCACTAGTCGAATAACATCAGGCAAACCACTTATCCGCCCTAAATCCTCAATTTCCTTTGCTCTAAGATGGAAATAATAGCAATAGTAGCTAATATTTATATAGCACTTTAAGGTTTGCAAAGCCTTTGACAAATATAATCTCACTTTATCCTTACAACAACAGCTCTGGAGGTAGGTGTAATCATTATTCTCATTTTACTGGTGAAGAAACTGAGAAAGACAGAGGTTGTGACTTGCTCAAGGATACACAGCTAATAACTACCTGAGGCTAGATTTGAACTCAGATCTTCTTCATTCCAGGTCCAGCATTCCTAGTTGCTTAGGATTAATAAAAAATTGTCCTATCTCCTAGGGTTGTTGTGGAGATCAAATAAGACAATGTATGGAAAGCATTTTTAGACCAAAACCCCATTGCTGCATGAAATACTGAAGTATTTGAGAGATTTAAATTTTTTTTAATAGGGCAGATTTAGTTTTTTCTTTTTTGTTTTAAAATTGGCTACTTTAGCCCAAGGCAGCTAGGTGGTGAAGTGGATAGAGTGTGGGGCCTGAAGTCAGGGAGACTCAGCCTCCCAAGTTCTAATCTGGCCTCAGACACAGGCTGGCTGTGTGACCTGAGGAAGTCACTTAACCCTGTTTGCCTCAGTTCCTCATCTGTAAAATGAGCTGGAGAAGGAAATGGCAAATAGCTCTAGTATCTTTGTCAAGAAAACCCCTAATGAGGTCACAAAGAATGGAACACAACTGAAAAGCGACTAAACAACAACTTTAGGTCCCCTTGCTTCTCATACAGAGGCACTGCTCTCATGCCCAGTCAGAAAGAAGGAACCAATCTTTATACTACCATGTGCTAGTAGAAGCAAAAATGGAACCTTACATGTGTGTTCAGACCCAAGGACTGTTCTGAACCTTTCTAGGTTTTTGTCTACATGATCACAGTGTGATCACAGGAATGAGCCTCAGTCTCAGATTTGGAAGGCACCTCACTGGCCATCTAGTCCACATGTGGCCTTGAGACCGCAGGTTCTCCACTCCGACCTAGTCCAACCCATATCTGTATAAGAACCTCCTCTAAAGGGGATGCCTATCAACTGGGGAATGGTGGAACAAGTTGTGGTATATGAATGTAACGGAATACTACTGTACTATAAGAAATGATGAGCAGGTAGATTTCAGAAAAACCTGGACTTATAAGAACTGATACAAAGTGAAGTGAGAAGAACCAGGAGAACACTGTACACAGTAACAGCAACATTGTGTGATGACCAACTTTGAAAGACTTAGGTCTTCTCAGCAATGCAACGATCCAAGACAATTCCAAAAGACTCATTATGGAAAGTGCTAGCCATGTCCAGAGAAAGAACTGTGGAATCTGAATGCAGATCAAAGCATAATATTTTCACTTTTCTTTGTTTGTTTTTTGGGAGTTTTTGTGTTTTTTTCCTTTTCTTCTGTTTCTTCTTTCACAACATGACTAACGTGGAAATGTTTAACATAATTGTGCATGTATAACGTATATCAGATTGTTTGCCATCTTGGAGACGGGGGGAGGGGAGGGAGGAAGGGAAGGAGAAAAATTTGGAACTCAAAATCTTATACAAACGAATATTGAAAACTATCTTTACATGTAATTGGAAAAAATAAAATGCTATTTATAATCAAGAGACAAAGAAGAAAAAGAAACTCCTCTAGAACATACTGAACAAACAGTCTTTCAGTCTTTGCTTGAAGACCTCCATTAAGGTGGCCCATTCCATTTTGGCATCCTCTATTCATTAGGAAATGTTTCCCTGCTTCAAGCCTAAATCTGCCTCTTTGCAACTTCTATCCATTCCTCCTGGATCCTACCCTTTGGGGAAAGCACAGCAAATAGAATCTTTCTTCCACCTGGCTACACTTGCCATTCTTGAAGGCAGCTATTGGGCCCTCTCTACTTTCTCTTCTCCAGGCTAACCACCCCAGTTCCTTCAGTTGATCCTTATAAGGCAGAACTCTGGACCTTCATTTTCATCGGTGCATTCTTCTGCTTTCCATCTTGTCAATGTCCTTCCTATAATGTGATACCTAGATCAGACACAACACTCTAGATGTGGTCTGACCAGGGCAGAGTAGGCACTATCAGCCACCCAGGCCTGGATACTGTACTTTAATGCAGTCAAAAGTTTCACAATCAATTTGGACTGCCTTAACCCACTGTTGACTCATACACAACTTGCAGTGTACTAAAACCCCTAGGTTTTGGTTTTTTCAGATAAGTTGCTAAATGGTTGTGGCTCCCCTGTCTTGTCCCTCAGAAGTTGATTTTTTTAACTCGATTTTTCTTTTTTGTCTGTTTACACTTATTAAAAAATTAGAAATCATGTTAGGAAAGAGTACCCTAAACATATCCAAAAGTTATTTAGGACCTAAGAAACAGATAATACACCCATTTAGAAATGATTACCAAACAATGAATGGTTGTCTTTTGTTCTTTGTTTTCACAGAGCACCAGTGACATCATGGGTGATGTCTTGGCTCCTATGTGTGAATTGGATTTCAGTGAGAGAGAGTTGCACCAAGTAATCAGCCTCACTCTTTCTTCCAGAGTCACTGAAGTCCAATGGCAGGACAAAAGTCAGGGCGATTGGCAATGGACCAGGATGCAGTGGATGACCTTGGCATCTTTGATGTCTGGCCAAGCTCTAAGCACTCCCCAGAGCCTGCTTCAGCCACCTTCGTGGCTATTGGAACAAATTGTTCTCATCCACCCATTCTACCAGGAGAGGTCTTTACATGCTTGGGGTACACATCCCCCTAACTCACCGATGGATTTTGAGACCTGTTGGTTACCCTCAACCTGGTTTAGCCGTCTGCCAAGACGGTTTTACTGGGGTAGTAATATAATGGATGGAGGACCTAGAGGCAGGAAGACCTCAGTTCAAATCCAGCCTGACACTTACTAGCTGTGTGACCTGGGGGCAAGTTTCCTCTGTCTGCCTCAGTTTTCTCATCTGCAAAATGGGGGTCTAGGGTTGTTCTGAGGATCAAATGAGATAACAATTGTAAGCTGTTTTGCCAACCCCAAAGCTATATAAATGCTAGCTGTTATTAGATACTGCCTTTGACTCTGCCTCTCAACTTATACTATTCGCTGTGGATCAATGTGACAATTAGCTTTAATTATTATGTTGGTAATTTATCATGTTAGTAATTGTGTTAGTATTATGTTAGTATGCTAGTACTATACTGGCATCTTATTGTGTTAGCAATTTAATAGGAGATTTTGTAATGTTTCTCATCTGAGAAATATTGCAATGTTGGAGAGGGGATTCTAGCGCTCAGAAAACAGACAACTGATTGTATCTTTAAAACTAAGTTTTCATTAAAAATTTGTGCCTATAAAAACCTGGGTGATAAGTCCTGAAGACCAAATAATACAAATAATCTGGTTAACTCTCCTTGTGGGAGACTCCCTCTCTTCCTCCCCTTATAAGCACACAGGTACACAAGGCTCAAAGGAGGAACAGGTACATTTACAAGCTACAGGACATAAAACTTAAACAAAAACCTTTAGAAAAGAACATTGTCTTCCCACTGCGCAACCGTATCTCCTGAGATGATAGCATTTTATTGTATGAGCCTCATTGCTCCAGCTGAGAACACTCAGACTTTCATCTCCACAACAGTGATCCCATCCAAAGCTGTCTATGAAGTATTTCTTTCTACCTTTTTCCTGCAGGTCTTTTTCAGCTCCCAGAAGATGATGGTAGTTAATAATGATGATAGCTAGCATTTTATAATGCCTACTATATGCAAGGCACTGTGTGAAATGCTTTATAAATATTATCTCATTTGATCCTCACAACAGCCCTGGGATGTAGATGCTATTATCATCCCTATTTTAGAGTTGAAGAAACTGAGGTTAAAAAATTTTTCCCAGGTCACACAGCTAGTAAGTGTCTGAGACCAGATTTGAACTGAGTTCTTCTTGCCTCCAGGCCCTGCGCACTATCCACTGTGCCACCTAGCTGCCAGTCGTTTGCTTTCTGAGGTACTTCAGCCCTGAAGAGGGATAGCCATCCAGAGTCCCTGTCTTAGCAGGGGAGGTTTATGGGCTACAATAGCTCTCCTGACATCAGTGCCGAGGTTCTCCGAAACCTCCCCTTTTACTGTGCTTCTCTCGGCCTCTATAAAAAATTAAACACCATTTCCCAGAGACTTAGAGGAACAACCTTCCCATATACCTTAAAACCAGGTCATGTTCTTCAGTTCCCTGTTGTCTTATGGTGACATCACAGTTTGACATGCCTTTTTGCCCTGGGTAGGACATCTCTCACTGTACAGAGCTATATGTAGGCACTATATAAATGCTCCCCATAGGCTAATGGCTCTGAGAAAACAAAACAAAACAAAACAAGACTCTCTTCTTCCAGTTGTACCCTAGCCCTCTGAAATTCCTCCTGGAGCAGTCAGGTTTATTCAAATGACCCCACTCTGCCCTTAAAACACCAAGAAGGGAATAGGAAGCAATGCACGCCTTCCCTCCTATACCACTGCAACCCGCAGAAACAGCTGTAGTCCCTGTAGTTACACCTAAGCCTGAATACTCAAATTTTTTTTTAAAAAAGCCAAATGGAGCTCTGATAGTGAGTCTGGGACTTAGTAGAAAGATCACTGGGCTTGGAGTCAGGAAGATTTGAGTTCAAATCCAGCCTCAGATACTTGCTGGCTATGTGACCCTGGGCAAGTCACTTAACCTTTCTGCTTCAATTTCCTCCTCTGCAAAAAATTGGGATAATAATAACACCTACCTCCTAGGGTGGTTGCCATGATGAAATGAGGATAATGTTTGTAAAGCAAAACAAACAAACCTTAAAGTACTATGTTAATGCTAGCTGTAATGAGGAGTCTTTCCAACAATGCAGATTGTAATCCACCTATACCTGCCTATCCTGTGTGACTCTTGCCCCTAGCTTCCCATAATAGGGCCGCCTGTGGTTCTTTGGGCAATTCCTTATTTCCATTTGACGTTTCTAAAAGAAGTGGAGCACAGATTGCCAATCAGTTATCACTCACTCTCACCACACGACCAGCTCTTCTTTTTCTTTTTTTTCTCCCATCAGTAGGACTTTAATTCACACCTAAAAATGCTGGTATGTATGTATTTCCTCTCCCCTCTCAATCTGTCCTAGTTCCATCACCACCTGGCACAGCAAACCAAGAAGTATAAAAAGAGCTGCTCTATAGAATGCATCACTGGCATTCATACAGAACCACCCTTGAACTGAATGGATGGGGAAGGGGAAAAGAAAAAAAATAATTTATGCTCTTTTGGTTCCATTTTTGTCACCACAACAAGACTACTTTATTCTGTCTTTTGGGGATTTCAAACATGTAGAAAGGCTCTTATGTTTTTTGCAAAGGTTTGGTTTGGGTTCTGATTTATTCCTGGAGACTCTGGAGTTGCTGCTACTGCTTTTCTAGACTGAAATTGATAACTCAGGCTCACAGCTTTCCATAACCTCTGGAACGTGGTCTTCTGGGCTGTGAGCACCTGGTGCATGTCTATATTATCTTAATCCATACATTTAATGACATCATGGACCAAAGGCAAAAGTCAGTGACTCTCTTCCTCCTTTAGCCCCTGGGCCTGGAGGGAAACTGAAAGAGGAAAGGAAATCAGTGGCAACAGCTGAGGAGAAGGTAGAGGTTTTTGCTCCTCCAACATAAGACCACCCCAGAAGAAGTCAGGACCACTGAGTCAGTAGCCCAAAAGTCCCTCTTCTTTCTCAAATCATATATTTCTTTCTTATCCTTCTTTACTCTGGTTCTTCTTTGTGGTTATTCAGTTGTAAGATTTTGTAGCCTGTCCGTAGTGCTTCTCTTGCCTACAAAGTGAGACTCGTGATTCTTCATGTACTATATGTTCTATGTTATGATTATTCTTGCTTTTGACTTTGCCTACTTTACAAAAGTTTTAACACTTACTACAAGGTTCATGTTTAAGAGTCAATTGTTTCACTATAACTTTTTTAGTAAATGGGAAACTATGTTGGAGCTCAGGAGCTATGGTAGTGATTAGTAGGAGTATAATCCCTACCCTTCCCCATCCCCACCCCTACACACCAGATTTGGGACTGGGACCCTAAAGAGAAAGTTGTAGTAGTTGCCATATACTAGCATGAAGCCAGGTTGGGGGTGGGTGAGTTAGCCTGGAGGGTGGCGTGGGTGCTGCATCTGACACCATGCCTAAGGGCTACACTTTGTGCGTGGGCTAGTTTCATGCACGAGCTACATATGTATAGAGTATTCTTATAAAAATGTATACAGGTAGGGTTATAAGCAAATAGACCAGTCATTGCTGTTTTTAGTTGCCTTTTTTTAACATACTTTTGATAAGTTCTCATCCTTCAGATACCTCATGATTCAATCCTCAACAACTTCATAATTGTGTTACCTCCAGCACAGAGCTCTCATATGTACATTTGAACTAGTCCAGGTGATTTGTTCTCTTTAATACCATTTCTACTCTGCTGTAAATACATATGGGACTATGATGTTAGAGTTCACATGTGGTAGCTCCACAGTCCTTGATACTGAAGAGTTTGTTATAACAATCTTCGTGCGTCTTTTCTATCTTTTATCTGTTTATTTTCTTTCTTTAGCTTTCCTCTTTATATGACCTTGGAATTACTTTGTTTACTTGAGTCCCTAATCGAGCTTTCTTTAAACTAGTTTTACCTTCCATTGCTTCTGTTTTCTGAGGCAATACTGCTCATAACCTTTCACTATCCTTTTCCATAAGATTTTACAAATTAGGTTGTATCGTAAATCTGTGTTTCTCTTTTTTGCCAAGTCTTTTCACTGGGCGAGTTCGGAAAGTATTTGCTAACTGAAGCACTCTTCAGGCTCTTTTGGTCTCCTTGTTATGGCAACTGATTTACATCAGTTAAACTTACGTATGAAATTATTATAAGCAACGTCTATGTACTTTCTTCCATCCACGTCCCACTGTTTTGGCATTAGTAACTTGTTTAAATAGGTCGAGCTGGAATTGTTTTAGTTGCATGTCATACCTTTTCTCATTTTTATCCTTTCTTCTAGATTTGTATGAATTTTTAATCTTTGCTCTAACAAGTTAGCAATCTGACTACATAGACAATTGATTTAGTAACAATTCTCACATCAAAAACGAGGGTCTTATCTATTTAAAAAAACAATAAAGTACATTTTTGTGATGCTACATTTTCACCAAGACCAAGATATTCTAATTCTGTTTTCAAAAATATATTTATATTTATGATGTGCAGACATGAAGTTTATATGTAGAATACAAGTCTTTGGCCTCTCTCATTCCTTATTTCTGATCCATATTTTCAAACAGATTTTTCACCAGACTCATTTATTCTTACTTTTGCATTGAAGTAAGTGAGCATAAAAATGTGTGTTCATTTAATCTGGAGGAACTTAACGAGTTCTCTGCAAAATTTCTCTACCTCTTCATCATCTGCAACCAATGTTGGTACATAAGCTATAATTATTTTTATAAACTCCTAGAGCTTATGAACATCTAAAATCCAAGCAATGTAAAAGATGTGGGGAAATGTAAGAAGGAAGTCTTTAAAGTACTATCCCCAAATTACTCATTTTCTTCTTAGTTAAGTCATTTTGTTACTTATCTAATACACTTAAATATCTTTGGAAAATTTACTTAAACATTTTAAACAGAAATTTTCTTCTCAGTCAAAATATACAAAGGATTTTCTTGAGAGAAAATCTTGAGAGAGGAAGCATTCTTACTTTAGGAGGTCTGTATAACATTTGGGAAGGTCGAGTTTAAGTGGCCTAATTCTTGTTAAAAGTAACATATAAAATGACAAGGCGGAGCCAAGATGGGAGCTGAAAAGCAGGGACTTGCATAAGCTCCCCCCAGGTCCCTACAAACACCTATAAAAAATGGCTCTGGACAAATTCTACAACTGCAGAACTCACAAAGTAGAAGAGGGAAGCAGGGCTCCAGCCCAGGACAGCCTAGATGGTTGCTGGGTAAGGTCTATCACATGGACCTGGGAGCCCAGCGGGAACAGAGCCCAGCATGGGCTGCACCCAGCACCTGGCTGCAACCAGACCAGGAGCCAGGCGGAACGGGCCCTAGCACCCTGAATCAGTGAGCTGTGGCAGTTAGCAGACTTCTCAACCCACAAACACCAAAGACAACAGAGAAGGTTAGTGGGAAAAGCTGTTGTGGGGACAGAGTGAAAGGAGTTTGCAGTTCGGCCACCACCCCCGGGCCGTGGAAGTAGTGCAACTACAGAACTACATCTACAGTCGCTTCAGGCCCCAGGCCCACCTGGTGGGAGGAATTAAGTGACAGGTCAGAGCAGGAGTTCAGAGCCAGCTTAGTTCTGAGTTTGGTCCAGGTTGGCAGTTCTTGGATGAGGAGTAGCTTTGGTGTGGCAGAGCTTGCTGTGTACCTCTGAAAATAACAGCGCAGCCCCTCAAGCTTAGGACAAAGTACTCTCTACTCTACAAGCAGTCATACCCTGCTGAAAAACTCAAGGGTCAAGTAAGTTGGCTGGGAATATGGCCAGGCAGCAAAAAAGGATGCAGACTCAGACTCAGACTTTGGAATCTTTGTTTGGTGACAAAGAAGACCAAAACATACAGCCAGAAGAAGTCAACGAAGTCAAAGAGCCTACATCAAAAGTCTCCAAGTAAAACGTGAACTGGTCTTAGGCCATGGAAGAGCTCAAAAAGGATTTGGAAAACCAAGTTAGAGAAATAGAGAAAAAATTGGGAAGAGAAATGAGAGTGATGCGAGAAAACCATGAAAAACAAGTCAAGGACTTGCTAAAGGAGACCCCAAAAAATACTGAAGAAAATAACACCTTAAAAAAATAGACTAACTCAAATGTCAAAAGAGCTCCAAAAAGTCAATGAGGAGAAGAATGCCTTGAAAGGCAGAATTAGCCAAATGGAAAAGGAGGTCCAAAAGGCCACTGAAGAAAATAGTAAATT
>CM053625.1:38825691-38857526 GCA_028646595.1 Phalanger gymnotis
AAGGAGAAGAAGAAGAAGAAGGAGAAGGAGAAGAAGAAGAAGAAGAAGAAGAAGAAGGAGAAGAAGAAGAAGAAGAAGAAGAAGAAGAAGAAGAAGAAGAAGAAGAAGAAGAAGAAGAAGAAGAAGAAGAAGAAAATGTGGCATAGTGAGACCTTGACATGGAACCAGGAAAATTTGCATTTAAGCCCTGCCTCTGCCACACACTGGCTGAGTGACTTTGGACAAATCGCTTCATGTCTCAGCATTCTGGGCACTTTTCTAAGACTATAAACTACAGAGAATGTGCCAACTTCCATTGGCAAAAGTTTCCTTACCTTTGAGTTTCTTCTACTAATGAAATAATGAAGAGGAAGAGAGAGGGAAGGAGGAGGATGAAGGAGGATGGAGGAGAAGGAGAAAGAGAGAGGAGATGGATGGATGGAGATAGAAGTGGAGGAGGAGGAGGAAGAAATGTGGAGGAGGAGTAAACGAGGCTATAGTATGAAGAGTTAACCTTGTAGCCTGGAAGATCCTGGCTCAAGCCCTGCCATGAGCAGATCACCTAACTTCTTTGTATCTGTAGATAACTCTCTAAGGCTGTTAGTTATATCAAGTTGCCAGTCTACATTGGCGAAAGGAGTTTCCACACCATTTCCTATATCAATGAAACCCTGGATCCATATCATGAAAACCGATAATAGCAATAATGGCATTTGAAGTTTTTTAACAGTGAACTTCTTTAACACTGCATGAGACTATGGCTTTTTCACCTGGAACTTGTGTTCTACAGGGTGTTCCTAAAGTCTGGACACATAGGCAAAAATGCATATTTTCAAGAAATGAAATGAAATTTTCAACATTTTTTCTAATTGGAGTATTAACAAATAATATCTTCAATATGATTTCCATCATTTGTGATGCAAAAGTTGATGTTCTTTGCAAGATTCAAGTGAACTCGATGCAGTGACTCCACATTGCCATCAATTTTAGCACATTCGCTCGTTATGTGTTCAATCAAGTGTGTTGCATCCGTGATTTTCATCGAGTACAGCTTCTCCTTTAGCATATCCCAGAAAAAGAAGTCAAGGGGGCTAAGGTCTGTTAATATTCCAAATATTTCAAAATATGCATTTTTGCCTATTTGTCTAGATTTTAGGGACACCCTGTATTGACATAGATGCCAGGGTTACCTCCATGCCATGATGAGACATCAGAATAGGATTTAATAATAATAATAACAGCATTTGTGTAGTGCTTTAAAGTTTACAAAGCATTTTCCAAATATTATCTCATTTTACACTCATAACAACCATGGAAGGTAGGTGCTATTATTATCCCCACTTTACAAATGAGGAAACTGACACAAACAGGTTAAGTGATTTGCCCAAGGTCACCCATCTAGTAAGTGTCGAAGCTGGATTTGAACTGTGCTCTTTCTGACTCCCGGGACAGTGCTCCATCGACTGCACCACCTAACTACCTAACATTTCCTCTTTCGTGATGTTCAAATGTTAATTTAATAACAAAGCAAGCAATGTGTATTAACTTATCCAGCACCCCAAGCACTGTGGAGACATACACAAAAGCCTGAAAAAGATCATCTCTGACCTGCTACAGCCAGCTCTGCTGGGCAGGATGTGTGTAGAGAATAGACGACCACAGTATACCCATGGGAGACAATTGGATCAGGAAGAGGAAAAAAAGACACACACTATGCAATGTTGCTAGGGAATTCTGGGAAGTAATAGCATCAGGCTGACTGAGTCTGACTTCCACCTCTAGCAACGGAATTGTTAATGTGGAGAAAAGGTATTGGTCACAAAGAATGACGTGTTCTGGAAAGAGGAGGACACCCTCCAATCAAGGGGAAGCTTCCTTAGTCACAGGTGGGCAAGGAAAGGCAGTATGGGATCCAGGAAATCATGCTGAATGGAAAATGAGAAATTTGCTGCCAGGAAACCCACCTTTGAATCTCAGCTTTGACACAAAATGGCTGTGTGACCTTGGGCAAACCCCTTCACTCCTGTGAACCTCAGTATGCCCATCTGTCAAAGGAGGACAACAATACTTGCCCTCCATGCCAAATTGGGATTTTTTTGTGAGAAAAGCGTTTTATAAATCTTACCATGCCATAGAAAGGCAAATGATTATCTCAGGAATGTAAGTTTAGAGCTAGAAAGGGCTTCAGAGGTTATCTAAACCAATTAGCCTTTTAAAACTATTTATGTGTTTCCCACGGTGCTAGGACTCTTAATAAGTCAATGCACAATGATTGGTTGTCTTATTATCCAATAAACACTTGACCATCATTAAATCCTATTCAGATGCTTCACTATGGAGGAAGGTGATCCTGCATTCTTGAAGGTTATGCCGGAGGAATCTCGGAGAGGTTACACAATTTACCTAAGGTCACACAGGTATTCAGGATGACTATTTAGCCATTTTGCTACTTTTTTTTTTGGATACATATATATTTATTGGCAGCACTCTTTTCAAAAATTCCAAGAGAGTTCAAGAGATTGTGATGTCTAGGAAGCCAATAGATTTGTTTTCAGAGGCTCTCGATAACTACAGTAAGGGGAAGCAGGAGAAGCTTGGTCAGCATACCTAGTAGCTACCACACAAGCCCATACAACAAGCAGACCACCTCCCACTGTGTGGTTCAATGGGAAAAACTCTGGATTTGAAGTCACATGATCTGGATTCAAGTCCTGATTTTGCCCCTATTTTAGCTGTACCCCTCTGGGCCTCAATTTCTTTCTTTGTAAAATGGTGATTATAAAACTTGCATTGTCTACCTCACAAGGATTTTATGAGGATAGAATGCGATAATGCCAGTAAGGTGCTTTGTGAACTTTAAAGTCCTTTACAAATGTGAGTTGTTACTACTGCTAATAGTTCATACTGGTATGAGAAGGAATTAAATATGTCTTCCAGAGAAATATTCTGCTTCATTTGTTCTTCTGTATTTTTGATTTCTGGCTAAGCTCTATGGTTGGTGTTTTAGTTTTTGTTTTGTTTTGTTTTTCATACCAATAGAAACTGTCTGACACAACAGACAATTAGTTGTATTTGGCACAGAAATTACACAGGGTGTGAGTGTGTGATTATTAAGGTAGAATCTTGGCAAATTTCTTGGAATTTCTTTGCAAAGATACTGGAGTTGTTTTGCCATTTCCTTCTCCAGCTTATTTTACAAATGAGGAAACTGAGGCAAACAGGGTTAAGTGATTTACCCAGGGTCACACAACAGCTGGTTCTGTCCCTGCCCAGCAAAAATGTTTCTAAATGTTCGTTCCCAATCTGGTGTCTTCAGGTCAAATACCATAACTCAGGTTCACACCGCCTTTTATCTTTTGTGACCCCAGAAGGGAAGAAACAATTTGTGTCAATAATACAGTAAGCTTTGAAAATGCTTGCTCTGTTAAGCCATGGATTGAGTCACCCCAACTGGTATTATCTAGAATGAACACTTGTCCAAATGTTCCTTCTAGTGAACTTTTGAGATCCAGCCTCAGATACTTACTAGCTGTGTGACCTTGGGCAAGTCATTTCAGCCTGTTTGTCTCAGTTTCCTCTTCTGTAAAATGAACTGGAGAAGGAAATGGAGAACCACTCTAGAATTTTTGCCAAAAAAACCCCAAATGGGGTCATGAAGAGTTGGACATGACAATAAGAACAAAACTTGTGGTCTATGGATAGATTTCAGGGCAGTCTGTGAGCTTGGATGAGATAAAATTACTTCCTTATGTTCACCAACTTACTGAAATTCAGAATTTCCTTCAATTTTGAATGGTAGGCAACAAACCACACTGGACGTCTCCAGAATGCCAAGGCGGGGGGGCATGTCACACAGAACCCATGCTCCTGAGTCTTCCTTCTTCCATAGTTCTGATCCCCACCCCAACTTGTGCTCCAGCTGATATTGAACCCACTTCCATGTGAGGTACAAATGGGGTAATGCTCAGGGCAGGGGTGTCAGGGATGTTTTTCACTGATTTATGTATCTTTGAAATACTTTTGCTCTGCTTAATTCTTCAGAGGCTAACTTAACACACCCTTCAGACTATGGGATTGCTGTTCGCTGATCTCACAAGTTCATTGGAAGGAACATCTGGACGAGTTTTCATTCCAGACAATACCAGTTGGGATGATTCAATCCATGGCTTAACAAAGCAAGCATTTTTAAAGCATACTGTACTGTTGATCCAAATTGTTTCTTCCCTTCTGGGGTCACATCTACTCAGGGAGAATGTAAAAGAGGGTGGGAACCTGATTTATGGACAGACAAATGGTATTTAACCTGAAGATACTGGATTGGAAATGAACATTTGGAAACTTTTTGCTGGGCAGCGGCAGAACCAGCTGCTGTGTGACTCTGGACAAATCACTTATCCCTGTTTGCGTCAGTTTCCTCAACTGTAAAATGAGCTGAGAAGGAAATGGCAAAAAAACAAAACAAAACAAACTCCAGCATCTTTGCCAAGAAAACGCTAAATGTAGTCACAAAAACTAAGACATGACTGAAATGACTGAAGAACAAGAAGCTGAGGCCAGGGAGGTAAAGTAAATTGCCCGAGTCATACAAGCACTAAGTGTCAGAGGCAGGATTTGAACCTACATCCTCTCACTGCCCTCTTTTCCCCTGTACCAAACTCTCTCCAAATCCAGCATCTTTCATTTTCTGAGCCTCAGTTTCTTCATCTATAAAATAGGAACAATGATAATAATACCAGTACTGCTTATCTCACAGGGCTGTTGGGAGGCTGTTGCATTCCTGTGAACTTTAAAAAGCCTCAGCAATGGGAGCTGTTAATCTAATTATAAGCAGCTTCCTTCCACCATCATGAAAGACTGCACCATAGCCCATCAGACTCTTAATTTAGCTGCCTCCCCATTCCTTTGACTGCTGATGATTAGCACAATATTTATGCTGGGGCTGAAGCTCTCTCCCCTGCCATCTGCCTCATCTCATTACCAGAGCCATTCGTTCAGAAGTCACAGCTCAGTATTTGCACCACCGAAATCAAGTCCGTGGGGATGTCACATCCAACCGTTTCGAGTGAGGAGTGACTTGGAAGAGCCTGATTATAAGGGAGAGAGTCTTCATTTGCATACAAATAAATGTACTGGAAACCTTAAGAGGGGGAAGACAGGGAAAAAGTCCAGAGCCCTCTGACTTGGGTTTAATCTCTTAGTTATTTTAGAAAAATCCTTTGGGGTTAGTAGTCATAGTCTGAAAAAAAAAATCTCTCGCCCTTCAAATATTTTATGAGTTCACAGCCTTCAGTTTGAAAGGATCTGTTCACAAACCCTTTCATCCAGAATCAACACACTTGCCCCAATGTACTTTACGTCTTTAAGCTGCAATTGGATAACAGCGGGGATTTTGCTTTTAAAAAATACAGACTCATCATCTGAGTGGTCAAGATAAAGAGACTCTGAGACATTTGCTTGAGCTCAGAGGAATGTCAATATCAACCAAGCAGTTATAATAAAAAGCTCTTACAATAGAGAAATACTTGGGATTCCTTTGTAAATGAGGGTGAGAGTCCTAGGTTTCTACCAGATCCTGCTCAAGGTTAACCAAGAAGCCGAGCCAGTGTCATTCAGTCGGCTTTGATCTTGCCACCAACAGAAAAAAAAATCCAGACATCTTGCCCAAGCAAAAAAGAAAGGTCTAAAATTCAGGTTTTCCTGCATTCCAGACGTAATTTTAAAGGACTTATAAACAACAGACTGGTTATTTTGGTCACCCAAGAAGCATGCACTCAAGTTCTGCCTACTAGATTGGGCATTGCCAATCATGACATTCAATCTAATCTCTTTAGGCCCCCTAGTGAAGGGGTCCCTAACTGGGAGTCTCAGCAGCAAGGCGGTACAGTGGATAGAGTGCCAGGCCCTAGTTTAAATCTGGCTTCAGATACTTACTAGCTGTGTGACACTGGGTGAGTCACTTAACCCTGTTTACCTCAGTTTCCTCATCTGTAAACTGAGCTGAAGGAAATGGGAAAACACTCCAGTATCGTTGCCAAGAAAACCCCAAATGGGATCACCAAGAGTCTGACACGACTGAAATCACTGAACAACAATAGCCTCATAAATGGCTGAGCTGAGACTTGAACTCAGGTCTCCCTTTTGCCTCATTACAAGACCACAAATAACGAAATTTTTCAGTGATCAAATAAAGCAGGTGCAAATGCTGAATCAGCCCAAGTCTGGCTTCTGGCTGCCCCTGCCCCGAGGGCACAGGCCTAGCTGATGCATTCCTGTGAAGGAGACCGGGAACAAAGAAACTCTTGTTTGCTTCACCAGTCTCTGGTGTACTGCCCTCGAGGGGACTTCTACTGGGCTTTGATGCCTGCTTTTTCTGACTCCTGGCTTGTATCTCAGTCTTTGGCTTTATTAACTCTCAAGCTTTTGCTGGCTGTGACCCCAGACTAATTACTTGTGCACTGGTTTCT
Organism: Phalanger gymnotis; assembly: GCA_028646595.1. Classification (NCBI taxonomy): domain Eukaryota; kingdom Metazoa; phylum Chordata; class Mammalia; order Diprotodontia; family Phalangeridae; genus Phalanger; species Phalanger gymnotis. The sequence continues at coordinate 38,832,135 of CM053625.1, forward strand.
GGCTTTTTTGTTGGTGTTTTTTTCCCCCTCTCTATCTCCTTAGCCCTAGGCTATCCTCTGGTCTGTGGCCATTAGCTTCCCTGAAATCTTTCTTCTGTCTGCTCTCATATTTTGATAGGCTGGGCCCTATCAAAAGAACTCATGCCGCATGCATTTCCGTAGTGAGGTTCATATGGCCAGCTGGTTTTACATACCATGACAATATGTTACCTAAATCACAGTTGTGCTCCACGCCTAAGAATTATCTGTTTTAAAAGAGACTGACAAAATACAGAATTCTAAGGAAATAACTCAAAGGCATTTCTCAGAAAGGGAATTTGGTTTGGACAAGGGATCTCAAGTCCATTTCTGTGTGGCAATAGGCAAAATTACTTAACCGCCAGTATATTTTCAAATGTGAAAGACTTGCTTCTAAGGAAGGAGAAGCTCTGGTCTTCAGATCTCCTTAAATCTCTACTTACTGTTTCTCATCCAGGGACACTCTTCAGCCCATCAGTGTTCTTTTTGAACTGACTTGGCCCCTTGCTTGGAATGCATTTGTTCTTCAGCCCTTGTCTCTGGTTTCCTCTCTGACTCATGAGAGAAATGATTTCTCTCTTGTATTAATAACTAATTATTGAATTGGGACCAAGGTAATACCCATTTTCTACTTCCTCATCCAGAAATCAACCAGTGTGGGAAATCTTAGGCAGAGACTTACCCAAGTCAAGATCTAATCAAATTCTAAGTATTCTAAGCATAGGGAATGAGTAGATTCCTGCTCATTGTGTTTAATCAGACAGTCAGGAAAAATGTGGATTCTCCCTTTTGTAAGACAGGTGATATGGAAATTGATAAGTCTCTTCAACCAAAATTTTGGTGCTCAGTATCACACCTCAAGAACCTTATTGGAATAAACCCAACTCTCATTATAATATTTATTCTTTCTCATTACTTGTTAACCATTCAGAGTTGAGTGCCACCCTCAGGAATACTCATACTTCCGAGAGCATATAAGCAACGAATGGCTTCTGATGGGGTGCTTGTGCTTGAACACTAATTCTAACATCACATTTCTCCTTAGCCTCTACTTGGGTGCCTGTGCCTGTGCCCCAATTCCAAAACCACATCTAGCTCTAGCTTCAAAATACTGTCTCTGGCAGTTCCTCTCCAGTTCAAGGGCAGCATGCCTTAGCAAAACACCTATATCTCCTCCTGATACTGTGGCCAGCTGTACCTATAGAATTTATTAGTTTGGACTCCCTGTGTATGTGCTAATTGACTGTACACTGGGCCATAACAATATTTAGTACTTACTGACCTTACGGATATGTATCCTAGACATAGTCAAATGTATACTACCTCACATTCATCTTGTCTAACAAGACATTTGATGGAAGCAACCTAGATATTTCTGGTCAGCCCTGGCCATTAGTTGACTTAGTGACATTTCAAGGCAAAAACCACACCTCCATGTCTCCCCCCCGCCTTGGGCTATTTTCCAGTGAACTCTGGGTAAGATACCTGCACAGTAGATACAAAAAGTACATGTTCGTTTAAGAACTGACCACCCCTTAACCACTCCCTAATCCCACCCCAAGCACCTAATTGACATGTTTCACCCAAAAATTTCCTATAAAAACTTTTCCTGCACCCCTGTAAGGTTGCAGGTTCCTTAAGAACTCTTGATCACTGTGAAGCATTATAAATCTTTGCCACCTTGACTTAAAGAATGCTTGAGATCATGAATTCATTCCAGACGGCCCCGACCCTCTCCAGTACTCTGGTCTTTGAGGGGTACTCCCCCTCAACTACCCTGTCTGGGAACTCTAGTCTTGGAGTTCCTGGACCTCATCTCCCTCAAGCCTCAACAGTTCCATGAGGGACCTTTGGCATTTCAGAGCGTCACTAACATTTTTATTAATAAGATGCTAGTGTTATTAATAAATTGATTAATTGCCAAGAAACTATGTCTCTTGGACCTTTTTACCATCACACTCAGAAATGAGCAGAACCAAGAAAACATTGTACACAGTAACAGCAACATTGTGCAATGACCGGCTTTGATAGACTTAGCTCTTCTTAGCAATGCAAGGACCTAAGACCATTCCAAAAGACTCATGAAGGAAAATGGTATCCATATCTAGAGAAAGAACTATGGAGTCTGAATGCAGATCGAAGCATACTATTTTTCCTTTTTTTTTTTTTTTTTTTGGTTTGTTCTTTCTTGTGGTTTTTCCCTTTGGTTCTAATTCTTCTTTACGACATGATGAATGTGGAAATATGTTTAATATGATTGTATGTGTATGACTTAGATTGTATGCTGTCTTGGGGAGGTGAAGGAAGGAGAGAAAATTTAAAACTCAAAATCTTACAAAAGTGAATGTTGAAAACTAAAAATAAATAAATAATTAAAAAATAAAAAAGCAAATGCTAATTCATTGACCAATTGACTTTTCAGGGAAGTCAGATTTAAGATAGCTAACAGTGGTATTCATTTCTTATAAATACTAAGTACTAAACAAATTCATGTTGGCTTGAAACAAAACAAAACAAAATAAAAAAACCACACCCAGCTCAAGCTCTTATCTTTTACATAAAGTCTTTCCTGATCTACCTCCCTGCCTCCTACCTCTTTACCATGCCACCCCCAACTGTACTATGTTCATGAACATATTCTGTGTTTACCGATATATTTGTGTGCATACTGTTTCCCCTGTTCCCTCCTTACATTCATAAATTTCTTGAGAGCAGGGACAGTTCTACTGTGGTCTGTATTCCCAACACTTAACACAATGCCTCCCAGCCCAGAGGAGCACCTCAACAAATGCTTGTTGCCTGGTTGATTCATTGATGAAAGAGGCTCATTAAATGCCAGGAATCATGATTTTGTCTGAGAACTGATTTGATATCAGAGATGATCAGAGACTCACCTATTCATTTAACAAGCATTTTTTAGAAAGTATTTGTTGCTATGTGCAGTGCACTAGAGATATACTGGTACATTTTATATGTGCAACACATAAAATAATTTGGAGGGGAGAAGCCACTAGTCACTGAGGAGAGAAATATAGGGTTCCTGTAGGGGTAGCCTTTGAGCAGAATCTTAGAGGAAGCCAGGGATTTTAAGAGGAGGAGGTGACTAAGGATTGATAGGTTGAAAATGTAAATAAGGATATTCATTTTACCTTGCTCCTGTTCCTATCGAAAGACAGCATGGTGTAGTGGGAACAGCATTGAGTTTGAGGTCAGAAGATCTAAGTTTGAATCTGGCTTCTCTGATTGCTAGCTGGATGTGAACGTCTCTGATGTTCAGTGTTTTTGTTTGTAAAAAAAGGAGATTATAGCAAGACCTCAGGCCAAGTACCACTGACTCTGGGTCTCAGCTTCCTTAGTTATAGAAAAGAAGGTCCTTGTCAACTGACTTCATTGGGGAATTCCTCAACACAAAAGTAAACCTTCTCTGAGACTAATTCCTCCCACCTTGCTCCTTTTTATTGGGGGGGGGGGTCATTAAATCTACATTCAAGGCTAGAAGATAAAAAAGTTTAACTAGCATCAGCAGTTGCCAGATGGATTGCAATGGCCTGAGCCAAGGGAGATACACACATGTACAGATTTTTTACTTAATCTTAGAGAGACACCACTTGGCAAAGAGGAAACGTCAATTAGTTTATCAGGTTAGGCTGCTCAACCTTTCCATATTTAGGAGGTTAAGTAATGGGGAAGAGGATGCTAAGCAGTTTCGAAAGAATGTATTAACTGAAGAGTCTTAGGAATTGTCCAAGACCAGGTGTGGTCCAGTGAGATAAAGTTTTCTCTGTAGTTAGTCTTATTAGAATGTCATGTTTGGGTAGTAAATTTTCAAGCTAGTTAGAGGCTTCCCTTCAAGGCAGTATCGATTCAAGGTCATCTTGCCCTTGCCAGTCTGAGGGTCTCCATTCACACAATCCTGTAGCTGTTTTTTGGCTTCTAAGACTACTTTTTGAGGGGGGAGAAGATGTTTCTTCCAAACTCAAAGTTCCACCCCACACACACATCTTCCACAATTTATACCATCTAATCTGTAGATATTACTTTGGGAAGAGAGATCTTTATGAAGCCCCCTCTTTGAGAGCTTATTACAGGCTTGTGTTTCAGTCTAAGGCAACTGGCCATACGTTCCTTTTGACTTTCCCTCTTTTGCAAAAACTCATGCTTAAAATGCAACAAAAATTAGTTTATCTTTGTCTGGAGACAATTTTTTTTTATAAATGTACAGACTGAAAATAAATAAGAAATAGAGATCAGGAAATTCCCAAAAATAGTGATGCCAGTTGGCCAGGCATTGATTGAGACAAGGGAGAGAGGGTGAAGAACGGATAATTTCACTATGTCCCGCAGCTTGGCAAGCAAGTATATCTGGGAAAGAGCAAATTTTGTGCTGATAGATCACTCCTTAAATGAGTCAGGAAGTCAGGCAAGGCTCCAATGGCTCATGATGATACTGTTTGGAAGTCCAGCACCCTTCTTTGCTGCTGGCTTATTAATGGTCTCTCTTCTCTTTTCAGAAAGCAAAGTCCCTGAGCTTCCTCTGCATGCCCTCCCCCTCCCACTAATCTCCAGTCCCTCCTTCCAGCTGGGAAAAACCCCACTTCCTATCAGCCCCTTAGCCAATGAGAGGGTACATTTGTAAATCCATTTTACAGACATGTGAGTCAGTTCCTCAAGTAATTGTGTGAGACCATTGTGATGTAGTAGAAAGACTTTGGGATTTGGAGTCAGAGGACCTGGGTCCAAATCTTGCCTCTGACACTAATCATATGATCTTAGTTGTTTCTTTGTGCCTCCGTTTTCTCATCAGTAAAATGGGGATTATGTTTGTACTTTTTGTAAACCTCAAAGTATCATGTTATTGAGAACAGTCACTACTATCAATAATAGTACTGTGAGTTTAAAAAAAAAGCTAAATTCAAAGCCAAGAATATTTTCTCAACATAATCTGAAATGACTAAATGTCAAATATCTAAGTGACTAAATATATATCATTGCCTCACACAAAAAAACTCATTAAAACTCAAACTACTTATGATTCCTATGAATATGCCATTCAAGCACATGTCAACACTGAATTTAACATGTTAGATTAAAATAAAACATGATCTCCTTTCAGTGCCAAGACAGGGCATTGGGAATCATGTGACTGGCTTATGGAAAGGATGAAGGGAAGAGAGAGGAGATCTTTTCCTAACTCCCCTATGGACTGGGCCCAGGAGCAGAAGTGAGTGAGATCTCTGTGGGTAACCATTAGAATGTCCTTTAGAAATGTTATTATATTACATCACTGTCCTGTGGTAGGAACAGAGATTTTTTCTCTTGTACCACTTCATCCCTTAAGTATTCTGGGACCTCCGGTGCTTCTGGTGGGACAAAGGAGAGGAAATAAAACCCCAGATGGAGAAGCATATGATGCTGAATCCACCATTTTTATAAGGCACCCAAATGCTGCAAAGCTCAAAGGTACCAACCTCACTTGACATAATCAAAAAGCCTCATTTTTACCCTCCTGAGATGTCTGCTCTGGGAACAGAGATTTGCATCAAGGTCACACCCAGTGGAGATACTGCAGAAACCAGAAGAGAAGAAACAGCTGTCCTATACCATCTGGATTCTTATCCTGTTATAAAAAGAAAAAACCTTTTGTTTTTTATACTCAGATAACTGTATCTCAACATAATTGATTTTCTTCGTAATCCTATATTTTTGATTTATGTATTTAAAAATTTGATTCTGAGAAGGGATCCACGGATTTCACTATGCTGGCAAAGCACGCTTGCATGTCTGCGCGAGCGTGCGCACGCATGCGCGTGCACGTGCACACACACACGCACACACACACTAAGAACTCCTACAGCTTGAACAAAAGAGAGGGGAAAAGGCATACATCTGGACGAGTAGAGCATTCCAGAAGTCCACCTGGTCTGCAAATCATCTCCTGTCTGGGAAAATGCCTTCTATTTTTAGATTCTTCATGGCCAACATATTCCAAATCATGAATCAATGCTTTCTAATTTTGTTTCCTGTGAGAAATGGAATAGGTGGGTATGATTTCACAGATGGCATAATAGCAATTTTGAAGATATATGCTACCTGGCAAAGGAGATTTAGAAACTGGAGTAGGTGACCTATATTGTAGTCCTGTCAACCACATTGTAGGTGTTTGAGAGAGATGAGAGTGGAGATGAGGGGGCAGTGCGAATGTTTTCCTGGCACCAATGCCCTTATTAGTGGTGTAATGATCTGGAATTGACATGTTCCTGTCTTGTACTAAGTGTTTCTATTTGGGGCATGCTGGATAATGAGCAAGTTGGGATCTAACAATTAAGCTACTTTGTCCGGAAATAGTTAAGAGGTACTGTCAAGCACTTCCTCTTGCTACTTTCAGGGATATGGGGACTGACACAATTTTAAAACTCCTAAGTCCTTAGCTCATGCTTCCTTTTTATTTTCTTTTTTAAATTATGAATTTAATAATCGTCAGCAAGCTCAAATATTTTCTTAAATAAGGTGGATTACATAAGAAACTGTGAATTGTCATGTATTTTAAAGCATATGCTAAATTTAACAAGGTGGTTAACAAAATTGCTTTGTGTCCACTTTTGTATTTCTTTTAGTTTTCTTTTGCAGGTTAAAATTTTTTCCATAGGTTTTTCTTAACCTAAAGTCTATAGACCCTCCAAAACGAACGTGGATGGAAAAAATTACATGTTTATTTTTACTAATGTCTAATTGAAACTTAGCATTTCCTTCAATTATGAATGTAGACAACAAACACTTCTGAGAAAGGGTCTATAGATTTTACCAGTCTGCCAAAGGGGTCCATGATCCAGAAAAGTTGAATAACCCCTGCCAAGACCAACTTGGAGCTCTCATAGTTAACCAGCTACCACCCCCAGGATGAATGGAGCAGGTCGAATAGGTGGTGAGGTGTTGTGTCATCATTTACCTGGGGTGCTTCTTTGTGTCTGTCCATCCGACTATCCGTCCTCCCCCTACCTCCTATTTCCTACTTGAGTTGAGCTTCATTACAGGACTACTTGCAAAATTCTGGCTGGTCAGTGTCCATCACTTTATTCCTCTCAAAGCTGGTGATATGCATGCATGGGAGCCAGTGTGGAACTGGGCTCTCTTTGGAGTTGGGATGCGCAGTTTTTAAACCCTTCCAACAGGAGCTGATATCATTTCATCATCAATTCATCTCTGGACATAGGACATCTCTGGACATAGGAATACCTCTTCTATCAGATTTACCCCCAGGATTTGGGCTATCGAGACAAAAGAATCTGTCTCCATCAATCCTGAGCAGAACACAATGGGGCTTCTGTACCTCATATTAAATTATTTTCGAGCTTGTGTTGGGGTTTGGCCAGGATAAGGAGAGTCAATGCAATCTCATCATCAGTAATGTCCTTCTGAAGAAAAACTGAACTTTGGAAGAAAGGGGCTGGGGAAGCTCTGAATCTCCAAGATAATGATTATTAAAAATCATTTTTCACAGTCCACATCTATAAGTAAAGGTTCTGAATTAGATGAAGACTGCTATACCCCATCAGTGGTGGTTTTTCAGAAGCAGAACCATTTGGTGGGCTTCTGTTTGTTGATTAGGTTTTGAGGGAGGTGTTCCCCAGTTCCATGGAGGATGTAGAAAGGAGAAGGGAGTCTCTATTAGGGAATTCCAACTTACAGATTATATTGTTGCACCAATTGTATCTAATCTTATAACACTGTAGGCCTCCTCAATGAGATCATGGCCTTTCAAAAGAAATTCACACCAAAAAACAGAGGATAAAAAGTATATATTGTACTGATTATAACATCCAATTAAAGGGGCTGCCCTTTCATGTATGGCAGAGGTATGCTAATAAATGTTTACCAATCATCCTTCCACAGGAAAAAATGTACATCATATTTTTAAGTTTAAGCTACATTATTAACACTTTCTTAAGTCTAGACAATCAACAAAACAATGTCAAACCCTGATTTGGAGCCTTTGCTGATTTCTGAGGCATACTTGTGCTTGAAAATTTATCAGTCAGTTCTTGTGAACCATTTCAAGCTGGTTCCTGCACATCTGTGTGTGTGTGTGTGTGTGTGTGTCTGTGTGTGTGTGTGTGAAACATTCTGTACAATGATCTCCATTTAAAATTGAACAATATTTTTTCATACTTTCAACAATTTAAAACTACTTACCACCACAGAAACCAATATTTTTTCAATGCTACTCAATGTGCATTTGTTAAGCCTTAAGTACTTACTGTGTATCCACAAGCACCATGGTAATCACTAGGGGCACAAAAACAAAAAGCAAAAGTCTCTGTGCTCAAAGAGATTATGTTCTACTTTTTAATACCAATATCTTCCCAATAATGTCTCATGTCTATGAATTACAAAACACTATAATCTCAAAAGGATTGTACTTGAAGGTTAGCCAAAAAAAAGCAACAGAAAGATGCATGGTGATGCCAATAGCAATATACCAAGGAGGTCAAAGAAAGATGGAGATATCCCATATATACTAAAAATATATCCATAAAAATGTAAGAATATTTATAGTATTACTTTTTGTAGTAGGAAATTCACACCAATAGGGAATAGTTGAACAGATTATAGCATATGATGTGATGGAATATTATTATATCATAAGAAATAATAAAAAAAGAAAATTCCAAGAAACTTAGGAAGTCTTATATCAACTTATGCTAAGTAATAGGAGAAGAACCAGGAGGAATATTTACACAATGACAACAGCAATGAAAAGGGAAAAAACCACTGAAAAATTTCAGAACTCTAATCAATGTTAGGTAGTTAGTAACAGTGATAAAAAAAATCAACAAAATTTTTTTTGAAAATAAGAAAGATTTATGGGAGGTACAAGTAGACTATGGCATGTTACAGATGATCGCTTTCATATGAAGTATGACATAAAAGAGGTCATTAATGATAGTATTTACATAGCACTTTTAATGTTTGCAAAAGTACTTTACAAATATTATCTCATTTAATGAAGTTACCCTGGAAGATAGGCGTTATTGTTATCTGCATTTTTTAGTTAAGGAAGCTGAGGGAGGTGGAAGTTAAGAGACTTGCCCAGGATCACGTAGCTAGTAAGTATAGTTATTCCTTCCACATCAAAGGGGTTAGAGGTGTGGTGCCCCACTAGATCTGGAAAATACATGCAAAGATTTTTGGCCCTCTCTTTGTAACAGAGAAGTCTGAATGACTATGGTATTAAGAGATAAAATATGTTGGTATTATACACACTATACATGTTTTATGTATTTCTAAGTTTCTAAACTTTTTCTGTGTTGTCTGATGGCCTTCATGTTTCATCTGCGGCTTCTGTAAAACTCCCCCAAAATTTACACTTAATTTCTGATACTGACCTGCCATATATTGAAACGGTGATGGGGAAAGTCACAATGTGGAAGAGATAACTTTATCTGAGGTAGAATTTGAACTCTGGTCTTCCTGTCTCCAGGTCCAGGGCTCTATCCACAAGCCATATGTATAACTAGAAAAGGAAATTGTCCAGTCTCTTAGCAAGAGTGACAGATAAAACATTTATAATTCAAGTATAGTCCTGGTATCCATGAAATATTAAAAGAATTAGAGAAAGTTCTCCAGTATATGTGATAGATAGTCCGTGAAGTTGTACAGGAAGACGTGGACAAAAATTACTCATGGTCAAGGTCTTGTAAACTCTTGTCTAAGACCAGGGAAGGCTGTTTTCAAGTGAGCAAGTAAGATGAGCTTGTCACCGCAACCCAAACATTTGGTGTATCATGAACTTAGGACAGAGACAACCTCTAAGACTCTCCTCAATGATACACAAGGAAGGTGGGGAGAAGGGAACACAAAAACATAAAGGGAAAATCATCTAAGTAACTAGATTTTTCAGAAATGCTCTGCTCTGCCCTTTCCGGAGCTACCCCTCCCCTTGCCCTCCACCCTCGCAACTCACCTTTGGCTCTCTTACTGTCCCTCCTGATAGCACAGTATGGATTTCCATATTGCATAGTCTCTGGTGCTCTTACCATCAAAGCTGCCCTCTTATGGATGTGCTCCATATATCTCCATCCTTATTAAAACATAGCGCATCGAACTGAATACAAGATTTTAGATGTCTAATCCCTTCATTTTGCAAATCAGAAAACAGGTCCAGAGAATATTGCAGAATGGCTCAACATCACACAGAATAAGGAAGATGATACTTCCAATTATATGGTGCCTTAGTCAGGTCAGTTCTGGACACCACATTTTAGAAAGGACATGGATAAATTGGAAAACATCCAGGGGAAAGCAACCAGGATATTGAGGAGCCTTGAGACCCTACCATATGGGCATGGTCAGGGGTGGGGAACCTGCAGCCTCGAGGCCACATGTGTCCTCAAGTGCAGCCCTTTGACTGAATCCAAACTTCACAGAACAAATCCCCTTAATAAAAGGATTTCTTCTGTTAAAACTTGGACTCACTCAAAAGGACCTAGAGGCCCCACCCCTGGGCATGGTGTTAAGTAGTGTTTAGACTGGAGAAGAGAAGACATAGTGGAATATGACAGATGTCTTCAAGTATTGAAAGGGTTGTAACGTGGAAGAAGCATGAATAGACTTGTGAGCCGTAGAGAAAAGAACCAAAAGCAAGGGGCAGTAGCCGCAGAGGCAGATTTTCATTCAGTGTAAGGGAACATTTCCTAATAATTAAAGCTAGCCAAAAGTAGAATGGGCTGCCCCAGGTGGTAGAGGATTGCCCCCTTCAAGGTCTTCAAGTGAAGACTGGATGATTACTTGTCAGGAATGCTGTAGAGGGAATTATAGGCTTAACTAAGAGCCAGACAGAACGGGGAACTAGGAAACATCCCCAGGACGCTGAAATTTAGAGGGCATTAACATCTTTTGTACTCCTTTAGCAACTGGTTAAAACCTAATTAGCAAGAATAAATAGCTAAAATAGAAAGCTGTGAGATAGAATGCCCCCCATGTGACCACACCCCACTTGAGCTCCCCCTTTGGCTTAGGACCACTTTCTCCCCCCCCCATACAGTCACCCTCGGTAGTAAACAACCAAGCAGATGTTTAAGAAGATTTCGAAATCTCTGTTCTTGGGCACCAATGTTCTGGAGTTTCTGCCCACCCCAAATGGGGTGATATCCTAAGATTTCTCTTTTTCCCTTCAACTTTATTTGTTTTAAAAAGTTATCTTAAGGATGTGTTTCATGCTGTTTGCCCCAGGCATGTTTTGTGAAGCTTGTTCCTGGCACTAAAATTGCTAGTTATGGCTCTGGTTGTACGAGGTGATCTCTTAAATTCATTCCAACTCTGACATTTTATGATTCTGTGCTATAGATGGTATTAAAATCAGGTTTCCTAACTTAGGATCATTTATCTAGAGCTGTAAGGGACCTTAGACACCCTCCAATACCACCCTCTCATTTTGCAGATGTGGAAACTGAGATCCAGAGAGGTCGTATTTCTTGCCCAAGGTTGTATGAACAATAAATGGCAGAGGCAGGTTTCGAGCTCAAGTCCTCTGACTCTAAAGCCAGTGTTCTTTTTGCCATACCATGGTACCCCCATGGCCACAAACTGCACCCTTAACCTTAACCAAGTACTAAAACAGCTCACAGTAGGTACACCTGACATGTCACCAGGGCCATCGCTGGATCCAGAGAACAAAAGTCTCATAAAGAAAAGGACAGACTCTGCTATGTGACGCTAAGTGACGTCTGTAGCATGGTGTAGAAGCAGCTTCTGTGGTCTGCTTGTGTGTGTCACAGAGCAGCAGCAATCGCAGTGAGGCTCTTTGGAAGAATGCTTCTGAACCTTCCATAGGCTTTGAGTTAATGCACCATCGGAGCTACACACAGTTCTGAGCAGTCCATGAATCTCAAGAGTTGACAGGCTGCTGTTCCTGGCCCTAAGGTATGGATTGAAAGATGAGAGATGTACTTATTTCCCTTCGTTTCCCACCTGACTGCATGCCTTGGGACTTTTCCCTCATATTTCCAGGAACCTCATCATACTGCAAGATTGCATCAGCCTTGGTATGCATGAAACATCAGTATCCTCTGTCCCTCTGTTTAGAGGTCAGGGAAATGAGTTCTTCTCCAAACCTCCATTTAGGGACAGGTCTCAGGCAAGCCATTTCTTCATTTGCCACCTGGCTGTAACTCCTTCAGATTCCTCCATCATGCCTCCACAACAGGTACCTTCTCCTCCCTTCTGCCCATCTGTGCTATAGATGGTATTAAAACCAGGTTTCCTAACTTAGGATCATTTATCTGGAGCTGGAAGGGGACCTTAGAGGCCCTTTGAGCTTTCTTGTGTTCTCTTCCCCCATTAGATTATAAGCTCCTTGAGGGCAAGGCGTGTCTTTCTTTTCTGTATTTGTCTTCCCAGCATTCAGTTAGCACGGTGCCTGGTCCTTAGTAGGTGCTTAATAAATGCTGATTGACTGACTTCTTCGAAAAGACATTAGATTTCTCATTATTATCATCACACCAGTGACTCTCTCTACTGCTTTCTCAACCAATGACCCCTGAGAGACAGATTTTAAATGAATCTCTTTCCACATCCCAACCACCATCATCTTTCCTTGGGAAAAAAAAAAAAGGTCACAGATGTGAAAAGCTATTCTATGTATATGCTGAGGTTAGAGAGTAAATCTCTGCTTGTGGCCTGAAGGCTGAAAAGGAGAAATCATAGAATCGTTGCTGGAAGAGACCTTTGGGGTTATCTAGTCAAACCCTCTCATCTTATATGTGAGGACACTGAGGCCCAGAGAAGCTAGGTAGTTTGTCCAAGATTACAAATTTAGGAAGTCTTTCTGACTTCAAATCTCTCTTTGCACTATACCACAGTCATTGTCTCTTGTGTTGGCTTTTCTACAAGGAACTGAAAGTGCTTGGCAGACCAGGTGGTCTGAGCAATATTGGCATTCAAGGTCTCTTCAGGCTCTACATCTCTGATCCTATAAGCTTCAGTTTCCTCACCTGTAAAATTTGTAATACTTATACTATCTACCTCCCAGGATTGTTGTGAGGAAAGTGTTTTGTAAACCTAAAATCTTATAGTAATGTAGACTACTATTATTTTTGGATTATTCTTTCTATGAGACACATCTACTTTTAAGGTATGGTTAGTGGAATTTCAAGCATCACTATAGGCCAGGGGAGAGGTAGGTTTGGGACAAAAGGGGAAGGGGAGTGGAATTTGGACAAACAGGATGTAGGAAGGGTGGGACAATTTCTCCAAATCAGGTTAGATTAACTGCCACAATTTCCAGGCTGTTGGGACTTTTCCAGGGCTCAGGCCACTGTTGTCATGCCCCTCCTCTTCAATTTCTCCTCTTGCGGAAAAATTTATATTAACTCATTGGTCTAATGCCCTGATTATTGGCAACAGCTTTGCGGCCGATGCTATGGGAATGGCCAAAATTATGGCTTTGAGTAGTCAGAGGAAGTGGCTACTGTCATGCTACGATTTGAATGGAATTAAATTGAGTAGAGGCCCCATCTGTTAACATGGATCTCCTTCATTGGCTGGCTAGACTCTTCCCTTTTCTAGCTTCTATACATAAAGGTCATGTGCAGACCCATAACTAGCAGGGGATAGCTAGAGCTTTGACCCAGGGTGCTAACATTCTGTGGGGATGTTTCCTCTATGTGAGATACACTTCTTCCCTGGTGCTCAGTATAACCACACTTCACTTTGCCCCACAAATGCCCTCAGGCTGCCACCTCCAGGATGTTCCCAGAGCTCTCTTCTGCCAGAGCTTGACTTCTTCCCTGATGTTTCATAATAGGACAAACCAGCTCCTACTGGAGGATGAGACATCTCCTCTTGGTGCACAACTATACCTGCAATTAAATAGCCCAATGCTGTGCTACTGCCCATACATTGCCTATTAGACTGAATTTTCCCAGGAACAATAATTTGTAGCTATGGGTCTGACCTTGTGTGTCTATGGCTATTGCCAACCCCCCATTCTGAACTTGATACAGATATGGGAATCATCCATGGCTAAAATGTAGGTCAATTCTAGCAATGTTTGCTGATCACCATTTATGTGGTAGGCCCTGAGGAGGACACTGATAAAAGATCCTCATAGAGGATCTTGGGATTGTGGTAAAAGGGAAAGAGCGCTGGAAATGGAATTGGGGGATCTGGGAGTTCAAATCCCAGCTCTGCCACTAACTGTGTGACTTGGTATTAGTCCCGTCCCCTCTTTAGGTCTCACTTTTCCATAGGTGGTCTCTAGGGTCCCTCCCAACTCTAGAACCATGATCCCATGATCACAGAATTTTAGATTTGAAGGAGACCTTGCTAAGTCATCTAGTCCTCCTCCTGAGATAAGACAGAGATAAAAATAATTATAGATAATTATGTAATTATTTTGTAATATATAAAAGCATAATTATCATAAATAATTATGTAATTCTTTATATATCATATGGAACATATAATTATATAATTATTTACAGGATACCCATATACATACATCATACACATCTGTCCCCCTTTATGTTAATAACACTCTGAGATCACAGTTGTGAAAGTGTCACAAAACTCCCCAGCTATATTGTTATGTATTCATGAAGAGTAAATGAAGACATAGAGATATGAAGGGTGTTTTAGGGCTAGATTCCAGAATAGGCTACACTACACAAAATTTAGAGCTGAAAAGACCTTAGAGATCATCTACTCCAACTTTCCCCACTTTACACATAGGGAAACTTGGGTTGAGGAAGGGTCATAAGCTCCAGAGCTGGAAACAGGGGTGTGCTGGTGTATGGTAGGACCTCACCCACAGGTACCCAATTGTTAAATTTTCAGTGTGAGGGTTTACACCTTGGAAATCAGAGAATGCTACAAATTAGGGCTTGATTGAATGGCTTTGTTGATTATAAATAATTAAATCATTCTTTATATGAAAAATGACTTAGTATATAAATTACATAGTATATTAAAATTATTTATATATTATATATAAAAGGTATTATATATAAGTGTACAAAAGGTATTATATATAAATATTGAAGGTATTTTATATAGTTACATATAATAGAGTATATATTATATATAGGTATTTAAATATTTATAATTAGAATACCTTTAATATTTATAACATAAAGAAGATGTTATAATTATATATGTATATATATTAGTATATAAAAGGGATCATAGTATATAGCAGGGCTGTCCAACCTTAGGTTTTTATTGAAACAATAGACCAAATAATTTGATTTGCCAGTTTAGTGAGAGCTCTGCAGTAGTTCGGCTTTGTTGACTAAAGCATTTATGTCAGTTTCTACACTTGTTGGCGGGCTGCATGCAGCCAACGGGCCACATTTTGGACAGCCCCAGTATATAGTAAAGAAAAGGTATTATATTCTAAATAATTAGATAATTATTTATATAGCATATGATTATAAATATTTATATGGTTATTTATATAAATATACAATTGATGACTATATAAATATTTGTATGATCATTATGTTAAAATTTAAATATAAATAATTAAAATACAAAGGAGAATGTGAAAGACAATGTGGAAAAACTACCACGAGGAATCGTTCACTCTGCTCTTCTGAGGTGAAAAGACTGTTGATGAAAGTTGCTATGGTGACAGTGAAAAGCCAGCCAGGAGAACAGAGCCCAGTTGACTGTCTCTGGACTTAATAATATGATTTTGTGTAAGACATCAAGAAAGAATGCAATAACTCAGCCACTTTGCTCCACGCATCTAAAGGAAACCAGATGAATCTGAGCTCAAGTTCTACAGAGGCACAGATCCCTCCTTCGGGGTGCAGGGCTTCAGACTCAGCCATCCTGCCCACCCTTCATTCGCCCCACCCTGCCTCCTCCCTTGCAAGAGCTAAGATTCTAAGAACCTTCTCATTCCTTGCCACCCTCCATCTCCCTCACAGAGAACCCCGCTGCCCACAAGGGAAGAAGGAGAAAAAAACACAAATAAAAAACAAACCAACAAGACCTGAAGCAAAGAGAAAAAGGAATTCTGACTATGAAAGGGAAAGTGCAGAAAGAGGTTTTTTTAATTGGTGATTGACAACTCCTCCCTGAAGGAATCTGGGATGGAGTGACCCAGAGCATGGGGGTGGGGAGAAACCATAGGCTTTTTATTTACATTTGGATTTCCCTGCTTTCTTTTCAAAGGAGGTGGTCAAGGTAGTTTTACTAATTAGAAACACATTCTTGGCTGTTTGGAGTAAGCCAAATTGTTCCTTCCCTATTCATGGGCACTCTGGGATCTCAAGACTAATGCTGAGCAACTAGCTGGATGCTGACCAGGAGTGAATCTGACAGAAGGAAAAAGACCAGGGCATGGAGAAACAGCAGGGTCCAGTGGAATGAGCCAGAGGACATGGGTTCAAATTCTGCCCTGATACTACAGTTATGACCCTGGGCAAGTCACCTCATCTATAAAAGGAGAAGGTTAGACTACCAGGGATGGAGAACCTGTGGCCTGGAAGACACACGTGGCCCTCTATTTCCTCAAATGCGGCCCTTTCACTGAATCCAAACTTCACAGAACAAATCCCCTGAACAAAAGGATTTGTTCTGTAAGACTTGGACTTAGTCAAAAGGCCACAGCCAAGGACCTAGAAGGTCATATGTGACCTTGAAGCCACAGATTCTCCAGCCTGGCAGACCTTCCCATCTAGCCAGGGATATGTTGATAATTTTTTTTTTTAACATCTAGCTCTCCAGGAAGAGAAATATACATAGAATATACTGTAAGATTAATCTTCATTATTACCATTTTCTCTATCACTTCTTAATTCTACATAATCAACAAAACCATTCAATCAAGCCCTAATTTGTAGCATTCTCTGATTTCCAAGGTGTAAACCCTCACACTGAAAATTTAACAATTGGGTACCTGTGGGTGAGGTCCTACCATACACCAGCACACCCCTGTTTCCAGCTCTGGAGTTTATGACTCTTCCCCAATCCAAGTTTCCCTATGTGTAAAGTGGGGAAAGTTGGAGTAGATGATCTCTAAGGTCTTTTCAGGAATCTAGCCCTAAAATACCCTTCATATCTCTATGTCTTCATTTACTCTTCATGAATATATAACAATATATATATATGCTGGGGAGTTTTGTGACACTTTCACAACTGTGATCTCAGAGTGTTATTAACATAAAAGGGGACAGATAATACTATCTTTGTCTTATCACTGAAGAAAGAAAGACAATATGGTGGCATGGATAATATTCTAGACTTGGAGTAAGTGAGATCTATTTCTTATTAGCTGTGTGACATTATGTGAGTTACTAAACCTCTCTGAATCTCAGGCAATCCTCTCTCTACTGAGTTATAGGACTGTTTAGGATCAGCCTGGGTGGGAGTTACTAAGCTGATGAAATTAGCAATTTTCACATTTTGACTCAATGTGTTAATGTAAAGGAAACTGAGTCACAGAGAGAATAAATGCCTTGCTCAGGGTCACGAAGTAGCTCTCAAGCCAGGACTGAGATACAGACTTCCTAAAGGCTCATTCCACTGGACCACCCAGTCTTACCACCAGCAGAGTTTATAAATGCCTGTTTTGAAGGCCTCTAGAGAAAGGTGATATGTTCATGTGAAGCATTTTTCAAAGTACTGGAAATTTTAAAAGAACTTGTAAACTACAGTGAAAAGCAAGCCTCGTTTTGAGTCTTATGACCTTGAAAACTCTTTACTAAAAGAACGAGTCCCTCCCCCCTTTTCCCCAAGCACAGGATGACCTTATAAAATCACAATACCCAAAGCGAGTGCCAGAACCCAGTGTGGAGGGGAAGCAATGCACACTTATCATCTGAAGAAAACATCCCCATGCTGTGGGACCAATATTTGTTCAAGGGTGGCCAAGGAGAAATTTCTTAAAATGCGCGCAAGTGAAGTAGAGGCAGCTGGTTGGTCCAATAGACAAAGGACTGGATTTGCACTTGTGAATATACAGAGCTGGAAAGCAGAAAAATGGAACAAGCATTTATTAAGTGCCTACTATGTGATAGGCACTGTGCTAAACTCTTTACAAATATTATCTCATTCGATCTTCACAAAAACTCTAAGAGGTAGGTACTATTCCTATTCCCATTTTACAGTTGTGGAAACTGAGGCAAACAGAGGTTAAACTACTTGCCTAACGCCGCACAACCAGGAAATGTCTGAGACAGGATTTGAACCCAGGTCTTTCTGACTTCAGGTCCAGCACTCTACTGAGCCACCTAGCTGCCTCAGAGGCCATCTAATACAATCCTCTCATTTGAAAGAAGAAGCTGAGGCCAGATGATTTGCCCAAAGTCCTATTCAAGAGTATCAGATATGGTTTTGTGAACCTAGGTCTTCTGATTCCAGAGCCAGGGACTGTCCTACTTTACTACATGTCAAAGGACCTGGAATCCAATCCTAGGGCCATGATTTACTATGTGGGTGTGGCCTTGGCAAACCACCTCCCCTCTCTGGGTCTCTGTTTTCTCACCTATAAACTCAGAGATGAAAAAAGAGGGTGTTGAAAAAAGAAAGTTGGACTCAATGATCTTTCAGGTCCTTTCCAGTTCTAAATCCTATGGTCCTATGAAAAGAAGACCAATACTAGTTTCATTTAACTTTCCAACCATATGTGATCATTAAAGAGTTTCAAGAGACATAGTTTCTGGATACTTTAATCATTTCATTAATAAGGCCAGTGAGTTATTAATAAAAGGATGCTCGTTTGGCCATCTCTGCCAGACCAAAGACCCCTAATGGCAGTGGGGTCACAGCTTATATGCCCTTTGAAGAAAAGGTGTTTTCAAGGGGTGCCTACTCAACTCTGATTGATTAACACAATGGGAGGTGGGCTACCTTGGGGTACAGAGACTTAGGTTACTCAAATCTTGGTCAAAGAGACATCAGTTTCCATATCATCTTGATAATAGGGAGAACCAACCTTCCTCAAGCCTACCTAAGCCAACAATATGAGAAAGAATATACCCATTAGATCAAACTTAGAATTTCTTTTACCGTTTGATTAGATCTTGGCCTGGGTAAATCTTTAAGAGAGTTTTGCTACACTGGTTGGTTTCTGGATGAGGACGTAGAAAAGGCGAAAAACCTTGGTCCAAATACAAGTATTAAGTATTAAATGTAAGAGAGAAATATTCATTTCTCATACACAGAAGGGAAGAAAACAACACATTCTAGCTGTATTAATCAAATTTCCATCTGGTTTTCTAAATATGATGGTTTATTAAATTCATAATTTTTAAAACTTGTAAATGGAGTAGGCATCTTGGAAAGATCACACTGATAACTCTAGGCTACCAAGGTCCTAGCTATATTAGGGAATGTCATGACATAGTCACAGAGGGCTTCTAGCAAACAGCAGACAGATCAATAAATACTTGCTGAAAAATACAAGTGTGGGAGAGGCAACATGTTGTGCCAGAGAATGAGCTGGCCTAGGAGTCAGGAAGACCTAAGTTTAAGTCTTACCTCTGAAACACATTGGCTATGTGACTATGGACAAGTCACTTAACCTCTCTGCTCCCAGGAAGCTCTCTAAGACTATGCAAAGCAGATGCCAATCTCTGTTGGGAAAGGGAGTTCCTCATTCAAATCACAGGTCTATCCAATACCTCTCCCTTTCCCCCTCCAAAAAAACTTCCACAAACATAACAGGTGGGGAGAATCCCAGACTGAAAAGCAAGCCATGACATGTAATATTCCCCAAAAGAAAGGATAGGTAGGTTAGCCTACCTATATTAGAGACATGTCGTCTCTAAGATAAAATAGAAATACCTCTGCATAGCATTAAAAACCCTTTGCAGACTAGTTCCAGCCTGCTTTACCAGGCTTCTCTGTCCGTCCATCTATCCATCCATCCATCTATCTATCTATCTATCTATCTATCTATCTCTCTATCTATGCGTTGCATATGTGTGTATATATATGTATATGTGTACATACATACACATATAGACATATATTATATATTATTTATATATAATATTTAATATTATATATAATTAATAACATATGTATACACACATACATATATATACACATATACCTATATATGCCTATACTTATATACACATATACCTATATATAATATTATATTACATAATGTGTATATATTTTTATTAATATCTTTGTTTTTATATAAAGTTCATTTCTAAATGTATTTCTCCCATTTCCTATCCAAGGAGCCATCTCTTGTAACACAGATTTGAAAAAGCACTCCAACAAAGCTAATCAACATATCAGTCATGTCTGACAGTATATCCAATATTCACAGAATCACAGGAAGTAAAAGTTGAAGAAGGCCTCAGCAGCC
This sequence comes from Phalanger gymnotis, assembly GCA_028646595.1. Classification (NCBI taxonomy): domain Eukaryota; kingdom Metazoa; phylum Chordata; class Mammalia; order Diprotodontia; family Phalangeridae; genus Phalanger; species Phalanger gymnotis. The sequence continues at coordinate 38,852,482 of CM053625.1, forward strand.
ACCTCATCTAGCTCTGATTGTCAGGAGGCTTTTTCTGACATAAAACCCAAATTTGACTCTTTGTAACTGCCATCATCTCCACACGCATTGTCTCTTACCTTTGCAAAGAAAGGAGAGATACACAATTTCTCAACCCTTCTTTGGGACCAAGCTTTTTTCCAGGCTTATTTCTTAGTAGTCCATACTATGTTCTAGGGTCTAGACAGACCAGCTCATTTGCTATTCCTCCCACTCTGAGTAAGCCACCCAGGGCCAGAGAGTTGGAGTGGAAGTTGGAGATGAATGCCTACAAGTTAGGGCAAAATCCTTGGTCATCTTTGAGGGGATGGGGAGTTTCCATCTTTCTTGCCTTTGCACAAGTTATGTCCCATGCTTGGAAGGTATTACCTCCTCCCCTCTGCCTCTTGAATCTATTAACTCCTTTCAAAGCTCAGCTCAGTTTCCACCTCCTACAAGCAGCCTGCCTTGATGACTCTAGTCGTTAATTTATACTCTCTATTCAAATTATATTTTATTTATGACTCCCTATCCCATAAGTAGAGCACAAGCTTCTAGAGAACTAAGACCATTTTTCTGTTGGTTTTTGCATACCGGAAGCTTAATGCCTTGTATTTAGTAGTGCTTAAGAAATACTTGTCCAGTACAATAGAATCAGTGTAGACCTTTTTAGCAAGCAGAGCAGATGGTTGACAATTTTCTGTAAACAGTATGATTTCTGGGAAAAGAGTATCTATTGAATCAATCAATCAATCATCTTATCCATTCTGGATGGTAACTGACAAGATACTTTACATTGTGATAACTTTATGGTGTGAAAACACCTCGATAGAATCAATCAAAAAGGAATTAGACAAAGTGTGAATAACTTAGTCAATCAGATTGGGAAGGAGGTAAGTGCTTCTAGATATTGGATGAAATAAAATAATGATCCATAGGAATGTACTGGGATTGTTTAAGGACACGGCCCTGTGGAATTTAGATAAAAAAAGATCCAATTCAGAACCTTGGATTCCAGTGCTGGGGCAGCCCAGTGGTAGAAGCAACTTTAGCCCAAAATCTAAGACAGAGAAATCACTGGTTGAGATTTGGGGAGAAAAGAGAGAGGATTAAGTTTCCTCCTCTCCCCTCCCAGCTCAATTGGCCAGAGGAAATCCTTGTGAATTTTGAAAGGTCAGACTTCCCATTAATGTCTTAAACGAGTCCCTAGAACAATGATGGATGATGTCAATGTTAAGGAATTAAGGACAGTTGACACACTCAGGAAAGACATCTTCAGGACCCTAAATGGAGCCCAGTGGGAAGCTATGCCTAACGTGAACTTCATTAGGAGAGAAGGTCTCTGAATAATCAGGAGCTGTGAATTTACTCTTTTGCTACATGAGCTCTCTAAGTCTGAGCTCATTTCCCCTGGACTCTGTTCAGAGACTGTGTCCCAGACTCTTGGGGGGAATGTTTGTACCATCTGTTCTTATCATAACACTTCAGTAAATACCCATTTTTAATTAACCCTGGTTTGATAATTGGTGTCAATTGGTAATCACTATGTGACTTGGAGTTTGTAGCACAGTGTTGTTTTGTTTTCTGGAAGCAATCTGTGAATTCTTTTGATTAGCACTTTGTATTTTGTGTTCAGAAGTTCTGGGAAATTTTCTTGTATTATTTCTTTTATTATGGTGTTCAGGTTTTTTGACATGTTCATTGGAGACCTATAATCATTAAGTTGTTTCTACACATCTTGTGTGTAAGATCAACATATTTGGCATGTTTAGAGATTGTCTTTTCTTTTAATGATATTGCTTTTTGCTTTTCTTCTTTTGGATTGTTCTTCACTTCTGTGTATGTGCATTACCAATCACTCATTCTCTCTTTCATTTCTTTGGCGAATTTTGCCAAGGATTCATGTTTTTCTTATTCTGCTCTTTGGGTCATTAATCCTGCTTATGGGTCATTAATTCTGCTTTCATAACTCTCATCTCTTTTAAACCATTTGGGAACATCCTGTTGTGGTTCCATGTTTTCTTGGAAATCTACAAAGTCCATTGCCTCATCAGATATTAATTAATTTTCCTTTATCTTAGAAAAGTCTGCAACAGTTTTCTTGCTCCTGAGATCTTTTAATAGTTTCAATCTCCTCCACCCACCTCATTTCCCTACTTTTGCTTTCTGACTCCTTCCCCTTTGATGAAAGTTGTCCTGGGGGCTAGACCTTAAAACTGTCTCAACTTTCTCTCATGCTGAAGAATTCATTTCTCATTATAACTCAGTAGATATTCTTTAAGATTTGCTGTGGTCAAAAAATTTGTCAGTCTATGGTGATAAGCCTCTGAATTTAGTTGAATTCATTCGCAAATGACAGTCCACTACTAGACCAAGAACTGTCTTCGAAGCCAGGAATTCCTGAGCGCAGAACCTGCCTTGTACATATAGTGACTGTGTGACTCTGGGCAAGTCACTTAATGCTTAAGTTCTCTGGGCTACTGCCTAACATTGTAAGTTTCAGAGAAGATGTCAAACTGCATTGATAGGGGAAATTTCATCATCTGACCATCCAGTTCCTATCCTTTTCCAGGGAAGGTTACATGGAAAGTGTGGCATGTAAGAAAGCCTTGCAGAGGACAATAAGGACTGTGAAAGACAGAGACAAGGCGGGAATGTCCCCAAACTCCACCCCATTCTAGGCATAGGATACAGTCTGTGCAAGTCAATCAATAAATCATAGGTATTCATTAAATACCTACTATGCGCAAGGCACTATGTTAGGCACTGGGGATACAAATATAATGAAAGAAATAAACACAAAGATGAGGGAGATAGAATCTTCGGTTTAAGGAACAGTCAATAGTTATTTTTGATTAGAATGTGTGTAGAACTTTCAATCTTATAGCAGGTGTGAAGGGAACTAACTAATAATAACTAATATGAAGGGTGGAACTAATATGAAAGAAGTCTGGAAAAGTGAAATTGAATTTATGCCTAGCTTAGAAGTTCACATTTTACCCAAGAGGAAATAGGTAGGCACTGAGCTTTTTGAGCAAATTAGACTTCTGCTATAAAGAGAGAGAGAGATAGAGACAGAGCGAGAGAGAGCGAGAAAGCGAGAGCAAGAGAGAGAGAGAGAGAGAGAGACTTGGGGGGGGCAGAGAAAAGAGAGAGAAGTTTCATTAATCACTTACAATGTGCCCTAGTCCTTTGCTAAGGGAAACAAAAAAAAAAAGGAAAAATTGGAAAAAGTAAAACCAAACTCTGTCTTCAAGGAGCCTACATTCAAATAAAAGAGACAATATGTACATAATTAGGCTTTTACAATATACATGCAGAGTAGACAAAAGGTAACCTTAAAGGGGAAGACATTAGTATTTAGGAAAAATAATGAAGGCCTTTTAATTAAGGGATTGGGAACTGAAATAATAAAATCATAGAATCTCACATATGGAAGGAACCTTAGAGCTGTAACATCTAACTTTAATTTTACAGATGAGAAAACTGAGAGCCAAAAGTAGAATTGACTAGTCTGAAGTCTGCTAAGTAGTGAGAGAGCAGTTAATACATTTTTAAAAATTAGAGATATCTGGTGGTTTTGCTCAGAGAATTAACTTATGGGAAGATGTAATAAACTTTAAATTTGTATGAAACCTTATGAAAAGGGAGGTGCTGACTAGTAGTTCACCATTGCCATAGAGTACTTAATAAAAAAAGAAATCTATTTGTATCCTACTAAAGAATTCATTAAAATTTAAGAAAGCACAGAGATCTGCTTGAGTTTGGACTTCTCAATTTTAATACTGCAATAGTAACCAAAAAGGTTAGGAAGTGTATGTCCCCGAAATACTTTAAAAGAAAGTTAGGCACCTTTATGTCTTGGATGATTAATCAGCTTGGAAGCAGGGCTTAGGCCAAATGACCTCTTGAAGTCCTTTCCAGATCTGAGTCTGTGATTCTGTGCTGTATAAATACCTGCTGCCATTATAAACAGTGTTGTTCTGCTATTATCTGAGCAGTGTGGGTGGTTTGTGTTTTGTTTTGTTTTGTTTGGAGAATTGGACCTTTGTTTGCACAATATTATCTTTCTGTTTATAACTTTTTTTGTCAAAGTTCCCAGAATCTTTCAGATACTCAGCACAGATAAATTATTAAAAATTATTACAGCAGATCATCTTTGCAGTCAGGAAATAGAAGGGGAAAGAGTAGAGAGGATAGACTTGGAGTGGGGTGTCCTCTGGGTTTATGCAGAGGGGAGACAAGGCTGGAAAAAAATCCCTTCTTACATGTAGTGAGATAATACTAATAGTAATAAGACTACACGAGCCTGTTGCACCTGCAGAAGAACCTCCATCCTTGCAAATTCAGGGATAGGATTCAATTTCTATTTTCCACGTTCCTTTATAAAGCCATGAGCTCCCTTTTCTTTGCATGGGTTTTTCAGCCCCTAAAAAGTCTTTTTCCTAGTCACTGTCCTGTAAGGGTTGCAACAGTAGCCTGGCAGGGGTGAGTAATTCAAAGAAGATAACTCTGATATAAGCTTTGCAGAAGGGCAAAATATATCTCTTCTCTACCTGCTTGACACAGAATAGTGCTTTGCTGCCCCTTCCTTAAGGGAGAGGATCAAACCTATGATACAAAATGTATTAAATTCCTATTTAATAATAATAGCTATCATTTCTATAGTGCTTTCTAACAACTCTAGGAGACAGATGTTATTATTATCCCCGTTTTAGATAAAAGATAAGGAAACCAAGACAAACACAGGTTAAATGACTTGCCCAAGGTCACGCAGCTAGTAAAAGTCTGAGGCCAGATTTGGATTCAAGTCTTCCTGACTCCAAGCCCAGCACTGTATCCACTGTGCCACCTCACTGCCTATTTGTAAGCTTACGAGCTATTTGTCCAAATGCATTGCATAGTACGCACATTAGAGAATCACATGGTGAGCACGAGTACTTTATAGTATATGATCAATGAAGAATTACATGGGAGGAGTAATGCAAAGGTGTCCTCAGAGAGATGTTTGACTAGAACAGGAGATGAGCTGATCATGCAGCATGAGT
>CM053625.1:38858026-38883548 GCA_028646595.1 Phalanger gymnotis
TTTATTTTGTGAAACATTTCCCAATTATATTTTAATCTGGTTTGGGCCACTCTTGGGCGTGTTGCAGGTAGGTGACCTATGTTCCATCCAGCTCTAACTCCTATGACCATGAGGCCTAATAAGAGAACAGGAATAGCTGAAAGAAAACATTAAATCACACACGGGCAGGTGAGCCAGCCTAGCTGAGATAGCCAGGTACCCTGAGGGAGACACAAAAGGCAGCACATGGCAGGAAAGGCAAACCACCACCACCACATTGATCACCAAATCCCCTCAAACTGTGATAGAGACAGCCCAGGATCCTGGGCTTAAGAGCCTTGGGAATAGTACTTGAATCACACCATTGCCCACCTAGCCCAGTGCTTTGCACACAAGAGGCACCTAACAATATTTGTGAAATGAGTGAATAAATATCCAAAGGTGACATTGCACTGACCTACTATCCTTAGTCATTTGAGACGAGTAGTTTTTCATGGGTTGAGTTCATGTCGATTCACCTCCATTCTTGCCTGGTCACTGTGGTGAACAATGGCACATGTTTATTAAATGACCGGATGGGTTAGAGGCCATGTAGAATGTAGCGTGGAGTAAAGGTACCTGGTCCATGGGACTATCTCACCAATGCCCTGGGGCTCATTAATTCTAAGCTCTTGCCCTCTGAGCTAAATAGCCAATGTAATTGGGAAAGGGGGCCTGAACTTGAAATCAGAAGAGTTAGGTTTGGCTTCCAGCTCCAAATCTTTCTAACTGTATGAACATGGGTAGGTCATTTCATTCCTATGAGCTTCCTCCTCTTGTAAAATGGCAATACCTAATACTAGCACTACCTACCTTTGTGAGGAAAGGAATTTCCAGCCTTAAAAGGCTATAGAGAGGCAGTTAGGTGGTGCAGTGAGTAGAGCACTGGCCCTGGGGTCAGGAGGACCTGAGTTCAAATCCAGCCTCAGGCACTTTACACACTTATTAGCTGTGTGGCCTTGGGCAAGTCACTCCAATTGCCCTGCCTTTCCCTCTCAAAACAAACAAAAAGTCTATAGAAACGGAAGCTGTTCTTATTATCATTTCCAGCTGTCTTTGCCATATATTAATAACTTTACCTTAACCATTATTTGATGTCATCTGTGCCTTTACTCTCCTTCACTGGTGTCAATTGCTGAGTGTTAATTTACATGTCAATCAGTCAGACAACAAGCATTTATTAAGCCCTCGCTTTGTGTCTGGCGCTGTACTGATTGGGTTACCATGTGAGTAAAAAGTCTTTTTGGAGAAGTCAGAAGCAGCGTTGGCTTTTGAAGTCTGCCAGTGCCCTTGTCCGGTATTGAGTATAGAGTAGCATTGGGGTTCTAATACAGTTGGTCTTCCCCTATCAAACCCACCTTGATATCAGGTAGAAGAACCATTGAAAAGAACACATTTTGTTTTACATAATTGCACATGTATAACCTATATCTTATTGTTTACCATCTCAGGGAGTGGGAGAGAGGGATAGAATTTAGAATTCAAAACTTTAAATAAAAATGTTTAAAACTTGAGGAAAAAAAAAGAAAAGAGTACATTTTGCCTCTGATAACAAGATAAGAAGAGCCTTTTTTGACTGCTATCTTGAGTACGGCCATGAGAGAAAATAAGATCAAAGAATAACGGATGGAAAAACAGGATTGCTTGTAGACAGAATCTACTGATCTGAACCAGGAACTGGGGAAACAAGACAAAAATGAAATCATCCCTGCCCTCAAGGGGCTCACATTTTAGTGGGGGGGGGGGGAGGAACATTACACATGCGAGCGAATACAGAATGTATACAATATAACCATGGGAAGCACTAGAATCCAGAAGGATCAGCAAAGGCCTCACGTGGGCTACAGGAGAACTCTGAAAGAAGACAGGTGCTCTAAGGGGCAGAGGTGAGAAGGGAGTACATTCCAGACATGGGGAGCAGCCCAGGTGGAAACACAGAGACCAGAGGTGAAATGTGTACCAGAAATAGCATGTAAGCTAATTGAGCTGAACAGAGTACATGTTGGGCAGCAATGTAAAATAAATTCCGAAAATTAGAGAAGTCAGATGATTAATTATTATTATACATCATATTAATATATTATATTATATCTATTGTATATCAAGCTATTATCCAGGCTTTAAATGTGAAATAGAAATGATTGTATTTGGTCCTAGAGGCAATAGGGAGCTACTAGAGCTTTTTGGGGGCCAGCTAGGTGGCACAGTGGATAAAGTACCAGGCATGAAGCCAGGAAGACTTATCTTCCTGAGTTCAAATCTAGTCTCAGACATTTACTAGCTGTGTGACCCAGGAAAGTAGCTTTACTTTGTTTGCCTCAGTTTTCTCATCTGTAAAATGAGCTAGAGAAGGAAATGGCAAACCGCTCTAGTATCTTTGCCAAGAAAACCCCAAATTGGGCCAAAAAGAGTTAGACAGGACTGAAAGTGATTAAATAACAACTACAAAAAGGAGTATATTGAGTAGGGAAGTGTCATAGTCAAATCTGAGCTTTAGCGACATTGCTTTGGCACTTATATGAAGAATAAATTAGAGATAGGAGAGGCTTGAGATCGATCAAGAAACTATTGCAATACACCAAAAGAAGGAATATCAGGGCCCGAAACAGGGTGGTGATTATGTGAGTAGAGAGAGAAGGGGACAGATGCAAGAGATGCTAGGGAAAGAGAAATGGCAAGATTTGGCAACTGATTGGATATATGGGGTAAAAGAAAAGGAATGACTTTGAGGTTGTGAACCTGGGTAACTGGGAGCATGGTGATACCTTCCACTGAAACAGGGAAGTTTGGGAAGGAGATGGATTTGGAGGTAAAGAAAATAAGTTCACATTGAGTCTGAGATGCCTGCAGGAAGTCCAGTTGGAAATGCCCAAAAAACAGTAGATAGTACAGGATGAGAACTGAGGAGAAAGACTATAAGGCAGGATGATATAGAGATCTGTGAGTCATCTGCGTAGAAGTGAACACTGAACCCACGGGAGCTGATGAGGTCACCAAGTGAGATAGTGAAGCAAGAGAAAAGAAAGCCCAGGACTGAGCCATGGGCTACACCCACAAATAGAGGGTGGGACATGAAGAACGATCCAGCAAAGGAAACTGAGTTGTTTCCAGGCAGATAGGAAGAGAATTCAGAAAGGAGGGTGTATCTCAGAGAAGAGGGAAACAAACAGTAGCAAATACTGCAGAGAGAAAGACATGGATGAAGACTGAAAAAGAGCTGGATGCTGAAGGGGGAACCCTCCACCATCATTCTAGCACTTTGACTCCACCTTGGGCTTGGGGGATAGGGAAGAGAAAGACTTTAACTACTTTGGAAAAACACCCTTGGAACCATCCAAGAGCAGGGGAATTTAGGGACTTTCTCCTGGGAGCTGCTGGATGATTTTGAACTTCACCAGTGGAATTTAAGCCCAGGCCGAGAAGCAGGCTCCCTGTAAAGTAAAAGAAAAGGAGATTTCACATTTGAGAGAATCTGGAAAGAGAGAGAGAGAGAGAGAGAGAGAGAGAGAGAGAGAGAGAGAGAGAGAGAACATTTCTATAGAAGGAAATGAAGTCATATCCATCACAGCAGATCCTTTCCAATAAAACTAGATGATCTCAACCATGATTTAGGTTTTTCCAAAGCCTAAAACCAAGATGATAATGAACATTATGGGGCTAGCAAAATCCAGAGCATACCGTACACTATGTCCTTTTGCACATGCTGTATTTTCATTTTTCAATCTAGTGAGAACATAACTGGGTCGTTGAACGTGGCATTCGGTGCAACAGGGTAGGATGATATAGAGCTCTGTGAGTTGCGTAGTTGCCAATTTTAAATTGTTTCCCTGCATTTCTAATTTGTGTCTACTTCCCTCATCAAGATAGTTTGGGTAATTTGGAACCCACTTATCAAAATACCCTTTTCATTCTAATTGTTTGTTCTTTGAAACCCAAGGCCATGAGGTCTTAAGAATTTGCTGACTTGAACTACCAAGAGATTAGTTGGTCTAGAAATGGGCTATCAACCAGAGATGTAACATCTAAACTTGCTCTGCTATGACCTCTTTGTAAAGGGTTCTTTGTGGCTACATAATGCCTGTGTTTCCCCCAAATCATGCTTATCATCCCCGGAGTAGATAGGATATCTTATACCCTTTCCCAGGAGTAGCTTCCCCTCCCCTCTGTGTAAATTCATAGCAAAAGGGAGCTGCAAATGAACTTAGAGATTATCAAATCCAGTCACCTCCTTCGAAACCTAAGTGAAGAAATGACTTGCCCAAAGTCACTAAAAAGCCAGAATTTAACTCATTCTGCATGGTTGTCTCCCTCTTCTTGTAGGTACCTAGTGCTCTCCTTTTCTCTCTTTCTTCTGTCCTAGCAAAACTTGCTTTGAAGGGATATTGGCTTTCCTGGAGAAGTTCTGGATGAGTTATAATTCATTCTCGCTATTATAAAGATATGTGAGAATAATTAATTTTGTTTAGTGTTTCTAAGTTTATAAGATGCTTTCTTGTAGAATCACAGAATATTGAATATTAGAGTCCTTCCCACACTGGGGTGTGCCGGAGATGTTCAAACTGGTTTGCAAGAGCCAGTTGTTAAATTTTCAGTGAGCATTTGTTGTTGTTCAGGGTTTTTTTTCAGTAGTGTCTGACTCATTGTGACCCCATTGGGGTTTTCTTGGCAAAGATATTGGAGCAGTTGGTCATTTCCTTCTCCACCTCATTTTACAGATGAGGAAACTGAGGCAAACAGGGTGAAGTGACTTGCCCAGGATCACACAGCTAGTAAGTGTCTGAGGCCAGATTTGGACTTAAGATGAGTCTTCCCAACTCCAGGCCCACTCCATCCACTGCATGCCCTACTGCCCTAGTTTGTAAGAGCCAGTTGTTAAATTTTCAGTGTGATTTTTTTTCACCACAGAAATCATCAAATGTTACAAATCAGGGCTAGATTTGTTTTGTTGATTATCTAAAATTAAGAAAGTGATGGAGTTAGTGTTAATAGTGCAGGTTAAACTTAAAAGTGTATCCTGCATTCATTCCCTCCCCCCATTCCCACCTCCAGTTGTTAAACATTTACCAGTATACCCTCCTCAGAATTCATCTAGTTTCTGGTCCAATCCTTACTTTTATATATGAGAAAACTGGGGGGGTGAGGGTGGGGGTGGTTAGAGAGGTCATATGACCTGCCCGAGGTCAGAGGTCATACATTAAGTAAGAAACAAGACTCAAACCCAGAGCTTTTGAGTCCAAATCCATCTTCCTATTGTATCATGCCATCCTCTACATTGTTTCATTTTACCCTTGCAACAGTCGTGTGAGAGGTGTTATTCTTCCCACTGCAGAGGTTAGGACACTGAATTTCAAAGTGGTAGCATGACTTGTCCAACGTCTCACAATTATAAATAGCCGGTCTCAAACTAGAATCCAGTTTTCTTGTCTTAGTCTAGAATTCTTTCTACCAGATTCTCACACAGATGATTTTTTTACCATTATTCTCCTTGCAGTTTTCCCTGTAATATGAGTAACCTTCTTTGGAGGTCTTTCTCCCATTCGGGGCCGATTAACAATATTTTCCCCCACAGGAAATTAAAGTTAGAGGTTCATTAGACTAAGGCTTAGTCAGTCATTTTCAACATAAATTCTCTGAAAGGGTTATCATTTTAAACTCTTGTTCTTGGTTATGACCTGAGTACAGGAGTCGATTGGGTATATAGAAGGGAGCATCTGACCACAGGGAAGGTACGGATTGGGAATGGAGAGTGGGATTGGGGTAGGGGGTAGGGAGATAAATGGCTTGGGTCTCAATTCCACTAGGATTTATACACACACACACACACACACACACACACACACAAATACACATACACATGTATACACACACACATATACACATATATATACACATACACACACACAAATACACATACACACATACATACATACACACACACACACCAAAACCTGACCCTTTTCTAAATGGAGAGAGGGAATGTGTCAAGGGAGAAATTATATTACCTGTGCATTTTCAAGAAAACATCAACAGTAAACAAAGTATAATGAAAGTACATTTCCCCATTTGAAATTTTTCAGGGTAATAAAGACATGCGGGCTCTTTATGGTCCATTGGGATCTTCAGTGAAATGAATTCTGCAAAAGGAGAAAAATTAAGACTCATAAATATTAGTTTCCTTTTCACCATTAAACCAATGAAATATGTAAACTGCTATTCATAAGCTATTGGGAGCTGCAGATATTAAAAGTATTGTTTAAACCTCCAGGTGTTTCAATAGAGCCAAGAACTAATTATAAAATTCCAGAAATCAAGAAGCTAGTCATGGAACAAAAGAAACTTCTCCCAAAGGGTTAATGCTGTTTGGAGACTAATTGTGTCAATGTCTGCATGTTTAGCCCTCTGGCACTAGAAATAAGTCCTCTCTCAGCAAAGATGATCGCTGGCAGCAGGAAATGGATAAATTCAAGGCTGTAATTTAGTTAAAAGAAAAAAAAAACTTGATTTCAAGGCCAAGCACCAAATGGTCCCATTGGCTCTGGGATGGCTGTCCAAAAAGCCCTCTCCAGTGAACTGTGGCTTTGGGGTCTGAATAAGGGAAGTCATTCCAATCTATCTTCTCCCCTGATAGACAGCAGTTCAAGCTCTTTCTTTCCTCAGCCAGAAGCTAATGAACTGCACCTGAAAAAGAAGAGAAAGGGTCAGCTGAGTAGGCCTGAGAGTGACAGGACAGGGACAGGAAACAGGTGTGAGGAAGTAGAGGGGTAAGGTGGGGGAGATTGGACTCTGGGGACCCCACCTCAAAGTAGAGCTACTCTCCTCCAGTTAAAAACTAGAGAGGAGTCTGTATTTCTTTGCTAGTTTGGAGTCATGGTTTAGGCCAGTACTTCAAAGGAAAAACTTTTTAGTTTGTGGGCTGTGGGCATGGCTGGCTCTGTGAATGAATATATTTAGTCAAACCTTGTGTAATTAGCTATAGGGAAAACAGAGGACATTTGGATAGAATGTACTATACTTGGAATGTGGACTTCTGGCCACATTCCCTGAATCGCTAGGGTACTCATGGGAGGGAGGGAGGGATAGAAAGAAGGCGGGGAGAGTGAGAGAGAGAGAGAGAGAGAGAGAGAAAAAATTTCATGGTACATGAGTTGATGCCATAGTCTAGCCAGGAGTGGGGAACCTGCAGCCTCGAGGCCACATGTGGTGGCCTGGTCTAGGCAGTGTTCTTTCTTCATCCACTTTGTTTTTATAGTATGATTAACCAGTCTCTTAAATTAGGATGGATTACACTGAAGAAGCTTTGTAATTTCTAGTTTTGATTCAATTCTAGTCTTGATTCAATTAATACAATGCCCTTCTTTCCACTCACATAGCTGCCACACTGATGCAGGCCCCTCCCCACCCCCAATCTTCAGTCTGGACTATTGCAAAAGCCATCTGGTGGGTCTCCCATCATCAAGTCTTTCCTCACCCCAACACATCCTCCAATGAACTGCCAAAGTGATCTTTTTAACATTCAAGTCTAACCAGAACTTTCTTCCGAGAAGGGGTACATAGGCTTCACCAAATTGTCAAAGGGGTACATGACACGAAACAGGTTAATAACCCCTGAAAGGGCTATTTATGGAGATCTACTGTGAGCTACCACTGAGCTGAAAGCCATGGTCTCTAACCACGAGGACAATACACTAACTAGCAGTGTGATCATGGATGAATCACTTAACCTCTCTAAGTATCAGTTTCCTCATCTGTAAAATGGGAGAAATGAGACCCATTCTACATAAGTCTTAAATAACTGTAGGATGTAATGTCCGTTGCCATTGTTATTTGCACTCAAAAAGTTAATTCTCTATTGATTTTGAAGTCAAGGGCTTTGAAGAACCAGTCTATCCTTAAGCACTACTTGCATAGTGGCCTGTATGGGAACTACTAAACCCAGGTTCTCCACATATCCTGACTTGTCTTCTTTTTGTCTGACATTTGCATGGTATCTGGAAGCTCCTCCAAGCAGCCTGTCAAGAAGTGCAGAGGCCTTTACCCAGCTTCAGCTTCCCTTCCAGAGACCCTGTGCACAAATCACTGCCTTCTTTATTCACTTAACATCAGAAATGCTATTGTGACCGATTCAATTCTCCTGGCCAAGCCCTGCGTTGCAGGATGGCAGGGGTAGAAAGGCCGGACTGGCTGGGAATTGGAGAGCATTCTGTCTAGTCTTTCATTCAGCCAAATGAAACTCTCAGTGGGACTGATGCATGAGGATGAAGAGACCGCTCCAGCAGAGGCTTGTATCTTCATACCTTTATCTGTAATCAGAATGGGTGGTGGCAACAAGGCTCCTGCTGAGTCAATACAACTAATGCCTCCATCAGAACTCTCCTATTCCTGGGGAGAATGACAGCAGCCTGGTCCATTGTCGAATGCAGAACTGGCCGATACTGTGTATGTTGGGCACAATTAAGAAAAATAGCAGAGTGGGGAGAAAGCTTCTGAGAGATGGCGTTAAGCTTGGAGAGCTAGCCTTGGAGCGAGGAATACCTGGTTCAAGTCCCACCTTTAACGCATAAAATGGTATAAGCTTTAGCCCTTTAACTCTCAGTGGTATGAACAACTCTTCGAGACTAGAAGTTACCTAGAAAGTGCCATCCTACACTGGCAGAGTAAGTTTCTTGATCAAAGAGTTTCTTATACCAATGAAATTATAGGTATAGTCCCTAAACCTTCATTGTCCACTTCTCTACATAGAAGCTATAGAAAACTACTGTCACTTTCTCTTCTTTGGGGGTTAAGTGTTTTTTAACATACTTTGTAAATGAACAATATAGGTACTTATTAATGCTAAAGCACATGCCTGTCTTTTCTTTGAAAGAAGAGTAAACAATTGATATGTAAGGCTACATATACTATCATTCTTTTGTGGGTTTTTTTCTTTCATTCTTTCTTTTTTGCTCTGTCTTTTAACTGTATGGGGAGCCTATCCATCATGGGAGATTGAATTATGAGTTTGTTGCAGGGAGGGGTGTGTATGCTTTTAAAACAAATTCCATCAAGAAATCACTTTAGAAGGACAAATAGAAGCATGCTTCATATTTTCAAAGAGAAGGATCATAATATGTCTTGATAAGGATGCTCTAAATCAAAAGGTCAAGGGCACTCAGGGAAGAAGATAACCTCTACACATGATAGTATGGCTGTCTTCCTTCTCTTGTCTCCTGCCTGGGGAGAAAGCACTTGAGAGCTGGGTTGAGGGAGTGATTCAGGTCATCTGCCTTGGCTTCCTTTGTCTGTCACCAGAGTGAGTCTGCATTGCTAGGAGACTGTGTAATTGGGTTCCAAGTCTCTCTGTGCCTTTTGTATCTGCAAATTCATTTGCTGTCAAGGAGATGGCAAGAACCCAGGCTAGTCCATGAGAAATTGTTGGAAAAATGAAGGTTTCTTGCCCAAATAAGACTTAAGTTGGGAGGGGGGGGAGTGGAAATGGGAGATGGATGACCAAGGGAACATCCTTCATATGGACAAGGGATGGAAAAAAACCGACGAGAAGTGAAAACTGGGGATACCGAACCTCATAAGGGAAATTTCACACCCTTTCTCAGATTTTCTGCCCAACCAACGCCCTTGACTGTTTAGACAAATGCTCCCATCGTGTGGCCAAAATGTAGAATGCACAGTAGCCTGAAAAGTCACCCCCCAGAAGTGAGGAGGAAGGGCCTGATGTTGGTCCTGCCTCGTCTGCAATGCTACACCTCCCATTGTATGTGTTTTCTAAGAGTTTCTTCCTATATACGGAGTAAGGTCCCATTTGCATAATGTAAAAGTCTCACCATTAGTGTTGTCTCCTTAGTGACGCCTTCTATGATCATCTCAGCCAAGAGTGGTTCCTTTCCTAATTGATTGTAATATTAAACTTGTATATCCCTCAGAGTACTTACTCTGTATGGATGTTAGTACAAAGGACTCCTTGCCTTTCCTATTCTACTAGATGGTAAGCTCCTTGAGGGCAGGGACTTTCATACTTCGTATTCCTCACACACATCACAGTAAATTGTATTAATAGTAGCTCGGTAAATGTTTGTTGAATTAAAGAATAAAGATTCAAATGAATTATATATAAGATTATTGAAAGAATTTATTGCTGTAAAATATAGAGGCACAACTGAGAAGTCAGACAGAATGAGAAATAACTAGAAATTTGTCAATGTGAGATACATACACACAATGAATGAATGAATATGTATATATTTAGTGATTTTATTATAAAAACATGTTCATGTTTGATAAGAACTAAAATTAATAGCTTGTATTCTGATATGCATGTAAGTTGTTGACATAGTTTATTATTTCTTATCTAGGTTTCTAATATCTTCTTATCTAGGTTTCTAATACCAATAGTTAATAAGTTGACTTGACTTTGAATCCTGAAAACATCTACTCAGAACTTAAAAAGAAATATTAAAATTGGGAATCTGATTTCATGTGTGTATACATATGCATATGTAACATATTTACACATACATACATATATACATATCTGTATGTGTATGAATATAACTAGGGGCTCAAGCCCTATTGTATAAGGCTCTTTTCATTGGTAGAGACTGATTTTGACCATGTTAACTTCTTTCCATAGTCTTTCTCTCCCTTCAGAGACCTCTCTCAGAAGAGAATCTGGAACTACAATGCCTTTTTTCTCAAAACCAGAAAGCCAGAAACGAGGGTCTCTCCTCTCCCAAGCTCTGGCCAACTCCTCTCCTCTTGAAGACTTGGAGCACAGAGCACTCCACTAATGAGAAGAGTCTTATACAACTGTATTTGATCCCTGGTAACATTGAGAGAAAGACAGAGAAACAGAAAGAAACAAAGAGACAGAAGGACAGAGAGATATGAATATATAGATATATATGGAGACATAGATACAGATATCTATCTATATTTACATATTGATAATCATATATAGATAAAGATAGTTATTGATATCTATCTAAACCCATATATAAATATATATCTATATAGATATAAATAGATATCCATCGATATGTAGATATATAAATATATAAAATAGATATATCAGGAGATAAGTTCCTGGACCTGTGAGTTCGTTGGTAGAAAGCTGTTGTTGTTTGTCCTTTGTTCCTGAAAATGACATCAGGAAGGTGATGCCATGACTTGCAAGTGAATTGGATTTGAATGAGGGAGGGCTATCCAAAGTCACCAGCCTCACTTTCTCCTCCAGAGTCATCTGGGTCTCAGTGGCAAGAGATGCTCCTCCCCACCCCCACCACCCTAACCTTGGTAGAAAAAACTATCAATGATTGAGGAAACTCCCTCTAGCAATTCAGGTCAACAACAATATGTATGTGTGTATACATACATATATACATATACACACACATATATACATATAAGTTATATATTTATAAATAATATAGGTTGTGATCTTCAATGTTAGAAAGAACATCCAGTCAATAAGATCATGGATCCATTTCAGTGTTTGAGAACACACACATATACATACATACATATATTTATATATATGTATATATATATATATAGGATTATTAATCTAGAAAGGACTTTTCATGAAGACACTGAGGCCTAGGAAAGTTTAGTGATTTGCCCAAGGCAATATAGATAAGGAACATCCAAGTCATGATTTGGACTCCAGTCTTCTGACTCCTGAGTCAGAAGGACAGGACTGTTTCTCCTGTAGTGCATTGCCTCACTCAATCGTACATATATATGTGCATTCTTCTGGCTATACAACTTCGATCAGTTCTTGTAGGCAAATAGAAAGAGACAGTAGGTATCTTTCTGACCTCCAAAAGACCTTGGAGTGAGAGACACAACATCCAGGAGAACAATGGGACAGATTGGTGCTAAACCAACCAGGAGTAGTAAATGGAGACTTGGTCAAGCAGGGTAACTAGGACAAGCTTCCACAACCACCTGAGGAAACCCTTGGTGGATTTAGTGGGACTGTGGTGTTCAGGTATAAATATCCAAAAAGTTTCAAATAGCCAGGGGAATTTTGGTTTCTGGAGCATAAGTGAGTTGACAGAAGAAGATCTGGACCTGGCCAGCAATATTAATATGCTAGTGTCTTTTCCTACATGACTATAAATCTTACTTCAGATCCATGCATGTTTTAAGATCCCAAACTTAACTCAGTGGGGATTCCAAGTGTATTGTCAGTGTCTTTGAAACCCCAATTTTCTATGTGCCTATTGAATTGAAGGAGCCAAGTGATCAATCCCTCTTGCCTCCATCCAATCAATTGCCTCAAGGGGAAGCCTAGGTAGGCAGTTGGATTCTTTCTTACCCTTTTCAGGAACTTATCTAGATGAAATGCTCATATTCTTCTGAAAAGAAGAGAGGGCCTGGGACAATATTTTGGGGACCCTCACACTTAGGAGGCAGTAAAAGAAGAGCTATCAAAGAGGTAAAGAGGAATACCAGACAAGACCAATAGCATGGGGGTCAGAGGAGTGAACTTTTGGGGGAGGTGGCTGATAATGTCAAGGCTGCAGAGAGGTCAGTGAAGATGAGGTCTGGGAAAAGACCATTACTGGCAGTTGAGAGATGACCGGTAACTTCTGAGAGCACATTTTCAGGAGAGATATGAGGTTAGAAACCAGATTGATATGGGTTACAAAGTGAGTGGGAAGCAAGGAAGTGGAGGCAGCAAGTGCAGATGACTTGACTTTGAACATGGGAATTTGCACATTTTCAATGTGAAAATAAGAATATTTGTTAAGTTTTTCTTTCCTGTTTTCCCATGGAGAGGGAGGTGGGAGTGGAAAAATTAAATTCTTCTTAACTTTTTTTAAGTTTTAAGTATAGTTGAGCTGGGTGTGATGATTCACACCTGGGGAAACAGGTCGGTGGAGGATTGAGCTAAGAAGTTCTGAGCAGCAGTAGGGATAATTCAATCAGATGTACACACAAAGTCTGGTACAAATATAGTGTGATTCTGGGAGGAGGAGTGCCAAGTATGGAGATGGAGGGATGCAGGGATGGGGGGTGGGGACCCTGGGGGGGAGGCGGTAGGTAAGACTGCCTAAGGAAGGAAAAACCATTATTCCAGGTTAGAGGCAAAGAAGATTAAAGTGCCCATGATGATCATTAGTGAGATCAAGCCCATAAATGACCAATGTGTTTCCAGCCTGAGAAAGATAAGGAGACCTAACTTCTAAAAAATATACAGACATAGACATAGACATAGACATAGACATAGACATAGACATAGACAATAGACACAGACATACGACTCTTTCTAGCTGCCACCAGGGTGTCTAGTCAAACCTAGAGCATTTTGCATAAGACTTGCCTAATGGGTAGAGAGAATGACAACTCTATACTATAGCCCTGCAAGTGGAGCAGAGTAGGTTTGAGAGCTCTGGAGAGGAGAGATGCTCTTCATTCTTGAATCAAAAGATGACATTTGTGGTCTCTTTAGGATTGAATTCAGGGAGAAGAAATAAAAATATTTTCTTGCAGACAAATAAGGGGAGGTCAATCCATCAATATGTCCCAGATTGCCAGCTTACCTCTCTAGAGGCTTCCGGAATTTCCCCTTGGTTGAGGTTGGAGCCTCTCTCTTGGTGGAATGAGATCTCAGCTTGCTCCCTTTCTAAAGAGCTCATTCAGTTTCTATTTCTCACATATTACCATCTATAGAACTCTGATTTCTGCTCACCACTTGCTTGGATAAATGGGTTTACTCACCATTCACTAATTGTGTTGGTCTTTTATATAACTAGTATTTAGTGAAAAGGAGCCAAGCCAATAGATATAAGCTTGGCATATACTCCTCCATTAAGAGTTAGCAACCAGAAAAACTTGAACCTAAAAATTGTGTCCCTAGACTAACAAAATGCAGGGAAGAAGAAAGATAACATTCTAGAACCTATCAGAGGAGAACAGAGTGACTAGCCTCAGGGTCCCTTCTCCTGTTCCCCTCCTGGAGAAGAGTGGGCAATATTTCAGAGATATTTGTTCATGATATCTCTCAAGCTGCCTATGCATTTCTATATTATATGTATGTGTGTAATATATATCTCATATTTGGATATACACATCTTACCTGGACAGCACACACCCTACATAAGAGTCTGGCTGTGAAAGAAACAAGATGCATAGGACAACATATTAGAGAATGGCAAGATCAAGTGAAGGCTTCTTTTTTTCTTTTTTACAGACTTCATGTGTTTATGTTTAGCAAGTAAGGAGCCAGTAGGTAGGAAGACATTAAAGGTGAGAAACAGAAAGTGATCAAAAGGGCAAACTGCTGGAGAAGACAGGAGAGGACAGGGCCAAGGGCCTGGGCAGAGGGGTTTGCTTTGGCAAAGAGAAGGGCAGGGCAAGGTAACAAACATTTATTAAGCCTTTACTGTGTGCCAGGCATGTGCTAAGTGCTAAGGATACAGATCCAAGCAAAAAGTAAGACAATCTCTCCTCTCAAGGAGTTTACATTTTAATGGTGAAAGAAGCTCACAAAAGGGAGCTGAAAAGTGTGGGGTTGGCAGCAGGAAAGATCCTGTATGGGAGCATGGTGTCAAAGTCTGGAAAGTCAGAAGTCAGAAACAGCCAGAAGGGGAGGGGAGACTGCCAGACGGGGGCCTTCCCCAAATCGGAGGCCCTGGGAGGAATTCACTAATGGGAGAAATGGGCAAGCAACAGGGTATGGGTGTGGGAATGTTCCTGAGTAAGAAGGCTACACGGACACAGGGATGTTTCAGAGTGAGGAGGCCCCTGGCATTGAGGGAAATTCCAGTATAAGGGGCAGCAGAAACACGATGGCAAAGTCCAGAAACTGAAGAAAAGGAGGAAAAGACAGGGCCAGTGTAGAGGGGTTTTTGAGAAGCTTAGCGAGGTAGAAGAGAGAACCCACAATAAACATGGGCTATTGTCCAATATACAGTCTTAGATCAACCATTGTACCTCTCCTACATCTTTCTTAGTGGCTGAAGATAAGAGAAGCTGAGGCCATTAACAAGGAGACTGTTTTTAATAATGTCTATTAGGGTCCAGCTGGGAAGTATCAATTTATATCAGAGTATTGTCCAAGTCCTCCATATTATTTTTAAAGTAATCTTAGGAAAAGTCATCCTGAACCTTTCAGATACACACTCAACTTTGAGCTACTGAAATCACAGGCTAAATTTTCAGCACTGAGTCTGGAGGTGTCAAACTGCCCAATAGCACTTGACACCTCTCAGAACTGTAGCCCCATACAGTGTCTAGTTGTTCATTGTTATTCAATTATTCTGGTCATGTCTGACTCTTTGTGACCCCATTTGAGGTTTTCTTGGCAAAGATACTAGCGTGGTTTGCCATTTCATTCTCCAGCTCATTTCACAAATGAAGAAACTGAGGCAAACAGGGTTAAGCAACTCACTCTGGGTCACACAGCTAGTCAGTGTTTGAGGTTGGATTTGAACTCAGGTCTTCCTGATACTAAAGCTGATGTTTTATCCACTGTACCACCCGGCTGCCCCAGTTCATTTCTACAGCACCTTAATTTTACAGTGTTTACCGTGTCCCTCAGTTGAAGGTGATTTATTATTATCCCAATTTTACAGATGAGGACATGGTAAAAGAAGAGGTGACTTGGTTAAGGTTATAAAGTGTCAGAGCTAGAATCTAAGCCCAGGTTTTATGACTCTAAATCCAGCCTTTTTTCTCTATTGTTCCATTTTGTTTTGTATTGACCTGTGATTTCACTACTATAGGGAACTTACACAGAGGAATTGGATGGGATGGGATCAAGGGCCTGAGTAGAGGGTCTTTCCTCTGTGTAGAGCAAGGCAAGGCAACAAATATTTATTAAGCCCGTATCGTGTGCCTGGAATAAGAGTTGCTGTGGGTCCCCCTTTCATGGGTTAAGTCCCTAGTGCTGTCCTAGGCAGAATTAGGGACACAATTCTTCCTGACTCCAAAGACAGCACTTTATGTGCTAGCCACCTACCTCTTTCTTAACTCTAACCACAAAAATATATGTTAATTGAATAGAAGGATGATGGATCATATGACCCCCCAAATGAGGCGAGAAGAAAGGAATGAGCATTTATTAAGCACCTGCTATGTGCCACGCATTGTGTTGAGTACTTTACAGATATCTCATTTGAGCCTCATAACACTAGGGGCTATTATAACCCCTACTTTAGAGTTGAGGAAACTGAGGCAGACAGAGGTCAAACAGCTTGCCCAGGGTCACACAGAAAGTGTCTAAGTGTTGAATTTGAATTCAGGCCTTCCTGACTCCAGCCCAGCTCACTATTCACTACTCCACCTACCTGCCTGAGTGAGACCTATGCCTATCCCTTTTTGTATTTACCACATGCCTCTCTTTTGTAAATGGGCTGAGACGGATGCTGCCAGCTCCGTGCTAACTAAACGGTTAAAAAAAAAACAACCAAACGTGCTATCCATTCAATCAGTAGATGAAATATAAATGATAAATCAAATAATTTAAAGATAAGTATGAAAATGCTGAGGTGTCTTGTACAGTTTCCAAGAAAATGTGGACATGTTCAGAGCAGAATGAACTGAACATTTACAGACTGGGTTTACAGAGGAAGGATGGCACTGACATCTTGGTTATCAACTCAATTTATCAGATTATTCTAAACTGAAAGTGATCCGAACAGGCTGCAACCAAATCCTCTACTAACAACCAACCCAGTGGCACCTTGGCCCATAAATATATCGTACGTCCACCGTCTAGTGAATGTGATAGATGTGCTCCTTGTTTGTCCCTGTATACCAGGCCCACACATTTCCTTTTTGTTCTCTGGAAACACTCAACTGGATGAACCATGTATCTAACACCTCCTATATGAAGAGGCACTTATGGAGAAACAGAAGGGGAAAAGGCTGTATTCTAGTCCTAAAAAAATGATCTTGTTGCCAAAGGCCATGCTTCCATGGCACTGGTTAAAAGGGGCTTGGGACTTTTTCCAACAAACTCCGTTGTTATAAGAAAAATTCAGAATCAGTTCTTAGGTAATTAGTTTAGCCTAAGTAATGCTTTTTAGTACTGCAATTAAGGGTAATTATTCAATTCTTCTCCCTGCCCCTCTCCATTTTCTAGGGTACTTTGTTCTGCCCTGAAGAAACAGCCTCTGCTCCTATATATTTCCATTACCAAACTGTATGTTGAGCTTCCATAGTGATACAGACTGGACTCCAGTATAGTACAGGGGAAAAATCACTGTCCTCCTCATCAGACTGTCCCTGATGCTGCTGAAGCCCTCCACAATTCAAAACATCAAAATGCCTCCTCTGTCACACACATCCTTCTCCCAACCATTTTGGCCTCATGCAAAAGAATTCCTGGCTTTTTCTCTATAATGATTGCGTCCAACTCAGGGGCACCCTTATCAGAAGCAACAAAAAGTAGAGATGAGATGCAGAAAAGAGATAAGGTTTGCTCTTTATAAGAGCAAGAGTCACAGATACCTCTGCAAGCCATGGAATTTCTGCACCCTTGTGACAGTCACATAATTCTATATAGCCTGTGAAAACAGACCAGAAGTGGACTGATTTAACCAAGTCTTTCAGACCCTGTACAATGGCATAAGTTTAACTTCTGAGCCTCCAAGCAAAATTCTTTAAAGACCCAGCTTCTAAGGTACTTGCCTGAGAAATGTCTTGATCATGCATCAGGCAGAATAAGGGAAGTCATTCTTCTGTCCACAGCACTGCCCCTGCCCAGGCCTCCTTAGCCTTCCACCTAATCACCCCACCACAATCCTAAAAGCTGCCTAAGGCGTAATTCTGCCTTTGGTCAAAGCTGATTCTGAAATATCCATATTTGTTCTGTCTCTCATTCTCTCTCTCTCTCTCTCTCTCTCTCTCTCTCTCTCTCTCTCTCTCATTCTCTCTCTCTCATTCTCTCTCTCTTTTTCTCTCTCTCTCTCTCTCTCTCATTCTCTCTCTTTCTCATTCTCTCTCTCTCTCTCTCTCTCTCTCTCCCCTCCTTCTCCTCTTCCTCCTCCTCCTCCCTCCCTCCCTCCCTCCACCCTTCCCTTCTCTCTCTCTCTCTCTCTTTGTTTTTGATATATAGGGATGGGGACTGAACCTGTGATTTAATGGATATAAGGAACTGTGGGTTGAGGAAACTTTTCTATTATTATAGTAACAATGTCTCTGCGATTTATCATCTTAGAGACTTGCCTAGAGCACAGAGGGTCATAGCACCAGTAGATATTCAGAATAGAACTTGAACTCAGGTCTTCTTAACTCTGAGGCCACTTCTCTAGTTGTTTTATTACACTGCAGCCTCCTCTTCCCCTCCTTCTCCCCTCCTCCTCCCCTCCTCCACTGCCTTCTTCTTCTTCTTCTTCTTCTTCTTCTTCTTCTTCTTCTTCTTCTTCTTTCCTTCCTCCTCCCCCTCCTCTATCCCTTCCTTCCCCTCTCATTCTCTCACTCTCTCCGCTTTCCCTCAATCTTTTTCTCCCTCCCTCCTTCCTTCCATTGCTCCTTCTCCCCCCCCCCCGCCTTCGTAGCTATATAGATGCAAAACCCAGGCTTATATTTACTAATAGCACACTATAAAGCATCATTATCTGCTTAAATTTTTATCCTTTTTAAACCATAGTCTATCATCTCAACCAAAAATGGTAAAGCTTAACTTATCCCATGGAAAGGGGGACAGGGAGGGATGGCACCAAGAATGGTGGGCAAAGCATTGGTTTATTTAAATGGACCTGGATTCTCATACATGAATCAACAGAAGGGGAGCAGCTGAGGTATGGCGAATAATTGGAATTACATTTCTATTTGTGTTCATGGATGCCTGATGCCCACCTTGGCCACTCATCTCTAGGCTGGGATATCTGAAGCAAGCTCAGCTGATATCATTCAGAGAGCCAACACTGGATGAGATCTGCTCACATTGGACAAGGGCTGCCCACAGCCCTTGGCATTTCTGTCTTCCCCAGTTGTAATTCACATTGTGAGTGGGTGTTGAAACTACAACAGAAACTACAAGAACTAACCCAGCACAGTCACTTGTGGACACCCCTTCCTTTCGTGAACACCATGACAAAAGCAGAGGAATTCCAGAACCAAACAATATGGCTACCAGGCGGAGTCTCTCGTTTTCCTTTTACTCAATCCACTGACTCACCACACCATTACAACCAAGCAAGGGCCAGTTTGGATGAAGAATATGACAACCTAATGGACTAGTGACCGAGAATGAGACACACATTCTCAAATATGGCCACTAAATTGATTTGTTTTGTTGGACTCTACGTATTTGTTAACAAGGGCGGGCTTCCAATCTGGGAGGAGAAGTGAATAGGTTCATGGCCAATAATAACAATCAATTACAAAAACAACAGCTAGTAATTATATGGTGCTTTAAGGTTTGCAAAGTGCTTTACTACATAAGTAAACTCAAAATAATCATGTGAGGTAGATGCTATTAATATCCCCATTTTACAGATGAAGAAACTGAGCCTAAAATGACTTGCCCAAGTCACAGAGCTAGTAAGTATGTGAGGTAGGATTTGAACTCATTCCTGATTCCAAGTCTAAAACTCTAAAGTGATAGATTATTCCCCCCTCAAAAAAAAAGCATCAACAAAACATTTTTCAGTGAACAGAAAAAAAAATCAAAAAGTACAAAAGAAGACACAAAAAACAGAACAGTCCTGTTACTACCTTGCGAAATATACTATATATAATGTATACATATGCATATATTTATTTCTATAGAAATAAACTGTATATAACAAAAATTCAGTCTTCTTTCCAAGTCTCTTTTGGTTCTTTATAGATTGAAATGCTGGTATTTTTTGATGATTAAGTCAACAACCAAAAATTTAATAATAATAATAATAATAATAATGTAAAGAATATCCCAGACCTGGGGGTCTCTTTTAATCTGCTTTTGCTCCCCTGGCACCACTGGACCTCCTGAGACCAAGCCCTAGGTAACTTAATCCCCTCACCTTTGGGGCCACCACCGTGGGGCCCTGCTGTTCTGGCTGGTGAGTCACCAGTGAATATCTGCCTGGCCCAGACTCCAAACCATTCTTCTCAGCGCTATCATTACTTCTGGAAAGGGCATGTCAAAGGCATGCCCCTGTGGCTCCACTTGACCATCCCTTGACTTCCCAAGCCAAAACACCGCACCAATACCTGATAAGTGTTGTCTCCCTCTAGTAGGATGCAGACTCCTTGAGGTCAGGGCCCATCTTACTTTCATATTTGAATATCTGGTGCCGAGCACAATGTTTGGCACATAGTAAGTGTCTCATAAGTGATTTCCAACCACTCATTTCTCCTTCTTGCCCATTACCCATTACCATTGTCTGGTTCCCTGAAATAGCCTAGCAGAATTATAGAAATAATCAGTAGTCATTCAAGTAATGGGTTTCTCAGAGTCATGATGCAGAGGCAGACATACCAGAGAGCCTTTTCCTCTCCCCCACTAAGAGCATATTATAAGACACCATTATCTCTTTATGTCTGGGGATCCTAGTAGTTGGGATGTGGAAGTTCATATACCCAACCATTAGAAGAGGGGCTATGAGAGTCCTCCTCCTTAAACTTTCTGGAATTTTCCCTTCCCTTTTCTCCTTCAAACTGGTTGATGACTCCAAAGGAAGGAACCTAGAGTACACTGTATTTAGTGGTTCTAACCCCTTCAACCCTACTCTGACACTTGGACCCAGTTGCCCTTTCCTAATAGATTGAGTCCCTACGGAATCCTGACCCAACTATGGGACAAATATAGCTGCTAACACTGCTTTAATGGACAAAGAGTCACCAACTATGATCCTTCCAGGACTATGGAGGACCCCCAGTTCAGACTATGTTCCTTTATACTGCACCCTCAACTTCAGTGGGGCAAAGAGAAATAGATCCCTGTAAGCAATATATTGACTTAGAAAACCACAAATTAACATTGTCTTTGTTGTATTATACTTTTATTTATTTTGTTAAACATTTTCCAGTTGCTTTTTAATCTAGTTCAGCTGTATTTCTCTCTCAAAGTGCACCAGGCCTTATCACCTGCCTTGCCACTATGCTGTCTAGAACAATAGGTATTGCCATATGATCTGCTAATGTACCCTAAAAACTTCTGAGTTTGAGTTCTACATCAAGCACTTCCTAGCTAAGTGATCCTGGTCAAATGACATAACTACTCTATCTCTCAGTTTCTTTACCTATAAAGTGAGGATTTCATGGCCTCTAAAGATCATACCGGCAGCTAGGTGGGGCAATGGATAGAGCACCAGGCCTGGAGTCAGGAAGACTCATCTTCCTGAGTTCAAATGTGGCCTCAGAAACTTCCTAGCTGTGTGACCCTGGGCAAGTCACTTAACTCTGCTTCAGTTTCCTCATCTGTAAAATAAGCCGGAGAAGGAAATGGCAAACCACTCCAGTATCTGCCAGGAAAACCCCAAATGGGGTCACAAAAAGTCAGATGTGACTGAAAAACGACAACAACAACAAAAAAGTCCCTTCCATCTCTTAGACCAGGGCTGCCCAACCTTAGGTTTTTATTGAAACAATAGACAGTGCATTTTGATTTGCCATTGTAGTGAGAGCTCTGAGGTAGCTGGGCTTCCTTTACTAAAGCCATTAATGTAAATTTCTATGCTTATAGGCGGGCCACATAAATCATACTGCGGGCTGCATTTTGGACAGCCCTGCCTTAGATTATGATCCTATAAAACCAAAATTGAATGCTGAGTAATTAAAATTACTAGGTGGGTCCAGAAGATAGTATATACACCACCACCCATTCTTTGCAGTGGTGGCAGATCCTGGGTGTGGAACCCAGACCTAGAGGGTCCATGAGCACAGAACATTGTCAGACTAAACCGATGTGTTGGTTAGCTGTGCTGAAAGACCTGTACTCTTTATTCTTTCAGCCAAGAGATGGCTCAACATAGAGTAGGCAGTGAAGTGCGGGAGATTTTTGGAAATGGAGGTAATATGGAAAATTCAGTGAAAGCTAAAAATTAAAAGCCTTCTATCTGCTAAAAAAATTAATTTTTTCTGCATTCATAATTATTATGTAACTCTTGATGCTTAAAATTTCCTTTTGTTTAAAGACCATGGAATACCAAATAACTAATAATTATTATTATCCTCATTTTGCACATGAGAAAACCAAGACACTGAGACACTGCAGTAACTGATGAAGTCAGGCTGAAGACAGGACAGAAGACTCACGTCTCAGCAATGAGCTACTGCTAGCCTTTGATCCCATGATCAATGGCCGTCCTGCCTAAACCCTGACCTATATTAAAAGTTGGTTACTTAGATGTATTTATTTTTCTACATGCTCTCAATCCTGTATGAGCTATAGGGAATGCCAACAGCAGCAAAAACACAAAACACCTGAGTTATTCTGATGAAAACTTTTGTCTTTCTAAAAGATGATTTTAAAAAAAACTTATTTTCAAATTTTCCTTTGCTTCCCTGCTTTTTTATTCTGCTCTGGTTAATTATTCCTTAAATGCCATGGATGCAAGGAAGCCAGTTTGGGTGGGAAAGCTTCATCTTGATTTTGAAAAGCTGAATGAATAGATTTTCTTTCTGAATGGATTGGTGGCCATCAGATAAGACCATTGGAGGGGGCAGATGTTGCCAGCTGGCCAAGATCTCTGACAGCTGTATTGAATTTTAGCCCTATCTGTGACTCCCTTCCTTTGTGGCTTTGAGAAAATTGGATCTCATTCATTCAGTGTCTCAGAGCTATGGAATGAGCTTGACTATCCAACCACAATATGACTTT
Source organism: Phalanger gymnotis (assembly GCA_028646595.1). NCBI lineage: Eukaryota > Metazoa > Chordata > Mammalia > Diprotodontia > Phalangeridae > Phalanger > Phalanger gymnotis. The sequence goes on from CM053625.1 coordinate 38,880,801, forward strand.
ATCAGCTCTTTCAATAGTTCATTTTTTACTGATGACTTTGATAAAACCAGGGATGCTGAATTAACAAATCAAACAGCTGAGGCCAAGCCTCGAAGTCTGGTGCACTGAATCTTAGGAAGAAAGGCAGTCATCTGGAGGGAGAAATTCTGAATTGTTCATTTTCCCTTGAAACTTATAGTTTAAAAAGTATTTTTAAAGTAGGAACAAAAAACTACAATGCTTTGATCAAACCACACCTAAAACACAGACAGAGTTCTTGATAGAAAACTCAGCACAATATGGAATATTTTAGGGCCATTGTGACCCTATGACTAGGTGGAAAACATGTTAGATTTAGAGTCAGGGAACTCAGGTTCAAATTCTGACCCTGCCATTTATTGTCTGAATGGCCTTGGTCACAGAAAAGGGGCCCAGTGGAAAAACTCCAGGCCTGGTGTCTGGAACATCTGAACTCAAATCTGGCCTCGGGCACTTACTAGCTGGGTGACTCTGGGCAAGTCACTTAACACTTGTTTGCCTCAGTTTCCTCAACTGTAAAATGGACACAATAATGCACTTACCTCCCAAAGGTTGTGAGAATCAAATGAGAGAATTTTTGTAAAGCATGCCTGGTACATAATAAGCACTTGATCAATGCTTTTTTTCCTTCCTTTCCTCTCTCCCTCCCTCCCTTCCTTCCTTCCCTCCTTTTTCCTTCTTTCTTTCCTTCTTACTTTCTTTCTTCTTTCTTTCTTTCCTTCCTTTCTTCTTCCCTTCTCTTTCTTCTTTCTTTTCTTCCTTCCTTCCCTCCTTCCTTCCTTTTTCTTTTCTTCCCTTCCTTCTTTTTTCCTTCCTTCCTTCCTTCTTACTTTCTTTCTTCCCTCTTCTCTTCCTTCTTTCCTTCCCTTCCTTCCTCTCTTCCTCCCTCCCTTTCTTCCATCCTTCCTTCCTTCCTTTCTTCTTTCCTTCCCTTCTTTCCTTCCTTCCTTCCATCCTTCCTTCCTTTCTTCTTTCCTTCCCTCCCTCCCTTCCTTCCTTCCTTGCTTCTTTCCTTCCCTCCTTGCTTCTTTCCTTCCCTCCCTTCCCTCCTTCCTTCCTTCCTTTTTCTTTCTTTCTTTCCTTCTTCCTTCCATCCTTCCTTCCTGCCTGCCTCCCTCCCTTTCTTCCTTCCTTCCTTCCTCCCTTCCTTCCTTTCTTCTTTCCTTCCCTCCCTCCCTTCCTTCTTTCCTTCCTCCCTTCCTTCCTTTCTTCTTTCCTTCCCTTCCTTCCTTCCTTCCTTCCTTCCTTCCTTCCTTCCTTCCTTCCTTTCTTGTTTCTTTCTTTCCTTCCTTCAGCCAGTCATTTTACTGCTCTAATGCTCAGTTTCTTTCAATGTAAAATGGAGAGGTTGAACAAGATGATTTCTAAGTTCCCTTTCAGCTCTAAATCTGTGATCCTAATATCAGAATTATAGAATCTTGAGCTTTAAGGGGACATTCAAATGTCCCCTTATGTTATCTTGATGTTCCAAGTTGTATAATTTTTCTAGTATGGGTGCTTTAAAAAAAATAGACCTCACAGAAATAACTTAAACACTGTCATATTGGATAGATATGCAAGGTTGAAGGTATTATTTGGCATTAACTGTAATCTATCCAATATATTTCTTTTTCCAGTCTCAAACAGCATAGAATCAAAATTTCCCATCTCCTGTAGGACATAAACTCAAGTATATGGGTGATGGGGCTAAAGTTGTCAGATACTAAATGAGGTTAATCTATCTATCTATCTATCTATCTATCTATCTATCTATCCATCTATCTATCTATCTATGTAAATATATATTAATTAAAAATGCCCTTGTCTCATGTCCCACCATGGAGCTAAACTTACATATCTTTTCTCGGTGTTGGATAATTAACAGGTATAGTCTTAACTATAGGTATTTCTGCTCTGAGAGGTGAAGGATTACTGTTTGGGAAACTGTTATCATCATAATGTCTTTTTTTTTCAAAATGTACATTTTTTTTAAATGGCTGCTAGAAACTTTTGTAATAGCAAAGAACTGGAAACAAAGTTAATATTCATGCATAGGAGCACGGCCAAAACAATGAAGTACATGAATGTAATGGAGTTACTGCTACACCTTAAGAAATGATGAATACGAAGAACAGAGAGAAGTATGGGAAGACGTATGTGAACCGATGCGAAGAGAAATAAGCAGAACCAAGAAAGCAATATACACAAGGAAAGGATGCTGCAAGTACTACACTGGAAAATTTAGGTGAGGTAAAAAAAAGATTAATTAAATTTGTTTTGAAAACAATAATTTGGAGCCTCTTGAAAGACAGCATTAGAAATGATAACTCTACCTCTGTCTTTCTCTGGGGTCTATTCTTGATAATCATTCCTTTTTTTTTAAAAAAAAAAAGGTATATTAATCAACCTTGTCTTTTCAATACCATAAACCACAAACAAAATCTTCCATATCCCTCCCAACCCCAACATAGAGCCCTTCCTTTTCACAAAGAAAAAGTTAAGCAAAACCATAAGATACAGTGACTGTGCTTGACAATATATGCAAAATCCAGCACCTCTACAGAGTTCTTCTCTCTTTTGAGAGGGCTAAGTTCTCTCATAATTCATTTCAGAATGGGATTGACCCATAGAACTAGAAAAGATCTGGTCATCTAATTAGAAAACCAATGCTTTAATGATACATGTGTGGCCTATGTTGAATTGCTTGCTTCTTAGGGAGGGTGGGTGGGGAGGGAAGAGGGGAGAGAATTC
>CM053625.1:38884048-38903664 GCA_028646595.1 Phalanger gymnotis
GCTCCAAAAGACTCATGATGGAAAGAAAATGCTACACACATCCAGAGAAAGAATTATGGAGTCTGAATGAAGAATGAGGCAAACTATTTGTTCTTTTCTGGTTTTGTTTCTTTTTTCTTGTGGTTCATTCCATTGGTTATAATTCTTCTTTCCAACTGGACTATTTATTATGTAAATAAGTTCAACGTGAAGGTGTATGTAGAAGCTGTATTGGATTACATGCCATCTTGTGGGGGAAGAGGGGAAAAGAGGGAGGGACAGGAAATTTGGAACCCAAAAACTTGTGGAACTGAGTGTTGTAAAATAAAAATAAAAAAATAAACTTATAATTAAAAGAAAATGGCTATCCTTAATATCACACATGAAGGCTCTGCAGATGTGTATGTAATTTATGAATAAATCAATATCAAATTATCAAAGATCACCAGACACTGAGGCCCTTTCTTGAACTAAAGTGCCAAGCATTCAAACTCTACTGCAGAGAGCACAGTTCCTATGGGCTGGCCAAGTTGTTTGAATGCCAAACACTTGCCGAAAAGACTGTTCTATGGAGAGCTCACATATGGCAAGAGCTCGCATTGGCACACGACCACCCAGCATGGTGGTCGGAGAAGGTGCTGTGCTCTATAGGTAAAGCAGAATTGAAGTAGCTCAAAAGAAAGGCGACACACAAATGTAGAGAATCCACCGAAAATGTTCACACAGACTATTTGTGCCCAATCTGTGGTAGCGCATTCCAAGTTCCTACTGGTCTGATCAGTCACAGTTGGACACACTATAACTTGACTCTAACTAAGATAGTGATGTCATTTTGGTCCTCTTCGAGAACGAAGGACAACAACCAAATTAATATACGCATACTGGGGGTATATAATAATTCAATTTTTTTACTGTAAGTAAAATTTAATACATAAATCAAATTTTTGCATTATGTGTGTAATTTTTTAAAGTTTGAACACTATTGCCATAGCAGAGAGCTTCAGAATCAGGAAAATCTATTTCAAGTCTTTTCTCTGACACACGCTGGCCACAAGAACCTAGGCAAATCACTTATCTCATTGTCTCCCAAAAAACTCTTAAAACTTTAAGGTGCAGATTGCTCTGCATCAATAGAGCGAGTTACCTACATTACAATTTACACATCCCTTCATCCCTCCCCACCCTTAAAACGGATGTAGCTAATGTGCATTACCTTCTTCAGGTTCTGATCTCTTCTCTTTGTATTATTTCATGAAGATCTTCCCAGATTCTTCTGCTGGTTGGTTTTAATTGCATTCTACAATTCCATTACATTTCGGTTGTTTCTAGGGTGTGTGTGTGTGTGTGTGTGTGTGTGTGTGTGTGTGTGTGTGTGCGTGTGTGTGTGTGTTTTGCAATTTCATGAAATGCTGTTATGAAAAACGTTGAATACCTTTTAAAATATTTAATAACATTTTCAGAGTATAAGGATATGTTCATTTTTGTGACTTCTTCTGCAAACTGCCAGATTGTTCTCCAAAAATATTCTACAAATTTGCAGTTCTACCAGCAATGACTGAGGTCACCAACTTTTCCTATTGCTGCCAGCATTCTGTCATTGCTTTTAATTATTTTTTGCCTTTTCAATGGATGCAAAGTGGTACCTCACTATTGTTTTAATCTATGTCATTTGATTGGGGAAGTCAAATATTTTTCAAGTGATTATTAGCAATTTCTATTTCCTCTTTTGAAAATGATCATGTCCATGTTCATGTCCTTTGACCATCTATAGTATCATGAACTGGTAATTAATTACCACTGTGACTTAACAGCTTGTTAAATGTTTTAGATACCAAGCTCTCATTTGCTATATTTGCCATCAATGTTTTTCCCAATCTGTTATTTTTCTTTTAATTATATGTATTTTTGCACAGAAATTAATTTTTATGCAATGAAACATAAGTATCTGTAGTTGTACATCTATATTACCATGAACATCTGCACCTGCCCAACATCTTAATCTTAAAAGAGTTGCTTAAAGCCATAGAGCTGAAATGACTTGACCAAGGTCACTCAGCTAGTGTGTGTCAGAGGCAGCACTTGAACTGAGGTATTTCTGATTCTAAGGCCAGCTTTCTATCCAGTACTCCATGTTTCTCTCTCTCTCTCTCTCTCTCTCTCTCTCTCTCTCTCCTTTCTCTTTTTTCTTTTTCTTACTTTTTTTTTTTCTCCTCTCTTTTCCCTCTCTCACCCTCTTTTTTCCTTTCTCTTTTCTCTTCTCTCTCTCTTTCCTCTCTCTCCACACACAACAAAATATACATTTTTGTGCATGTATGTGTATTATGTGTGTTCAATTCATCTATTTCTCATAAGATTAACAAATTTACTTGGGAAAATTGGTTGGCAAAGAAGCCCACCTCTGTCTTCTCAGTGTGCCTTTCTCAAACTGTACTTATGTCCTTCAGGGTTTAAGTGGACAACAGAAATACATTTTCAGACATGAAGAAAGGTAGATTACTAAACATGAGGCCTTGTGGTCTTTTGTCTCCCAAGGCCAGAGTGGACAAGCCTGAGGAACTGAGTGCCAAAGCACATCTACCCTCCAGTATCAGTTATTGTTATTTGTCCTTTGTTCTCAAAGAAGACAGATGACATCACAAGGATGATGAGAAAGCATTTGAAAACTTATAGTCCTTCAAAAAGGAACAGGAATGTGGCTTTGAACCCTAATCCCCATCTTCCCCATGATAGTGGGGGAGCTGATGTTCTTCATCTTCCAATATTCTGGAAAAAGAAGCAATGGGGGAGTGATCTCTTCCCTACCTAAGAATTGGAGTGCACAAGAGTGTGGTTTCTGAAAGTACTCCTAGTTCTAGCTTTTCCCCTAAAACCTGAGCCCTAAATGAGCATGCCTCTTTTTGTATGTGCGAGGTGTGCACAGTACATGATTTTGGTTTTGCCCACACAGGTTACATGTTCCCATGTTTCATAACACACTAAATTACATAAATGAGTATCTCCAGATGTGGCTTATAAGAATCTACATATTTCCACCATCTCATCTTCCTACCTTCCCCAAGGAAGACTTTGACTCCTGGGAGAAGAGGAAGCAGGAGGCTGGGGTCAGAGAATGGCCATTCTACTCTTCAGAGAGAGGGAATACTTGGCTAGAAATATGTCTAACTGCTCCCTTAAATATTATTCTTTTAATAGGGAAGAAATGTCCCAAGCTATATATCCAAGGCTTGACGCCCTTCCCACCAAATGCCATTTCCACAATGAATATACACAGTAGGTAAACCCATTTATCCAAGTCAATAGCAAAACCAGAAATCAGAAAAAGTAACTGTAGAATTTATACTAGACAATATAGAGTGAATGATCTCTCCCATTGAGAGCAAGATACCTCAACTCAAGACAACTGAGACTCAAGAGTCTCAGATCTTATCTAAGGGGATATTCTCTGAAGTCTCTAGTGTAGTAAGATGGAGATCAAAGAGACTGCTAGCTTCTCCCCAGAGTCTTTCTCCCTTCATGAACCTGAAGAGAGATTGGAATGGTGCGTCTTCTCTCTTGATTCTGAAAGCCAGAAGAAAACCCAGTATTCTTTCTTTTCTTCCCCTCATGGAATCACAGAGTATTGAGTCATCAATCACCACCAATGAAGAAAGAGCCCAGTGCAATTGGCCCTTTGAGACAAGGGTTATATATGCTTTCTTTCTATAGTGTCCATCCCCTTCAGACTCTGGGGATCCCCCTACCACCCCAACTCCCAGTTATCAACTCATGGAAGGGAACTTTCCTTATCTCTTCATGTAACTGATTCCTATCTTGTGTCCCATCTCTCAAATGGTGAGAGATGAAGGGAGAGGGGTTGGGGGCAGCACAGTATGATACTCTGCAGAAAGCATTGGATTTACAATAAGGAAATCTGAGTTCAAATTTTAACTTTGATGTTTTCTAACTGTTTGATCACTGGTAAATCAAGTAACTCTCTGAGTCTCAATTTCTTCATCTGCAAAATAGGGATGAAAATGCCTCTAAGTACTCCAGAGATGAGTCCTACCCTAGAAGTCAAGGTGAAGGAAGGCAGCTCATACCCATGGACCCAGTAAAGGAAAGCAGGAGCAGCAACACAGCTCTCCTGATCTTCTGACCAACTCAAGTTTGCCCCAGGCCTTGACACTGGGGAAAAATCCATAGAAAACTGTCCTTTTCTCCCTAAAACCTGCTAATCTCTACCTTCCCGCAGAATCTTTGGCCTGGAATGCCCTTAGAAACAACTGAAAAGGCAAATTAATCAAATCATAAGATCACAGGGCTAGGAGCTAGAAGGTATCTCAGAAGTGATCTAGGCCAGAGCTTCTCAAACTTTTTCTACTTACAACCCCTTTTCGTGTTTCAGCAGCATTCGTTGTGGTTGCATGGTGTGATGGCATGTGCTGTGCAAAGTATGCATGCCTTGTGTTCAGAACCAAAGCTACAATGAAGTTGCACAATGCAACACAGGCAAATGCTGCTAGAAATACCTTGGATTCATTATGTGTTTGTTTTTCAACTTTTGGTTGTTGTGCATTTAGAAACCTTTTACTGTTGCCAAAATTTCCATGGCCCCATATGGGGTCTCCCACAGTTTAAGAAATGCTGCTAGGTGGTGCAGTAAGTAGAGCGCCAGCCCTGGAGTCAGAAAGACCTGAGTTCAAATCCAGCCTCAGACACTTGACACGCTTACTAGCTGTGTTACCTTGGGCAAGTCACTTAACCCCAATTTCCCTGCCTTCCCCCTCCAAAAAAAAAAAAAAAGAAAAGCTGATCTAGGCCACTCTTATTTTAAATATGAAGCCCAGGAAGGCTAAGAAACTTGCCTTTGGCCACACAGCTAGTAATTATCTGAAACAGGTTTAGAACCTGGATTCTCTGACTCCAGAGGTGGTGCTCTTTCCTCCCAACCTAGACTGATTCACTCTCCCTATTACCTCCTACATTTAATGGCAATTGCCCTCTAAATAAGTGATTTTAAAAAAATTAATCACTATACCTGGAGAGGGAAGAAATTAAGCCAACATGGACATCCTACAGTCTAATGAGGTTAATTGAAGGATATTGTATCCTTCAATATTGTAGCCAGTAGAGGTCTCTGGAGGGCTGAAGATTAGCCCAGACTACCCTCAGGTCTGTGTCTCCAGTTGGTTCTCCACCAGTCAGTCATCTGAGCAGCACAGTCCTATGGTCTCAGATCACCTAGTGGGGTTTGCTAACTCCTAGATATCTTAGGAGCCTTTCAGATGGGGCACCAACATCGATAATGGCTAGTGGGAAAGGGCAGGTACAGAGACCAGAGCAAAAGAACCAGCTTTCCCTTTTTAATCCAGAAAAGGTCCCCTCACTGACACACAATAATAATGTTTCAGTTTCCTAGTTCTCAGAGACTTTAGAGCAGTGACTGGCTAAATGAGATGGAGAGCATAGTACCAGAAGACTCATCTTTCTTATTACCTGATTAGGATTCATAAATTTGTTATCTATAGAAATTAGGGTGCTAAAAAAAAAAAGAACAAGGAACAAAAGCCTACTTCATTTGAGCTAAATTTAGCAATTTACGATGAATTTAGCTTTGTTTAGCATCTTCTCAGCAGTTTAGCATAAGGTAAAGTAGGCTAACTGGGTAAGGATTGTATTGGTAAACAGAACAGTCAGTAAGAACTAAACAAAGTTTTTTCTCTCTAAATAACTTGATAGTTGCCAAGGAGAATTGCCTTAAGGCATATTCTATTGGTTAACTGACAACAAAGTCTTTACTTTAAGGCCTTATAACTTTCCCTTTATACATTTTTAGCAAGCAACTGTAATGGCAAGTAAAGTGGGACTTTTTGGTGTCTTTTGTTTTGGAGTACTTCTCAGCACTAAGGCAATCAGGCTTGTTTGATTGAGTCTCCCCTTTGTTTGTAGGAAGGCCCACACCCTTTTGCTAATTAGGTCATGAGAGGTGTGTAGCATTTTGTTTGGGGCTCACTCTTTGGAAGATTGTTGGTGTGGAGATACTGGGTAGCTGTTAAGTAGCCACCACTCCCCATCCCTGGGCTTTGAAAACCCAGATGTTGGGTGTTTCTCTCTCTGGTAACTATGTGTGTATAGCTTTGGTCAGACAGCTAGTCTGTTGATGTATGTTATATCCTCTGTTTGTAATTTCTGTTTGTATTTGCTCTGAAGTTCAGGGTGCTGACTTTTCCCCCTGAACTAAGTGAATGATGTATGTATGTTTTAAGATTGTTAACCCCTTAAAATTGCTTTCCTTAGAAAAACAGATCAAAGAACCAGTGCTAGAAGCCCTCCTGTGTGCTGGTGTTATTGGCCTTACACCTTCACAGCAGCTGCTAGCAACACTGTTGTTACATCAACATCTATTCATTTTCTAGAACAGCATTTGTAGGGTTAGAAGTCCTAAATAATAGACACATTCTTTTGTCCATTAAGGACCTTGGATTATAGAATGTATTGTGGCAGTCAAAGTTTAGTTGGCCCTATCACATCCATTTAGTCCCATTTCCTTCATGACCATCTTGAGGGCAGGAACAGAATCATATAGAGCTATGTGACCTTGTGCAAATTTATTTCCTCTCCCTAGACTGCAGTTTCTTCATCTAAAGAACAAAATAAAATGAAATAAATGAAGGCATTGGAATTGATGGTCATTTTTAATTCTAGAGGTCATGGTTTTTCCCAAAGGGCTAGCCCTTTAGTAAGCCCTCAATAAATATTGAAGCTCGGTAAAGTTATTTAAGCCCAGTGCTGACAAGAAAAAAAAATGTAAAACAAATTTTCATACAATTAAGTTCTTTATTTCAAGTAGTCCTCAATTTTCTACATGGCCAACATTCAAATTATTTTTCATCACATTCTCCTTCATTCCTATGTTCTTGTAACATAGGCATAATTTTCCTCATTTCCTAGATCAGGAAGTTGAGTTATAAGGGAGGTAAGTAGATCACAGGGAGGGATAAAACTGGACATATCTTCTCTCTCCCAGGAATAAATAGAAATTGTCCTATTTAAGCTCTAGATTCAGAGCTCAAATAGCACAGCACATTATAAAACATCTGTTTACCAAGTAATAAATATATCACAGTACGACGGTTCTAATTCTTTATGAAGGCACATTCTTAGGCCATGAACACACTGGCCCTAAATACAAATTCACGATCTAGAGCAGAGATTCTTAACAGGTTTTTTGTGTCATGGCCTCATTTGGCAATTTGGTGAAGCCCATGGACCCCTTCTCAGAATAATATTTTTAAATACATAAAATAAAAAGGAAACCAATTCTATTGAAGTAAAGATGTAGTTTTTTTCCCCCATCCAAGTTAAAGGACCCAAGGTTAAGAACCTTTGAAGCAGAGAGATCAAATCAATTAGGCAGATAATTTAAAAAAAGAAAATTTAAATCCTTTTACTAAATACAAACAGGATATACAAGGTTGGCACCCAGGTCAGTAACAAGAGCATGGGAGGAAATAAATAGTTCATAAAATCAAAACTCTTTTTGGTATTGTTTTATATAAGATCGCCCCCAAAAAGCATTTAGTTTCACGATTCCAGGTCTCCTGTCACAGAGCTAATCAGCCATTTAGGGCTCAAGGCCTGGGAAAAATAAATAATACCTAAGACATGTAGCCAATTTTAAAATATTTATAGAGTAATAAATACACCACAGTGCAATTAATGGCTCTGAGTCAATACAAAGGCACATTCCACTAAGTCCCCTAAAGATACCTGAGGTCTCATATCCCATCTTTTCCAAACAACTGCTATCCCAAAATCTAATAAATCTTAATCTAGCCACATAGTTCATGGGAACAAGGTTTCTGCTGGTCATTTAAGAGGCCAAAGTGAGCAGGACCACTGGGTATTTCAAAAGGGTTTGCAGGAAAAGAGATAGTGACCAGCAGGCATGATGAGGCTAAGTGTAGGTTTTTTCAAAGACACGAAGAGCTAGGGGTGAATAAAGTCAGAGGAGGCAAGAACCCAGAAGGCTGCTTACTAACCACAAGCTGCCCCAGATCTGAACTTCCCCGGAATAGCCAAGGTAGATCCGGCCAGCCTCACCAGAATTTGGCCCCAAGCTCCCGGAGCTTCACATTTTTTTTCCTTTCATTCATCCTGTTAAGGGCAGCACTCCCTTCCAGCATCATCACAACCCAGTGACACTTATCAGGGCCCCAGTATCAGGCTCCATTCATTGGTTACTGTCACCCTCATTCATAACCCCTATCATGACACATGCTAGTAAAGGGCTTTCCCCAGAGAGTTTGGAACTGCTCACTGGTTAGGCATGGTTCCAGCGCCCTCTGCTGGTTAGTGTGGGAGCTTCAGGCCAGGTTAAGAGAGGCAGTATGTTGGGAGAAATGTACACTGGTCTCAGAATCAGTGGGAGTCAAATCCCAATTCTGCTACTTGGTAGCTGTGTGATCTTAGACATGTCACTAAACCACTCTGAGCCTCAGTTTCTTTAACTCTAAAATGGGAATAATACTTAAAATTGCTTAAATCACAGGGATGGAAAGAAAGTACGTTGTAAACCTTAAAGTGCTATGGAAATACAAGTTATTATCTTTGTTACTGAGAACCAAGCTGGTCTAGTAGAAAGGAGATTGGCCTTTGAGTAAGGAAGATGTGGGTTCAAGGCCAACCTCTGACATATCCTAGCCATGGAAGAAGAATCTACAGCAGGAATTCCATACACTACAGGGGTGAACTCCCACTCCCCCCCCAAATTTATCATTAATACTAATAGCACTTGGCTATTAGTATTAATAGCTTAGCACCTTGCCTGGCACATAGTAGGTTCTTAATAAATGTTTATGTACTAATACAAACAATAGTACTCATGCTCCAATGTCTATAACTGGCTATGAATCCTCTCCCACAAGCTATGAAGCAACTTTTATTTACCCTACATAGGAAATGTAGATGCTCCAGGCATCCTTTACTATCTCCTATATGTCTAAAAAAATCATCTTTTGTGCAGCTCTTCACAAAACACATTCAAAAAAATGGATCTTCAGGATATCCTAGATCAACAGGTCCCATTTTAATCTGGCCTCTAAAATCATATTTTCACCAGGGATTTCTCAAAAGTGCTCCATGATTACCTAGCCTAATTTAGAGCTAAATGGGACACGAGCTGGTCCCACTGTATGGATGGCCTTCCTGCTTCCACTATTCCTTCCATTGCTCCAGAAGCAGGGAAGACAGGGAACTTGGAATGTTAGGTAAAGTGGATTTGGAGCTGGCGAAAGGACCGTGTGGACTGGGGTTCTCTCATCACCAGACAGTAGTCACCCTTGGAAGAACACCAGAAAATGAATTTCCTGGTACTCCTAATTATGAGGCTCTGTTTTTCCCGTGGCCACTTCAGAAGGCGTAGCTCAGGCTGAGTTAGCTGCTACGACGGCAACAACAGGATAGGACATTGGTCTGATGCTTCCTTTTATTACTAAATCAAGATGTTACCTCTTCTCACTCTTGGAAACTCACTCTGATTTTGATTTTGTTCCATCTAATCCTCATGATTAAAAACATTTCCATGGTATCTACTAGTTGCTCTGTGTGTCTCTCAATGAATGTTTTTTATCCTTTACTAAAGCACAGACATTCTGACTTTGGCCCCAAAATTCTAGCCAGCCCTAAAAATAAACATGGTCTCTCGCAATCTAGACAAGTCATCTTTGAAGAGCTGGCCGATTATGAGCTTCTACACAAACACTGCTGATTGCCTGGGCTAGCTTTGGGACATAGGTGGCTATGCCAGACTGACCCCTGCCCTAACCCTGCCCCACCCCCACCCCAAAGCGGCAAACTGTCCCTGAAATTATCATCGAGCACATGCTACATTTATAACTGGAATTCTAATTTTGTTGCAGATTTAAGGAAATTTGCTGAGAATCACAAAATGTCTAGAGATGATCACTGAACTGCAAACCAACCAATAAACAGGAAGCTTCCAGGACTTCCTGAATCTTCCCTGGATAGCTAGCATAGATAATAATAATAAATAGCATTTATATAGTATTTACTGTGTGCCAGGCACTGCATTAAGCACTTTACAAACATGGTCTCATTTTATCCTCACAACCCTGGGAGGTAGGTGCTGTTATTATCACCACTTTACAGCTGAGGAAACTGAGGCAAATAGGGGTTAAATGACCTGCCCAAGGTTACACAGTTATTATGTGTCTGGGGCTAGATTTGAACTCGGGTCTTCCTGACTCAAGGCCTATTTAACCCCTATTTGCCTCAGTTTCCTCAGCTGTAAAGTGGTGATAATAACAGCACCTGCTCTAATCCACTGTGCCCCAAGATGCTGATTTAAAAAACAAACAAACAAGCTTTTATTAAGCGCCTACTATATGCCACGTATTTTATAGATCATGCACACTGAGAAACTGCAGTCCAATCTAGGCACACACACCTAGGCACAGACCTCCTCCCCAGTCCCTCCTGGGATCGATGCTCTCACCCAGTAAGTAAGAAGCTATCTCTGAACATTTACAGCTCCTGGGCTGAGAGCTTCATGTTAGGATCATCATATCACAGGTCTGGGGCTGAAAAGGACCTCAGAGGCCACCTAATGCAAACCCCTCACTTTACAGATGAAGATCTGGAGGTACCTGAAGCTACATTATTAGTAAGTGGGACAGCCAGAATCAAACTCAAATCCTCTAATGCCACATCAAGCACTCTTTCCAAAGCACTGTGATATCTTTCTCTCATACATCGCTTCTCGCAATGCATGACTTCAAGTCAGTAGGCCAAGGCCTCATGGACCAAACTTCTCTGCCCACAAAGGCTCCATGGAAAGAGATTGTGGAGTACTCACCCTCACGCTCCACCCCACCTCCTCAGCAGCAATGGAGATGGTATCTAGGAGGTTTGCTTTATTTTCCTATTGCCTTGTCTCATACTCACCCAGTCCTGTGTTCTGCTCTGAGACCCTTCTTACCCTCATCAACCCACACTGTCCCACTGAGAGTCCTTCACAGCCCCCCTCCCACCCCTGCTATTACATGTGTGATGTGGGGCTATTACAAGGGGGCAAACTCCAGCCCCAGGGTGCAGGGCTTGGAATGTGGACCAGGAAGTTGGAGGGTACATAACCCCTCTGTCCATTCACTTCCACGAGGCTCCATTCTGGGTTCCCCTTCTTGTCCTGCCTCTCCAGCACCGTTACCGGCTGTCCAGCCTGTAGGCTTACTTCATGGCTGCTCCTGGCTGCAAATGGATATGCAGCTACCACCTAAAAACACACAGAGAATAAGAAAACAGGGAGATCAAGGAAGACATAATAATCCAAGAACAAACTGGTTCACAAAGTGGTTCAAATCCATTTTTTTGCCATCAACGACTTAGGGTATTGTATTTGGAGTCAGAGGACCTGGGTCTGAACCCTGATTCTGCCACTCACTACCAAGAGCAAATCTTCTCACTTCTCTGGGCCTCAGTTTATTCATCTGTAAAATGAAGGGGTTAAACCAGATAGATTCTGAGGTCCCTTCCAGCTCTCTGTCAATGTTTCCAAGGATCCTCAGACTTTCTCATTCTCTCTATTGGTCGCTATCTCATCTATTTCTCTCACTTCTGGTCACTTATTAATGAGGGATCTGACAATGTCTCCAGCTCTTTCTCTAACTTAGAGATTGATGGCTCTCAAAGAATCAGAGACAGAGCTACAAGAAACCCAAAATGTACAACATCCATGACTCATGGTACTCCAGGTTTTACTTAAATACTTCTAAGGATGGTGACCTTACATGGCTAATTCCCTTGCTAGAATTATTCACTCCATACTCCCAAGAGCGCAATGGTTCACTCATCCCAGGTTCATGCCCTTAGTTGTTTTTCATTTCCCTTCCAGTGTCTTTTCTCTTTGATCCCTGATTTTGATTAGTACTTGGCCATCCTTGAATGGGGGGTTTGACTTTCCCCAGGCAATAGAGGTACTATTCCTCACCTGTCAAAAATTCCTAGGTCTGTATCAGAAAGTATGGCATCTATGAAATCCTGGCAGTAGCCAGAGATAGCAGTGTGTGTGTGTGTGTGTGTGTGTGTGTGTTCGCGCGCGTGCGTGTGCGCAAATCCTGCCTCTAACACTTGCTGACTATGTCACCCTGGTCAAGCCATTAAGATTGACCGGTGATGTCAATCTTAAATAAAATACTAAACCATACATAAGCATCCCTGCTGACCGAATACTGACTTAGATAATGATGTATTAACATTATCTATGTTCTATTTCATTTATATGTATTTTGTTAAATATTTCCCAATTACACTTTGATCTGATTCAGGTCTCACTCAGAAGTGTTGTGGGCCACAATGCAGGCACACTTGAGATTTCTGCTCTAGATCAGGGCTGTCCAACCTTAGGTTTTTATTGAAACAGTAGACAATATATTTCTATTTGCCGTTT
Organism: Phalanger gymnotis; assembly: GCA_028646595.1. NCBI lineage: Eukaryota > Metazoa > Chordata > Mammalia > Diprotodontia > Phalangeridae > Phalanger > Phalanger gymnotis. The sequence goes on from CM053625.1 coordinate 38,896,473, forward strand.
TAGTGAGAGCTCTGTGGTAGCTCAGCTTCCTTTACTAAAGCATTTATGTAAATTTCTATGCTTGTAGGCAGCCCAGCACTGTGGCCACATGCGGCTCAAGCGCTGCATTTTGGACAGCTCTGCTCTAGATAATTCTCTAAGACTGTAAGTTGAGAATGTGCTGATCTACATTGTTAGAGTGAATATCCTCACCCAAGATTTTCCTATACTAATTAATTCACAAATCTAGACCCTATCCTACACACACACACACATACACACACATGTATATGTATATATATATACACACAGACACACACATATATGTATATGTCTGTTATACACAAATACATGTCCTGTGTATGCACTCAAATGTATTCATAGAAACCTATGATGCCGTTAGTGCAGGGAACTTCTGCACAAGGAATCAGTAAGTGACTCAACAGGCATTTGTTAAATGCCTACTATGTCTGAAGCACTTTGCTAGAAGCTAAGGATTCAAAAACAAAAAATGAAATAGTTCCTCCCCTCAAAGAGTTTACATTCTTTCAGGGGAGATAATGTCAGCCTAGGGAAGACATATACAGAAAGGCTTATTGCCATACACACTTGGCTTAACACAGTGCCAGGCACAGAAGAAGTGCTTAATAAATGTTTGTTGATTATTAATGGATTGATATTGAATTTTATCTATGAGTTGATAAAGTCCTTCCGTGCTTGTGAAAAATTCTTATCCAGGCTTTTGTTGTTCAGTAGTTTCAGTCGTATCTGACTCTTCATGACCCCATTTGTGGTTTTCTTGGCAAAGATATCAGAGTAGTTTGCCATTTTCTTCCAACTCATTTTACAGATGAGGAAACTGAGGCAAACAGCGCTAAGTGACTTGCTACTCACAACTAGTGTCTGAGGTCGGATTTGATCTCAGAAAGATGAATCTTACTAACTTCAGGTCCTGCATTCTATCCACTGTTTCACCTACCTGCCCCCTTATCAGGGCATCCCTGGCCAATCAGCTAAGTGAATTCCCAGTGCTATACCCCATCCAAGGAAGGGGCCTCAATCTACTTGGCTGGGATTACTCAAGTGAGTAACTGAATGTTACGGGCAAAGTTAACGTGAATGCTTGTGATAAGTGGAGCATTCTAGAAAACTTTAAGGACCCCACATACAGATACTATCGATTCTAGATGTCAAGTTTCTGTCTAATAGATTCGATGCAAATGTTGTTACTAGTGTCTTTCTTTTCTGTTAATTTGGAGATGTTACTCTTTGTTGTTGTTCAGAATCCTGTTATTTTTGTATAGTCAAATGCGCTGACTTTGTCTTCCAATAATTTCTTCCATTTGCTTGATTGGTAGAAATGTTCTTATTCACCATGGCTAAGCCTAGTATTCTTTCTTGGTTTTAGTATACTATATTATTAAACATATTTAGATTGTTGATAAAGAATTTATTTTCACGTGTGGCATGAGCAAGGGATCCAAACCTAGTTTTTACTATCCAATTTTCCTAACAGTTTTCATTGGATATTGATTCCATTCCCTAGGTCTTTCTGAACATAGGCTTGTCAAATGCTGTGTGTATATACGCATACTATGTATATGTGTGTGTGTGTGTGTGTGTGTGTATCCCAAAAGTGCTTTAAAATATTTACATATTTGTACATATATATGTGTATATATACATATATACAGAGAGAGTGAGAAAGAGAGAGAGAATATGAATTGTTTCTATTTCTGGATTTCTGGGTTTTCTATTCTGTTCCATTGATCTGTTTGGTTTTTTTTGTACCAGACAGTTTTTAATAACTCTTGCTCTAGAGTACATTACAAATATAATCAGACAAATATAATCTCTAGTCATCATTTCTTTTTCATTGCTTTTCTTGGTATTCTTTCCTGTCTATGTTCCCATACGAATTTTGTCAGGATTATGGGTAATTCCAAGAAAAGACCTAAGAGGCAGAGTCGCACAGTGAATAGAAATTTGCCAGAAAGACGTAGGTTCAAGTTCCACCTCTGATGTCTGCTGGTTGTATGACCTTGGAAAAGTCACTAAATTCAGTGCTCCTGGTGCAATCACAAGACTATTGATTGCAGAGCTGTTTCTGATCTGCTTTGGTAAAACTGGTTTCCTCAGTGGTAGTATGTATGTGCTCAGCAGAGCACCCAAGATAAAGTTATGTACCCAATATACAGCTCCAACAGGTTCTAAATTTCAAGCTTTTGTCTGCTATGTTTGCTGTAAATATTTTTGCCCATCTTGTTTCTATATTGTCAGTCTTCTCTATACTGACAAAATCAAAGGTCTGAACCAAGCCTCTCCTCATTCCCCCCCCCCACTGAAATAACCTATTAATATTTTGACTGGTATTATGTTCAATCTGTAAATTAGTCTGGGAAGTATTCATATTTTTACTATATTTGTTTAACCTAACAATGAGCCAAAGTCATCCCTCTGGGAAGTTTTTCCTTGGCTTCTGTCAAAAACATTTTGAAGTTGTCTTTATACAGATTTCATATGTCTTAATTAAGTTAATGTCAAATATGTGATACCCTTTGTTGTTATTATACAAGCTATTTCTCTCCCAATTAACCGTGATTCTTTGGGGGGGTATATAAACATGAAAATTATTTCTATGAGAATCTTATACCCCAAAACTCTACAGGACTAATTTTACCCCGATTAATTCTGTTGTTCACTGTGCTGGTTTTTGTAGATATAGAATCACGTCATCTACAAATATAGATGTTTCTGGCTCCTTTATTGTCAGTAATTATTTTTTTAATGTCTTTATTGTTCTTGCTGACATTTCTCTCTTTTTCTTTAAAGATTTATTGATGACATGATTTCACATGACAGTCATTTCCAGCTATAACTTCTCTGCACACACTCGAAAGCCTTCCGTTCTAACAAAGAAAAACTATTAAGCAGCCACATCTGACTGTTTAATTACTAACATTTTAGGAGCATGTCAAATATGACTGATGCTTATGGATAAGTGCCTTCTTATTCCCCCTCCTGAGCTCCATTCCCATACCTCAACCTCAACATGTCCAATTCCAAACTCAATCTCCTTCCCCTCAGACCCACCTCCTCCTGTCTATTACCTTTCCAGTCACAAAGGTGTATGATCTCAGTGGCATCTGACAAATCTTGTCATTTCTATTTGCTCAATTAATCTTGCATTAGATCAAATTAGATTCTCACTACTCACACAGTGACCGCTCTAGTTCATGCTCTCTCATCTCCCATCTAAGCAATTTCAACAGCCTCCTAATTAGGGTTCCTATCTGAGCCTCTCCTCAATCCAATCCATCCTCCACATCGCTGCTGAAATGATTTTCCTAAAGCATAGGTCTGACCATGTTACCTACCTTCTTAATAAATTCCAGTACCTCCTTATTTTTGCTAGAACCAAATATAAGTGCCTCTGTTTGCATTTAAAGCCCTTCCCAACATGGTCCTTCTGACCTTTCCAGGGACTCATCATCTACCTTTCTTACATGTCACTTCCCTCCACACACTCTGAGATCCCGCCCCACCGGCTTACCCTCCATTCTACACACAAAAGGCTCCATATCTCCCATCTCTGTACTTTTGCACTGGCTTTCCTCAGTGCCTGGAATGAACTCTCTTACTTCCTTTAGGGTGCAGCTCAAGAGCCACCTTCTATATGAAGCCTTTCTCTGATTCCCCTCCCTTATCAGTGCTCTCTCTATTAAAAACCAAAACCACTTTATATTACACTTGTCTAGGTACATATAACCTTCTCTATTGAAGTGTAAACTCCTTGAAGGACTTCTGTCCCTTGTAGCCCCAGCACTTAGCAACATGCTTGGCATAATGGAGATACTTAAAAATGCTTTTTGATTGATAGATGACTGATTCTATACCTGTTTTTAGTGTGAATGTCCATCTAATTTCTCTCAAAGTATATAATATTAACTTATGGCTTCAAATACATACTTTTCAATCATATAAAGGAAAGATTCTTATATTCTTACATTTTACAACTTAAAATATTAAAATGGTATATTTATCAAAGGCTTCTTATGTCTCTAATCTGACCATGTAGTCTTTATTATTTGTGGGTTTCCTGTTTTTGCTTGCATCCTGGTTTTAAATTTTGCTTGAATCATAGGATCATAAATCTGAAGTTGAAAATGACCCTAGGATACTATCTAGTCCAATTCCTTCATTTTATTTTTTTAGTCATTTTTATACTTTTTTTAATTTATTTTTTATTTTTAGTTTATAACACTCAGTTCCACAAGTTTTTGAGTTACAAATTTTCTCCCCCTCCCTTCCAAGATGGCATGTAATCTGATATAGGTTCTACATATGTCTTCATATTAAACTTATTTACACAATAATCAAGTTGAACAATTATAACCAATGGAATGAACCATGAGAAAGAAGAAACAAAACCAAAAAAGATGAAAAAAAGAGAGAGCCAATAGTTTGCCTCAATCTGCATTCAGACTCTGTAATTCTTTTGAGTCTTTTGGAGCTGTCTCTGAACCTTGTATTGCTGAAAAGAGCCAAGTCTATCAAAGTTCAGCTCCCTCATTTTTGGGATGAAGAAGAGGAGGGCCATGGGGAATGAAATGACTTTTCCAAGGCTCCCAGATGGTAAGTAGAAGGACAAGGATTTGAACACAGGTCAAATAAGGAACATCAAGCCCTGGAAACAGCTAAATACCTACGTGGAGGACAGAATGAATAAGGGAGAGACTTGAGGCACAGAGATCAACTGGGAGATTATTGCAGTAGTCTATATGAGAGATGATGGGGCACTGAAATAGATCAGTGGTTATATGAGTAAAGAGAAGGGGGCCATGTGTCAGCTGTTCAGATGTGTAGAATGAGCATGTCAAGGAGGTCGCCAAGGATGGCAACTTGTATAATTGCAAGGATGGTGGTGCTTTTTTAAAAAGGGAAGTTCAAAAAAGGAATGAGTTGGGGATGAAAAATAACGACGTCCATTTTAGACACATTTAGTTTAAGATATCTGTAAGATATCCAGTTCAAATGGACGTATATATGATATAGGACAAAAGCTCAGGAGAGAGACTAGGGCTGAATACCTAGGTCTGGGAATCATGTACAAAGAGATAATAACTGAACCCATGGGAACCGATGAGATCGCCAAATGAGAGTATAAAGAAAAAAGAAAAGAGAGCCTAGCGTGGTGCCTTCTGATACACCCACAGTTAGGGAAAGGGACAGAGAAAATGAACCTACAAAGAATGCTGGAAAGTAGGAGGAAGCACGGTGGAAGAACCAGGAAGAGTAATATGAAAACCCAGAGGAGAGGTATCCATATGAGTGTAATGGAATACTGCGCCACAAGAAATGATGACTATGACAAATACAGAAAAACATGGGAAACCTCACTTGAGCTAATACAGAAAAAAATAAGGAAAATCAAGACAACAATATACATAATGACCACCATAATGAAGAGGAAGATAACATTGAAAGGCATTAAAACTCTGACTGACACAATGAGTAATTTTGACTTCAAAGGACTGATGGGGAAACACTCCTCCCATCTTTCAGCGTAGGAGTCAGGGCTATAGGTTTGTGTTGTGGACCAGGATCTTGGTGGAACTGAGGAGGTAAGTTCCCTCTCCTCCCCACTCCCACAATATCATCAGGGACTGTTGTGAACTAAGACACTATGAAGTAAATCTGAGGCAATTTGAGTTCACTTTGCCTCCAGGTAAATTGATCTGAGATGCAGTGGGGGGAACCTTTGGGCAAGAAGAACAAAATAGGGGTTTTTAGGACTTTGGCAGAGAGTTTCTGAGAAGCTAGGGAGCTTCCTCACCAAATTCTTTTATTGCAGAGAAATACCTTCCAACTGCCTTGAAGAGAGCTTGCCCATGGGGATGTCTGAATGAGTTTTTTTTTTATTAAAAGACATGTTTATTTGAGTCCTCAGGCTCTGAGTGAGCCATCTCCCCAGACGCAGACAATAACCAGCATAAGATGGAATGAGGACTATGTTGTCAGACATGACCAATGTGTTGCTTTGATTTTTCTTACCTATATTATTTTGTTATAAGAGAAAGGTCTATGGAGGCAGGGGTATGAGTCATTGAGAAGGGAAATTGATATAAAACAGCATTATTAAAACTTCTAAAATTTGAGCTCTTTAGCAAAGGAGAAAATAGAAACATTTATGTACAAGGAGTGACGTAAATTCAAGTTGTTGTCCTTTCTTTCAAACCTACCTGAAAAACAGGTGTGACAGCATAGGCTGATGCCCTGGGAGCCTCTGTTGGAGGGAACCTGAAACCATCGCCTGACCCCGCCTGCATTCTGGGCTCCTCAGGTGGGACCACCTGATATGGCTCTAGTTTTCCAGCTGGCACATACCCACGATAGCCTGCAATGCACATGGAAATTTTTCTGAGATGAGCAGTTAGTTCTCTGGTGGGGATAAACAAGTTTCCAATTTCCTACATTCAACAACAACTTATTAAGAGGATAAAATCCTGTGCTAGGTCCTGGTGGGGAGGTACAAAGTTCAGATAAAATAGTATATCTGCCTTCACGTAGCTTATGTTATAGGAAAGGGGTCAGACATAAATGCAGATATGTATAACAAAGTCCACAAGAAGAATAAAATGTTACATGTGGTCCAAGGGGGAAGGTCATTTATGACTGAGGGGTTGGGGAAATCAAGTAAGGTGGTTAGAGATTATATAAATGAATGAAGCCGAAGGATTGGGAATCCTCCATATGACACCTAGTACCATACCCTGTGCTTATAATCAGCTCTGGCCCACTACCCTGAGTGCCCACCTCCTGGTACTATGTGTTTCCCCTCCTCTGAGTCTGGCCACCTTTAAGAAGAAGACAGGACAATGAAAAAAGGCCCTGTGAGTGTGAACATAAGACAAAGCCTATCGTTTAACACACAGGGCATCCTGGAACTTTGCCCAAGCACTCCAAATATGCTTCAGCCAAGAGGAAGTGCGGGCATCCATATCTGATACTAACTGCAACTGCCACCCAAAATGGAGTCTCATGCCAACTTTTGTAATACGAAGGCCTGAAATGGGGGCCTCCAACACATGTAGGATAAGAACTCACTCAGCATTGACCAATGAGCCCAGGAATCTAAGAGTTGGGATAGACCACAGAGGTCAGTTATATGGTCCAACCTTTAACTTGAGCAGAAATCCCCTTTTGAGGCCCA